>CM060944.1:591521828-592771828 GCA_030765085.1 Allium cepa
TTATTTTATTATGATAAATCACTCATGGTTACAAGACATTGTAACTACTATCATAAAACATATCATTTATGGGTTTTTTTATATTAAATATACTTTTAATTAAATAAATAATTATTATAATACATTATGTCAAATGTGACGAGCTGTAATTTTTTAACCATTTAATATGTTAATTAAATAAATTTTGAATAAAATTGTTAGAAATGAAAATTTTATGATCTTATTAATGTCAAATATATTAGAATATAAGTTATGATCTTAAATTGAATTCTTAAATGACACATATTACAACAAGATAAAAGATGGTAACATATATTTGAATATAATTTAATGCTATTGGTCTATCTATAGTTAATAATAAAGATTGGAATAATAAATGGAAATTTTATAAAGAATAAAATGAATGTTTTATTAAAGGAAAAGCATATGTTTATTAATTTAAATTGTATTTTAGATAAGTTTGATTCCAAAAATAAGAAAAAATCATTTATTAGTAAGCAATGTATTACCCTTGTTGTGTACACAAAATTTATAAATATGTCTGAATTACCATAAAAAGAAAACAATTGTTCTATTTACTTCCCATTAATTAAGGTCTGTTTCAAATTTTAATATTGAAACTAAATGCAATTAGATTTATTAGAATATTTCGATTAAAAAGAAAGTGAAATGAATTGTAATTAATAAGTTTAATATAAGAAACATACGTTTTGTGTTGAATAAAATGGGGTTTTTAATGAAAATAAAACAACGTTTCAAGAAAAATAAAATGAACTTTTTCATTTTGAATATAAGTATAATTTTATGAAAAGAAAAAAATTGAATTTTAAAACAAAGAATTTTACACCCGTTAAATAGTAGAAGTAGGCGGTACGGAAATAATTTTAACACTAAACTTTGAATTCAAAATAAATTAAAGTTGCATGATTAAAATGTGTTCTAAAAAGTTTAATATGAAAAAAAATTTATTAGGTGTGAAATTTGGAAAATCTATTCAGTTTCAAATTTAATTAAAAACTAGTTAATATTTTAATGAAAAATATTATTTTTAAAAATATAAATAGTTTTAGACAAAAATGTCCTAGAAAATTTTATAAGAGTCAAAGTTCATTTCGTCAAATTTTGATTTTTCTTGCTCTGTTTAAGTCGACTAGAAAATTATTTGAAACGTTTAGCGGTAACGTATCTAGCGGCAACAATGGATTTTGATCCCAACATTAAAATTTAAAATTCATTGTGTTGTTACGTCCGTGCATTAAGAAAATCTATATATTTATTTTTGTGTTTGGGCACCCAATGTTTACTGTAGAGTTGTTTGAATTTACATTCAAGACACATTATAATTTGAAATAAGGTCTGTACAAAAATATCTATGTGCATTTGTGTTGGTAGGATTTGGTTTAGCACGTCTGCCATTTTTCTTTTGGGTTTTACCTAATATGTCGGCCATAAATTGAAACAAGAATTCACTACACTATTTTGTAGTGTGAATGGTTTTTTTTTGAAACTTGGTAAATAATAGGGCCCGCACCCATAAAATAGATTTATCGTTTACCTTACCCGATAGGGTTATAACCGATACAAACACTTCACTCGGTATAAACCCTATCTTTCCTAGGGCAAAACATCGCCTCTACCAAAAAATGTCTCCACAAAAAAAAGGCAAAACGTGAAAATAATTTTCGTCTCAAATCTCGAAATATATCACTGGAGCTAGAAAATAAGGCTTAAGGAGGCTTCCACATCTTCGTGGCGAAGCGATGCAGACATTGTAGCTTTAAATTGGAGCAAAACTCACTTTGAAGTGTGGTTTTTGTTTCAGCTACCTTAAACATGGTCGCTTTGCTATTCATGGCTTCATCAGACCTTGGATCTAGAAGATCTTTGGTATAAACTTCGAGATCTAGAGTATTGATGACCAAAATAGTTTGAGGCTCATGAGAATCTGAAGTAACTTCAGCCGAAGCTTCATGATGTGGAGCTTTGGAAGTTAGATCTAATTTAGTCTCTTTAGTAGCTTCAAGCAGTATGAGTTTGAAAATTCCTGCTATTTACCATTTTTGTTAGAAGCTCCGATTCCTTCATCTTACTACTCTCTCCTCTCTCCCAGATAAATAAGTGATAGACTTGATTGTTAGTATTGCTTTTATAATGATTATATCCTAATCACTGGTCTTTGATTGCCATTTGGAGCATCCTTTCATGATCGCATAAAGTGTTGTAAGCACATAGCTGATATTCAAATCAGGTAGAAAAATAGTATGATTAGAATTAGTAGTAGTGAAATAAACCATTTTATTTTTGATAAAAGCCTTAATACTTATCTTATAGGTATCATTCATGAGTTGAGTGTTATAGAGGCCACCATCAGTTGCACTGCAAGTACTTTCCCTTTGAATCACATCAGATAAGTGATTGTTGTTATGTACAAGTTTGCTCTCTGATTGGTTGGCTCTTAACCTTTTGTCAATGCCTGTGGGTTGCGAAAAATCATTATGCTCGAGCTTACAGCTCAAAGAGCGGTAGCTCCTATTCAAATCAGGTAAGTAAAACAAGTTGTTAGAATCAGTATATTAATTGTATCTATATTATTAGTATGAGTTTCTATTTGCTTCCCTTACAGGAATTATTCTTTGTCTGAACTATGGAACGGCCGCCATTAGCTTTAGCTTGATAGAATTTGATGCATTGATAACCTGCTGGATCATTAATCCATCTATGTTGTCGATTAATTGTAAACTGATTTAATGTCAATTATAAATTGTCGATTAAGTTAATGATCAATGTTAACTGATATTTTTTTTCATAGATATTGATTTCGATTACCTATTATCTGTGTCATTAAGTAGCCAAACAAATTAAAGTACTGAAAATAATATTGATACATCTTATTGAAAATAAACCGACTCATACTAATCACTATTCCGATTTTGGAAAATGTGATGATTACAATCAAATATATTTCGATGGACTGGTCATGATAAAATAGACATACGAAATAAATTTCCATAAGTGAATATTGGCACCCTGGTTGTGAAATTGTTATTTAAATGACGTGTCTTTTAAAATTGTTGTTTGGATTCGACGAGATCGAGATCAGATATTTACATTATCCGAAACCACTTCGATCCAATATACACCACGAACCTTAACGATTTTGACTGTAAAACCCAGTATGCTGGAATTAGATTAATTTAACAATTTCAACTATTTAATAAGTATTTATACATAGACAATATTTTAATATCACGGGATTTTCTGTAAAATATTTTGGTTATGATAAGGGAAACACCCGTCATGTTTGTGGATGATGCGGTCTTACGATTTATCTTTGTTTTCAAAAAATTTGAAATTAATAATAATTTCGAACTAAGTGTGTTTACTCACGTTGGTTTTCCAGACTAACTCGGTGTTATTTTATTGTAATGCTCGGGTCAGATAGACTAATACGGATTTAGGTTAGGATGCTATGGAGTTCAAGAGACGAGATAGATGATAGAGACGTATTGAACATACTTGATTATATTTCGTTGTGTATTGTAGCCTGTATATTCAGTACTTGTGAGGACAAACCATTATAACTATCCAGATTTCTGTGTTGATGGTTGTACTTTGTTAATTTGTATGTATATTAACAGTTACAGATTCTTTCTGCTATTATATATTATATTTTATTCTACTGCGATTGTGAGAATCTGCGTTATTGTTTCTGTGTCTTCTTCTACATTTTTCTTCTTAACTCCTAATGATCTGGTATTTCCGACTATTCGACATGTTATACAGTGAACGTATAGACAAAATCCCCATTGTTACAAATAAGTTATTAAACTTTCCAAAATTGATTCATGCATGTTGAGAAAAATGATGGAAATAATAGGACTCTTCCATTTTCAATTAAATTATATAAGTATACATTTGCATTGATTATTTTCATCCCTTAATTTTTCCCTTTTCCATCCCTTTTTAACTTTGAATCCTACATCCCAAACTGACCTATATTTTGATTTTGAATTCAATATAAAAATATGACATCGAACAAGTAGTTATTTTAAAGTGAAAAGGGAAAAGTCTTATCTCTTTCATGTGCACTCCAAAGATAAGTCAAATCAGCAATTAATACGTGGATTCAAAAATTTAGATCGACACTGCATATATAATTAGTGTTGTTTTATTTTATTTTGATTAATTTTTTCTAGGGACTTAGTATTTATGAGGCAATTAAACGTCAAGTGACAGTGACAGATGCAAAGGAGCAAATGGTGATAGGAGGGTTCTTACTGCAATAAATGTTCTAATTAATTTTCGCTGTGTATCAATGATAGAGGATAATTATATATTAAAAAAAGTAAGCATGTCCATTGCAACTTTTCCGTTATTCTTTCCGTAATTCATTTTATAGATGTCTTCCACATTCTAATTACTTTATTATCCAAATAAATAATTCAACAAAAAAATACAAAAACAAATGATGAAAGCTATCTCCCAATCACAATAAATGGGCCTCTCAGTCACTGCTAATCCTCGATGACCCGCCCAATGCGTCGTGAAAGAAATTAATCCAACGGATGTGGTGTAAACTTCTTAGGCGGCTGAGGTGGAATCTATTCGTAGGTTGTATGTAAATCTTTCTACTTCAATGGGTTTTGCTATTGTTATTCATTCGTTTGAAAAGTTCTATTTTTAAGATTTAGCATTAGCAGCGATTCTTAAATTTTAGTTTTTGATTTGGGATGTTATGAAGCATATTTCCATTATCATTTTACAGATTCGATCAATTTGTTAAAATAGTTTGGTAAGAATATGAATTTTTTTTTTGAAATATGAAAAAGATAAGTCCCAAGGCCCAAAAGTAATCAGGAGGGTAGTAATAAACCCTACCCGAACCAAAACCACTAAACACTTACAAACCACGCCGCACCTCTACAACGATACAGAAACAAATAAACCCTAGAAAAAAGAAACGCTAAAGCAAAATCGACAATGTAGATTTGAGGCGATTTTGATATAGAACAGAGAAATCATGGAGGCTTCCATGCAAATCTCTTTCCATTGCTATCATCATCTCTAATAACGAGTGAATCTCAATTTGTTGTTCGCAAAAGAGGCAAAACTGAGGGTCTCTACATCAAATGCTTGCTATTCTCCATAAGCTGCTCAGATGTAAGCCAATCTCTATTATTTGAGGGATTACGAGCAATCTCTGGCCTATGAAAGGCCACTTGCTTGTTATACTCGGAAATGTAATCATATGAATAGCAATCAATAAATTCAGTTGTATCAAGCTTGCTTTTAGAGAATCTCTTGCTACGATTGTCAGCAGTAAGCTCTTCACTAGAATGCTTGCTGGATTCACCTTTGTCCCAAACAGATAAGTAATAGAAAAGATTATTGATGTTGCTTTTGTAGAAATCTGTCAAAACTCTCTGATTATTCATGTCTAGTTGCAAAATCCCGTCTTTATGCAGGAGATGCTCGGAATATGCCTTGCGCTTGAGTGTGTGGTAGCCTCCGCCCCTATTAGGTAAGTTAGAAGAGAGATCATTGTTTATATTTGTATTATTATAAACTGCATTATTATAATAGAAAGCATTTCCCTTTCCCTTTCTGTGGCAGGGTAGGTTACTGATTTGCTGGTAGAGGTGGCCGCCGCCAATATGCGCAAGCTTCGGATTGGGACTACTGAGGCAATTAGATTTCTTCATCCAGTGAATGCCACTGTGGTGAAGAGGTTTGCTTCGAGGGAAGGCAGAATTCTGTTTCTCATTTTGTAAGAAATTTTCTATCTCTCCATCATAACTTTCTGCACTCCAGTGAGTTTGATTGAGATTTTCTGAGTATTTTTGCCGATTTTCAAATTTTTTAAGGAGAATTTGGCTCTCCATATCAATTGTTTTCCAAAGTTGAATGCTTTCTGTCTCCTTTTGTGTATGAAGTCTTTGGTTTCTTTCTTTCCAAATGTGAAAGGTGGTTGCTGTGAGAGTAATGCTAGCATTTCTGAATTCCTTTGATTTTTCTTTGAAGTTTTCCTGGATATATTTGATGCTTTCTCTGATGCTTTGAACAGCCTGATGCTGATTGATTTTAAGTTTTGATTTGGCTATGAACCAAATATGTTTTGAGAAAACACAATCAAAAAATAAATGATTTATGCTTTCAGCCTCCCGTTTGCACAGTAAACTAGTTGTTTCCCTATTTTTATTCCATTTCAAGCACCTATCCCTAGTAGGCAATCTGTTAATAACAACAAAGAAAGCACAATGAGACATTTTTTGGGCAATTTGATTTATTCCAGATAACATTATACCAATCTACTTCACTTTCTTGACCCCGAATAAATTCCCAAGTTTTTTTAAAAGAAAAATTCCCTTTTTCTTAAAAGTCTCCAATCCCAAATATCATTATGCAGATTGGGGTTAATAGTAATCTTTTTAATGGCTTCATTAAAAATTGAAGCAGCTGGATGTTTAAATGTATTCCAAGAATTGTTTTGAATAATGGTGCTAACTTTATCAAAAGTCCCACCAAACCAAAGCAAACTATCCCAACCCAAAAGACTGACCAGAGATTTTCCATGGATCCATGGGTCAAACCATAAGCTGGTTTGATTTCAATCCTTAAATTTCCTATCCAAAAGTTCTATACCAACGTCCCTGCAACTCAAAATATTTTTCCAAGAGAAAGAGTAATGATTTTCAGATTTTGCAGTCCAATTTTTTTATTTTTAAGGTATTTAGATTTCATCCATCTAGCCCAAAGTGAATTTCCATTGAAAAATTTCCAAAAAAATTTAAGCTTACAAACTTCTCTCAAATCATTTATATTCCTAAGACCTAGACCGCCAAATTTCTTTGGTTTGCAGACCATATCCCATGCAATTTTATGCTGTTTTCCTTTCCAAATAAAATTGGCACAAGCTTTTTCCAATTTATGAATAGTTTTAACTGGGATATTGTGGGCTTGAATCTAATACATTATGATTGCAATGATGATAATATGTGTTAATTCTACCCTGCCAGCTAGGGACAAAAGCTTACAAGCCCAACCCTCTAATTTATTTTGAATTATGTCCAAAAGTCTAGTGCAATCTGTATCATTGATTTGATTTACACTTAGAGGTAATCCCAAGTATTTTACTGGTAGTTTGCCCTCTTTAGATTTAAGGATATTAAGAATTTCAGTTTTACTGTTACAACCTTTAGTGAAATAAATTTTACTTTTAAAGTCATTAACTTTCAGACCAACATGAACTTCCAATTTCAAAAAAAATTGATATGGTTTTAGCACTATTAGAGTCTGCATGTAAAAATAAAAGAAGATCATTTGCATATAACAAATGAGTAATGACTGGTTTGATTCTATTAATGGGTTTAATATTTCCCTTGATGATCTCAATTTCCATAAGGATGGAGAAATATTCCATAGCAATAGTGAATAAGTAAGGAGAAATTGGATCCCCTTGCCTAATTCCCCTATTGCTATGAATAAAACCCTTAGGAGCACCATTAACCAGAATAGAGTAAGAAACATTGTTGATGCATTCTTGATAAGAGAGTATAATTTTTTTTATCAAAACCCATTTGTTGGATCATGTAAATAATAAAGTGCCTATTAATTTTATCAAAAGCTTTGTGTAAATCAATCTTGACACACATAAGATTACAGTTTTTATTATTAAAGTTTCTAATTAACTCATGAGCAAGAAGAGTATTTTCCACAATAAGTCTGCCAAGGATGAAAGCGCATTGATTTTCAGAAATTAAGAATTTAAAAAAAAAATTTGTTCTGTTGCATAAAATATTAGCAATGATTTTATAAATAAAGTTGCAGCAAGCAATAGTTCTGAAATCATCCAGACTATTTGGAATTTGAACTTTTGGAATTAGAGTGATAAAAGTGTGATTAAATATTTTAAAAGCTTACCTGTTCTAAAAAACTCAGAAATAGAATCAAAAAGAAAACACTTTATATCTTCCCAATGAGTTTTGTAAAATTTTGCACCAAACCCATTAGGGCCAGGACTTTTATCATTATTAGATTGAAAGATAATGTTTTTAATTTCCTCTAAGCATATGGGAGCAAGAAGAATATCTTGACCATTAGAATTCAAATTATATTTGGTTTCAATAGTAGGAAAGTTATAAGTGTAGATATTAGAATTGTAGAGATTAGTAAAATAATTTATAGCTTCTTTTTCAATGCAAGATTCTTCATTAATAACATTACCTTTAACTTCAATAATTTTACCAATATCATTTCTAAATTTTCTGCTAGACATCCTAGCATTAAAAAAATTAGTAGCTTCATCACCTTGAGTGAGCCAATCTGCTTTAGCTTTCTGCCTCAAATTTATAGATTGCACTAGAAGGGACATAATTAAATTATTTTGGGCTTCAAAAAATTTGTTGACATTTTCTCTGTCTGAGCAGTCATGATCCAAGAGATTCTGCCTTAACTTACATTCCTCTCTAAAATGAGAGACATTATTTTTATTTCTGAAATTATTTCAGTTTTTCGAGTTTCCTTTAGTATTTTGAAGAAAATTACTAAATTTGTATTGAGCAGTGCCCTGTACCTCAAAAGACAAACTGTTTTTGATGATATCTTTGTAACTGTTTTCATAGACCCACCCATTAATAAATCTAAAAGGAAAATTTTTCTTTGAAGAATTATTTTGAGTGAGAAAAATTTGGATTGGGGTGTGGTCACTAGAGGCTTGACGAAGAGTATAACATTTAAATTTTTTGAAACAGTTAGTGAAGTGAAGGTTAAGCAAGATTCTGTCTAGTTTGCAATGAATGTTTTTGAATTTGCCTGATTTCCAAGTATATTTATTGCAAAAAATAACTGGTTCATAAAGACCAGTTTTAAGTAAAAAGTTACTTAAAAATCTAGTTTTTTAGAAGGAAAAGGGATCCCCCCTCTTTTTCCGTAGGCATGCATAATAGTATTAAAATCACCAATAATAATCCATGGAAAATGCATATTAGAGTTAATTTGATCAAGATCATCCCAAAGTTTTTTACCTTTCAAACTCACTATTTGATGCATAAACAAAGGTAATTTCTATTCGGAAACCACCTTTACTAATACATTTACAGTGAATAAATTGGTAATTAACAAAATACTGGGTGATATCCTAAATATTAGGATCCTAAATGATCATGATTCTACCATTTCCCCCCATCTGATTATTGTTAACAATATTCCAATTATTTAAACATTTGATATTGTAATCTTTTATCTTATTATCATCTAATTTATGTTCACGCAATCCAACCATACTAGGATTTTCAGTCCTAAGAAGACAAGACAGGTCCAATCTTCTTTCAGAAGAATTGAGACCTCTGACATTCCAAGAGATAATAGACATAAAAAATCAGATTAAAATAAAATATAAGGACACTTAAAGGATACATGAAGCAACAACAATTAAGCACTGTCTTCTTCAATGGTTTCTATCCTTTTCCCTTTCTTCTTGTATGTGGTTTTGCTGATTGCTTTTAACCGATCTTCCCATTTGAGGTTTTTGATGATGTATTTCTTTCTGAATTCACTGTCTTCTGAATTTTCAGAGTTTCCATTGTCTACTATTTCTTTAATACTTTTCATTTTGCCTTTTTTCTTATCTTTGCTATATTTTTTGTTCTTCCTTGAGACAGAGACAGAATTTGTGATCAGACTAACTGCCTTTTGAATATTGTCTTCTGAATTGGAATTTGAATTTTTGATAATCGGGGAAAGATGAGAGGCAAGGTGACTGATATTGGTGTTATCAGATGGTTCTTTATTTAAGATATTATTAATGTAAGAATCATCATCCAAATTCATAACCTCTGTAGCAGTTGAGACCTTATTTGCTTGAAAATTTGTGCCTTTAACTTGAGAGATTTCAGTGCTTTTCTATGGACTTGTAGATGCTTTAGAAATGTTTTCAGTTTCTTTGCTTTTATTTGTCAGAATTTTAATGCCTTCTTGAGAATCACTTTCAAGGGGGAAGTTATGAATGATAAGTGATTCTTTAATATTTATATTTTTCCTCGAGGTGTAATTATGAGATTTGGGATTCTTTTTGTTGTAAAGATCAGTAAATGAATTTCCAGCGGTATCAATTCCCTCCACAACATAGTTGCTACAATTAATTTCAGCATTCACTTGACTATTTTGCTTTACTTTCCAAACCAAATTAGCATCACAGCTTTCTATTGTGTGTCCAAAACAAGAACATGTTTTACATCTGGGGGGAATCCATTCGTATTCAATATTTTGAACTAAAATTTTCCCATCATGCAAAGAAATAGTAACTTCATTTGGTAGGTCTGTGTCCGCATTAATTTCCACCAGAATTCTTGCAAAGGAAAGTCTAGATTCTTTTGCAGTGTATTCATCCAATTTGAGAGGGATACCCACCACGCTGGCAAAAGCACTTAGAATTTAACTATCCCACAATCTGAGGTTTAATCCAAGCAGTTTAATCCATATAGGCATGGTAGAAAGCAACTCTCTGTCAAGATTGAGTTTATTGCTCCATTTTTTTCATGATGATAAGCTTTCCATTAATAAAGAATGGACCACCATTAATTACTTTGTCATAGTCTATAACATTAGAGAATCTGATTAGGAAGAAACCATTATTACGAATAAAGATATCGAAATTCCTAGTGGGATTACATGTTCTAACAATAACTGCCTTGAAGTGATGATAAGTAGGTCTATTGCCGAATACATAGGCAAGAACTGAAAAACTCCGCTTAGTCTCAGCCCTTCTACTAGCCTTCGCGCTCACCACCACTATTTTCTTCTCATTGATGGATAAAGGAGCCAAATATTTTAGATCAAAGTCAGAATTCGAACCTCTATTTTTAATCATTTCTGCCCATGAAGAGGGTTTGATCAGGTTAGTATTAGATTGGGAAGCAGTTCCATTGTTTTGATTGATTCTTGCATTGAATCTAGAATTTCTGAATTGATTTTCTGGAATAGGGACTTGCTGGTTGGTTCTTATCATATTTCTTGAATGATTTCCTTTAGAAACTGCATTTCTTGAATTGTAGAAACCATTATTTGCATATATGTGATTCTTGTATTGATGAGAGGCTTTGTCTGTAAATTGCAGAGCAGAGTTTTTTCTCCTCTGATTAGATTTTCTACCTTGAACGATATGAAAACCTTCTGAATCAATAACAGGGGCTTTCACTGGCTGAGGTGGTTCGTGCGGCAGCGGCAATGGACTCAATGGAGGTGGAGGAGAGTAAGATGGATAATTATTAGGAGACCTATCATTCTGATCAAGGCCATAGATGGGATTGTTAAGAAGATTGGTGAAGGCAGCCATGGCTGCAAAGCTTGATTTCTTGAATAGGAATTTCGTTCTTAAACTTACTTGCTGGTAAGAATATGAATTGGTACTATATTTTTGATATAACTCCTCACGCGACTTAATTTTTAATCATTTAGGCTTTGTTTAGTTCTTGATGAAATACCGACTAATATTACATCATTTTATTCGCATTTTTAACAGTAAGAAGGAAAGCAAGTGAAAAATCATTTGGTTACACATTAAATGATGCATTGACTTAAGACCACAACCATTTATAAATTTGGTCAGTTTTTTTTAATTACATCTTTTTCGATAATTTGTAAGACCGCGTAAAGAGAGTGGAAGTTATTGTAAAGAAAAAATATGAAAAAAATATGCATTTCCACTTAATTGTATCTATTTTCTCAAGGTTAAACCTTAGGATGTTCTACTGTCAAATATTAATTATTCGACATAGCATTTTTAGAAACGATGAGAAAGTATTTGTACGAAAAAAATCTTACCAAGCATAGCATTGGTTCATTGCGGTAGAATTGGTGAAAAGGGAACATATTATGCAACCACCATTTTATTTATATCAATGGCTAAGTAGTTGCAGATGAATTGAAAGCAATAACTTTTATTTAGTTAAAACAATCTAATAAAGTTGGTAGGATTTCTTACAAGGATTGCTGATTTTTTTCCACAAGATAGTGTCATATATCGGTTTCTATAAAGTTAGTCTTGATAAGAATCTTGAAAACGTGTTAGTTTCTTATATACCAATTCACTTATTTTATATTGTTGAATTGATTGTAAGGCTATAAGAAATTTGTTTGATATTATACAGTTCATATCTTATAGAATATATAATATGGAAAAAATTGACTAAACTAAACTAAAATAAGAGTTGTACATATTGGTAGAACTTAGGCCGAATCATTTGCGTGTAAAAATTGAAGGGTTTGATGGAGAGAGAAAAGTAGTTGATTGTGTACGGTGAATAAAGTTCAATTTAACAGTCATTTGAGTGCTTGAAGCTAGCAAAACCAAACATCAGGCTTGATATTGTTATTAATGACATAACTACTCTTAAATTTTTCCCATTTATTTTAGTTTCATAGGGATATAACTGATTTTGAAATTACTGTCTTTTATAATTTTAAATACTCATTATTAACACGAGTCCAATTAGCACTAACGAACAATAAATTAAATAATAAATACAAATTAAATGGGTATTTTTTTAGTGGATAAATGGAGCAAATACAAAATGGTGAGAGCAATAGATGTGCTCTTCACATGCATAGAGTGCAACCATAGAGTTTTACTTTAGCAATCTATTGTCTTATGACTGCTTCAAATAGTGTGCTGACATTTTGTCAAAATAAGAAACAAAAAACAACATATAAAATCCAAACATGGATTAATTAACTGCTAAGTTCTGGATATAACTAAAAATTCACCATGTATTAACATATTTGATAAAATCAAATATTAAGAGGAAAAATGAAATTATGAAATGAAATGACACAAATCTAGGCATGCATCTTTATGATTTCCCTTTGGTCTCTTTTTCCGAGTGCTTTAAACAACAATAACACATTATGCTCTCAAACCCTTGAAATTCAACTACGAACATGTGAGTACATACATAAATAAGCCACTTAATAATCTATCATATATTAATTTGGTTCTTCCATTTATGTTACACAAGAAGATTCTGACTTCATAGACCTTGAAGACGAAGACTAGATTGAAGTTTTTTGCCTTTGATCTCCTATTCTCCGTCTTTGTAAACTGTGGAGCCTTATGCAATTGTAGCCTTGGGTAATCTTGTTAATTGGTTGAAATCTATCGAATTAGAATGTGGTGATCATTTAATGCATTTGTTAATTTATCAGTTTAAAGAAACCTCATTTTTCATTTTCTACAAAATGAAAACGTGGAACAATTATTGTCATGAAATACAACTTTTAAGATGTAAAAGTATCGACATTAGCAGTATTCAAAATGTGCAACCAAATTCATAGCTAAGGAAAGAAGAATCAGAAAAGTATGACAATTACACCATATTGGTTAATTTTGTGATATAGTTGTCCATAATTCAATCACTTGCTCATATGTTGTCCATAATTAAGTAATTAATGTTGTATAGTGCTTAAAGTTCAATGTAACAGTATTTTGAGTGTTTGAAGCTAGCAAAACCAAACATCGGGCTTGATAATTTTCATGATTTTCATGAGTTGGTTAGGCAAAGATGTCTTATAGTACCCTTATCGTATCATTAAATTTCCATTTGAACCTAACATTACATTTTTGTTTTATATGAAAATGATGACAAATAGCTTTTCTTAGGTTACATAAAGTAAATAGGAAAACAATTTGGTTATGTTTTTGTTTGCTTCCCATGCATCCAATATTTTGATTTAGTGTGTGGGGACACACAAACACACACACACATACATATATATTTTTGCTAAGGGCACTACCCTTTATGTTAGGGGCGCCACGTTAGGTGGTTAACCACCGAACGAATTATTTTTTGCACTGAGGTCGACCGTCGGGCAACCGCCAACATGGTGGCCCAGCGCAAGGCATGATTTCCTCAGCAATACTGTATATATGCACACACATGTGTATATACATACAAATATATGTATGTGTGTGTGTATTGTGCGTGTTGCTATGGGCACTGTCCTGTTTGTACCAAAATTAGGCGCAACACTCTTCGGATATGGTTGATGAGATAAAATGAAGAAATTAAATGTAAAACGAGGTAGATCTAACAAACACATCAATCAACAAAAAAGAAAATACATAGAAACACACGAATTTAGAGTGGTTCGGCATATGACCTAAGTCCACTATAAAATGGCTTACTTTTATTGATTTTTGCTTGCAAATTACAATGATTTACAATAGTATAATCCAAGTACAATAGTGATTTCGGCAGAGTCTGGACGTAGAAGAGCCAAAAGTCCCTTTTTCTATAGGTCCAGGGTCACTATTTATAGGCGTAGGCAGCAAATATCTTGCCCGGATCTCGGAAGACTTCTTCTCCCACGTGAGTGAGCCCACGGGAGCAAGTTTAGGTGATTTCGGCTCGATCTGGGAGCGATACAAATTGATTTCGTATCGACCCAAAATAGTCCCTTGAGGCTGAAATTTGTCAGGTACATTCTTCGGGTTGTTTGCAAGCTCCTGTGAAAATTTGGTGGCATTTAGACTTGTAGATCTCGAGTTATGATCGATGCAAGTTTGGATTTTTTGAAGGTTGCCGAGTTCGCATCGCTTTTGCTCGCATAGCTTCGGTTCGCATAGCTTTGGTTCCCATCGCTTCTTGGCATATGCTAACCAATGAGGTGGCACTCTCTTTTAGGATCGATCCACTTTTCATGTCAAGCGACCGAGTCTTTTTTATGGACGCACCTTATTCGTAACGACCCAGCTTAGCCTCGTTCATATCCATTAATTGTTATGCTATTCATATCGATCATTGTTGCTCCATTTTGTATCAATCAACTAGAGTGCCACTCATATCGGTCCATCTTGCGTTATTTACATCGATCATTGGCAAATCGATACGAATAGGGTGCATCGATAGATCGATACGAAGTAACGGATTTTTATGGCTTCGATGGATATGAAGTAGATGTGGATGGATCGACACGAATAAGCTGGGGGATGATGAATGTGATGTAATATGAGTATGGATGGATACGAACCATGTGTGTTCCATGGTTGCGAGCCATTTTGATTCGATGGTTACGAAGGAGGCGCTTTGGATGAATGTGAATGAGGATGGATATGAAGAACGTTGCCTTGGATGGATTCGGATGAAACCGATGCGAAAGAAAAGGACCGATGGATATGAATGGAAGCGATGCGAAGGAGGTGGTCTAATGGATATGAATGAGTGCATTGCTTGATTTCCATCGATCATATCTTGAGCATATGAACTCAAATTGACTTAAAATCTAGAACGTTGGCTTTTATAGCTTTAATGTCGTGTTATGTTAATTGTAGCTCGATTTCGACTCGGGTAAAATTTACTAGCATCCATAGCGGACATGCGTATAACTGGTTTTTTGGGATGAACTGTCATTGGTTTTCTGTCAATTCCCTAGTGTCACGGCCTTGTCAGAAGGCGGGATAACATTTTCCCCCCAAAGTACCTTGTCAGAACATGATGTTCTTTGAAAAGCTGCGATCCTCATTCTAAAAAGTTCTATCTAACTTGTTGAACGGTTGTTGTCTTCTCGTCGAAAGATGTAAGCTTTGATTGATCTTCAGTAGTACAAATAATGAATGGTTGACTGCCAATTATTGTACTGCACACTATTGTAACTGAGTGTTGAATGCTATCAATCCGTTGTCCACTTTTGTAATTGTCACCAGGTGAACATTCAATTCCTGTGATTTTTGAAAATTGAATGTTAGTCTGTCATATGTGCACGTATCTTAACCGACTCCCGTTAACGTCTGCATGCTCGCGAGTCCTTATTAATTTTTTTACATATTTGGATAGAGCTTCATATCTATCCTCTCCTAGATCGATGTGAAATTCAAGTTGTAACGACGCTTGATGGTCGTTTTCAGAGTATCTCTCAGTATCGGTCCTCTCTTAGATCGATTTGAGGAGTTGGAAAATCGCCTTTGTATCGATGGATATGAAACCAGTAGCCTTCAAAATAATTGGTATGAAGTTGTAATTTCGTATCGATGGACTTATGTTGGATATGAATAGTCCAATCAGTCCTTTGAGTATTATTTGTATCGATGGAGATGAACTCCTATAGTCCTTGAAATGATGGATACGAAATATTCACCTCGTATCGGTGAATCATTGATGGATTTGAACAATCGTTCTCTAGATTGAATCGAGTCGATGGTTACAAACTACTGTCGTATTCTCGGCCAATGCGAAAGGATGGATTCGAACAATGCTTTGTATCGATGACATGGGAGACCGCTTTTAACCAGTTGACATAATTGGGAGACGAACCGTTTTCCTTCTTGGTTTCGTATCCATATATACACGTTTTATACTTAGCTAATTTTTCATCTGTGTTTACTTTTCAGCTTGCATTCGTACCAATTGAGAAACGGAGAAATAGAACTTTCCTACTTTCAAATTAATACATCTCCTTAATCCCTCAAATCTACACTTTAATTTAGCTAATTAGTCAATGAATTCATGCTAAAAATGACGAGACTCGAGTTTCAACGCCAATTCATTCTAAGTCATGGCCTATTCCGACGTTGTTAATGCCGGAGTTGGGTCGAAGCGAGGTTGAGGAGAGAATAATGGTGTTTAGGCTGCTTGGAGAAGAAGAAGTGAGGAAGGACATGAAGGAATTGGTGGAAGGTTGTTCAGCCTTAATTTCGTCTCGATGATGGGATAAAGAAACTTGATTTTGCATCTAACCTCAACCGAGAACTTCTTAATGGTCACCTGCCTTGGATTTCGTATTGATCATTGACTCTTGGATTGTATCGATCTCATAGAATCGATATGGATACGAAGCTAACTTGTGATGGATGCGAACTTCGTTGTAACCCGATCGACACGAAGTTAATGTGACCTGATCGGTACGAAGTCAGTGGATTTCGATCGATGCGAAGTCAAGATTTTCTTGATCAATACAAAGTGAATGTTTTTGATCTGTACAAAGTGAATGTTTTTGACCGATACGACATGAAGGTTCCTTGATCGATACGAAGTTAAGGCCTTTACGAGGAATGATCCAAGTTTGGACTTCGATGGATGCGAAACTTCATGCATACTTAAACACTTGACTCTGACGAGCTTCCGCCATGCATAATTGGATTTTACCATTTCACTGCATATTTGACTGTCCTTTGAGGCTTGTGATGGAATTGTAACTTTGACAAAATTTAACGAACTTTAACTTGGATCGGCATCCAATGTCTGGATGGAACGGTTGTGACGGTCAGCGACGGCGGTCACACTGGTAGAATTTTGAGGTCTCGTCGCTTGAACATCTTGTTAGTCTTTGTAGAACTTTCTTAAGTACTATATAATTTTGCAATTCACAACACACTCATGCACTTAATTCTGGGGCACACACGGGATTATTATCATCTAATGATGGTTTTTGATGAGTTGATTAGTTATGGAAGTTCACAGCAACAAGAGGTTCAGAGTTCACCTCCTTTGATAATAGAGATGCTGGACATTGTGGTCGAAGTTATAAATCCAGCTTCGGAAGAGCTATCGGGTGCAATCTTTATTAGGAATCCACAAGATTATGTACCATCTAACATCATTGAAGATATGTTGCGAAGAATCTGCTTAAGACAAGGGCTATCGTCAGATGACGTTTTGCTACCAGGATCGAACGACAGGCCACATATTCCCCCAGAAGGGTGCATAGCTTTTAACAGACATTTGTGCATACTAGGAACACTTCCTCCATTTAACCAATATATTCAAGAAGTGTTAGCTTTCTTAGGAGTCACTCCATCGTAGTTGCATCCGAATGGATATGCGTTGTTGAACAGCTTATTCATCATTTTTATGGAGCATCTCTTACAGCCTCCGACTCCGGAGAAAGTCATATTCTTGTTCAATGTCAAGAGTCGGGGAGAGAACCCCTCATTCACATTCCTAGAGGCGGTCAGGAATTGCCAAGTTGTGACTGGAACCTGGACGAGGCTTAGCTACTCCAAGACCGAGTGTTTCTATGTTCCATGCCCACCAGGGTTTGCTAGACGGTGGTTAGTTAGATGTAAGTGCCGCAATTTCTCTAGCGACTAATAAGGTAATTGTAATCGACGTTGAGTCTAATATTTTCTTTCCTTTACAGCCGCAATTCCATGACCCAAAGGTGCCCAATTTAAAGAAATAGTGCGAATTCGTCAAGAGGTGCCTGGTGAGATTAGAAAGATTAACTCGATGCTTATTGATGAAAATTTAAGGGCCGTTGGGCTAATCGACTGAGGCTAGAGCATAAGGCTTGAAAGATCTTTTAGAGCGTCCCCGGTAAGAAGTGCACCCAGAATTGTAATAGCTGAGCAGGGCAATAAAGAGGATACGCCCACCGAAGACGAACCTTAGCCGGGCCCTCAGATAGTCCTCGACACTTAGAACGAAAGAGGAAAGGCATGGCGGTAGCTTATAAGCTTCATAAGTCTTCAAGATGGAAATCCGTGGTCATGTCTCTGCCCTCCACGGATGTTATAATCTCGGAGGCCCCACCTCTATAAATGGAGAATCCTTTCAAAGGGCTCACTGGCATTCCAATTCCAGACTATGTATCGCTCCAATACGACACCGGATTGGAAGAGCTTCAAAGCGCTTTAGATTTAGGCGAGTCACTTCCTATGATTATGGTCGACACAACCGGTTGGTTGGGGATTTTGCACATGCATACATACACTTGACGGCATTGCATGATTTTCGATCATAAGCTATTCATTTCTGAAGATTATTGATTCTGCTTCTCTTTCTATTTACATATACGATGAAAATGTGGGAATCCATGCTTGGTAGCCATCGCTTGGCACGCCAGTCATCTAGTTCATATTATGAGTCCCATAGAAGGGAGGCTGATAGAGACCGCGATCATGGTTATTCTAGCCAGAAGCATTACGAAAGGGTTAGGGATAAGGGGTGAGAGAGAATATATGCGTCTCTCCTGGTCACGCTCTCCGCCATCTGAGCCCTAACATAACCTTTCGGCCATGGTAAACTACCCTTGGTACCTTCATGCCAAAGACCTCCTTCTCAAGTACTAAGGTATGATTCACAATGCCAGAGGACTGAAACCAAAACTCCTACTATCACTGAGTAAGCTGTCATAGAGCCCACTAGGGAGGGAGCGATTAGAATCGCCCAACTGAAAAAAGATTTCCCAAACATCTGTTTTGATGGCTTCATCTTCCCTTCGCATTTAAAGAGAATTCCAGTCGAGGCAAAACATACAATGCACGACTATATCTATGACATTTATAGCCAATACCAGAAATGGATGAAGACCACGAACAAAGGATCGGCGTTGGATGGCGAAAACAATTGAGAAATTAGAAACTGATCTCAAAATGACCGCATAATTCAGGTGCTCCATAATAAGAGCAAGTCCACGAGAAACTCGGAGAGAGAAGCCAACACAAGGGCTGATGAGGCTACTCGGTGGACGAAAGAGATGAGGCATACACACTTAGCCCTGGTTGAGGAGATTTGGCATTAGACCACCGCAGTCACGGCCGAAAGAGACGGGGCGCTTAAAGAGCTTGAAGATCCTAAAGCCATATTTGTTGAAATCGTCAAGGAGAAAGACGATGCAAACAAAGCCGCCCTGGAGGCATGGGAGCAGGCTGTGGTGTTTAGGAATGAGAGGGATGCGGTAGTACTCAAAGTTCAGGAAACTGAAACAAGGTTGAGAATAAGGTGAAAGCTGTGGAGACCAGGTTGGAGGCTGACATCGAAGATCTTCTTATTACATATAACGCCAATGTCCTAAAGCATGGAAACTTAACCTAGCTTGAAAACTATCCTTCACACTTATACAATGCTTGGTGCCGCTTAGTGGAAGATGAAAAGCTAAGCATCAAGCGGAATCTGTAGATGAATTTGAATTGGAGAATCGGGAGTTGAGTGAAGATGAGAGGAGGGTTCTCCACGACATCACTATTACAGATGAAAAGGAGCTAGGTAGTCAGCACTCGGAGGCTGGAGAGGGTTCTGGCATTGAGCACCATGATGTATGTTTCGCAACTCTTATGCCAACCCTACTCGAATCTACATCTATGGTTGATCCTCAGTCTGTTCCTATATATAATCCCGATCAACCGCAGTTGTTTCCAGCTCGTAAGCTAGTCTCTGAAGCTACTCCGCCACTCGCAAGCCTATCTGAGGAAGATATTCCAAGCATTTCTCACGCTCATTCAAAGCTGGAAATGTTAATTGAAGTAATCACTAACAACTTTTTTCCTTGTCTCTATTCAGCGATAGGAGCCACATCAGCCGTGCCCCAGCTGTAACGACCCGCAAATCCGTACCCCTTGAGTCAACATTATTCTACCTAAATCAACTCAAGTTGTACAAAAATACGAACGATTTGGGTTAAAGAAGAAGTGGTAGAAGAAGAAAATAGAAAACAACATCAGAATCTAACCATCGCAGCGGAATAAAATATAATAGATAATAATGTTCTTTACTCAAAATCAAATATATCTGTTTATATATTACATCATCAGTGTACATCAATCACAGCTCAACATCAATATCATACAAATGGATACACAACAACTCAACACATCGGAATATATACATAAACAAATACGAGAGTACGTATCGTCACCCTGCTCGTCTCCGGAGCTCCACAGCATCATATCCTATATCCTATAATACTCGGTCTGACCTGAGCATTACAGTTAAATAACACCCAAGTCAGTCTGGAATATCAGCGTGAGAAAATCACACTCAATTGATTATTAACGTTTCAAAAAAAATCCTTTGAAAACAAAAGCATCTCGTAAGACCACGCCACAAATAAACATGTCGGGTTTTTACCTTACGATAGCTAAAACATTTTTATTAAAAATCCTCTGATATTATAATAGTGTCTATATACAAATACTTATAAAATAGCCGAAATTGTTTCATGATTAAATTCCGGCTACTAGCCACAGAGTGGGTAATACAAACAAAACTCGTATAAGGCTCGTAGGGAGAATGGATTTCCAACTAATGACTAGTCACTAGGGTACCACCTGTCACGGTACGGGGCCTAGATCACCGTACCGAGGAGTACGCCCACTCACCTACAACACAAGACCGGGACTACCCCTTACTGGATAATCCCGAGTGAGATCACCCCGCGGTTGGGATCAGCAACCGCCCACTAAGCCGAAATAAAAAGGGACATCTAGACAGGGATGACCTCACCCTGCTTGGGTGCTACCCACCTAGCCTTGCTGCATAACCCCTGATTTTCAGTCATTCCCATTTGATGAGGCTTGAGGCTAAGTGTTACCTTTAAGAACAATATCCCTTAAAATGCCCATCGTCCACCTGACGATGTTTCGCAAGCATTCATCCATACAAGTCCATCCCGGGTTCGAACGGAACCGAAGGCACTATTCCTACTACATCAATTTTGGAAATATCCTTAGGATTAGTAGCGACTAGCCCTTGCACTTCACTGCTCCATCTTCGAATCCAAAATCGTTTTTCACGAAAACGTACAAACCGGATCGAAGTGGTTTTCGAGAAATAAATCTCGATCCCGGTCTCTTCGAAACGATCAACGTATTTGTCCAATGTTGATAGTCGGTTATTTAACTATCAATTAATATTCACAAACAACCATCCAACAATAAATAATTTTCCAATTATGTAATACCTTCAAAATATCTTTACAAGGTATATTTCTATTTTCAACCTTTTGAAAACAGTTTTCAAAAAGTTCTTTCTTTCTAGAATAAACTTTCGCAAGTATTTTCTATCTCCACTGAAATTGCCAAGCACAAACTAGATTTTTAAAATAATTTAAAACACTTTACTTTAAAATATACTTTTAAAACATTTAAGTTAAACTACTTCAATAATTTGTTAAAAATACATACTATATAAATATTTGAAAATACGGTTACTTTATAAAATATAACTAAATTTTTAATCTTAAAACAAACTAGTAAGTCACTCTTTAAATAATTACTACTATAATAGATTAAAAAGGAAGGACTTACTTTATAATTTAAATATTTATAAAAAAATAAATTTTCCAAACTTGCTTTTTTAAAATCATCTTAAAAACTTTTAACTTATATTTAAAAACTTACTTTGAAAACGTACTTGGTTATCCAGGGAGAAGATCAAACTTCAATCACTTAAATCAATTTTCCCAAATTGATTTCAAATTTATCCCATTTGAAATAATTTTATTTAATTACTTAATTCATTTCAAAATTCATTAAGTATGGACTTAATTATTGTTGTTATTATTATTTTTCATTTGATTCTAAAACTTTTAACTGAAATATACAAATTCCAGATTTTTCCCAATTTCTTCTTTATTCTTTCAATAATTTAAATCTTAACTTTTAAATAGATGTTTTGTTCTTTTAAATAATAACACTGAATTTTAAAATTCATTAACTTCCTGTTTATTCAAATTTTCCTTTCTATACTCACAATTTATTCATTAGAAACTTAAAGTCACTTTATTTCTTCTCCAATCCATTCTTAAATTTATTCCAATTTTCCTATAATTTATTTTAGTTACAAATCTAGGCAGAAAAAAAAATGGTGGTTTTAAAATGTTTGAAGAGTTTATAAAAGTGAGAATTTTTGGAATCTATAATTTATTTTTATAAGTATATATGTGGTTTCAAAAAAAAAAAGAAGAAGGAATAAATATACATATACATATACCTATATATATAAATATATACATATTTTCACTTACTGTTAAGTTTAAAAGTAAGTATTAAAAATTTATTCACAGCAGCCCAAGAATCGCATCATGTGCAGGAGGCCCTCATTACAGAAGAGACCAGTACAACAGCCACTGCACCAACCGACGGAGTACAGGGGAGCATGTTTACTTTTCATGAGAAGATGATGGAGAAGATTCTCGGCCACCAAAGTGAACCTTTTGTCGATCTGCCAATTGTTATGAGTGGAGGTGCACATGTGGTTTGCTCCTCGGGTCCAACAGGCGGCATCCCCTCGGATCATGAAGAAGATATAATAGCCGAGATTAATGCTGAAATGGAAGTGGCTGTGCGAGCCAGTGGTATTGGAGGTGGGATGGCGAGCCCTGGCCCAGCTCCTTTGCGGATGATTTCTCCCAGTGGTAATGTTATCGACACCAGTGCGCATCTCTCGTCTTCACACGTTGATCCTATTCCTATGACTCTGCCTTCAGGAAGAATTCCAATTCATATGAGTTCGGAGGAAGAGATTACCATAGTACCCCCAGCTGGAGATCAACCATCATAAAGCAACGGATTGAAGAGGCATTCGAGCGGTAGTTCCGGCGGGTCTACACCAAAGAAGAAGAAGAAGAAAGTGAGAGAATAGGCATGTCCTCTTAATGCATTTTTGGTCGATAGATTGGAATTTCCTTTTATTTCTCGTAGGCCGTGTATAGTTGCGAGTTTGGCCCTTTCTAGTAGGATTTTTTCGAAATAATTTTGTACTTATCCTTATCTTCCAAAGAATAGATGAAACAAAATTCCATTTTGTCTTCAGCATAGTTTGTATTTATTTACTTAAATGTTTCGGTTTTCGGACTTCCATTCAATATACTTGCCAAGTTTTATCCTTTGAATTGGACCTGAGTTTAGTTGTTAAGTCTTGAAGCTATGGCTTCGTGTTATGACCGAGAGTTAAATCGAATTCCAATATTGTACTGTCTCGACCAATTGTAGGTATCCAAGTTTTGCCCTGAGTTAGGGGGATAAATTGAAAAGATCGGTTGGCAGTTGCATTTCGCCTTCAATACATCGAGCCTAACTTTTTTGAATCGGGGCAGAAACAAGACGAGTTCGGGTGGTCGAATCACACCTGCTCATCTATTGGTGATTGCATCCATGCTCTGGGGATAGCACTTGTTCGTCGGAGGTTGGTTAGGCCCGCTTAAGATTTACATATATGTCCGTGCTCCGGGGACTTAAGTTATTTTATGGGCGATCGGCCACACTCGTTTGATATTTAGAGTTCCGTCCACACTCTAGAGATTTAGATTGATTCGTGGATGGTCAACCACTCCTGATTTGCATTTATACTCCAGTCCGCACATCGGAGACTTGGAGTTGTCCTACGGGTGGCCGTTTCACACCCGGTTTGTGTTTATACTCCCATTCGCACTCTAGGGATTTAGAGTTAGTTGATGTTTATACTCCAGTCCACATCTAGGGACTTATAGTTAGTTGATGTTTATACTCCAGTCCACACTCTGTAGACTTAGAGTTAGTTGAAGTTTATACTTCAGTCCATACTCTAGGGACTTAGAGTTAGTTGATGTTTATACTCCAGTCCATACTCTGGGGGCTTAGAGTTAGTTTACAGACGGTCAATCACATCTATTGTGAGTTTTAGAATTTCGTTCGCGTTCCAGGAATGGTTGATATATTAGGATCGTGGATGGTCGGGTCACATTCACCCTATGTTAGCAAGCGAGGTCGTTAGATGGACGGGTCCATCCTCCTCGAACTTGGTTCAGATAAGGGCGAAGTCGTTAGGTGGACGGATCCACCCTCTTCGAGCCCGTACTTGTAAGTTATACTCCAATTTGCACTCTGGGAATCTGGATTTAATTAGAGGATTTTCGTGCATCAATCCTTTTTCGGCTTCAGTGCGATGACTTGCCCGCGAGCTTGGGTTTCACTTAGCGAGTGACCGGTCATATCACAGTTACTCCCTATTTGAATAAATCCCGTCATAGGATGGAACTTAGCACTCTGTGCATTGTGATGGTCGTATGATGCATTCAGAAATCACTGCTTTGGCTCGAAGAGATTGCATTTTATTGTTGAAATAAGAAAATACGACAAAGTCAATTGCCTTACTACAAATTCAGTTTTCGAAATGCATAAAAAAATTGCAAATGAAAAGTGGACTGAATAAATAAATAAAGCCTGTTATGTGTAATAACGACGAAGACTTTCGTTGTTCCAGGTTCTCAGCAAAGTGATACCATCAACGGTCGATAGTTTAAATGTGCCATCTCCAAATCTTCGATCAATGACATACGACCCTTCCCACATTGGTTTCATATGTGAAGGAACCATTTAAATTCTCTTGAGGACGAAATTGTTGAGTTTGAATGTTCGGGGTCGGACCTTGGCATTGTACAGTCGAGCAACTTGACTTTGGTACGCGACTGCTCTCAAATCAGCCTCTTCTTACTTCTCATCCAATAAGTCAAGGGGTTCGACAAGTAATATAGTATTCGTCTTCGGATTATAATATGTCATACGATGAGAAGGTAATTCCACCTCGACTGGAATAACGGCTTCTAAACCATAGGAAATTGAGAATGGGGGGTGGCCGATCATGGATTTGTGGGTTGTCCGATAAGCCCATAGGGCCATAGGAAGTTCATCGACCCATTTGCCCTCGGCCTTTTCCAGTCATTTCTTCAAAATGAACTTTATAACTTTGTTAACCGCTTCAACCTGTTCATTCCTTTGAGGGTGCACATCTATGGAGAACTTCTTCTGGATGTGGAATTATGCTCCTCAGTGATGACGGCATATGGGAGAAGAAATCGACAGATAATGTTGTGTAGCACAAAGTTGATCACATTCTTTGTTGCGATAGTAGCAAGGGGCTCAGCTTCCACCCATTTGGTAAAGTAATCAACTGTAACGATGGTGTACTTTGCACCACAATTGGCTAGAGGTAGAGAACTAATAATGTCGATGCCCTATACCGCGAACGGCCAGGGATTGACCATTCGAGTTATTTCAGTAGGCGGGGCTCTCAGGATCCGAGCATGCTTCTGACATCTGTCACAGTTCCTTGCATAATATGATGTGTCGCGATTTACAGTCGGCCAATAGTATCCATATCGGAGCACTTTCTTGGCAAGAGCTTAACCCCTGATGTGATCGCTACATTCTCCTTCATGCACATCATGCAATACTCATTTGATTTCATCATGGACGATACATTGGAGTAAAGAAATAGTGTACCATCTTCTATACATGACTCTATTCAGGATAGTGAACCACAAAGTCTTTCAAAGAACTTGTCTTTTTTCAATCCTACGCTTCAGCAGGGTTCCGTGCTCGAGATAGTTTCTAAATGGAGTCATCCATGACTCCTTGTAGGGAATGAATTCAAAAACCCTGTCTGTTTCCGTTTGATCAGTGCCCGGGGAAAATAGTGTCTCCACGGGAACAAGTTCCATCTGCTGTGCCTCACCGGTACTGGCTAACTTTACCAAGGAATCGGCTTTGTAATTGCGTTCTCAGTGTATGCAGTAGATGGCATAATAATCGAACCGATGCAATATTTCCTGAACCCGAGCAAGATAAGCAACCAGTATTCGATCTTTGGCCTAGTACTCCGCTCGAACATGGCACACGATCAATTGTGAATCGCAGTAAACCTCTACACCAATAATTCTCAAATCTCTGGCAAGCCTTAATCCAGCGAGTAGGGCTTCATATTCGACCTCGTTATTGGTCGCATGAGAATCGAATTTTAAAGCATAGCGTACAGATCGGCCTTTAGGAGTTTCAAGTACAACCCGACGCTTGAGCAGCGGTCATTTGATGCACCATCAGTATGTAGCTTCCAGACATATTTGGGAGATTCACTGGTTTCGGGCAAGTCCTCCATGATAGTGAATTTGGCTATGAATTCTGCCAGGACTTGTCCTTGGATAGCTTGCCTTGAAATGTAGGTGATGTCGAACAGACTCAGCTCGATATCCCACTTGAGTAACCTACCAGACGTCTCAGGCCGCATAAGGACCCGTCATAATAGCTGGTCGGTGTATACAGTAATAACATGGGCATGGAAATACAACCGGAGCTTCCTTGAGGCAATGACAAGACAATAAGACAACTTCTCTAGCTTTGGATAATTTTTTTCTGCTCTGGTCAGTCGTTTTCTAATGTAATATACTGGCCATTGTATGCGATCCTCCTCCCAAATTAAGCTAGCACTGATTGCGTTTTCTGACCCCGCCCAGGAAATGTACAATCTCTCATGCTTAATTGGCATTGATAGAATGGGTAGTGTGGACAGGTGTTGAACAAGTGGTCGGAATGCGTCCTCACACTCTATAGTCCATTCAAAATTCCATTTTAATTTTTTGATTAGGTCAAAGAAGGGAATGCATTTGTCTGTGGATTTCGAAATGAACCCGTTCGGTGCTGCTACTTTCCCATTGAGGCTCTAGACCTGCTTTATAGTCCTTGGAGTCTAAAGATTTCTGATTTCCCAAATCATCTTGGGATTGGCTTCAATTCCTCGAGTATTGACGATAAATTCAAGGAATTTTCCAGATGTGACTCTGAAGTGGCACTTCAACAGCTTGAGTTTCAATCTATATTCTTGGAGGATGTTGAACAATACTTTCAGGTCTTTGATATGATTGGTGGAGAATTACGGCTTCATAAGCATGTCGTCCACATATACCTCCATTGTTTTTTGATCTGGTTAGCGAACATTCGATTAACTAGCCATTAGTAGGTTGCCTCGATGTTCTTGATTCCGAAGGGCATGACTTTGTAGTAGTAAAGTCCATATCGGTGATGAAGCTGGTATGCTCCTGATCAGGCAAGTGCATGGGTATTTGGTTGTAGCCAGAATATGCATCCATGAAGGATAAGAGTTCATGTCCAGCCATCGAATCTACAAACTGATCGATCCGGGGAAGTGGAAAACTGTCATTAGGGCAAGCTTTATTCAAGTCTGAATAGGTAATGCATGTTCTACATTTACCATTGAATTTTATGACAAGTACAGGATTGGACACCCATTTCGGATAAAATGCATCTTGGATAAACCCGTTTTACTTGAGCTTATCTACCTCTGCCTTAAGGGCTATAGATCTCCTTAGATCCATACCATGCCTTTTTTGCTTGACCGAGATATGCCATGGGTCGATATTCAATGTGTGGCTCGTGATGTCCGGAGAGATTCGACACATGTTAGAATGCGTACAGGCAAACACGTCGAGGTTTGCCCGGAGAAATTCAATCATTTCCTCCTGCATTTGTTTGCATAGCTTAGATCCAGTCTTTATTATTTTAGAGTCGACATTATCACCGATCGGAACATCGATCGTCAGCTCGGCTGGGGAAGCTTGACTGTCTTTACTTTCGTCTTTACTTTTGGTATCTCTCGGGTCAAGATCCCTTAGGTATTGGTTGGGGTGCTAGGGCCTAGGCCCAGGCGTTAGCTGTCAATTTTCCGCAAAGCGAACATAGAGAGATTCCCCTATGCCCTTTCCTTTTTCTTTTCACTGCGCCTCCCGTAGCTCAACAACATAATATGCTTGTCTAGTAGCCTGGTCTCCTTGAACGACTCCAACTCCCTTGTCAGTAGGGAATTTTAAAGTCAGACACCAAGCGTTAATGGTAGCCCTGAACTCAGCTAGGGCCGGTCGACCCAAGAAAGCATTGTATGGCGAGTCTATGTCTAATACAACAAATTGTAATGTCCAGACTCTCCGGTGTTCTCCAATTCCTAATTCCACTGGCAGCTCCACCATCCCAGTGGGTATAGCCGCACTTCCGTTGAAATCGTGAATGCGAGATTGACAAGGCTTCAAATCCATTGCTTCCATCTTCATCTGATCATAAGCTCGCTTAAACAGTATATTCACTGAGCTTCCACTATCCACTAAGATCCTCTTCATCAAAGCAGGACCTATTTGAGATGAAATGATAAGTGGATCAATGGTTGGTTCTTCGACTCTGTCGGCATCCCTGTCTCGAAATACGATGTCGTCTATCATCATTTTCTATTGCTTGGTCGGAGCCTCGTCTTCCAAATTACTACAACATTCGAAGCTCGCATGCCTAATAGAGCTGTCATACGACTCCATTTCCTTCTAGCTCCGATTGGCTGGATAAGGGCCACCACGGACAGTATTAATCACTAGCCTCCCACTAGTACGAGCGGGTTCCTTCGATCTCGCCTGTTTTGGTATATATTTCTGATTCGATGGGCCCGTACCTCCTGACTGCAGCACCTGCTAAACTGCTCCAACTTTCTCTCTCATATCAACTTCTCAATAATATCCTACAAATTACGGCACTCATTCGTGTTATGTCCATAGCTATCATGAATTCTATGAAACTTCCCTGTTTGAATATGTTTTTCCGACGATTGCTTCAGAGTAGGTTTCTTATATTGAATAGTATTGCGAATTTGCAAGTACACATTTTCCAGCGATGTATTTAAAGGAGTATAATTGTCAAACATAACAGCTCTATGTCGTGGCCCACGATTCTGGTCCCGTTTTCTGTTTTGATTTCAACTGCCTTTCTGTTGATTCTGTTTATTTTGTATGTTCAATTGCACCATTCCGGAACTCTCCTGGTTTGTTTAACAACGACATTGCTTTGGATTCCTTCCACACTGGGCCCTGCATCGTCCTTTTTTCTAGACTATTATGCATCTTCCCTT
The DNA here is from genome assembly GCA_030765085.1 of Allium cepa. Taxonomy (NCBI): domain Eukaryota; kingdom Viridiplantae; phylum Streptophyta; class Magnoliopsida; order Asparagales; family Amaryllidaceae; genus Allium; species Allium cepa. The sequence goes on from CM060944.1 coordinate 591,551,252, forward strand.
CTCAAGAATTGGGCTGCCTTAGAATAGAAATGGTCCAATGGCACGAGGGCTTTTCCGGCCAACCAGTTGCCAAATTAAGAATCGAGATCGATCCCCTTAGTTAGTGCCATTAGAATTGAGTGGTCATTGGGATTAGTAATCTCAGTACATGTAGTGTGAAACCTCTCCAGATAACATCTGAGTGCCTCTCCAAGAGCTTGATTGACACTAGACAAGGTGTTAACATCCTTCGGCTGCAGGCGAAACTGTTCAAAAAACTTCATTGCCAACTGGTCAAAACATGAGATAGATCGAGGTGGTAGATGAGTAAACCACATAGTCGCTATACCCCTTAGGGAGATCAGGAAACATCGAAATTTGACCGCATCATCGACTCATACAACATTCGTTAACCATTCATACTTTAAGATATGCTGGGTAGGCCCTTCATAAACGTGTGGAGTTTCCATTCTGAATCTCCGAGGCGGTTTAGCGTAGAGTATATCGTCATTGAAAGAGGTATGACTTCGGGAGATTCCCCAATTGTCATTGGTGAGGCCCTGACTTTCGTGGATCATCTGACAGATAATTGTCGGGATATCCGGCATCTCGATGTTTTGGGCATGTTAAGCCAAGGTTTGGTCGAGTTCCATGATGCAAGGTTGGGCCGGCTGCGGACGACGGTCCATATCTCGCCTCCTTGGTTCTAGATCTTCAAGAATATAATGCTCATGAGTATAATCACGTTGACGGTGGGTTGGATCCATTCGATTTCGAGTGTCAACTCCCAACTCAATAGCAGCGGTAGCAGCGCGATTTTCAGTAGTATGATAAGGAACAACACCCCCTAAGGAGGAGAGTTCGGTCTGATGGCTAGTTGACGGGCCAACTCGTGGTTGCCCAAGATTCAAGGTGCGTTAATGTCCATAGCCTGTGTATAGCTTCCATCCAGCAATGGGCGCATAGACCGACGACTGTAGTCAGAAGAGGCTGAACTCTTAGTGGATGAATAGAAAGTATGATCCTTTCTGGATCTCCTTCGTCTCTGATGATTCAGTCGATTGGTCAGTTCCGCATTAGCAAGGAGTTACTTAGTAAATTGCTGACGGCTTTGCGACAGTGTAACATCCCGTATTTTTAAGCCCTTGAATTTGAAAAATTAATTCATTTTAAATGTTTAATGTGGATTTTTAATTGATTTTGCAACGAATGGATTCAGGTTCAATCAATGAAATAAGCTATAATTTTAATTTATAGTAATTCGGGTTGAATTTGAATAATCGGAAAATATTAATTTAAATATTCGGAATTGAAATCAAAGAGAATCTGGATGTAAATAGTGATAAAAATGGTTTTAAAAATTTATTTTGGAGTTATTTGAGTGTAAATAGCGTGGTGGGAATTTTAGAAGAATTTCAAAGTTGATAAATTAATATTTGGGATTTTATATTAATTTAAAATGAATTTAATATTATTAAAATGCAATTAATCAGATTTTGGTCCGGAATGAGCCAGAATGATTTTATTTGTGTTTATAAATTTTATGTGATTTATTATTAAGTTATTAGAATTTTGAAAGTGTAATTTTAAGCGTTTTCGTTAATTATGAGAATCACCCGATTTAATTGACGAGTTAAAATAGCCTTCCGGGGCACAGTCTCGGAATTCAATGAAACCAGTTCCATTAGATCCGTAATCGTTAGTTATTATCGAATTTCAATTTTCGTAGCAATCGGAGTTGTCGTTTGACCGTGGCAGCTCGAAACGCATCGAAATCGTTTTAATCGGTTTAAATTAAAATTGAACGTTTAATCTCGTATCTTGCACATACGACCAAATTAGCTTCCGAAACCTGTTCCATTGTGTCCAGAACGCGGAAAAACCTTAGAATCGCCTGTCGAAATGCGTAGATTTGAGGTCGTTTGCGTATACTGTTAAACTGAGAAATTATATTAATTAAATAATATTAAAACAATTATATATATTATATTATCTCCTAAACCCTAATCATATTCATCAGGACACCGTTCATTTTACACCAATGGCCGAAAATCGATTTCGGTTCCCCTCAATAATATCTCAATCCACGCTTCAATTCGAAATTCTTCCAACATGGAAGTTGTAGAGAGCGAGGGGATCTTCAGATCCGATGGTGGATCTTGAGCGTTGTCGCCGTATGGAGCCAGAAATTGGGTCGAGATCGCCGCCGTTAGTTCGCGTCCTCCATGAGCATGATGCGACCGAGCTGCGCGCGCTCTCAGACGAAGATAGAGGCAGTGGAGGCGATGGTGGCGGCGACGTCTGATTATCCTCTCGATGTTCGTGTGAGGTGCGATTTCGAACCCTAGGTTCGGCAGTGGGTTGTTCGTGTCTGGTGGGTTGCGTGCTAGAGCGGGAAGAAGGGTAGGGAGGGGAGTTTCCTTCGGCTGTTGATTAGGTATTAAAAAAAAAGGAATTTGTTTTAAATTTATATCAAAAACTTTAAAATATCGTAACTCATTCATACGTATTCAGAATTCGACGAATTTGGTGGCATTGGAATTGCAGAGACGAGCACTACGAGATGGTGCAGTTTCGAATTCATTCCGGACAAGTAGAAATTTGGGTTAAATCGAACGTCATTCGGTTTAATTTAAATTTCGAACGCTCGCCGAAAACCCAAGGTGAGTTTAACTCACTCACATCTGGATGCTAGCTATTTTAAATAGTCAATATTTATATCTGTGTGATTGGTTGCATATTATTGCTATTATCAGTCTGGATTGATATTTATATATGTGGTGTGCTAATATTTGTAGATGCAGGGAAAACAGGTTGGAGGGATCCAACTGGATTCCTCACAATATTGGAATTGTTGTTATGACTGATGATGTATTCCATTTATATATCCTATGATAGCTAAATTTGGAATTCAGTTGTTGTGATATGAATTGATAAATTTAAACCTGAAATTGATAAGCATAAATAAAATAAATTGTGATTTAAAAGAAATAGCAGAAATTGTTAAATAAAAGATCTAAAGGAATAAAATTTGGAATCTGGTTGAATGAAGAATGGAAATCGGTAAATTTTTGAATATAAATGAAATGGAAAACTTATCAGTTGATAAATGTGAAAATATGGATTTGTGAGAATAAATTCCATAAGGAATTATAAATGGTTAAAAATAACGATGGTTATTTGATGATGTATTCTTGGAAATTAGAATATATTTAAAGAGGCTTTTCAATATAAATTAATAGATTTTAAATGTAAATAAAATAATTAAACGTAAATTTGAATCGGAATAAACTGGTGGGATTTATAAGAAGGATTGTATGGGTTGTTGAATAGAAGTGTATTTCCCTGGGAAACCAAGTTCGTGTTTTACGGCAGATTTTAGAAAATTAACGTTTAAACTTGTTTCAAAAGTGTTTTGAGAAATTATTATTCGAATTAGCTATAATAGAAATTATTTTTATATAGGGATTTATTTAAAATACAGTCTGATTTTAGTTATTTGGAACATCGTATCAATATTTTTTTTAAAAAAAACTCCCTCTTTAAAATTTCATTTAACTAAACCCTATTTAAACAAGTTAGTACCTTATCAAGTGGTTTTACTTAAAATATTTTGAAATTATTTTTAGATTAAATAACTAGTAGGAACTATAATATTTCAAAGTATATCTAAGAATAAAGTATTTTAAATTGTTTTAAATCTAAATGTTTTGAACTTGGTTATTTCCAATGGGAATTTAATGGTAAAGGATTTACCTTGTAAAGGAAGAACTTTGGAAACTGTTACAAATGAGCTTTGAAAATTGGAAATATATCTTGTAAAGATATTGGGGCAAATAAATAATGTGGGAATTATGTATTGTGTGATGGATGCCTATGGATGTTTATGAATATAAATTGATAGTTAAATCACCGACTATCAATATTGGACAAATGCTTTGATCGTTTCGAAGAGTCCGGGATCGAGATTTATTTCTCGAAAACCACTTCGATCCGGTTTGTACGTTTCGTGCGAAAAACGTGTTCGGAGTCGAAGATGGAGCAGTGAAGTGCAAGGGCTAGTCGCTATTAATCCTGAGGATATTTCCAAAATGGATGTAGTAGGAGTAGTGCCTTCGGTTCCGTTCGAACCCGAGACGGACTTGTATGGACGAATGCTTGCGAAACATCGTCAGGCGGGCGATGGGCATTCTAAGTGAAATCGTTCTAAAGGTAACGTTTAACCTCAAGCCTCATCAACCGGGAATGGCTAAAACAGGGGAGGTGCAGCAAGGTTAGGTGGGTCATGCCCAAGCAGGACAAGATTTTCCCCTGTCTAGATGTCCCTTTATATTCGGCTTAGTGGGTGGTTGGTCGCGCCAACCACGGGGTTATCTTGTTCGGGACTGTTCAGTAAGGAATGGTTCCGGCCTTGTGTTGCAAGGGAGCGGGCGTACTCCTCGGTAATCTGATTCTAGGCCAGGTACTGTGACGGGCGGTACCACAGTAGCCCAACCATTGATGGAAATCCGTTCTCCCTACGAGCCTTGTACGAGTTTTGTTTGTATTACCCACTTTTGTGGCTAGTAGCTGGAATTTAATAGATGTAACAATTTCGGCTATTTTATAAGTATTTGTAAATAGACCCTATTATAATATCAAAGGATTTCTATAAAAAGTGATTTAGCTATCGTAAGGTAAAAACCCGACATGTTTATTTGTGGCGTGGTCTTACGAGATGCTTTTGTTTTTCATAAGATTTTTGTAACTTTAATAATCAATTTGGATGTATATTTATTATCAGCTGGTATTCCAGACTGACTCGGGTGTTATTTCATTATAATGCTCGGGTCAGACCGAGTATTATATGTACAGGACATGATGCTTTGGAGCAGTAAAGGAGCTGGAGTCCGAGACGTATTACCTATACATATATGTATATTCCGCTGTTGTTATTGTATGGTATGTCTGATTGATAATTGATGATGTATGAAATACTCTGATGATGTGATGTATAAACAGTTATAGATTTCATTTTGTGTAAAGTTCTATATTCATTATTATAGTTTATTCCGCTGCGACTGTGAGATTCTGATATTGTTTAGTTTCTTCTTCTTCTATCTCTTCTTCTTTAACCCTATGGTTCGTAATTCTGTGCCACTTGAGTTAATAGATGTAGAATAGTGTTGATTCAAGGGGTACGGATTTGCGGGCTGTCACACTTGGTATCAGAGCTTAGGTTGGCGACATCCTAGGATTTGGTGGGGAAATTTCTCATTAACAGAGTCAATAGTACTCTACAATGAGTTGAGCGTATTTATAGATATGAGGGCGTACTTGTTAGTGAATGTAAAATTGTTTTCATATTGTGTTGATTTATTGGTTGAGTGTTTATGAATTCTGGTCGGTGCGGGAAGTACAACCGTATCGATAGGGGTTTCTAAACTCTTAAACAAGATAAACCGACATAGTAACGTTTTAAAAGTGGGTAAATGAAATAATTTTGCCTAAATTATATTTTGATATAAAGGATATAATTTTTCGAAATTATATATATATTTGGATGTTTGGTTGCTAATATTAAATAAGCAATTAAGAATCTAAAATTTAATCTAAAATTCCAAGTGGTTATAATCAAATAGGTTCTATAGGTATAAATTATATAAAAAGAAGAATAATTAAATTTGAATTAAACCAGAATTTAAATCCCGGGGATTTTGGAAAGGATTTTAAAGGTAATGAAAAATAAAAGTGTGGGAAATTTAAAATCTTGAAAATGTTTGGGAATGATTTCCAAAGTAATTGAAACCAATGATGAAATATTATTTTGGGAAGTATTTTTTTTAATGGAAACTGTTTTGAAATGAATTTGGGAAGTAAGAGAGCATTGAACTCACTTCAGTCGCTGGAAAATAATCCTAATGATGCTGGCCACATCATTAGAATTCATTTTCGAGTTTCTAAAGTGATGGATTGCTACCAAAGTGGTTGGTTATGGTATTGTTTCGATTTGTTGGGTATACAAGTGGTTTTATAAATTTCAAAGGGAAATTTGTTTTAATAAAACCAAGTGTTTTGGAATTGGGAGATTTGATTTGATACCAAGGGTGTATGAGTTATTTATTATTTCAAATGGTTTTGAAATAAAACCGGGTAATAGAATTCTGGAAAATTCTATTTAAATAATGTGTGGAATAAAATGAATCAACTATTGAGCTTATTAAGTGAAGTTGATATTAATAAGAAGGAAGAAATGAGAATTTTAATCTTGGAATTAAAATTTAACTTGAGTAATTGGAAGTGAGTAAAATATATTGAAGTGAATAGAAAAATTGAATATAACTTGGATAAGTTAAACAAATTGGACTTAGAATTAAATTAATTTGGATTAAATTAAAATGTAAGTTGGCTTTGAAATTGTGGGTCATTGAGAAATAAATTGTACCCATGAGTTATTAAGTATTATGCTTATAATTTGAGGTTGTGGATTTGAAGTTCGCAAAGAATTAAATTGAAAGAAAATTTGTATCCTTAAGTATTCAGTGATACACATATATATAAAATTTTAAGTTGTGATTATAAGATGTAGATGGATTCAAATGAGCAATATAAACTTTTAAATAAATAAGTTGGTGAACTTATATAAATAAGAAGTGAGATTATAATCACAATTGGGAAATAGTTAAATAGCATGGTGAATTCAAACCTAGTCTCAAATAAAATGTAAATTGAAATAAGGTAAAGTGAGATATAAAAGAAGTGAATGAACTTAAGTTAGTAAATATGTTTTGAACTTGTATATGGAGATTAAGATTGAGAATTTGAATTGAATATAAGGTGGAATGTAAATTGCTTAGAATTGCATAATGAAATTCATATTCTTAAGTTATTAAGTGTTATAATTTGAATTTGTGATTATAAAATGGAAATGGACTTAAATAAGCAATCTAAACTCTTGAATAGAAGTGAAATTGTAATTCATTAATGGAAAGAGTTGAATGGTGTGGCAAATTCAAAATTTGACCATAAATGAAATGTAAAGTGTAAGGAAGCAAAGTGAGAATATAAAGGTGGATATTCTTAAGTTAGCAAATAAATTTTGAATTTATGTATGGAAAAAAAAAAATGTTTTAATAATGAAATTGAAATTTAATTTCAGTTGTGTAATAAATTATATTGAAGGAAATTTAGATCCTATTTAAAGGAGTGGAATGGAAGGGTAGAAAAATTAAATTTGCTAACTGAAATAATTGGAAAATGGTGATATTATAAATGAATTCAGAGGGAATTAAGGAAGTGAATTAAAACCTAATATGGATTAGGTTAGAGACTAATTGAATTACAAATTAATTGGGATTTGTATTGTAATGGATTGAATTTTGATAGTTGATCAAAATTTGGAAGGTAAATAGAAATCCAATTGTGGCATGGGATTCAAATTTGTGATAACAAATAATGAAGTGTGAATGAAAAATGGAATTGGATTATAATAGCGATGGTTGGAATTGTAAATAAATTGAAGTGTGTGAAATGATTTGAAGTGACCTCATTATCACTAAAAGATTTAAATTATTGGATATAAACTAGAATTGGCTGAATATACCAATCAAGTTTAATGGAATTGGAATTTGATTGAATGAGACACAAATGAAGGAAAAAAATAAAATTGATATAAGAAGATAATGGAAATATTGTATGATTTAAAAAATATAAGGAAATTGGAAACAATAATGATGGATGAGCTTTATTAAGTAATCTTGAATGAAATTTGTTAGATAATGAAATTGAATTGCAAGTGAAATGATATTAATTAATTATTGTTATAAATTAAGGATGTATGAGTTGTAAATAATCCAGGATGGAATGATATTAATATAAACTCAAGTAAAATGATGAATTTGGAGTGAGAGTAAGAATGTGATTTAAAAATTGAAATGGATGATTCAGAATGGAATACAATTAATGTAAATTTAAACTAGAATTAATTTTGATGGTTATGAGTTTAAGTGGTGATTAGTTTTGGCTTGAATGACATGAATATTTGCATGTATTCAGAATTGAGTTGTTTAAACAACAAATGAATTGGTTTTGAATAAATTGGAATGGATTGAAATGTTATTAAGTAATTTTTGCATCAGAATGAAAATGAAATTATAAAATAAATGAAAATGCTTCAAAATTGAAAATAAAATTGGTTTGTAAATCAATTTGGAATTGAATTGAAATAGATTGATGTTAGTGAAGCATATATTAATCATATTGAAATAGAAATGATTTGGTTGTAATTAATATAAATGGTATATAATGAACTTGAATGTAAACGATTCAAGTGAAATAAATGAAGTTAGTTTGGATGAAATTAGAATGGGTTAAAAAATCTTGGTAAATGGATTTGAGTATAAATGTAAGTGAATCATAATAGAAATGCAAATGTAGAAAATTGAAATAAAACTTGCTTGGTGAATCAATTCGAAAATTGGGTAAAGTATGAATTGGAATGGCAAAACTTGTTTGTAAATCTTTGTGTGAAATAAAATGGAATTTGGTATTAGAAAAGGAACTTGTGCATGTTGTAAAATATGGTTTACTTATGGAATCATGCAAATTGTTGATTGGATTATGAAATGGTTATGTTTGGCTTACATTTATATTGGAAATGTTGTTAAAAAGTTCATATCTTTGAAAACTAATGAGTTTGTTGAGTATAGTATAGGTGCGGGAGGCGTTCGAGAGAGTTGGAGCACGTATATGCATTATATATTAGCTACTTGTTTTTAAAATTTGCTAAAAAGGTACGCCTACGCAAATATAATTGGGAAAATGGTATATATATTATGATATATTTTGGTTTCCGACCGTGTGGGTCGATGTATATATATTTATGTGTATCGCGATATCGCGAAAGCTCCTATGTGCAGGGGAGACTCTGCCAAAATTTTCCAGAAATTTTGGGAGTTAGAAAATTTTTGGGAATTTTGAAAATTTGAAATTAACTTGGAAAGTTACAAGTTAAAATTAAAGCTTTAGAATAAGTAAAGCAAATGAGTTTGGGGATTTAACTAAAGGATTTTGGGAAGAATATATAAGCTTTTAACTAAGCTAATTGGGTAAGTAAATGGGTTGGAAAGTATTTTCTACCTTAGCAAATTTCGAGTACGAAATTTTTATAAGAGGGGAGGAATGTAACATCCCGTATTTTTAAGCCCTTGAATTTGAAAATTTAATTCGTTTTAAATGTTTAATGTGGATTCTTAATTGATTTTGCAATGAATGGATTCGTGTTCAATCAATGAAATAAGCTATAATTTTTAATTTATAGTAATTCGGGTTGAATTTGAATAATGGGAAAATATTAATTTAAATATTCAGAATTAAAATCAAAGAGAATCTGGATGTAAATAGTGATAAAAATGGTTTTAAAAATTTATTTTTGGGTTATTTGAGTGTAAATAGCGTGGTGGGAATTTTAGAAGAATTTCAAAGTTGGTAAATTAATATTTGGGATTTTATATTAATTTAAAATGAATTTAATATTATTAAAATGTAATTAATCTGATTTTGGTCCGGAATGAGCCAGAATGATTTTATTTGTGTTTATAAATTTTATATGATTTATTATTAAGTTATTAGAATTTTAAATGTGAAATTTTAAGCGTTTTCGTCAATTATGAGAATCGCCCGATTTAATTAACGAGTTAAAATAGCCTTCCGGGGCACAGTCTCGGAATTCGACGAAACTAGTTCCATTGGATCCGTAATCGTTAGTTATTATCGGATTTCAATTTTCGTAGCAATCGAAGTTGTCGTTTGACCGTGGCAGCTCGAAACGCATCGAAATCGTTTTAATCGGTTTAAATTAAAATTGATCGTTTAATCTCGTATCTCGCACATACGACCAAATTAGCTTCCGAAACCTGTTCCATTGTGTCCAGAACGCGGAAAAACCTTAGAATAGCCTGTCGAAACGCGTAGATTTGAGGTCGTTTGCGTATACTGTTAAATTGAGAAATTATATTAATTAAGTAATATTAAAACAATTATATATATTATATTATCTCCTAAACCCTAATCATATTCATCAGGACGCCGTTCATTTTACACCAATGGCTGAAAATCGATTTTGATTCCCCTCAATAATATCTCAATCCACGCTTCAATTCGAAATTCTGCCAACATGGAAGTTGTAGAGAGCGAGGGGATCTTTAGATCCGACGGTCGATCTTGAGCGTTGTCGCCGTATAGAGCCAGAAATTGGGTCGAGATCGCCGCCGTTAGTTTGCGTCCTCCATGAGCATGATGCGATCGAGCTGCGCGCGCTCTCAGGCGAAGATAGAGGCGGTGGAGGCGATGGTGGCGGCGACGTCTGATTATCCTCTCGATGTTCGTGTGAGGTGCGATTTCGAACCCTAGGTTCGGCAGTGGGTTGTTCGTGTCTGGTGGGTTGCGTGCTAGAGCGGAATGAAGGGTAGGGAGGGGAGTTTCCTTCGGTTGTTGATTAGGTATTAAAAAAAAAGGAATTTGTTTTAAATTTATATCAAAAACTTTAAAATATCGAAACTCATTCATACGTATTCAGAATTCGACGAATTTGGTGGCATTGGAATTGCAGAGACGAGCACTACGAGATGGTGCAGTTCCGGATTCATTCCGGGCAAGTAGAAATTTGGGTTAAATCGAACGTCGTTCGGTTTAATTTAAATTTCGAACGCTCGCCGAAACCCAAAGTGAGTTTAACTCACTCACATCTGGATGCTAGCTATTTTAAATAGTCAATATTTAAATATCTGTGTGATTGGTTGCGTATTATTGCTATTATCAGTCTGGATTGATATTTATATATGTGGTGTGCTAATATTTGTGGGTGCAGGGAAAACAGGTTGGAGGGATCCAACTGGATTCCTCACAATTTTGGAATTGTTGTTATGACTGATGATGTATTCCATTTACATATCCTATGATAGCTAAATTTGGAATTCAGTTTTTATGATATGAATTGATAAATTTAAACCTGAAATTGATAAGCATAAATAAAATAAATTGTGATTTAAAAGAAATAGCAGAAATTGTTAAATAAAAGATCTAAAGGAATAAAATTTGGAATCTGGTTGAATGAAGAATGGAAATCGGTAAATTTTGGAATTTATAAATGAAATGGAAAACTTATCAGTTGATAAATGTGAAAATATGGATTTGTGAGAATAAATTCCATAAGGAATTATAAATGGTTAAAAATAACGATGGTTATTTGATGATGTATTCTTGGAAATTAGAATATATTTAAAGAGGCTTTTCAATATAAATTAATAGATTTTAAATGTAAATAAAATAATTAAACGTAAATTTGAATCGGAATAAACTGGTGGGATTTATAAGAAGGATTGTATGGGTTGTTGAATAGAAGTGTATTTTCCTGGGAAACCAAGTTCGTGTTTTAAGGCAGATTTTAGAAAATTAACGTTTAAACTTGTTTCAAAAGTGTTTTGAGAAATTATTATTCGAATTAGCTATAATAGTAATTATTTTTATATAGGGATTTATTTAAAATATTGTCTGATTTAAGTTATTTGGAACCTCGTATCAATATTTTTTTTTTAAAAACTCTGTCTTTAAAATTTCATTTAACTAAACCCTATTTAAACAAGTTAATACCTTATCAAGTGGTTTTACTTAAAATATTTTGAAATTATTTTTAGAGTAAATAACTAGTAGGAACTATAGTATTTCAAAGTATATCTAAGAATGAAGTATTTTAAATTGTTTTAAATCTAAATGTTTTGAACTTGGTTATTTCCAATGGGAATTTAATAGTAAAGGATTTACCTTGTAAAGGAAGAACTTTGAGAACTGTTTCAAATGAGCTTTGAAAATTGGAAATATATCTTGTAAAGATATTGGGGCAAATAAATAATGTGGGAATTATTTATTGTGTGATGGATGCTTATGGATGTTTATGAATATAAATTGATAGTTAAATCACCGACTATCAATATTGGACAAATGCGTTGATCGTTTCGAAGAGACCGGGATCGAGATTTATTTCTCGAAAACCACTTCGATCCGGTTTGTATGTTTCGTGCGAAAAACGTGTTCGGAGTCGAAGATGGAGCAGTGAAGTGCAAGGGCTAGTCGCTATTAATCCTGAGGGTATTTCCAAAATGGATGTAGTAGGAGTAGTGCTTTCGGTTCCTTTCGAACCCGGGACGGACTTGTATGGACGAATGCTTGCGAAACATCGTCAGGCGGGCGATGGGCATTCTAAGTGAAATCGTTCTAAAGGTAATGTTTAACCTCAAGCCTCATCAACCGGTAATGGCTAAAACAGGGGAAGTGCAGCAAGGTTAGGTGGGTCATGCCCAAGCAGGACAAGATTTTCCCCTGTCTAGATGTCCCTTTATATTCGGCTTAGTGGGTGGTTGGTCGCGCCAACCACGGGGTTATCTTGTTCGGGACTGTTCAGTAAGGAATGGTTCCGGCCTTGTGTTGCAGGGGAGCGGGCGTACTCCTCGGTACTCTGATTCTAGGCCAGGTACTGTGACGGGCGGTACCACAGTAGCCCAGCCATTGATGGAAATCCGTTCCCCCTACGAGCCTTGTACGAGTTTTGTTTGTATTACCCACTTTTGTGGCTAGTAGCTGGAATTTAATAGATGTAACAATTTCGGCTATTTTATAAGTATTTGTAAATAGACCCTATTATAATATCAGAGGATTTCTATAAAAAGTGATTTAGCTATCGTAAGGTAAAAACCCGACATGTTTATTTGTGGCGTGGTCTTACGAGATGCTTTTTTTTAGAAGATTTTTGTAACTTTAATATTCAATTTGGATGTATATTTATTATCAGCTGGTATTCCAGACTGACTCGGGTGTTATTTCATTATAATGCTCGGGTCTGACCGAGTATTATATGTACAGGACATGATGCTTTGGAGCAGTAAAGGAGCTGGAGTCCGAGACGTATTACCTATACATATATGTATATTCCGCTGTTGTTATTGTATGGTATTCCTGATTGATAATTGATGATGTATGAAATACTCTGATGATGTGATGTATAAACAGTTATAGATTTCATTTTTTGTAAAGTTCTATATTCATTATTATATTTTATTCCTCTGCGACTGTGAGATTCTGATATTGTTTAGTTTCTTCTTTTTCTATCTCTTCTTCTTTAACCCTATGGTCTGTAATTCCGTGCCACTTGAGTTAATAGAGGAAGAATAGTGTTGATTCAAGGGGTACGGATTTGCGGGCTGTCACAGACAGCTCTTACATTAGCAGTTGAAAATCTTTCCTAGTGACATGGCCTTGTGTACCTGAAGATCCGATAGCATTCTGGTTGGCAGGAGGAAGTTGCATGGGGTTTTGTCCATCTCGTTCTTCTGGATCTATAGCTGTTGAAGTACTCCTAATGTTGACCATGGAGGATAGCGAAGCTCTCTCTTGGACTTGGTACAAATTTGAATAGGATGGAAGAACTTCTGAACTTGAAATCTAGATCTTTTGCTTATATTCTTGTAATCCGATATCGGTAGTAGATTTAACGAGCAGAAGAAAAACTGGGTTTTCTCTGTGAAAGTGCCAAAATGTTTGTACCAAAATTGGGCACAACACTCTTCGGATGTTTTTAAAGAGGTAAAATGAAGAAACAAAATGTAAAAAGAGATAGATCTAACCAACACGCCAATTGAAAGATAAGAAAATGCGCAGAAATACACGAATTTAGAGTGGTTCGGCATATGGCCTACGTCCACTATGAAATGGTTGACTTTTATTGATTTTTGCTTGCTAGTTATAATGATTTACAATGGTACATTCCAAGTCGGCAGAGTCTGGACGTAGAAGAGCCAAAAGTCCCTTTTCTGTAGGTCTAGGGTCACTATTTATAGGCGTAGACAGCAAATATCTTGCCTAGATCTCGAAAGACTTCTCCCATGTGAGTGGGCCCACGGGAGCGAGTTCAGGTAATTTCGGCTCGATCTGGGAGCGATAAAAATTGTGTTCGTATCGATCCAAAAATAGTCCTATGAGGTTGAAATTTGTCAGGTACATTCTTGGGGTTGTATGAAAGCCCCTATGAAAATTTAGTGGCATTTAGATTTGTAGATCTCGAGTTATGATTGATGCAAGTTTGGATTTGTTGAAGGCTGCCGAGTTCGCATCGCTTCGGCTCGCGTCGCTTCGGCTCGCATCGCTTCCAAGCATGTGCTAACCAATGACGTGGCGCTATCTTTTAGTATCGATCCACTTTTCATGCCGAGCGATCGAGTCATTCTTATGGACGCACCTCATTCGTTTCAACCTAGCTAAGCCTCGCTCGTATCCATTAATTGTTATGCTGTTCGTATCGATCATTATTGCTCCATTTCGTATCGATCAACGAGAGTGTCACTCGTATCGGTCCATCTTGCATTATTCACATCGATCACTACCCGATCTATATGAATAGGGTGCATCGGTGGATCGATATAAAGTAATGCATTTTTATAGCTTCGATGGATACGAATTAGATGTGGATGGATCGACACGAATAAGCTGGGGGATTATGGATGTGAAGTAATATGAGTATGGATGGATACGAACCACATGTGTTCCATGGATGCGAGCGAGTTTTATTCCGATGGATACGAAGGAGGCTGCTTTGGATGGATGCGAATGAGGATGGATACGAAGAATATTTCCCTGGATAGATTCAAATGAAACCGATATGAAGGAAGTGGACTGATGGATACGAATGGAAGCGATGCGAAGAGATAAGTGCACTACTTGATTTGCATCAGTCATATCTTGAGCATATGAACTCAGATTGACTTGAAATTTGGAACGTTGGATTTTATAACTTTGATTGTCGTGTCACGTTAATTGTAGCTCGATACGGACTCGGGAAAAATTTACTTGCATCTATAGTGGACCTGCGTATAACTGTTTTTTTTGTTATGAACTGTCTTTGGTTTCTGGTCAATTCCTTGGTGTCACAGCCTGCCAGAAGACAGGATAACATGCCCATTGTGCTAGGGGCACCGCATTCAACTGTTAACTATCGAATGAATTTTTTTACACCGAGGTCGAAGGGAAACCGTCGACAAAAAATTGTTTGGTCGCTGGGCAACCGATAACCATGGTGGCCCTAGCATAGGGCACAATGCCCTTAGCAACACTACACACATAAATATACACACACATTATTTTGCAATAATGATATGTCCTTCCTTTGTGCATGTTTTAAAATAATGCCAAGCTAGATGCAAAGTTAATTGCAAACTATATTTTAGATAAATCATGTTCAAAACATAGATAAATATTATAAAAAACTAATTTAGTTCTTTTCTCTACACATGTAGCTTGGAGCAACAATGGAAGTAGGTTACAACCATTAGAAGGACGAGTCATGGAAATAGACATACGTGATTGGATACCATTCTAGCTTACAGCATGTTTGGATATGGCTATTAAAATCAATGATCTTGCATCTTGAAGATTTTCCCTAGTCACTTTTAAGTTATGGGATATTCTTAAAGAATTACGGAGATTCTTAGTCTGTTACAAAATCGTATATATTCTAGCAAATGCTAATTTGCAATATTTTTTTATGGTTTCTATCTTGGTTAACTATGTATATCTAGATATATAGTGAATATAAGATTTTCAAAAGTTATTATTTTTAGTAGTATTTAATTTTTTTTGACATTATCTAAAATTATTGTTATTTGGCATTTGTAATTTAAGTAATAAAATTAAGTATTTCCCCATGATTGCTCAAACCATGAGATGATCAAAATTTTAAATGATGCTCATGATAATTGTTTGTAATTCAATTTGTAAACGATGATTGCTTGCGCCAAAATAGGTCACAAACCCCAGATGTACTGAAAGCACCAGTCTTTATACACAAATCCTTTATATCTTAACACAGATCTTAGATCTATATAATGTAGAGAATAAAAATAAAGAAATAGAAAAATTAAAATGAAAGAAAGCAAGAAAGAACACAAGGTTTATAGTGGTTCGGCTATCTTCGGTCCACATCCACTTAGAATCAATCCTTTTATTCCTTTAATACGGTAATTACAGTTACAAGCCTTTGGAATCAGTAAACAAAATGGAAGAATTTAGCCTAGGAAAAAAGAAGATCAATTTTTAGTCGCCATAGGACCTCTATTTATAGGTGTAAATTTGAATATCCACCACAAAACCTAGAATACCTTTTCTCACGCGCAGGTAGGCCCGCCAGATCGATCCAGGGTGATTTTGGATTGATCCATGTACATTTCGCATCGATCCAAAAGTAGTTCAATCGAGCTGAGATCGATCATGGATGTTCTGGAGTGCATAAGGAAGCTCCTATGAAAATTTCAGCGCATTTGGACTTGTAGAAAGAAAGTTATGATTGATCCAAGTTGGTTTTTTCCATGTGGCTGAAGTGTACATATCGATACTCGTTCATATCGATCTCTCGATCACCTTCATATCCATCATCCAATTATCCATTGGTCCCCATATCCATAGTCGTAGCCTTCGCATCGATCCAAACTTCACACGCTATGATCCATATCCTTCGCTCCACCTCGAATGCTACCTTAGTATCCCCCGATACAATACAGAGCCTTGGTATCCATCAATGCTTCATATCCATCGGCATGTGCTGTTTATATCCATCGACCAAACCTCCTTCGTATCCATGTTGTTCATATCGATCCAAGCTTTGTTATGGGATGATACGAACAAGACCGATAATTGCTGTGTCTTCATATCCATCCTCTGTGTATGTCCTTTGTATCGATCAATACTTGATCGATGCAAAATGCTCATCTAGACTCCTCGTGACCACTGTTCTGTTCTTCGTGTCGATCCCAGCTTGATCGATATGAAGTATACCGCCAAACTTTTGCCATGTCCAATAAATCGATGCTCATTGTATCGATACTGAAGCCATTTATCCCAAGACCGATCGAACGATACCAATTACCACTATGATCGATACGAAGGTCGATCCTAGAATCACTTCTCACTAATATTGATCCAGCAATATATCGAGCATACAAACTCCGATTGACCTGAAATTTGAAATGTAGTCTCTCCTAGCCTTCTTCACCATTTACAATCGATCCTACCTTGATTGGAGCTTGGACAAACTTTGACGATATCGATCATATCCTTGTTTCCAATCGATCTCCAATCCTGATATCCATCCTTTCCAACCAATTTGTTGATATTGCAGCCTTGACCAAAAGGCGAGGTAACATTTTCCCCGCAAAACATGCCTTGTGGTAAGAAGGAGTGTTTTGAATAGCTCCGAATCCAACATACGAAGTCCATATTCCATCCATTGGCATACCATTTGATTCATAATCCAATCCATTACCAAGCCATCCTATCCAAGTGCCATAGCCATATCCTTTTCCTAATCCACGACCACTCGAAGATGATTTCCGATTCCAAATCTAGTAACTAAATCCTTAACCAATTCCATAACCAAATCCATGACCTCTCCTGGCCAATATCCAAACTTGGGACCGCTCCGGATCGTTAGCTAAATCCAGGACCACTCCGGGTCCATGCTCAAATCCTTAGTTGTTCATAGTGATTTTCGAATCCATAACCTCTCTAGGTACTTGCGAAGTGCAATCCACACTTGATGATCTATATGAAGCAATGTCTCGGCTTAAGTCCTAGACCGATGGTGATCCTGATTTAGTGTCACTGAATGCTAAGTAAAGCTGTGGCTTAAGTCCTAAGCCGAATCCTGGTCGCTTCGGACCCTTGCCGAGCATAGTCCATACTCGACGACCTGAAATAGAAACCAATAATATAGGGCCTAAGTCCTAGGCTGAATCATGGTCTGTCCAAACCCTTTCTGAGCATAGTCCATACTCGATGACCTGAGTAAGTCGATTCGCCACGTTCGAATGAAGCGACTCACCCCTTGCCAAACATAATCCATACCTGACGCCCATTTACCAAAAGCCAGATAAAATCAAATCAAAATCCAATCCGAAATCCAAACTAAACTAGAAAACCAAAAATCCATACTAGAAATCAAAACCAATATCCAAACCATAAAATAAGCATCAAACCAAAGTCCAAACCAGAAAGCAAACAAAACTAGAAGTTCAAACCAACAAGAAAAAAAAGTCCAAACCAAAAAAAATAGAAGATTTTACAAACTTGAGCATCGTTGTTTATCATCATCTCATAGCATGCCTAGGGGCCATCTCCTTCCCCATACATGAGTAAGTGACTTGGCCGTTTGCTCAGAGTTTGCTACTTATTCCATATCATCCCTATCAGTCAATAACCAATCGACCATCATTCCTCGGCCTTGTGCCATCATCGTGGCTGCTTCTGTTCCACCGCCACATTCCGAGTTTTGAAATATTACCGCAACTGACCATACCTTACGTGCTTCTCGATTATATCCTTTAGATGCCTATAGCTATTGGTATCATGCCCATCTAGATCATGAAAGAGACACTACCTTCCAATTTCCCTCTTGCGTTCCGAGGGTTCCCTCCTTGCCGGCCTTCGATAAGGAATGCGATCCCGAATCTCCATGAATATCCGCTCCATTGTTTCATTCAATCCTGTGTAAGTGGAGAATTTTGGCTCTCCGCAACGTTTTCTTACCCCTGCCAAAGTTCTCATCCGACTTCCTCTTTCCTTTATCCTTATCCTTACCCGAGCTTTCGCCGGATGGTTCTCCATCCTTGACCACATTTACTAGCTTTAATTTCAAATCCGAACTTGCATCCTCCTACAGAAGGAATCTATCGGCCTCATGAAAGAATTCTCTGAGATCTATTGGTGGATTTCGTATCATTGATAGTTTAAAATCCGAGTTATTCCTAACTTCCGACACTGCCATCATTAAAACAATCGATGGACCCAGCCGATCCACCGAAATAACCGTTGCATTGAACCGAGTTAGGAAAGTCCTGAGCAAATCTACTATCCTCTGCTTCACCGACGTTAGTGTCATCACATTTTTGGCCTTTCGATATGAACCCGAAACTGCTTCAAAAACTTGTCCAACATTTCTGTCCATGTCCTAATAGATCCATCTTCCAACTGCATGAACCACATAGCAGCTATATCCATTAAGTATAGAGGAAAACACAAGGCCATAGCTTCCTCAATGCCCCCAGCACTTCCATGTGTCTCATGTACCTCATTAAATGATCGGTAGGATCAGCCTTGCCATTGTATACCTCCAGAGGAGGTAGCTTGAAATCAAGTGGATTTCAAGCCATTCTGATGACATAGGAAAACAGACTCCTGTTTACTCCTTTCTGATCTCTGTTTGCTAAACCTCTACACATAGTTCGCCCAATAATCTCAGCTAATCCAGTGTTGTCCACCATGGGTCACCCTTGAGTCCTCGAGGGAATTCTGATACATACTCTTCATCACGTACTCTTGTGCTCCTATTGGCATCCTATTGTGTGGTGTTGTAACAACCCTATATTTTACAATTATTTTAAACTGAATTTCCAGGTTTAAAAGCTTTATTTATGAAAAAGAATAATTTTTTTATTTTAAATATAAACTTTGATTTTGATATGGATTAGAATTCCAAATATGACTAAATAGAGTAATTTTCCAAAAAAGTGAATTTTGGTTAAAATAGTCAAACTTTGACTTTTAAATTTAAATTTTACATATTTGAAAATTTTAATTATATCTTTTATTATGAAAGTAAATAAAATTTTAAGAACACTGCTTTTCGATTGGTTGGAATCTGATTTATTATGTGAAAGTTATGCCCTTTTAACTATCGTGTGTAATTTGTTGTATTTAACAAAATGGTTTATTTTAAATTATATAAATAATATTTTATTTGGTCATGTAATGTTCTAAATTATATTTATATGGGTAAAATAACATGCTATGTATATATTTTTGGTTTTAAACATTTTTAAAGTGTTATTGACATTTTCAAATGTCAGCTGTATTTTGTTTATAAATTTTAATTCCTAGTTTCAAATAATTAAAGTAATTCTTTATTTATCTTTTTATTTTCCCAAGAACTTATTTATTCTCATTCATACTTTATTTTGTTTCTCATTTATTTCACTTGTTTGAATTTTTTTTTTTAAAGTGAAATAGAAAGTTTATAAGGATAGTGATATTTTATTTGTAATTTTCATGTCCCGTTTCCAATTTTTAAACATTTTCTTTAGTTCTTTTTCTATTCTGTCTAAATTAAATTTTTTTATTTCACTTTGAGAATGTTTTAAAAATCATTTTATTTCAAATTTTATTTTAGAATATTTTTGAAATGAAGTTACTAATTTTTCAAAGTCAAGAGTGATTTATTTGAAATTTCTAGACACTGTTTGTATTTTTAAGCAATTTTTTTTATCCTTTTTCTAATTTCTTTAAATTTTATTATTTATCTTCATATCATTTCACTTAGTTTCGGGTTTTAAAGGTATTTGCTGATTTATTTATTTTTATTTGATTTTTAGAAAAGGAAATTTGAAGAGACAAAAAGGCTTTAAACCGATGACTTTTCACTTTCTAGACCTTTCATATCTTTGGCCGTTCTTTTCTATTGATTAGCCGTGAGTTCCTTAACTCATTTTCACGTGAATAACATCTCATTTCATCATATTTTCGGCCATTCATTTCTGGAAACACATATGGTAATGTCTTCTTCTTCTTTTTCTACTTTCTCTCTTCATTTTATTGATTTTTCCATTGAATTTTCCCTTGCCTCTTCCTTGTATTTGCTCGGCCTAGCCTCCTCACCACCTCCACCTTCCTCCTCCCCTTCCACGGCTTCAAATCTCTCTCTCCTCCTCTGACAAGATCAGGCCATGGCCTTTAAATGAAGACAAACACCTCAAAAGTTGCACAAAACTCCTTAAAAACAAGTCTAGCCACCTAGTCTTCATCACCATCACCTTAGATGACCTTGGCCACCTCCTATTGCTCCACCACCACCTTGACACACCCCTAACCATCAACTTCATCCTCTGTCCAGATCTGAAACATGTCATAGCCGAGCCCAAGGACCTTGTAGACCGAGCCAAAGTTGAACCAAAAACACACTATGTTGCCCAGCCTCTTCATATTCTCAATGTTGTAACTCCTCCACCATTCTAGCCTTGTAGCCGTGCCTTCATAGGTCCATACCTGAGCCAAAGCATGATTAAACCTGAGCTAATCAAACATCTAGGCCATGCAAAACAATATAGAAAGCAAGGAAAAAGTCCTGTATTCATATTATGTTTTATTTCAAAGATATGTAAATTCAAAGTTGTATTGAATTTATAATTTATTTGGTTTTGTTTTGGGTTGCAACACAAGATCAATTTGCTTGGTTCTCTTTCCACTTGAATCTATTGTTGTGTCATCGTGCGTTCTAGAATCCGTTGTGTCATTTGAGTTGATATCTCCAGCACAAAAAGGTGAGTAAAATCTCACCAGACTAGTATGTACTTATATAACTGATAAACTGACACCATTTGAATCTGTAACTGTTTATCATCATGCTATATCTGCTATATTATTATCATATGATGTTCACACCTGTTATTACACTTGTTATATCATATGTTATTGTTATTTCATGCTATTTTGTCATTTATATCAGTTACACCATTGTAAGTTCCTTGTAGACTAGAATCACTATGGGTTGAAATGATACATACCAAAACGGACTTTAGAATAGAGGAAAACGTTATGGGCTGAAATGATAGGCCTGAGCGGTTTCCAACATCATTCATTTTACTTGGGATAGCGGGTTTGAAATGTAGAACCCGTTTTTTCTTTGTAAACTGCGGATTGAAATGATTTATATCCGTATCACTTGACCTAGGCTAGAAAACTATATACAGACCCGTGGTTTATGTAATATTTTTGAAAATGTTTTAAAATATTTTAAAATTTAAAATTTATAAAATTTTGATAATATTTTGATTTAAATTTAATTAAAAATAATTTTATAGAAATATTAGTGATTTTCTATAGATTAAATAATGAATTAAGTAAACGGTAAAGTAGAATTTGAACTATAAGTAAATTTTGGAATTTATGTTTTGTTTTAAAAAGGAAATTATGTAAAGTAAGAAAAATATAATATTTTGATTTAAAAATGTATTTTAAATGATTTTATAAATATAATAATGATTTTTGAATAAGTTAAAATGTTAAACAAATGAATGTTTAAGTAAATTTTGAAATATTACTTAAATGTTAAATTTTAAATTTTGTTTTTAAAAAAGTGAAATTTTAATTAAGTAAAATTTATGGAAATAAATTATATTTTGTAAATTTAAACCTAATTGTTAAGTTAATAATTTAATTAAAGAAACGGAATTTAATACTTGAATTTAAATAAGAAATTATGTTAAAATTTGATTTTTGGATGAGATTTAACTTTATAAAAATCATAAAAATAAGAGTATTGAAATGATGATTATAAAATGTGAAATTATATGATGTTTATAAGTTAAATGATTTAAATTAAAGATTAACTGTTGGTGAAATTTGTGTTTAAACCCTGAATTTGATTTAACAGCATTTTTGAAGTGCAATGTAAAGGATATTACAGCATTTTGTAAATGCTGTAGTTGTTTTAAAAGAACTAAAAAGTTAATTTGAAATAAAGGCTATTATAGCACATTTTAAGTTCTATAGTGGTTAAACTTAACATTTAAAGTTTATTTGAAATTTAAAGAAAATCTATTACAGCATTTAAATGCTGTATTTTGTTAAATGAACTGTTTTGAACTATAACTTTACGTAGCATTTTTTAGTGCTAGGGAAACTGAATTTTATTATTTTATTAAATTTTAATGAGATTAATCTTTGGAATAGGATTTATATTTTTGAAAATTAAATATTTAACTATTAAATATAAGGAATTGACTTTATTTTTTATGAAAAGATTTAATCTTTAAATATAAACTCCTTTGAAATGTAAGTTTGAAATGGTGATTAATTTATAAATAAAATGAATGGTTTTAAATGATATTTAAATGAATTAAAAATGAATGATGTTTTGAATAATACTTTGACATTTGGATATTTTGAAATGATATTTGTTGATTTATTTAAGTTATTTGATAGATGAATATTTAAAATATATATATTATTTGAGTTTATTTAAATAATATTAGATTTATGAAATGTGAGATAGTAAAGCTTTGAAATAAAATGGTTTTGGTTTTGAAGTATAAACTATCATTGAAATGATATTTGGATATATTAAAATGATTTGAAATGAAGTTTTGAAAGATATGATATTTTGATAATAAAATGATTTGAAATGAAGTTTGAAAGGTATGATATTTTGATATTAAAAATGTTTTGAAATGAAGTTTTGAAAGATATGATATTTTGATAATAAAATGATTTGAAATGAAGTTTTGGAAAGATATGATATTTTGATATTAAAAATGTTTTGAAATGAAGTTTTGAAAGATATGATATTTTGATATTAAAAATGTTTTGGAATGAAGTTTTGGAAGATATGATACTTTGATATTAAAAAAATGTTTTGGAAATTAAGTTTTGAAAGATATGATATTTTGATAATAAAATGATTTGACAGGAAGTTTTGAAAGGATATGATATTTTAAATACATTAAATTGATTTGAAAGGAGTTTTTGAAAGGATATGATAACTTAATATTTGAAATAGTTAGAAATGACTTGATATTTATTTTGATAAATATTTGAATTTGAAAGATATGGTATGTTGATACATTGAAATGGTTTTGGAAATGATTTAATCTTTATTTTGATAAAGATTTGGATTGAAAGGGATATTTTATTTTGAAGTATAAAAATATTGTTTTAAAGTTATAACCACGGGTTATAATAACGATTGGTTGGCAAAGAGACCGGTATCGGATATGGGCATACTCTCTGTCGATACCGAAAACCACTTTGACAACTGTGTACCCGGTGGAGATTCCAGAACGAAGTAGGTTGGTTGGCGAACGCTACTGGAATTAAGTAAGAGAACGCTGATGGATGGCCTAATTATGACTAAAACAGGAGCTATACCGGGCTACACAAAGGGTCACACCCTTTCATTAAGCATGCTTCTTCGAAAACCATTCTATTACTTTTGTGATTCGATATGGTGGCACCACTTTGATTCGAGGTATGTCTCGAGGTGGGCGGAAGCTGCTGGCTTGCCGTCACCACCGGTCCGGGAGTGCAAACGGTGTATCCACACTGGCATTGCCTCGCATGCCTTGTCATATGTTCCTTATATCGAGCCCACTACGATTTTGGTTTAAAGATCCGACCGCGTTAAGGTTCACCATCCTCACAACGCTATTTTCTATGTGACTATACTTTACTGATTAGACACTACTGTATATAGCGTATATTACTATACATTAAATAGTTTAACGGATCCTTAGAGGATGGGCGGTCCCAAGCATCCTTTGAGTTACTTGTACTTTTACTACAGTTCACTTGAGTTGGTTTACATTGTATAAGTATGTATGTCCTGACTCGAGTGTTTGTATTTTTATTTACGCTCGGGTCAGCCTGAGTATTCACAAATTTGGATTTCCACTTTTTGGAAATTGGAATCGCTGGAGATTATCTGGTTGTCTAGTTTTATCTTTTCAGTCTGTTGGTCCTTTCTAGCTCTTGTATTAGTAGATTTCTATGTATTGAGACTTCTTTTGTACTTTATTTCTTCTGTTGTATTTTGTGTAACTCTGATATATTTATATAGTAGCTTCATGAACTACTATCTCTTTTACTTCCGCTGCATTATTAAATACTTTGTGTCTGTGATCTGTGATTTATTATTTACTGTATATTCTGAGATTTGCCAAATTTTTATTTACGACGCGGTATTTTGAGCAATTCAATTCCTGCATGAGTGTCTACCTATACACTTATAATGGATGCGAATGGTTGAAAATATCGGGCTGTTACAGGTGTCTCCTGGAATCCCTCCACGAATTGGTCTATCATTGCATGGTGGTGTGCCCCCAAATCTGGACACATCCAAATTGGTAACTGTGTGCTGATTGGGGGCTACGCCCTATTGAGCTGGTCCATCCGATTGCCTATTGGGTCCTTATGTTCCAGCTCCATAGATTTGAACTCCAGCAGCTCCAGCTGTTCCAGCATTTCCAAACTATCTGAGAAGGTTCTGCATCATTTCCTCCTACCTTTTCAATAATTCTTCATGCATAACTCCCATCGTCATCTCATCTCCGATGATGAAAACTAAGGCCTGATTTGCTCCTAAGGAAGCCCCCTGACTCCCTTCATGCTGACTCCTTTCCATTCATTGTCTCCTTGTTGACTGCTTTGTCATGGTTCTTTTTAGATATGATCCTTTATCTCTCCAAATCTGAACTCCAAATCCGATATAGTGGGTGTTAGTTTTCTCCATAAAAGCACCAAAGTGTTTGCGCCAAATTCGTCACAAACCCCAGATGTAGTGAAAGCACCCTATTTATACACAAATCCTCAATATCTTAACATAGATCTCAGATCCAGATAATGTAGATAATAAAAATGAAGAAATTGCAAAATTAAAATGAAAGAAAGCAAGAAAGAAAATAAAGTTTATAGTGGTTCGGCTATCTCCAGCCTACGTCCACTTAGAATCAATCCTTTTATTCCTTTTATACTGTAATTACAATTACAAGCTTTTGGAATCAGTAAACAATATGGAAGAATTTAGCCTAGGAAAGAAGAAGAAGATCCATTTTTAGTTGTCATAGGACCTCTATTTATAGGTGTAATTTCAAAACTATCCACCTTAAAACCTAGAATACCTTTCTCATGCGCAGATGAGCCCGCTATATTGATCCAGGGATATTTTGGATCGATCCATTTACAATTCGTATCGATCCAAAAGTAGTCCAATTGAGCTGAGATCGATCATGGATATTCTGGAGTGCATAAGGAAGCTCCTGTGAAAATTTCATCACATTTGGACTTGTAGAATGAGAGTTATGATCGATCCAAGTTGGTATTTTGCATGTGGCTGATGTGTACATATCGATACTAGTTCGTATCGATCATCTCGATCACCTTCGTATCCATCATCCAATTATCCATCGGACCCATATCCATAGCTGTAACATTCGCATTGATCCAAATTTCACGCGCTTTAACCCATATGCTTCGCTCCACCTCGACCACTTCCTTAGTATCCACCGATAAGTACAGAGCCTTCATATCCATCAATGCTTTGTTTGACGGTATCGATCACATTCTTGTTTCCAATCGATCTCCAATCCTGATGTTCATCCTTTCTAGCCAATTTGTTGATATCCCCACCTTGACCAAATAATGGAGTAACAATGATAGTTTAAACATGTGACATATTAGAAAGGGGCACTAATTTTGCAAAAAAAGAAAGCCGGGCTCTCTTTTTTTTCCTTTCCATATGCCTAAATATTGGTTTATTTTTTTACTTTTAACTATACACAGGATAATCCAACCGGTAAACTCCTGAGAAATAATTAGTTTGTGCATGTTCGCTTCAACACATAGCACGATAACCATCGGATATCTATTTTTTCTGAGAAGTGTGTGCAAGACAGGGTTCAAATCTAGGCTTGTCAATAGACATAAATATTGGTTTTTTTAATATGAATCTTCTTATTGAAATCCACCAAAAAGAATCGAAACTTCTATCTCCAAATCATTATTTTTCTTCCCAATCTAATTATTTTTCATATATATAATTTCTACAAGCATAAAACAACAATAGCCTAAGCTTTTGACATTACAAAATTGTTGTTGCATCTTTAACCCATAATAATTAAATAAATTTTGGTAAGTTTGTACTTTATGCGATTCCATGACATTAATTTCCTCCATATCATCAAATCTCACTTCTTTCTCAAATTCTTTACATTTCCCATCTTCCTTGTGCCTTCGGTAATTTATTAAAAAATAAATCTTTAACTACTTAAGAAAGAGTTCAGTAATCATCAATGAACAAAAATGAAATCCATTAAAATCCTTAGTTTTGATTTCTCCTTTCAATCTTTTGTTCTTAACCATAATAAATTTAAAATTCCTCATCATCGAAATAGATAATGACTTAAGCTACCGAAATACGATCACAAATAGAGTAAGCAACGAGACCCCTATTTATGCATATAATTATTAACTCATGATAAATTTTCTCCCAGTTTTTTCACATGTCCAACTTACTGGTATTACTAAGGTGGAAAAGTTGAAATATATAATTTTATTGTTTGGCCCAAAATGTGATTTTTGACAAATTTTGCCCTTTTGTTCATGTTCTGAATTTTTTCATGCATGTACGTATTTATTTCTAAATTTTTGAGTGTTAAAATAAATAAAATTTTGATTAGTATAGCATAAACTTTTGTCATGAGTTTAGTTGTTGATTTTTCAGAATGAATTATTTAATTAAATACCAATAAATAAGCGTTTTGAAAAATAATGTTATTTTAACTTGAAATTTTTTCGATAAGTCGAACTCGGTAAAAGAACATAATTCTGAACTAATCTGTATTAAATTCTATCAGCTATTATCTTATATATTTTATTCTTTGAAAATAGGATTATTGAAAATTTGAAATTTTAAAAAAATATTATTTTGACTTAAAATATTTTCTATAAGTCCTGAATATTTTTTTGAAAATATTTAATAAAGGGACTTATATTTATTTAGGTCGTCTAATAATTTAATCATTGCAGTTAATCATTTGAAAACTTGAGAAAATTATCAAAATGACTTGTAAAATTCTAAAACTTAAATGTAAATTCTGAAATGGTGTTTTAAAGACTATGATATTTAATTTGTAATTTGCTTTGCAAATATTTGAGGTTTTTATAATTTAACTAGTGCAAAATTTGATGTATTTTGACTTCTAATTTTTTTTTTAAAATTTCTAAAACTTTTTCTATGAATTCCTAAAGTAAATCGAAGGACTTCTAATGCTGAATACATTTTGAAACTATGTAATGATTTTACCGTAAAAATTAAAATTGGCAAAATGTCATACTTTTATAAATTGAATGATTGGTTATATTAATGAGACCTGGGTTAGGTATTGGCTTACTCTCCACCAATACCGGAACCATTTTAATAACTATATACATTGTGGATGTTATCCATAATGTAGAGGTTGAATTGGAGAACGTTTATTGGAATGAAGTAAGAAAATGATAATGGATGACCCCAACATTTGTGTCAATTTGAAATGACTAAAATAGGAGCATACATCCGTCCAATAGGTTAGCTACCTTTAGCGCACATCTTTCCCTCACATTACCATCTTGATTTTTGAAATCGATTAGTGTGCACCTTTGATTTTGGGTTGATGAACGCAGTTAGCCATTCCGAGCGACCAACTAGAAAGAGTAAACTGATAGAATCCTACATTGGGCATTGCCTCACGTGCCTTGTCATATGTTAATTCCATACGGGACCACTACCATTTTCATTTATTGTTATTCTATCATGGTACCTCCTAGGCCACCAACAGTACTAGTTGTGTTACAAGGCAAACTATAGAACAATGCTTAAAAATGTGTTTAATGGGATAATGTAAAGCCTTAATGCTATTTTAATATTTACGTTACTGATAGACTTACATATATAGCATATTCTACTACATATAGATAGTTTAACGGATCCTTAGGAGATGGAAAATCCTGTAACATCTCTTAAGTTACTTGTACCCATATTTCACATGATTTAGAATTGACTTACATAAGAATTTTTAGTTTTGACTTGAATATGTATATTTTTTATTATACTCAAGTCCTCCAGAGTATTTCAGCATTTTGGAGACTCTTATTTTATGGAGTTGCAGATGGATTTGAAGACTCTAGTATTTCACTATGTTCTGTTTTTCTTGATTAGTAACCACATGTGTTCCACCATGCTATTTATTTCAAACTCTAATGTAAACCTTATTAGTAGCTTCATGAACTACTAATGTATTTATTGTATTTCTGCTGCATTGTTTTGTTAAATATTTGACTCTAATTTTATTGTCAAAGAAAATCAAATATATATTGAAAAACATCTTTAAAAACTATTTATGTAGTTGTTATATTTTGTCACTTCCACAGTAAGATTCTGTGTATTGTTCTCTTCTCTAGATTATTCTCTTCTCTTCTTATATTCTTATGACAAACCCTATTAATAATCAATATTTTGGACTGTTTGAGTCATATGTATGTGGTTTATTGTCGATTTAAATTGTTTAAAATGGTGGATCGTCACACCAAGTAAATAATAGAAAGAAAACACCTTTAATTTTGAACAAGAAGTTATCGATTTAGATATATATAAACAAAATACATAATTGCCCATAACCCCAACTCTATCAATCTCTCACTTGCATTTGGGATCAATTATGAAATATTATTCCAACTTCATTGATCGGTTTTCTAAAAAACAATCGGGTCATTCTATAACAACATGTAAAATCAACCATAAATAAATAAGTAAATTAATTAAACAAGGTAGGAGTAAAAATGTAATTTTTTCAAAAGCTAGGATTTGACCATGAAAGTTATGATGTTACATACATGATGATTTTTCGATCAATTTCCATATATAATATATCGAAAATGGAGCTCAATAAGCATTTGAAGTTTTCAGGTTTAAAATAGTTTAAGTCAATTTCAAATTCGAATAAATAACTTGTGATGTCCCACCCCAAGACCCACCTTAGTAAAGAGAATTAACAAATAATCCCGTTTACTAAAGCGGGGAATATGGCTCGTTAGGAGCGACCATCTATAGCCTTGTCTTAAATAGCTATTAAATACGTCGAAAAAATGCTATGTAAAATTATTTTCAACTGAAGTGGGTCCACATATCCAATATATACTTAATCCAATGCCATAGGCGTCTGTAAGATCTAACTGAATAAAACACAACAACTCAAATGTAAGTACCTCATGGAACAGTCAAACCATCACATATACATATATACACATGAACATATAAAGCATCAGTGTTATACAAAATAATACAAGTCAAGTGGTATGACGATCACTATATACATATACATGTCAAAATGAATCATCATATGGATAGACATCAAAGCAGCAGCAATGGACACTCAAAAAGCTAAACCAAAACTATATCAAAAAGGAAGTCCATGAAAAAGCATAAATAGGCTAAGTCCATAAACACCTAACCTGAAACATCTCGATCTGACCCGAGTATAAAATACGAGTCAGTCTAGCTAAACATATCAGCCAAAGAGATAGATATCAACATAAGCATGAGATAGATTGGTGTATTCCTCTCCCCAAGATGAAACACTACCAATATATACGTAACAAGGTATGATGATGAAGCATGTATGGCATAGTATGATACCATATCATATAATTACTTCATAAAAATAGTCTAATTACATATGTACTTGAGAACTAATGTGGAGCAACAAACATAATCAACAAACTTAATTTAAAATTAATCAACAAACAACAGTATAGGACTTCGCCTCATCTCATCGGCGACTCCTATCAACAAAAGCGATAAACAAGAACTATAGAAGAATATCTCTAATAGGAGGTAGAAACATCAACAAATAGCTAAAAAGGCTAATCGCTCCAAATAGGAGTAAAACAATAAGTGTTGCTATAAGCAACAAATCAAATTTCATGAAAAAGAACGTCTCAAGGATGTATTCCAAAGATTGCTATAAATGGATAGAGATAATATCTCATGACTCAATGGTCGTCAACAACAAATAAGCATTGCATGTGTGGGAAAGCAATAAACAACAAACATCAATCAACAAACAACAAACAACAAATTTGCATGTGCTTATGGCCGAAGCCTGCCAAATACTGATATAGTATGGTACCATAGCCCGAAGGCAACAACAAACAACAGATCATCACGAGGACGATACGCCCGAAGGTGGCAATGAACAATAGATCGTCACAAGGATGATAAACCCAAAGGAAACAACAAACGATAGATCATCTCCTAGACGATGACCCGAAAGCCCAATACTGGCATACGTCTCGAACACAAATGTGTCACAAACTCTCGGAAAGGAATCCAAAAAGTGTCGATGGGCGTCCCATATCACACGCTCGCAATAAAGGGTTTACTAGCCGTTGGTAAATTTCGCACTCAAAGCAGTAAAAAGTCTACCTCATATCATTGGCCAACTAGACCCATAGGCCAAAACAATCAAATGAACTAGTTAGGAATTAACCGAAAGGATAAACGCACGTATCCCATACTAAGCGTTTAACCCAATCGTTTAACTCTCTTTCTCATTCGCTCGATAGTGCAAAAACATGTAATTTTTATAGAGAGCAATTTACCTCGAAAGTAAGCTTTGAAAACCGGTTTTTGAAAGCCATCTGGAAACCATGTTTCAAAATTTTACCTTATTAAATAGAATAAATAGATTTTATACTTAAGAATACTTTAAAATATTATATAATAATTATTTTTAAATCCTCTAAATTTTAAAAATTATTTCAAAAGATTTGGAGAAAACCATGCTCGAAAGCGACCAAAAACAAGCAAAAGTCCGCTCAAATCGAAATTCAAATTTAAATTCAGATTAAATACAAATAATTCAAAATTTGAATTTTAAATTCATCAAAACTAGGCTAACCTATTGATAGGAATCATAGCCCTCAAAATACTTTAGAAATGTTACAAAAACATGAAGTAAATGTCAAATGTCAGGCCGAAAAAAAGCATAAAAATGTTAAGGCAAAATAATACCCAGGTCTGTAATCTTCTCTGGGTTCAACTTTTAGACACGAAACAGTAGGCCTAACCACCTATGATTGAACAAAAAATTGAGGTGCATATAGTAGAAAACTTCTGATTTGAAACAAAAAAGAATCGATGAATTCCGACTAATAACGAAAAAGTTACAGTCTCAAACATGGACTCAGGCCATGTTTGCAACAGTTTAAAAACATAAATGTCCAGGCGTGAAAACCCTCACAGGTTAAACTTTTAGGCATGAAATAGAGGATCAAACGACCTCGGATTGAGCTGAAAACTGGTATGCTTATAAGAGAAAACATCATCTTTCAAACAAAAAAAAGAATCGATGAATTCTAGTAAGAAATGAAAGAGTTATGTTGTCTCAAACATGGACTCGAGCATGTTTGCAGCAACTCAAAAATAAATATGCCCAGGAAAAAATCTGTGTTTTCATTGATTTTGTAGCAATGGTTTGAACACTTAAATGACAATATTATCCAACCAAATTTTGCAAAAACAAAGTTCAATATGTAAAGTTGACTTAGAAAAAGATCCAACGGCATTTCGTTGCGGAGATGAAAGCTATGGATAGCCAAATTTGGCACTTCAGGCCAAAAACGAAAATAGAGTTTACAGTAAATAAACTTTTGTACAAGCAGCAGATTCAAGAAATTGTTCAAGCGATTTAGCTATTATTTGTGAGATGTTGTTCTCAACTTTTGCTGCTGTTAACCCGCCTTTTGTCAAGGCCATAAACATGCAGATTCAACCTAACTAACTTCACGATTATTAAGGCTAGAATATGATGGATTCGATTTAAAAGGATGAAGTTCACTTGGATATGTCATTCGGTCGAGAAGTGGAGAAGATACATGGCTCGGTTTGGAAGTTGTGGGTCGTTCGGCATGGCCGGCCCAGTCTAGAAGTTGTTAGTCGTTTGGCACTAATGGCTCGGCTACAGTGAAGTGGCTCAGCCTAGATGAGGTGGTTCGGCTAGTGATGGGTGACACATGTGGATCAGCATTTGAGCTATTCGGCACTGGAAGGAGTCGATCAACAAGCGAGTCATGGATTCGGCATCCTCGTTCGGCATTAATGATCTGGCATAAGTAGTGGTACGACAGATGCCACTCGGCATAGGGTGTGGTTCGGCATTGGACATCGCTCGACTTTGTGGTTCAGATAGTCACTCGGGGTTGTGGTTTGGCCTTGGTTGTCGTTCAACATGTGTAGGTCGGCTATACTCATTCAGTTCAAGGGACTCGGCGTATGTGTGCTTCGAGTTCTAACATGAACTACTTCGGGACAGGCATGGAACTACTTTGGGTCGTCACCAAAGAAGGCTTGGGTCGGCATGTACGGAACTCAGGGTCGGTTACAATGATAACTCTGGTTCAGCCATGGCCTTGGTGGGCCCGGGTCACTCAAAAAGCCCAACAACTCAGGATTTGCCTATCAATACAGCATGTTGGGGTTTAGAAATAGCGATGTTCTTTCTGCTCTCTGGCTTACTATTTTCTAAGGCTAGGACTACTCTACCATTTTGTAACTGTAATCGATTATTACAGCAATATAAAGGAAACTTATGTAGTGGATTTAGGTCTGAGTTAGCTGAACCACTATAAAATCTGTTGTTCTTTACTGCTTTCATTTTAATTTTGACTGTTCTTCACATTATTACTCTCTACATATATCTATCTATAGGCTGTGACTGGTATTTGGTGCTTTCGCTTGGATTTGGTGTTAGTGACCAATTTTGGCGCAAATATTTTGGCGCTTTCACTAAGAAAGCTAGCACTCGGGGATTTTAAAGCTTGGAATTTGGATTCAGAAGCTTGGGAACTTGGATTTTAGAAAGCAATGGCTAGACCACCAACAAGGAAGCAAGCAGCGGAAAGGAGCAATTAGGAAGGAAGTCAAGCGGCCTCTTCTAGAGCTGGAGAGGATCATGCATCCATCTACATAACTCGGGGCGAGATG
Organism: Allium cepa; assembly: GCA_030765085.1. NCBI lineage: Eukaryota > Viridiplantae > Streptophyta > Magnoliopsida > Asparagales > Amaryllidaceae > Allium > Allium cepa. Next base: position 591,584,874 of record CM060944.1, read on the forward strand.
AAGGTTATAATGAATTCTATGCAGAAGCAGATGATGAAACGGCAAGAGGAGATGATGCAGGCTCTTCATATGAAATTTGGACAACCAGGAACAGTAGGTGCTCAAGTTCTTGGAACTAGACTAGAGGGACTCAACTAGCAGGCAGATGGAGTGATTCAACAAGGGCAGCTCCCAATCAACAAATAACTAACAATCTGGATGGACCAAGACTCAGGGGCACACCACCAGGTAATGCTGGACCAATCCATGGAGGGATACCGGATGATGCTACGCGGCCCGACGCCAATAGGAATATAGGAGTACATGACGAGAAATATGTGCCAGAATTTCCTCATGGACTTGGATAGCAGTTAGGAAACATGGATAGGGTGCAACTCTTAGTAACACTGGATTGGCTGATATCATCGGACGAACCATTCGTGGAGGTCTGACAAATAGAGAATTGGAGGGAGTCAATAAAAGTTCTTTTACCCTAAACATCAGGATAGCTAGGAATCCGTCTGATTTCAAGTTGCCTACTCTGAAACTATACAATGGAAAGATGGATCCTAGTGATCGCTTGATGAGGTACACGAGGCATATGGAAGTGCTGTGGGCAACAGAGGAAGTTATGGCTCGGTGTTTCCCCATGTACTTGACCGATATAGCTGTTATGTGGTTCAGACAGCGAGAAGTTGGATCTATTGGGATGTGGACAGAACTGATGGATAAGTTCTTGAGATAGTTTCGAGTTCACATAAAAAGGCCAAAGAATGTGATGGCACTAAGTTCAGTCAAGCAAAGGGCGGATGAATGGCTCAGGACTTTCTTAACCCAGTTTAATGCAGCAGTCGCTTCGGTGGATCGACTAGATCCATCAACGGTTTTGATGGCTGCAATATCAGGAGTCAAGGATAATTCGGATTTCAAAGTGTCATTGATACGGGATCCACCACTGGATCTCGGGGAATTCTTTCATGAAGCTGAAAGATTTCTTCGACAAGAGGATGCATGTCTGTATATGAAATCAAATGAAGTAAACATGGTTAAGGATGGAGGACCGCCCGGTGAAAGCTCGGGTAAAGACAAGGATAAAGGGAAAAGGAAGCACTCGGGAGAGCCAAAATTCTCCATTTACACAGGATTGAATGCAACACCAGAACGGATATTCTTGGATACTTGGGATTGCCATCTTCATCAAAGGATGGCAAGAAATGAGCCCTCAAAATGCGAAAGGGCATCAGGAAGGCACATTCTTTTTCATGACTTGGACGGGCATGATACTAATAGCAGCAGGCATCTAAAGGATATAATCTAGGAATATGTAAAGAATGGTCAGTTGTGGCATTATGTCGGAACTCGAAATGCGGCGGTGGAACAGAAGCAACCACCGCCTACCTTGAACGGCGAGGGCATGAGGCCCAGGAATGGTGGTCGGTTAGTCATCAACTAATCGTGATGGTTTGGAATAAGTAACAAACTCTGGGTAAACGGCTAAATCACTTACTCATGTACGAGGTCGGAGATAACCCTTAGGCATGTTTTGAGATGATGGTCACCGAGACGCTCCGGTTTGTGAAATTTGTTTTTCCTTATGACTTGGACACTTGCTTTTTCTTCTTTGGTTTTGGAGTTTGGATTGAACTCCCGTTTTTGTTGGTTTTTTGGTTTGGATTTCGGTTTGGATGTACGATTTTTGATTTGGATTTGGACTTTTGATATGGATTTCAAGTTTTCTGGTTGAATTTGGATTTCCGATTGGATTTTGATTGGAGTTTTTTTGGATTTTGGCTAAAAGGTCGTCGAGCATGGGCTATGCTCGGCAAGGGTCCGGAGAGACCAGGATTCGGCCTAGGACTTAGGCCGTATATTATTGGTTACTACTTCAGGTCCTCGAGTATGTACTATACTCGGCAAGGGTCCGGAACGACCAGGATTCGGCTTAGGACTTAAGCCATAGCATTATTTGGTGCTTAGGGACACTTAACCAGGAACACCATGGAATTACTTAACACGGGTCGTCAAGTGTGGACTGCACTGGCCAAGAACCTGGAGGGGTTTCAAATTTGGTTATTGGCTATGAACAGCTAAGGATTTGGACGTGGACCTGGAATGGTCTCGAATTTGGACATCAACCTGGAGAGGTCATGGACGTGGTTGTTGGTTATTGGATATGGATGGATTAGAACTCGGTTGTCGAGTTCAGATGGATATGAATTTGACTAAGGATTTGGTTATTGGATTCGGAATTGGATATTGACTCAGAGCAGTCGTTGATTCAGATAAAGATATGACAATGGCACTTGGATAAAGTGGATTGGATTATGAATCAGAAAGTATGGATGTGGATAACATATGGACTTCAGATATCGTACTTGGGGCTATCCAAAACAAACCTTCCGATAGCAAGGCATGTTTAGGGGATAAATGTTAACCCGCCTTTTGTCAAGGCCATAAATAGGCAGATTCCACCTAACTAACTTCACGATTATCGAGGCTGGAATATGATGGATTCGGTTTAAATGGATGAAGTTCACTTGGATATGTCGTTCGGTCGAGAAGTGGAGAAGATACGCGGCTCGGTATGGAAGTTGTGGGTCGTTTGACACTAAAGTCTCGACTTTATTGGTTCGTCCTAGATGAGGTGGTTCTGCCAGTGATGAGGGACACATGTGGATCGGCATTTGAGCCGTTCGGCACTGGAAGGAGTCGGTCAGCAAGTGAGTCATGGGTTCGGCATCCTCGTTCGACATTAATGGTACGGCATAAGGTAGTGGTTCGGCAGATTCCGCTCGGCATAGGGTGTGGTTCGGCATTGGACATCGCTCGGCATCGGACATCGCTCGACATTGGACATCGCTCGGCATTGTGGTTCGGTCAGAGTCACTCGGTGTTGTGGTTCGACCTTGATTTCCGTTCGGCATGTATGGGTCGGCTATACTCATTCGGTTGACGGGAGTCGGCATATGTGTGCTTCGAGTTATAACATGAACTACTTCAGGTCAGGCATGGAACTACTTCAGGTCGTCACCTAGGAAGGCTCGGGTCGGCATGTATGGAACTCGGGGTCGATTACAATGATAACTCTGGTTCAGCCATGGTCTTGACAGGCTCAGGTCATTTAGAAAGCCCAACAACTCAGGATCCGCCTATAAATATAGCATGTGGGGGTTTAGAAAAGGGACCTTCTTTCTGCTCTCTGGCTTTCTATTTCTAAGGCTAGGACTACTCTGCTGTTTTGTAGCTGCAATCGATTATTACAGCAATAAAAAGGAAACTTCTGGGGTGGACGTTGGCCAGAGTTAGCCGAACCATTATAAAATCTGTTGTTCTTTACTGCTTTCATTTCAAAATGTGATATCCCGAAATTTCACGGAATTTAAAATGTGATAATCTCTTAACTAATTATTTAAAATTGGTAAAATTTGCTAATTTCAAATAATAATAAATATAATGTGATGTTTTTAAATATAGTTATAAATAGATTTTTAAATGCAATAATAATTTAAAATTTAAATTTTGTTTTTTTATAAATTAGATTTTAAATAGACTTATTATTTTCAAATTTAATAAGTATGTTTAAATATATATATATATATATATCTATGTGTGTGTGTGTGTTTAAGTTATTTTTAAATAGGATAATTATTTACAAATTTAATAATGTGTTTGTTTAAAATTGATATCTTTATTTATTTGAATTAATCGGATTTTAAAATTGAATTTCAATTTGGATTTAAAATTTGAATTTAAAGGAATATACATATATTTTAAAATAGAAATAATAATTTGGTTTGGATTTAAAATATATGGATAAAGATTTTATTTAAAATAAGATTGTTCTCTATGATTTTCTTTAAATAAATTTATTTATAGAATTTGGAAAAATATTTATTTAATAGTAGATAAATACAAAAGATTTTAAATTAGCATTTAAAAATGGATTAAATAATTTTATATGATTTTATTTAAAACATGATTGGATTTTATTTTATTTTCTTTAAAAGTTTTATTTATATATAATTAAGTAAAGCATTTATAAATATATAAGTACTTACTTATTAGGTAATTTAATAAGAAAAGCTTTAAATCATTTTTTAAATAAAAAAATAAGTAATGACAAATGTTAATATATAAACCGCTTAAAATAACATGTGTTAGCATATGTAGAGACAAGTGTCACATTTATTTCAATTTTCTTTTATTTTTATAAAATCCTACTTTGAACTTATATAAGCATATATCTTCTTTTGCATTTCCTTTTTCTATCTTCATTTTTGAAAAACCAGAAATGTAACTTGAATCAATGGCCAACTTGAAATACTCCCCTGATCAAATTTATAAAACCTGTAAACTATCTTCACAACTTAGTTCAAAATCAAAGCCTGAAATTCATTTCTCAAACCAAAAATCACTATCATGTAAACATTTTTCAAGTGCAAAACCAAAACCCAGTAACTCATTCCTCATATCAAATGCAACCTGAAAGCAATTCACTAAGCTCAAATTCAAAATCATCAAATCTGTAAAACATCTCCTCTAAAAACAGATTTAAGCCTGAGCCTGCAACAACATGTTTTCAAAAGTTCAAGCAACATATATTTCAGTTTTAAAGAAAATCAAATCAAGCTTTCCTGTTTTATATATCATCAACATCAAAGCCATTTCAAAGATCTAAGCATTCAAAGTTTTCTGGAATCAAAACAACAAAGCAATGCAAATTTTCAAATCTAGTTTTAAAGCTCTCTGCAATTGCAAAAAAGGTTAGTAAACATCTACTTAAAAATACTAAGTAATAATTTTTCTGTTGCTTGTTAAATTTCGAAAATGATCAATGCTTGCATGTGTATATATAAGTGTATGATCTGTGTGTATGAATGTGAATGACTGTGCATGTATATTTGATTGTTTTTCTCTGTTTTTAAATTATAGAGAGTAGGAATAAAAGAAAATTCAAATCTTCTTATCTGATCATTGATAGGTTTTAAGTTTTAAACAGGAGATGTTTGTTTAAACATAAATTTAAGTTTAAAATTTTATTCAAGTATAATAGATGCGAAAATCTTCTAGAATCAAAATAGCACAGTAGAAATTCTAAAACAAGATTAAATCAATTATTTTAAATTGTTATTTCAAGTTTAAACCTTGAATCATCTTTGAAAGATGGGTATTTTAAAAAAAATCAAAATTTTTAGTACTAGGATTAGTGTGTATTTCGGGATTGTCTGGAAATGGGTTTCTGGGCAAGTTTTAGTGGCTAGAGCAATTTTGGTGGTCGTGGCTTCGATTGGAGGAGGTTGGGGTGTAGGAGTGCTCAGGAAAAATGGCAGGAAGGGTTTCTGATCGCCGTGGCGTCGGCGGTGAGGTGATCTAGGTTGTAAACCTAATTTGGTTGAACTGTGAAAATGGGATCAGTGCTTCTCCTCTGGTTGATGGAGTATCGTGAAACTCGAGGAAATGGAGGTGTGGATCGTCGGTAGTATGTGGACAGAGTCTCTCGTCCTCTGGTGGTTGGTAGCATGGTTGCGTGGCAGATTTACTGGTAAGGTTCTGATTCCAGTTTCAACTGGAATGCTTGATTTTGATCAGGGGCTTTTATCCGTGTTCTGGCAATCGAGAAAGGTTGAAGTGATGATGGTCGGTGTGCCAGAGGGTTCGTCAAAAGTCGGAGAAGGCTCTGGCGCTGGTGCATGTGCACAGGGAAGGTTTTGAAGTCAGTGCTTTTGGGTTGGGTTGTAACTCGAAGGAAGCACTGTGCTTTTGAGTTGGTGTCTCGAGTGGGAACTCAAAGTAGCGGGAGTGTTAAACCTGTTAACAAATTAGTTGTTACATGGTTTTAAAATTTAAATCTAAACTAAGATTTCAAAATTTTAAGAAAAAGAAATGGAATTTGAAGTGGCTCGATGATACTCGGGTTAAATCTGAAGCAGATAATTAAAGGAAATTTTTAAAAAGTTTTAAAACGTTTTTATGAAACAAGTTTTAAATTTAAATAAAGAAAGTTGTAAATTTTTGGAATGAATCTTGTTTTTAAAATTCTATTCCGTATAAAAATGAATGTTTTCTTTAACATTTTATTAAGAAGTTTGAAAATTTGTTTAATTTAAATTTTTTTAAAGTTATTTTAAAACTTAAGTAGAAATGAATTCTAAAGACAAGTTTTTGAATACAAATTGAAATAGTTTAAAACTATTACTTGTTAATGGTTAAAGCATTTAAAAGATATTATGTTTTGTTAACCTTAATTTACCAAGTTAAATGAGTATTTTAAAACTTAATTAAAGATTTAATTAGGAAAGGTTAATTATTAAGATAAATGTTGGGGGGTGTTTCCACCGAGCCATTAAAAGGAGGGCACTGCCGAACCAACGCGAGCCAAAGCATCACCGGTCCAAACGACATACTTCCCTCCTAGCCGAACCAACACACCTCCTACATATCACCGAACCATACCATATCCAAACAATGCCGGTCCAACCCTCTCCAAACAATATCGAACCAGGCTCCATCCACTCACCACCGAACCAGCCACCTTCCCCTACGTAACCAAACCAAAGCATACCGAATCAACCACCACCGAGCCAACTGCCGCTCCAACCCTCGCCGAACGAACTCCACTTCCATATACAACCGAACCAGAATAACATACCACTCTCCACCGAACCAAGACATTCCAGATCAACCTAGTCAGGCCAGATAGCATCAGCCTAGGCCCACCAACAGCTATATACATCCAGGACCCTTGCCCCCAGCCTCACTCTATAAATAGAGGGGCAGGGGGTACAACAATGGCAGACAAGTTTGAGAGCTCAAGCACGGATAGAACTTTCAAACAACTTTCAATTACTTGTAATCAAAGCTTTGTACTTCTAATCTGAAGGGAAAAGGAGAATATCATATAAAGTGGACGTAGGCACGTTCTGGCCGAACCACTATAAATCTGTGTGTCTTTTACAGTTTAGTTCCTGCTTTTTATATATTTGCGTAAATCATCCAAATCACTAAAAACAACATAAAATCAACAAATTCATACGACTTGGAGGTGTTTGCCCCTTTTTTGTGCAAACATTTTTGGTGCTTTCACTGAGAGAAGGAGCTCAAAGCTTCAGCTTCTCCCACCCAACCATTTTTCTATTAACATCGTTCATTGCTTGGAAAACATGCCTCCTGGACGGAAGAAAGATGCTAGCAAAGGAAAGGACATCGCAACTGGCAGTATCCCAGATCCAGTGATTAGAGACCAATACAATCGTCCAGTTCCAACAGCAAATTTAAATCAAGCAAATCCGACAGCCCCTGCTACGGAACAACCAATTACAAGGGCGGATCTGGACAAGGTTGTGGCTGAAGTAACTAACCGCTTTGCATCTCAACAAGATGTCTTGGTGGACCAACTCATGTCACGCTTAAGGGATGCTGAAGAATCCAACCGCAACACTGAATCATGGGGTGAGTCCCGGTCTGGAGGATCTGGGAGGCGACAAAGGTCTTTCTTCTTTGAAGAAGCTAACAACAGAAATAGCCATGGTAGGAGCCGAGCCCGGACTCAGCCCGAATTCCGACCCGAGGAAACACTTAGAACCGAACCCATCGGGGGAGGTGCCAGGCAGGGGTCAGATGTAGCTGAGCTTGTCATGCTACCTAACCATGAAAACACCAGTAGACGGGGCCGAGCTGGAGTCCGGCCTGAAGTTGAACCTGAGGAAATCCTGAGAACAGAACCTAGCAGGGGAAGATCAAGGCAAGGGCCAACTGTGGTTGACCCCAGCATGCCCCTAGAAGACCAGAGGCAACCATTGGAGAATGTTAGAAGTGACAGACGATACCATCCCTACAAGTCATCTGGACGGAATCAGTCCCGCAGGGAAGAACCAAACTCATTTCTATCCGCTCCAAGTTCTGATGAAAGGATGGCATGATTGTTCAGAGAGTGCGTCCAACGGGAGCAAAGGGATCGGGGGATAGGTGCTAGGGTAACCAGCCCCTTCACCCGCAATATCGAAACCGCCATCACCCTCGGGAATGGAAAATGCCGACAATGGAACCTTACTAGGGAACCTCTAACCCCATAGTACACTTACAGAGATACACCCAGCATATGCTCATGAGCGGAGCAACGGAGGGAGTATTGTGTAAATGCTTCCCACTTTTCTTGGCAGATCTACCTACCTCCTGGTTCTGCCACCTACCCCAAGAGTCCATCAGCTTATGGGAAATGTTGAAAGAAAAGTTCAACAGCTAGTTCCGCATTCATGTGGAACAACCCAAGGACGCTTATTCCTTATCTAATATCAAACAGAAACCCGGAGAGACAGTGCAACAATATTTAACCCGATTCAACGCCGCGGCGGCCGCAGTCCAAGATGCCGACGAGAAACTTATCCTAATGGCTCTCTATAGTGGTGTACATCCGGATACTAAATTTGCTAGAAGACTAACCAAGGAAAAGCCAGCTACTTTACCTGATTTCTTCCATGAAGCTGTAAAGTATATGAGACTTGAAGACGCTGCCACTGAGAGGCAGTCAGGGCAACAGGCTAAGACAGCTACAGACAGGGTTCCCGCTGCAGCAAAGGATGTTCGGAGAAATGACTCTAGAGACAATGCTGGGGGCATGAAGGGAGAAAAGCGCTTATATCGACCTGGACCAAGATTTGACTCTTACACTCCTTTGAATGAAACGATCGAAAACATCTTCCTAGCCACTCAAGACGAAGTTAGATACAAGCGCCCTCCGCACAAGAAGGAGTCAGAAACGCACACAAGTATGGAAAGTTCTGCTGCTTTCACGAATCCCATGGACATGACACCAATGAATGCCACCATCTTCGGGACTTGATTGAAAAACACATCAGAAGGAAGAGACTAGAACGCTATGTAAAAAGCCAGAACAGGACTTCGACTCCTACCAATGAGAATCCTGGGCTACCCCTCCCAGAAGTAGGCGGAGGAAATCGCAACACCAGCGGCTCTAGTCAAGAGAAGATAGTGGTCCATACCGTATCAGGAGGACCACACATCGCCGACAGAAGATGGACAGAGATGGAAAGATATGGTAAGTCACTTAGAAACGATAAAGGCTACGTTAACTCTGTTATGGAAGAACGCCACCCGAAACGGAAAGAGAACGACGACATCACATTCAGTAGGCGTGATCTAGAGGGAAGACAGTACCCACACATGGATCCTATGGTCATCTCTGCCTGGTTCGGTCCAGCCAAAGTTTTCCGAATTTTAGTAGACATTGGAAGCTCGGTAAATATCCTATTCAAGCATGCTTTCGACAAAATGAAGCTGTCAATGAAGATTGTGTCTCCCTGCAACAAACCACTACATGGTTTCATTGGAGATGCAAAGATGCCCCTGGGTCAACTGGACCTTTTTGTTGAAATAGGAAGCCATCCACGCTCCGTTGTGCGAAACAGGTTTATACTAATAGAGAACCACTCGGCCTACAAGACAATGCCTTTTTGGGAAGACCAGCCTTGTCTGACTTCCAAATTGTCCTAGCCTCATGGTGCCTGAAGATGAAATTTCCAACAGATAACGGAGTAGAAGAAATAGAGGGAGATCAAGACGCTGCTCGAGACTGCTATGTAACTGAACTTTGCAATAGCCGTAGAAAAGATAAAGGGAAAAACGCAGAGACTACTCTCTGCATGAAAAGCTTGGAAGCATAGCAACTAAAGAAAGCCCCTCCTCTTCGATATATCAATGATCCTTTCAATGAATTAGATCTCAGAGACAAAGAGGAGGAGGCCACCGCCGAGCCTGCAGAGGCTATGGAATTCGTAGCGGTAGACAAACATGACTCAAGTAGACTATTGAAAATCGGATCTCAACTAAAAGAAGAATTAAAGGATCAACTCATTGATTTTCTTCGCCACAACATGGATGTATTTGCATGGACGCACGCTGACATGACAGGAATCTCCCCAGACGTAGCATGCCACGTGCTGAACATCGATCCCACCAAGGTGCCAGTAAAGCAGAAAAAGAGAAGCATGGGGGCAGAACGATCAGCAGCCCTCGAGGTAGAAGTAAAGAACCTACTTGCCAATAACTTCATACGAGAAGCCATCTACCCAGAATGGATCGCCAACCCGGTACTGGTAAAGAAGGCTAATGGGAAGTGGCGAACATGCATCGACTTCTCCAACTAAAATGACACGTGTCCGAAGGGTTGCTTCCCACTCCCCCGAATCGATCAGCTCGTGGATAGCACCGCTGGACACGAACTCTTATCTTTTATGGACGCATACTCAGGATATAACCAGATCCCTATGCACGCCCCCGATCAAGACCACACTAGTTTCATCACTGACCGGGGATTGTACTGCTACAGAGTAATGCCTTTTGGACTTAGAAACGCCGGAGCTACTTATCAGCGCCTCGTCAACAAGATGTTTGCGGAAATAATGGGACGAACTTTGGAGGTTTATGTGGACGACATGTTGGTAAAATCGAGGAAAGCCAACGATCATATAAACCACCTGGATGAGATGTTTCAAATACTTCGCCAATATGGAATGAAGATGAACCCTCTAAAGTGCTCCTTCGGAGTATCGTCGGGAAAGTTCTTGGGATTCATCATCCATGCCAGGGGGATTAAAGCAAACCCCGAACAAGTTCGGGCTTTGCAAGATATCAACATGCCGTCCACTCGAAGAGAGATGCAAAGCCTAAACGGAAAAGTGGCCGCCCTAAGCAGGTTCATCTCTAAAGCAACCGACAAATGCGTCCCTTTCTTTGAAGCTCTATAGAAAGACAAAGGAAAGTTCGAATGGACTGACGAATGCTCGACAGCCTTTCTTAACTTAATCGAACACCTCTAGAGACCACCAGTACTCTCAACTCCAAACGAAGGCGAGGAACTATACCTATACCTTGCGGTATCGTCCCATGTCTTAAGAGCCGCTTTGATTAGAGAAGACGACCGCACGCAGCGACCCGTATACTTTGTAAGAAAGAGATTTACAGGGGCAGAAGCCAGATATCCTAAACTTGAAAAGCTAGCATACTGTTTGCTAATCACGTCACGGAAACTGCGACACTATTTCCAATCTCATTCCATCAGAGTTTTAACCGATCAACCGTTAAGGCAAGTACTCCATCGCCCCGACACTTCTGGGCGACTACTTAAGTGGTGCATTGAATTGAGTCAATATGATATCACCTAACATCCTCTCACCGCTATCAAGGGGCAAGCCATAGCTGATTTCATTGCTGAATTCACTACTAACGAAGGTAAGGAGCAATCTGAAATAGCAGAAGATATCAAGTGGAATCTATTCATAGATGGAGCATCAAATGAACAAGGCTTGGGGGCAGGTGTTGTGATAATCACTCCCAGGGGAAGAAAGCTGCACTACGCCCTAAGGCTGGAATTCGCTGCCACCAACAATGACGCATAATACGAAGCAGTGATGCAGTGATAGCCGAATTAGAACTTGCCCTAGAGATTGGAGTCGGCTCTTTATGTATTCATAGTGATTCTCAACTTATTGTAAATCAAATACTAGGAGAATTCCAGACTCGAGGAGAACGACTCACAGCATACCTAAAGAAGACCAAGCTGCTGCTCAATCAATTGGATCACTATTTAATCAAACACATTCCTCGAGAAGAGAATCAAGAGGCCGACGAACTGGCAAAGCAAGCTAGCATGAAGGACGGCACCGTTTCCCGAACAATAACCATCTCACAGCAACTAGCCCCGAGTTACGAGACAATGAACATGATAGCTGCAATCGAAGAGGAAACTTGGATGACTCCTGTCCGAAAATATTTACAAGATGGCACACTGTTCAACGAGCGTAACGAAGCTAAGAAAATCTTAAGGAAAGCTTCCCGCTACACATTACAAAAAGGCATCCTCTATCGGCGCGGCTTCTCTAATCCCTTATTAAGGTGTGTCGCTAGAAGGGAAGCCAGGGAAGTCTTGTCCAACATCCATCAAGGAAGTTGCGGAGATCACACCGGAGGACAGACTCTAGCCAAGAAGACACTCCGATATGGGTATTACTGGCCCACCTTAAACAAAAACGCTTTAGACTTCGTCAAAAAATGCGACAGATGTCAGGAATTTGCTAAGATTTCTCGACTACCCACAAATGAGATTACTCAAATGACCAGCCCTTGGCCCTTCGCAATATGGGGAATTGACTTGATTGGCGAATTACCAGTGGGCCGGGGCGGAGCCAAATATGCCATAGTAGCAGTTGACTATTTCACCAAATGGGTGGAAGCGGAGCCTCTAAATAAAATATCTTCGGCAAAAGTTATTAACTTCTTGATCAAAAATGTTTTATGCAGGTACGGGGTTCCACTCAAAATCATATCAGACAATGGACTTCAATTTGACAGCGAGGAATTCGCCGACTGGTGCCAAGAGCATGGAATTCATAAAAGATTCTCATCTGTGGCTTACCCCCAGGCAAACGGACAAGTCGAAGCTGTCAACAAAATCCTCAAAACCCTAATTAAGAAGAAACTCGAAAAGTCAAAAGGCGCTTGGGTGGATGAACTTCCTACGGCACTTTGGGCCTACCGCACATCTTATAGAACATCAACAGGGCATACTCCTTTCTCTTTGGCATACGGATCAGAGGCCATGCTCCCAGTTGAAACTGTAGTGCCTTCCCATCGCAGGATCTACTACAACCTAGAAGAGAACGAAGAACTCCTCCACATATCTTTGGATCTAATTGAGGAGAGATGAAACGATGCAGCACTCAAAGTAGCAGCTCATAAGCAAAATGTTGCAGCACAATACAACTCCAAAGTCAAGCACCGCAGCTTACAAGAAGGAGATCTTTTCCTCAAGCGGATCTTCCCGCGCCGTGAAGCGCTAGATCCAATCTGGGACGGACCCTATGTAATTCATAAAGATCTCCGCAACGGAGCCTATATTTTGTCAACAGTGGACGGAGGGGTGTTCCAGAGGGCATGGAACATCCAACACCTCCGTCGATACTTTTCTTAACTTGTACTGCCCATATGAAGTGAATTAACAAAGAGAGTCAGTGGACGTAGGCATTTTCGTGCCGAACCACTTTAAAAATCTTGTCTCTTTTTAACTTGTTCCTTTATATCTTGGCTGCTTGTTAAGCTTTATCCTTTTCTGTTGAACAAAATCATGTGTAACGACATTTCCATTCTAGACACTTCACGGCGCAACCTCACCTGGACAAGACCCAACAGGTACTATGCGAATCTATGCACTCGCCAATGAGACACTTTTGCTCCAGCATCCCTCTACTGCGGGTTAACTCATTGCTCGCGACTGCCCTCAAAGCCAATTGTAATGAGCCGATTATAAGCCATCAAGAAGGCCGACTATAGCCGATGGCAGCTCATTACGGCGTTCGGCTCGTCGGCAACGGTGAACCTACTTTAAGCCCCAACATAAGGTGTGGCCAGCCAGGGGTAGTTCACGGTTGACGATCGGCACCCACGCTAGCCGGCCACAGTAAATCGAATAATACCCACGATTACGGGCCATAATGGCTCGGGTAGTTACTGTGCGTGATCTCGGCTCCGTTATGTCTTAAGTGCGGCTGTGGTAAAAAAGATAAACTCCCCGCAGATGCGTAAGATGGGTGACAAATGTCTCCAAGACCCACAGCTAGGGAAAGTGACTATAAAACCCGTTTGCCACGAACTTAAGCATATCGACGGCCTTCCGTGATTGGAAGTTTTACTGTTTCTCATATTTCCATTTCATTCAAAACTTTTCTGCTATCCTATATAACAATCCCTAAAGTACAAGTCACAAAATAGGGGAACTCTCGCTTGTGGAAATATGAACTCACATCCGGATGACGGAACACTCAGCTACATTCCATACTCAGTCACGCAAGACATTCAAAGCAACCCTCTACAACTAAAACATGAAGGGCGGTACTATCTTCTCTTGTATACAAATATGTAGCTTTAATTTATTCACACATCATATTGGCATTGCAAAACATGAAACAATATTTTGAGCAGGAACTTAGCATCAAATACGATTAAGTCACATGCATAAACACGCAGCTGTATTTCTTATGCAACATATCAAAATAACAACCACATTCGAACATAACAGAATCTGCTTATGTTATAAAGTAACATAAAGACGTTCGTTGCAATGATATAATTACAGCCTAAAAATACAATAATGTTTTGGACTAGTATGTACAGGAATGTCAAACAGACCAAGTAAAAGAGTCAAATACATCGAGGCCCGCCTCTGTCCTGCCCGCCATCCGGATCTACTTAACTGTAGGGTCAGAACTCCCCGCATGTACTCCAGAGGTCCCGCCTGCCCAATTCGTAAGAGAATCCATCAATAATCACGAAAGATAAGCAATCAAATCATGAAAAGATTAAAAGGGAAGACTTACCGGTGTCTTCTCCCTGGTCGTCATCCTCCAGCTGCATACCCTCTTCCTCGGCGGCGAGCAGCCTCATGCCTTCCTTCACCACCGCCTTCTCCTCCTTGGTGAACTATGCGGTAACCACATCCATTCTGAAGGCCGCGCCACCCTCTTTATCCGCTTCAGCCTTGGCTTCATCCAAAGCCCAGAGATATATGCTAGCCATAACCCGGGGATAATCGTCCATCCAGGACAGGTTGCCCTGCCTCCAAGTACGAAAATACATGTCCTGAAGCATCTCGTCCATCATCCCCTCGTTCTCCTCAAACTCTTTCATCCGGGCCTCAGAAGCCGACAGCCGTGCGACAGCAGCATCTCTCTCCAATCGGTATCTCGAGCAGTCAGCCTGAAGGGACTTCCGCATCACTTCCATCTCCTCCTTCAGCTTGGCCTGAGCAATCTCTGCGGCCTCAAGCCTCCCAGATAACTCCTCTACCTACTCAAGATCCGCTCTCCGAACCTCGTCCATGGTTGCGATGGCCATGTCGATTCGCTCTTTGCAAACAGCCTCCATTTTTCGCAACTCAGCCTTGCTAGCCTCTTCCATGGTTTTCTTTAGTCGTCTGGAGGCCGCTTCATACTGGGATATCTGGATAGCCTGATCGGCAAGCTGTTTGGCCTGATCAGAAACCTTTAGCCGCAACCGAATGTTAGCACTTTCGATTTCCTCCCCAGCCTTGGCCAGTCGAGCGTGATGCTCCATTAGCCTCTTGGTCTCTTCAGCCACCCGATCGATGTTTGCCTTGGCCTTATTCCCCATGGTCACAATCCGAGTAGTAAGCAAATCGAGGTGTAAGGACTTAGCCTCATCAAGCACCCGTACCATGGGATTGCGGGGAAGAAGATGCTCACCCGTGGCCTCGTCAAAAGAGATGTCCTGAAAACTCGGGTCCAGATCCGGGTGGCCGGCAAGTGGGTTGCGAACCAAACCAGGATGGTCTATCGGGGTGACGGTTGGATTTTCGGACGGATGTGGGGAGGGCATAAACTCAGTATCTTCCTCAGTAATATCATGGATAGGCTGGACTGGAGCCTGAGGGCCAGGTGAGGGTTCAAACAAAGATCGGCCCCTCTTCCTCTTTTGCATATCTTCTTCAATAACTCCGAGAAAAGGGCGATAGCTAACCACATCTCCGGGACGGCTAGTTGACGGCTTTGGTTTGGCATAAGCTTTGAGTAGCTTGTACTGTTCAAGGTGGTGCCGAATATCTGATGTCTTGGCTACCTTACCCGTTCCTGGAATAAAAGCCAAGTGTTACAAAGCATGCATGAAACTAGAATTCAAGAAATGTGTCAAGTTAAAAGGAGTAGGAAGACGGGTTTATTTTACAAACCCTAAGGGGGAGTGGGGTACTGCAATAAGTCCAGAATTTCATTCCAGGACGGGAGCTGGCCATAAAATATTCCTAAGTCCTTATCATAAAGGGAGTCTGCAGAAGTTGAAAATTCACCTTGAGTTACCCTAGCTGAAGGACCCTAAGAAGATGGATGGGCACTAGTCCCAGCCTTGTCAGCCTTCTTCGCCTTCTCCACCGAGGCTGATCCTTCCTCCAACCCCTCAAAAGCCTGGCGGAAGGCATCATCCGTCCACTCCTGGATCTCCCCTGCATGCTCGAAAGATAAAGCCCCGGCACCACTACCACCCTGTCCTTCACATTCTCCATCTCCTCCGCTCTCCTCCTCGCCTCTTTCCTCCTCTCCACCTTCCTCCTCCGGAATATCTGGACATGTGCTAGGGGAGGGTCCATCAGACTTCTTAAGCTTTTTCCCCCTGACGACTGGAGGTATCGAGAAGGGTTTTCTCTTGCTGATCTTCGCCGTGGCCCCGCCTTTAGCTTTGGCAGCCCTTTCCTCGGCCGTATCCCTCTGCTTAGCCACAGATTGACGTGGCAGAATCAAGTTGTGCTCCAGGAGAGTGGCATTCCTGATCAGGTAAGAAGCTGACCTATCCCTTCCTGAGATGGCCTCTACCTCCGCAGCCATCTGTACCAGGCGATCATTCTCCACGACCGCAAAGCTACCTGTCGCTAGCAAGAAATAAAAGCACATAAGAAGAAGCATTGTCGTCAGGACAAAGAAATTACAAATGAAATTCAACTTACAGCCAGAAGTAAAAAGGCGAAAAGAAACAGAGTCGTTCTTGACGAAGAACCATTCCTTCTTAAACATGGTGAACTTAGAGTATAGGTCCAGGACCGGCTTAAAGGACACGGCCGACTCTAAACTAATGTACGGAGACCCCTTCTTGTAGCCCCTCAAATTATACAAATATCGGATTTTCCGGTTAGAAGGGGGCGCCCATACCTCCTCTGGAAGATAACGAATAGGCACACTAAGATGGCATAAGAGTTGGGCTGAAGCTGGAAAGGAGCCACCTTCAGGTAGGTAATGAAGCTGACTATATACACATTGATCGGAGGAATGGCCCCGCACATGCAATGGTATCGGCTATACGCGAAATATCCTTCAGGGGGATTGTACGGCATCACTCCGTCCCCCGGCAACAACATACTCGCTCTGTCAATCCCAAAGGAGCGAGAGATGACATCAAGCTGTTCCTCTTTGAGCGAGCTCGGAAAGCAGTCAGGAGGAGAATTCAGGTGCTCCTGAGGGCCATATCCATCCACTAGTGATCTCGGAGTGGGTCCCTGTCGTCCCGGTCCTGGCTGGGCTGAGGGCACAACGGGGGGCTCTCTTCTGTCCGTAGATTTTCTTTTTTCTGATCGAGTTTCCACTTTATGAGACATTTTATCTGCAACACAAGAAAGTACATCGTTAGAACAGAGGATATAAACAAACGAATGTATATAGTCTGCAACTTCACTCGAATTCAAAACTCAAAGGATAAAAGATTCCCGAGTCCATTCGGCGTTGAAAAGTTTTTTAGTTCATTCGGTACTGAGTGTCTTTATTCTCATTCGGTGAAACGAAGAAACCTCATTCGGCAAAAGAGATGCACCTGCTTCGGCACTAAGATGATTCGGCACTAGGATGATTCGGCACTAAGATGATTCGGCACTAAGATGATTCGGCACTAGATGATTCGACACTTATGTGGTTCGGCTGTCTCGTATGATGGGGGTCGAACGAAGGCCTAACACCTCTACTTATAGACGAAGGCAGGAGGACCGCACCGGTCGATTCGGCACGTATGACCAGAGGGAAACATCCAAGTTAAAACAAAGTACGCCATCTGCATGCACCTGCCCTACTTTGGGGGGCAAGTGTTGGGGGTGTTTCCACCGAGCCATTAAAAGGAGGGCACTGCCGAACCAACGCGGGCCAAAGCATCACCGGTCCAAACGACATACTTCCCTCCTAGCCGAACCAACACACCTCCTACATACCACCGAACCATACCATATCCAAACAATGTCGGTCCAACCCTCTCCAAACAATACCGAACCAGGCTCCATCCACTCACCACCGAACCAGCCACCTTCCCCTACGTAACCAAACCAAAGCATACCGAATCAACCACCACCGAGCCAACTGCCGCTCCAACCCTCGCCGAACCAACTCCACTTCCATATACAACCGAGCCAGAACAACATACCACTCTTCACCGAACCAAGACGTTCCAGATCAACCTATTCAGGCCAGATAGCATCAGCCCAGGCCCACCAGCAGCTATATACATACAGGACTCTTGCCCCCAGCCTCACTCTATAAATAGAGGGGCAGGGGGTAAAACAATAGTAGACAAGTTTGAGAGCTCAAGCACGGATAGAACTTTCAAACAACTTTCAATTACTTGTAATCAAAGCTTTGTACTTGTAATCTGAAGGGAAAAGGAGAATATCATATAAAGTGGACGTAGGCACGTTCTGGCCAAACCACTATAAATCTGTGTGTCTTTTACAGTTTAGTCCCTGCTTTTTATATATTTGCGTAAATTACCCAAATCACTAGAAACAACATAAAATCAACTAATTCATACGACTTGGAGGTGTTTGCCCATTTTTTGTGCAAACAATAAATGTTTTAATTAAGTCATTAGTAAGATAATGTTTTATCTTAAATATAATTAAAGTTTAATATCTTGATAGTAATTAAATTAATTAAGGAAATTAGATATGAGTAATAAATTTAATTAATAATGATAAATAATTAATTAAGGAATTAATTAAGAGTAATTAATTGATTTAATTAATTTATTTAAAATTAAAAATTAAGGCTTATAAGTTAATTTAGTAGAGGTTAATTAATTTATAATTAAGAATTATTAATTAGATAATTAGAGATTATTAATTAATGATTAAAGATTAATTAATTAAGTAATTAAGGTTAATTAATTGGTAATTAAAAAGTACTTAATTTGTAATTAAGTTTTATTAATTAATAATTAGGATTTATTAATTAATAATTAAGAAATTATTAATCTATAATTAAAGTTAATTAAGGATTAATTAACTGTTATTTAGAGTTAATTAATTGTAATTAAGGTTGATTAATTAATTAATTAAGCATTGATTAATTAATTAATTAAGGATTAATAAATTGGTTATTAAGTTTTATTAATTTATAGTTAAGGTTTATTAATTAATAATTAAAGAATAATTAATCTATAATTAAAGGATAATTAATTTATTAATGGTGTAATTAAGGGATGAATTACCCAATTGTAATTAATCAGATGAATCTGATTAATTAATTGGTTAACTAATTATGGGTAATCTTGATAATTGATTAAGTATGAATACTTAATGAGATTAAATAGTGTAATTTCATAGTGAAATAATTAATGTATAATTACTGGATGTAACTAATTAAAGGGAAATTACTTAATGGAAAGTAATTAAAGGATTATTACTTAGTAGAAGTAATTAAGGGTTAATTACTTAGTGTAATTAATTAAAAGATTAATATAGTTAATTAAGGAGTGAATTAATTAAGGTAAGTAATTATAGGATGGTAATTACTGTTTATGATTAATTAAAGTTGATTAATGGAAGTAATTAATTTAGGATCATTTATTAATGTAATTAATGAGGGTAATTAAGGATTGATTAATCAAGATTAATTGATCAATAATAAGTGATTATAAGGTGATTAATTGATTGTATTTAATTAAGGATTAATGTAATTAATGAAGTAATTAAGGTTAATTACTGTAATGGTTTATAGATAATTAATTTGTCTAATTAATTAAGGGTTAATTACTTTATGTAATTAAAAGATAATTAATCAAGGATGATTAATTAAGATGATGATTAATTAATTGGTTTATAATTAATTAATGGTTAAGTAAGCAAGATTTATGTGAGGGAAGTAATTAATTTAATTTATTTTAAATTAATTATAGATGGTGTGATTAATAGATCATTACTTATGGATGGTTGATTGATATTGAATGCCTTGATTGTTTGATATCTCTGATGAGATATGTGTGATATGTGATATGAGATGATTTGGTTGGATTGTGATAATATGCATTATCTATTTGTGTATATGTGAATTATCAATCTGTATGAATATAGATAATAATTTGAATTGAATTGTTTTAACTTTAAAACAACTTGGATCTAAAAGATAGCGTTTTGGATTTCGATGAGACCGGGATCGGGTTTCCAGATTTGGATATCCGAAAACCACATTGATCCAAATTAACGATAGGTCGTGAATCTCAAATGAAGATGAAGGTTAATAGTGCAAGGGTTATTGTCGTTAACTCTGAGGGTGATTCCAAAATGAGTGTAACGAGATAATGCCTTTGGTTTCGTTCGAACCCGGAACGAACTTGTATGTATTGAAAGCTTTCAGCACATCGTCTAGTGGACGATGAGCATTCTAAGATAGATGTGTCCTATAAAGGTAATCGTAGCCTCAAGCCTCATCAACCAGGAATGGCTAAAACAGGGGAGGTGCATCAAGGCTAAGTGGGTCATGCCCAAGTAGGACGAGATTTACCCCCTATCTAGAGTCCCTTTTTATTCGGCTATGTGGGTGCTTGCTAGCTACAACCGCGGGGTTGTCTTGTTCGGAACTGTTCAGTAAGGAATGGTTCCGGCTTTGTGTTTTAGGGGATTGGGAGTAATCCTCGGTACGGTGATCTAGGCCCCGTACTGTGACGGACGGTACCCCAGTAGCCCTGCCATTGATGGAAACCATTCTTCCTACGAGCCCTTACGGATTTGTTTGTATTACCCACTTTTCTGGCTAGTAGCTGGAATTTAATGAATGTAACAATTTCGGCTATTTTCTATTTATTTGAAAACCCTAGACCCTATTATAATATCTTTGGATTTCCTATCAAATGTTTTGGTTAGCGTAAGGTAAAATCTTACCCATGTTTATTTGTGGGGATTCTTACGTGATACCTTTTCTTTCAAAAGGTTTTTAAAGTTAAGGAACTTTAACCCGTTTACTCTCACCAGACCCATGTCTGACCCGGAGTTTATCTTTTGTTTTCTTAAACTCTTGGGTACTCAATTTTTTACGAGTTGCCAAGGGATTCATGCCTGGTTTAAAAATTCTGGAGGAGCAAAGGAGTAGGAGGCTTCATCGTTTGTAGATATTTAGGTGGTTCCGCTGTGTTGTTCTTTGAGTCATTGTTTGAGTTGTGTATTGAGTTGTATAACAAGACAGGTGTTTATAACTGTCTAGTATGTGTTGTATAAGCTGTGTAACTCTGATGTATATAATACCATGTAATATCTATGTGAATAATATAATTTATTCTTTCCGCTGTTGAGATTCTGATGTTGTTTCTTTCTTTCTTCTCTATCTTTTCTCTTCTCTATCCCTTTCTTTCTTAATAATGATGCGTCTTTCTATGGAGAGAAAGGCGGATCATTTCATTTAGTATTAGAGCATAGGTTGAGCGAATAACTAGGCTCTGGAGAGAGAGTACTTGTAATTTTTATATATATAACTATATATATCTATTCTACCTATTTGTTGGATTACCTGTTCGGGTTTTTCCAATGTGAGTTCTAAAGGTAGATGAGGTAGTTGTGTGTGTAACACGACTACCAATGGAAGAAGACCGAGTGTTGAGTTTGGAAATGTATCCGTCGAGACTGTAGATCTAAAATCGTCTCGAGCGAGTTTGCTGTGGTGTAAGGATTTCACCAATCTCTGAAGGAAACCTGTTAAGGTTTGGAGTCCATCTTTCAAGTGTAAGTTAATCACGCTCGTATGAGAGAATTTTCGAGAGTTTGGATCCGTCGATTAGGCAGAAGCAAGTGATGGTATCTTGGCAACCTCAGGAAATAGTAGCTGCGTGATGAGACGCAGTGACTATGGATGTCTTCGAAGATGTTTTCTTTTGGAGCAAGTATAAGTAAGTGTGTCTGCATCAGTGATGAGACTGAGTTTGTGTTTGGTTTGGGGCTGAGTTTCTTAAGGAGATGTCTGTCCATCTCAAGGTTCTGTATGGGTTTGGTTGATCTGATTTTGAAGATCAAGGAGCTTTGGGTAAGAAGATTTTGGCATCAGAGGCAGCGATGTAGCTGGGTAGTGTTCTGTGTGTCAGCAGGAAGATCTTTTGGCTTTGAAGTGTCCTAGAGGTTGAGTTCAGAAGTAGTAGAGTGGAACCGTTTCTTCGATGGATTGGTCGAGGATAAGCTGTTTTGATTGGTAAAGGGAGAATAGTATCTGTGGATATTGGATTGGATAGGATCGCAAAAGTGACTTGCGATAGTTTGAGTGTTTTCTTGAGTTATAGAAGTTGTCAGATATTTTTTCGGATGACTTCAGAGAATTCACAAGTTTGTCTGCATTAGAGATGGAGTTCCGTATCGATTTAGTTCATGGAACTACTGGTAGTTCAGCTAGGTAGAAGGATGTCTCCTAGGTTGAGTTTTTGGTGAAGCAGCTCAGGATTTCATAAAACTTCTGAGTTTCCTCTTTATGGATCCATTGAACCATATTTCTAGAATGTGTTGTTTTGTATGTGCTCGTGTTCATCGACAGCATTCTCATATGCTCCAGATCAGAGTTGTGCAGCGGAAGCAAAGTGGCAGCTATTCTAGAATAGAAGCGACCTGAAATTGCAGTGTTTTTGATTGAGGATTTCTCCAGGGAGTTTTTAAGATCCGAAGGTCAGATTGGCGAGTGCACCTATTTTATCTTTTCCGGATAGGAGAAGTAAGTTGAAGTCTTCTGATAATTGTGGAGTAGAGTTTGTGTTCTTGATTTGGGTAGATCTTGAGAGGATCATTTTTGTTGGGTTGTTTTGGTCCAGTTTGTTTCTAGAGGCATCAACGAAGGTTGAGCCGAACAGGAAGGATTTAGGCAGCCCAAGATCATCAGAAGAGTTCTGTGGATTAGAGACGGATGAATCCGAAATTTGAAGTTGGAGACTTGGTTGTTATTTCTCTAGTAAAAGGGACCAAATAAGATTGGGTAAGACTGGGAAGTTAGCTCCGCAGTATATTGGATTCTTTTGAGTTTTTGTAAAGGTAAGTGCTTTGGTTTGTAGATTTGAATTTCCAGTTTGGAAGACTGCGATTCAATGTATTTTAGGTATCTCTGAGGGAGTACGTGTATGATCCATCACTGGTTTAGAACCAGTAGTTCAGACGGGTTTGGTTGTTGAGTCGATCTTGCCTGTAATCAGATCTCTTCTATAGATTGTAGATCTAGATAAATAGGAGCTTAGTAGCTTAGTAGTGTAACTAGTTTGGATTCAGTAGAGCGAGTATTCCAGTGTCTGTACCTAGGAAACTCAAGGTAATTTTAGGAAGCTTATCTGGATATATGTCCGAATAGCTAGTGTTGTTTGTTTAATTGAATTGTTTGTTTGGATGAAATTGTTTGTTTGGTTGTGTATGGCTGATATGTATGCATGTATGGGTGAAATAAAATAAAAACTTTGGATTATCTTTTGTTTTAAATTTCGAGGGAATTTTTTTTTAAGTGGGGAGGAATGTGATAATCTCTTAATTAATTATTTAAAATTGGTAAAATTTGTTAATTTCAAACAATAATAAATATAATGTGATGTTTTTAAGTATAGTTATTAATAGATTTTTAAATAGAACAATAATTTACAAATTTAAATTGTGTTATTTCATAAATTTGATTTTAAATATACTTATTATTTTCAAATTTAATAAGTATGTTTAAATATATATATGTATGTATGTATATGTGTATTTAAGTTATTTTTAAATAGGATAATTATTTACAAATTTAATAATGTGTTTGTTTAAAATTGATATCTATATTTATTTCAATTAATTGAATTTGAATTTGGATTTAAAATTTGAATTTAAAGGAATATACATATATTTTAAAATAAAAATAATAATTTGGTTTGGATTTAAAATATATGGATAAAGTTTTTATTTAAAATAAGATTGTTCTCTATGATTTTCTTTAAAGAAATTTATTTATAGAAATTTGGAAAAATATTTATTTAATAGTAGATAAATACAAAATCTTTTAAATTAGCATTTAAAAATGGATTAAATATTTTTATATGATTTTATTTAAAACGTGATTGGATTTCATTTTATTTTCCTTTAAAAAAATTATTTATATATAATTAAGTAAAGCATTTATAAATTTATAAAGTACTTATTTATTAGAGAATTTAATAAGAAAAGCTTTAAATCATTTAAAATAAATAAATAAGTAATGACAAATGTTAAGATATAAACACCTTAAAATAACATGTGTTAGCATATAAATAATGATAGAGACAAGTATCACATTTATTTCGATTTTCTTTTATTTTTATAAAATCCTAATTTGAACTTATATAAGCATATATCTTCTTTTACATTTCCTTTTTCTTTCTTCATTTTTGAATAAACAGAAATGTAACTTAAATCAATGGCCAACCTGAAACACTCCTCTGATCAAATTTATAAAACATGTAAACTATATTCAACAACTCAGTTCAAAATCAAAGCCTGAAATTCATTTCTCAAACCAAAAATCACTAACCTGTAAACATTTTTCAAGTGCAAACCAAAACCCTTTAATTCATTCCTCATATCAATTGCAACCTGAAAGAATTTCACTAAGCTCAAATTCAAAATCATCAAATCTATAAAACATCTACTCTAAAAACAGATTTAAGCCTGAGCCTGCAACAACATGTTTTCAAAAGTTCAAGCAATTTGTATTTCAGTTTTAAAGAAAATCAAATCAAGCTTTCCATTTTTATATATCATCAAGATCAAAGCCATTTCAAAGATCTAAGCATTCAAATTTTTCTTGAATCAAAACAACAAAGCAATGCAAATTTTCAAATCCAGTTTTAAAGCTCTCTGCAATTTCAAAAAAGGTGAGTAAACATCTACTTAAAAATCCTAAGTAATAATTGTTCCGTTGCTTGTTAAATTTCGGAAATGATCAATGCTTGCATGTGTATATATAAGTGTATGATCTGTGTGTATGAATGTGAATGACTGTGCATGTATATTTTAATTGTTCTTCTCCGTTTTTAAATTACAGAGAATAGGAATAAAAGAAAATTCAAATCTTCTTATCTGATCATTGATAGGTTTTAAGTTTTAAATAGGAGATGTTTGTTTAAACATAAATTTAAGTTTAAAATATTATTCAAGTAGAATAGATGTGAAAATCTTCTGGAATAAAAATAGCAAATAGAAATTCTAGAACATGATTAAATCAAGTATTTTAAATTGCTGTTTCAAGTTTAAATCTTGAATCATCTTTGAAAGATAGGAATTTTAAAACAAAAATCAAGACTTTTAGTACTAGTATTAATGTGTATTTCGGGATTGTCTGGAAATGGGATTTTGGGCAAGTTCTGGTGGCTAGAGCAATTTTGGTGGTCGTGGCTTCGATTGGAGGCGGTCGGGGTGTAGGAGTGCTCAGGAAAAATGGCAGGAAGGGTTTCTGATCGCCATGGCGTCGGTGGTGAGGTGATCTAGGTTGTGAACCTAATTTGGTCGAACTGTGAAAATGGGATCAATGCTTCCCCTCAGGTTGATCGAGTATCGTGAAACTCGGGGAAATAGAGGCATGGATGGTCGGCAGTGTGTGGGCAGAGTCTCTCGATCTCTGGTGGTCGGTAGCGTGGTTGCATGGCAGATTTCCTAGTAAGGTTTTGATTTTAGTTTCAACTGGAATGCTTGATTTTGATCAGGGGCCTTTGTCTATGTTCTGGCAATCGGGAAAGGTTGCAGTGATGATGGTCGGCGTGCCGTAGGGTTCGTCAGAAGTTGGAAAAGGCTCCGACGCTGGTGCATATGCACAGGGAAGGTTTTGGAGTCAGTGCTTTTGGGTTGGGTTATGACTCGAAGGAAGCACCGTGCTTTTGAGTTGGTGTCTCGAGTGCGAACTCGAAGTAGCTGGAGTGTAAACCTGTAAACAAATTAGTTGTTACAGGGTTTTAAAATTTTTAATTTAAACTAAGATTTTGAAATTTTAAGAAAAGGATATGGATCTTGAAGTGGCTCGAGTGATACTCGGGTTAAATCTGAAGCAGATAATTAAAGGGAATTTTTAAAAAGTTTTAAAAGGTTTTTATGAAACTTTTAAATTTAAATAAAGAAAGTTGTAAATTTTTGTAATGAATTTTGTTTTTAAAATTCTATTCTTTATAAAAATGAATGTTTTCTTTAACATTTTATTAAGAAGTTTGAAAATTTGTTTAATTTAAATTTTGTTAAAGTTATTTTAAAACTTAAGTAGGAATGAATTTTAAAGACAAGTTTTTGAATTTAAATTGAAATAGTTTTAAAACTATTACTTGTTAATGGTTAAAGCATTTAAAAGAAGTTATGTTTTGTTAACCTTAATTTATCAAGTTAAATGAGTATTTTAAAACTTAATTAAGCAAGGTTAATTATTAAGATAAATGTTTTAATTAAGTCGTTAGTAAGAAAATGTTTTATTTTAAAGATAATTAAAGATTAATATCTTGATAGTAATTGAATTATTTAAGGAAATTAGATATGAGTAATTAGTTTAATTAATAATGATAAAGAATTAATTAAGGAATTAATTAGGAGAAATTAATTGATTTAATTAATTTATTTAAAATTAATAATTAAGGGTTATAAGTTAATTAATTAGAGGTTAATTAATTTATAATTAAGAATTATTAATTAGATAATTAGAGATTATTAATTAATGATTAAAGATTAATTAATTAAGTAATTAAGGTTAATTAATTGGTATTTAAAAAGTACTAATTTGTAATTAAGTTTTATTAATTAATAATTAGGCTTTATTAATTAATAATTAAGAAATTATTAATCTATAATTAAAGTTAATTAAGGATTAATTAACTGTTATTTACGGATAATTAATTGTAATTAAGAATTGATTAATTAATTAATTAAGGATTGATTAACTAATTAATTAAGGATTAATAAATTGGTTATTAAGTTTTATTAATTGAAAATTATGGTTTATTAATTAATAATTAAAGAATGATTAATCTATAATTAAAGGATAATTAATTTATTAAAGGGGTAATTAAGGGATGAATTACCCAATTGTAATTAATCAAACGAATGTGATTAATTAATTGGTTAATTAATTATGGATAATCTTGATAATTGATTAAGTAAGAATACTTAATGAGATTAAATAGTGTAATTTCATAGTGAAATAATTAATGTATAATTACTGGATGTAATTAAGTTAAGGGAAATTACTTAATGGAAAGTAATTAAAAGATAATTACGTAGTAGAAGTAATTGAGGGTTAATTACTAAGTGTAATTAATTAAAAGATTAATATAATTAATTAAGGAGTTAATTAATTAAGATAAGTAATTATAGGATGGTAATTACTGTTTATGATTAATTAAAGTTGATTAATGGAAGTAATTAATTAAGGATCATTTATTAATGTAATTAATGAGGGTAATTAAGGATTGATTAATCAAGATTAATTGATCAATAATAAGTGATTATAAGGTGATTAATTAATTGTAGTTAATTAAGGATTAATGTAATTAATTAAGTAATTAAGGTTAATTACTATAATGGTTTGTAGATAATTAAATTGTGTAATTAATTAAGGGTTAATTACTTTATGTAATTAAAGGATAATTAATCAAGGATGATTAATTAAGATGATGATAAATTAATTGGTTTATAATTAATTAATGGTAAAGTAAGCAAGATTTATGTGAGGGAAGTAATTAACTTAATTTACTTTAAATTAGTTATAGATGGTGTGATTAATATATCATTGCTTATGGATGACTGATTGTGATTGAATGCCTTGATTGTTTGATATCTCTGATGAGATATGTGTGATATGTGATATGAGATGATTTGGTTGGATTGTGATGATATGAATTATCTATCTATGTATATGTGAATTATCTATCTGTGTGAATATCTCTACTACTAATAATGAGAATTCACTTCACTCATTTACTCGGTGTCTTTTTGAAATACCAATAATGCCCTTGGTCCTACTTCCATTTTACATTCATACGGCTTCTCCGTTTACCGTTTTCCATTACGCGACATACCCTTTGCTCCGAAACAATCCGAAATTTTTGAAAATGCATCTCAAAGCCCTAATTCGTTCCTCAAATCGCCGCCAAGCATCTTCGTAATGGCGTCTTCGGCAGCTCTTTCCTCCTCGCGATTTTGTTGTTCGCCACATCCACTTTGTTTCAAGCTATCGATCTTCGACAATTGCTTTTCGGCTCGATCGACTTTACCTACTGCTTTTGGTCTTCTCTACAGGTCTTATGGAGTTCATGGTTATTATTGATTCACTTAATATTCTAAGTTTCTATTTTGTCCTTTATTAACTTTAAGTTGAATAGAAAATGGATTGATTCTTTTTAACTTTGTATACACTGGATGGTAATGCAGTAGAGAATTTGTAAACAACGTTGCAATATTTAGTCCTTAAAAATCCATGAGTTTTCCATTTTAGTAAAAAGCAGTTACAGTTCCATATACGATGTAAATAGGGGTTCAACGATTTTAGAGTTATTCTTAGAAAAGAAGGAATTACCTTAGTACATAATAAAGTTCAAGCTTGAACCATTTAGTTTTTGACCGTAGGATGTGTGAAATGTAAAAATATCTTCTGTTACTTGCATTATATTTTATTATTTGTATGATATTTTGATTGATTTTGAATAAAAAATTCTAAAATAATTACGTATGAACTTCAAAATTTTGGAGTTTAAGAATATGCAAAATATTATTAATGAATGTGCGAGAACCTATACTATTTAGACATACAAAAATGCATATATGTGTGTCAGTTTGACTAAAATTAGATATATAAATGTTGTACATAACTTGATGTAGGCAGGAATCATGTTTTTTGCATGTAAAATCATTTGAAAAATTGCAGGACTACCATTTGATTTTAAAAATTACAAGAGACATTATCAAAGAACAATGTAACAGAAGCATATTTGTCACCTCAATGGGCAATATATTACTGACTATAATGAAAAACATACTTTCCAACTCAAATTGTTGTCAAAATTATTTACCTACTGCCTTTTGTCAAAATGATTTTTATTGGTTTCCCATGGTGCAAATAGCGTCATTCCTAGAAACACTTTGGGACCCTGTAGGTTGGCAAAGGCAGCATGCCAGGGCTGGCCCTCCCTCTTAGTTTTTTAATGCTGATACAAGTAGTCGCCTTTACCAAAAACAATAATGTTGAATTAGTTTTACTAGCTGACGTGATAATCATTTATATTTAATAGTCTTCTTCAAATCACTTAGACTGATGCACATGATATAAATATGATTTATCATTCAGAGATTGTCATAAGCAACGTATATTTGATTAACACCATTTCTGTGCTTGGGATTCCCATTACTGTAGTAGTTAATTTATGTAGTAATTGGTAGATATTTATGGTCAATTATTTGATTAACACCATTTCTGTGCTTGGGATTCCAGTATGAAGTTTGCTCTTCTACAATTTTAAACTGCTATCAGTATTCCCAGGTTGAGTCGCCTATAGCAATCTGTAGTAAACATATGATTATCATATACTGAACTTTATCACTTCATAAGTTTCAATCTGCGTAGTTTATTCCCATTAATTTAGTAATTGATTTGATTAGTAATTAGTAAAAATTTATGGTCAAAATTACAATTAAAATAGCAGTTAAATCTTCTAAACAAATTTCCATGTTAGAAATAATAATTAGTTTTAAAGCACCCATGTCATCCATTTAATATTAGTCATACTGCAAAAGCTGTATGTTGCACAATAAATATCTACACTTAGACAACCTTTGTTCTTCAATTTAGGCCTTTTAGATCTATTTTCTTTTATATTATATATTCAGGTCAAAGGTATTTAATTGGAAAATATTAGCACTCATGAGACATATGACTGTTCTATGATTTTTCTAAATAAATATATCGAGGTATTTGGATATTAGTTGCTAACATGTTACAAAAGTGAACTTAAATTTTCCCTCATATGTATAACATGCACTTCCTCCATACAGTTATTTTATTTGATTAATCTGTAGCATACCTACTATTTCTAAATCTATCACAACTACTAAGTTTGAATCTTTTTCTACAGAGCTAACAGATGATCTAGACCTAAGTAGTGTGTACTGCATAGATTTTTTTTTGCGCTTACTAAGAATTTGAGGATCGTTCAAGTTTACTCTACAGCAAAGGTAAATAATATATTTTTTCCTCGGCATAGTTCACTTTCCTGAATATTTACTTTCCCAAATTAACTTTAGTAGTGGGCATTTCCCAACATGTCCTAATTTTCTTCAAATAGTTGCACATTTTCTATTCCAACTTTATTGTTGTTGTTATTATGCTTTAACGACTAATTTGTAATGCGTATTTTTTTAATGGCACAGTGTTTCTTAGAATCAGTATGATGGTGCTGAATTTTTTCAAACTACACTTTTAATAAAAACATCCTCAACAAATTTACATAAACTATTTTTTATTGCAGCACCAGAAACGGCTTTGTATGTTATGCTATTATTTTTGTTTTCATGCTTCTCCATGTTAGGTTGATAAAAGCTTTCATTTAATGGATGATTGGTACAACTTGATGATATTTGATTCACTGTTAATGAGCCAAACCAATTTTTAGTTTTATTTTATTTTTCTTATGGTAGTAATTTTTCCCCATTTGCAATATTTGTTTTCCTTGATATAGTGTGACATGACGTATGCATTTTGTGCTTTCCAGAGTAAAAGCAGGTTTGTCGAAATGAGAAAAGTATCATATTACATTGATTTCATAGTAAGAAAGTTTGTAGACCAAAGTATCATTGAAAATATAACAGGCTGGAAAAAAACTTGAATAAGGATAATCAACATATGAATACCAGCCATAATTTGTTTCCACATATGAAAATAATAATAGGAATGTATATAATTTTATACTAAAGATTGGAATAGTACCTTAATTTGTTTTCAACATAGCATAAGGATAATCAACATATGAATACCAACCAGATTATCACCCATTTTATCTACCCATATAAGCTTATTCTCAAGACTTACGGCACTACTAAGCCCCTTTTGTCGATCCATAAAATCCTCGAACATGCCTCCAATCTTTCCCTTCCATTACATATTATAAAGTATTTTTATAGATACAAGTTTTAGTACTTTGAAGATTGAATACAGGTATTTAATTTAGGAATTCTGTGCGTTATTATTCATGGCTAAATGTTGGAAAGATAAATATATTTTTTTAGTTAGGTTTATATATTATTTAATATAAATAAACAATATTAAGACATGTTCTAAATCTCAGTGGATTTTCGATAGAACCCGAGAATAATTTTTTGAATGTTGAGGAAGTTTTTTATAGTTACTCGGTGGAAAGCACAGGCTGATATGGTAATGTGAAATGCAAAGACCATAGATTAGTAATAAACTGTGTAGTATTTTACAGAACTTTTACTTACCCTTTTCCTTATTAGTACAAGAAGATGTGCAAAAAATTTGAGAACCATAAAAAAAAGTTTTATAAATACTCTTATGCTCATGTTCTTTAATCTAGAGTCCATAGAATTGGTTTGGTTAATTAGCATGCATTTATTTTCTGTATGAGTTATCAATACTATCGAATCGGTTTTAAATTAGTGTCATTGGATTTGGTTAATTGGTATGCATTTACTCTTTGTAGGTATTATCAATACTATAGTGACATGGTCTTAATTTTCTTTTTCTTTATTATTTAAAGCTTTTATTAGTTGCAAAAAATATGGAAGAACCACCTTTAAATTATATTCATCCAAGAAGAGGCTAGGCATCAGATAGGCACAGTTTAGCTGAGAAAGTACTTTTATTTCACATTTTCATTTAATAGCTTTTTCTAATATATAATCAATGTTAAAACCTCGACACGCATATTTAAATTATTCGATTTGATTAGTTATAAGGGAGAGGATCAGTAAGAGGATGAAAAAACTTCAAGATTTTTGTGCCAGGAGGTGATAATGATTCATATTGATTCCTTGATATGTTTGGTGATGTAGCTAGATCATTGGTTTCACATATAGTTTGCACTTTCCCTATGTAAACGGAAAGCAGGGGCATTTTTGGAATTTTAAAAAGACAACGAGTAAATTAGTTCAACGAGTAAAAAGTTCATGAGGTTTGGGCGGTGACTGGCTTCGGTTGTGGTTGAAGATTGGGCAGTGATGTGTTCTATTGATGAAGTGTGATGGTGCAGTGATTTAAGTTGAACAGAGGCAAAAGGGATGCTGGTGGTGATAGATGTGTATGTGACATTTTAGCGGTGGAATGGTGGAGCGCTGATGAGGCACTAATGAGGCAGGGAAGTTGATGAAGCTTTGGGGAGGATGTATGGTAATGTACATTGTGATGTGCACTGTTGTTCAGTGAATTGTATGGAGATGGTTGTTTGTGTATTGGCAGCAGCGTGAAGCAAAGGCGGGTTGGTGAGGAAATGGAAGCTATTTGGGTTGGTTGCATATTTAAGGGAGCTGTTGATTATATGTTTATGTGTTATGGGAGGTTATGGCAGGTTGTGGAATGGTACAGGTTGAAGTAATGTAGGGAGGAGGAAAAAGAAATGTAGAGATATGTTTATGTGGTAAGCAGTGTGTTATGGCATAGGTGTGAAGGTGATGCAGGAGATGAGTTTAGTTAAAGTTGCAGGGGGAGTGGAATGTGCAAAGTGCTGAAGTGTTTGCAGTAGATGGAAGTTGAAGGTGGAGTTGTGCAGTGATATTCTTTGTCAATATTCTTTGTCGGTTTGGGTTTTCGCTAAGGGAATTTCATTCACATGGTTTTGATGTCGAGAAACTATGATTTCATGGCATTTTCATGTGATTTGAGATCTTTGTTCCAGATTTTAATGAAAGAAAACAAGTTGAAACTGCCCATACCCCTGTACAATCATATAACTAGGTTATGTATTGAAAGAGCTTGAGGACACATCCTTTTGATGTAATTGACAGATTCATCCATGCACGAAATACAATCTTGAGCTGAGATATCAAACATGCAGCGCCAATTACCAAAGACACTAGGGGAATTCAATTTTACTGCATAGCTATATTCTGGTGCTGATGCAGTTGCAATGCGCATGCTTTCAAGCATGATCAGTATGTTTGCTTCAGAGCCACTGCCAGGTACATATTTATTTGGATTGCAAATTATATTTCCTGTAATGGTTAGAGCCATTAGTGCTAAGGTTGTCGCCAGTATTACCTTTGATGTTACAGGATCCATATTTCAATGTTGATTTTTCCTCTCAACAATGCTGCTTTGAGTCTTATGGATGTTAATGATGTTGTACCTGGTTCATTAATGAGCTTCCAATGCTTGATAATTGTCTAATTCTCTGTCCAATGAAACAAATAAAAGGTCACTATCTGGATCATTCGGATCAAAATTAAAACCACATAACTGCAGTAATTATCAAATTCCTTTTGCCTTTTGCAGTTCTCATAGACTAGATAAGTTGAAAACAGTTTGGATGTGGATTCTTACTGTATTGCTGTTATGCTGAATTTGTGGTTTTGTTTCATTAAGTTGTTGAGACTGTGTACTTTGCCATGCATGTCGTATTTGTTAAGAATTTGTATCATTTCTATTTTCGAGTGATATAGTGGTTCCAAACGTATCTGGCAAAGTACAAATCATTTTGATGTCAATAAGACAAATTTATTTTTGAGATATTAATGTACTTATATCCCACGTTAAAAGATGAACATCATCACATACTACCGCTACACTTCAAATTAAAAGGCTACATAGAGAACTAGCTATAGAATTTAAAGCTATCAACATATAGAGATGTACATGGGTATGAAATTAAACGAACTAGTGAGCTAAACTCCCAAATTATGTGATAAGTAATGTTAAAAGGAGTATAAAACTAGCCAAAGATGCCAACAATAATTTTCAATAGTTAGTAGCAAAGCCACAAGACGTTCGAATATGAAAAAACAAACTTAAGAGGAAAATAAAATTCATTTTGAACAACGTTGGAGTTCCATTTTATTGAGAAAGAATTAGCCAGGCAAATAAAATTTAACTTCCTATGCAAATTATGGTATCATAAGGTTAAAGTAAAAACATTTTTGATTCAAACTTTGAATTTTTTAACCATCTAACGTGTATTTTTTTCACAATCACAAATTTAACAAAAATATTAACGAGTATATTCAACAAAATGTGAATTTAAAAAAGAAAAAATACAGCGTAAATGATATATGAGAGACTACTGACCATGGAGCACTAAAAAGGACATAACAAGTAATCTAGCCATAAGACATTGTGATTAGATGCAGGCCCACCTGGGCGTGCATATATACTCGTAGATAATAATTTGAATTGAATTGTTTTAACTGTAAAACAACTTGGACCTAAAAGATAGCGTTTTGGATTTTGATGAGACCGGAATTGTGTTACCAGATTTGGATATCCGAAAACCACATCGATCCAAATTAACGATAGGCCGTGAATCTTAAATGAAGATGAAGATTCAGAGTGCAAGGGTTATTATCGTTAACTCTGAGGGTGATTCCAAAATGAGTGTAACGAGATAATGCTTTCGGTTTCGTTCGAACCCGGAACGAACTTGTATGGATTGAATGCTTTCAGCACATCGTCTGGTGGACGATGAGCATTCTAAGATAGATGTGTTCTATAAAGGTAATCGTAGTCTCAAGCCTCACCAACCGGGAATGGCTAAAACAGGGGAGGTGTAGCAAGGTTAAGTGGATCATGCCCGAGTAGGACGAGATTTAACCCTGTCTAGAGTCCCTTTTTATTTCACTGTGTGGGCGGTTGCTAGCTACAACAGCGGGGTTGTCTTGTTCAGAACTGTTCAGTAAGCAATGGTTCCGTCTTTGTGTTGCAATGGATTGGGAGTAATCCTCGGTACGGTGATCTAGGCTCCGTACTGAGACGGGCAGTACCCCAGTAGCCCTGCCATTGATGGAAACCCATTCTTCCTACATGCCCTTACGGGTTTTTTTTTGTATTACCCACTTTTGTGGCTAGTATCTGGAATTTAATGAATGTAACAATTTCGGCTATTTTCTATTTATTTGAAAACCCTAGACCCTGTTATAATATCACTAGATTTACTATCAAATGTTTTGGTTGGCGTAAGGTAAAAACTTACCCATGTTTATTTGTGGGGAGTCTTACGTGATACCTTTTCTTTCAAAAGGTCTTTAAAGTTAAGCAACTTTAACCCGTTTACTCACACCAGACCCATGTCTGACCCGGAGTTTATCTTCTGTTTTCTTAAACTCTTGGGTACTCAATTTTTTACAAGTATCCAAGGGATTCGGGTCTGCTTTGACGAATTCTGAAGGAACAATGGAGCATGAGGCTTCATTGTTTGTAGATATATAGGTGGTTCCGCTGTGTTGTTCTCTGAGTCATTGTTTAAGTTGTATAACTAGACAGGTGTTTACAACTGTCTAATATGTGTTGGATAAGCTGTGTATCTCTGATATAAATAATACTATGTAATATCTTGTGCATAATATAATTTATTCATTCCGCTGTTGAGATTCTGATGTTGTTTCTTCTTTCTTCTCTATCTTTTCTCTGCTCTATCCCTTTCTTTCTTAATAATGATGCGTCTTTCTATGGAGAGAAAGGCGGGTCATTTCATTTTGACTGTTCTTCACATTATTACTCTCTACATATATCTATCTATGAGCTGTGACTGGTATTTGGTCTTTCGCTCGGATTTGGGTGTTAGTGACCAATTTTGGCGCTAACAGCTACTTATCAAAATACCAAAGATTTTGTAAGTAGCGCAGCGACTTTTGCTCGATTTAGGGCTGGAAACATCTGCTTGAAGCAATAGACATACATGCAAGAAGAAAAACAACAACAAAAATGAGAAATTAGTTCACTGTAAAATGAAATTAGATGATGAAAAGGTGAGATTTGGAGTTGATTACCTTCTCTTATCGTTATTCTTGCTAAAAGTTTTGGTATTTTTATTTGAGAATTGATGAAGGTTTGAGAAAATGGTTTAAGTGGAAGCCATTGATAAGCTTTCTATTAAGTTTTGGAGAAGGAAGATAAACGTTACGTATAGTAAGTTTCTTAGCTGTTCCTTCTCACCTAACCAGGCTTTGGGCCTAAGTGAACAAATTAAAGAAGATAAACCATTTTTTACTTAATTTAAACTATGTTTAACACTTATGTACGCATAAATGTACATGTATATCTACAAAATTCTATTTTCTACATAGTTATGAACTTAGTAATTAGTGTAAGTTTATAAACTCCTTAAATTTTACATTTCTATCATTTAAAATGATAATTTACTCTTTTTAAACATTTTTATTATTAATTTCCCTTATTTTGAATAAAATTCACTTTTTCATTTAATTGTAATATACCATGTTTATTTCTTTTAAAATTCAACAAATTCAATTTTCTGGTGATAATGTTCTAATTCATTTACAAACATTATTTACACTCAAAACTTATTTTTAATCAATTCTACTTTTTATTTCATTAAACACTTATTTAAAAGAGCTTACTTCTTTTAAATTTTATTAAAATAAGCCATAAAGCAATAATTAACAAAATTATTGCATTTTCACTCAAATAAAATTATTCTCACATTTATTATCACCCAAAACATTAAAATAAAAGTTTATGCTTTATTTTCAACAATTATTTCCCAAATTTATTGTTTATAATAAATAAACAATTTATTTTCACCTATTTTTATTCAATTTACAATATTGTATCATAATTATCATTATAATTTAATATTGAAAGGTAAACTCCAAATCCGAGTTGTTACAGACTCTCCGCTTAACAAAATTACGTCCCCGCAATTCCTAGGGAAAATTATGTATGCAACAATATTTCTAACTTCAAAATATAGGAAAATAAGCTTGAGATAAAAAGTATTTCACACCATCGCTACAGACACTAGAAAAATGGGATATGATCGCTCGATAAATTCCTTGGTTCCCCAAGTGCAGCTGTTGGGGTTAGCGGACCATTCGACTTTAACGAGCGGCACGTCCTTGCTCTGAAGTCACCGCACCTCCGAAGCAAGTATACGAATAGGATGCTGCATGATGGTTAGGTCTGGTGAGATCTCAAGCTCATGCAAATCAGGAGAATCAATGACAGAATCCGGCTCTCGAAGACACTTTCAAAGCCGCAAGACGTGAAACATGTCATGAATGCCAGATAAATGAACTGGAAGCGAAACTCGATAAGCTACAAGGCCTATGCACTTAGTAAAAGGAAATGGTCCTATAAAATGAGGAGCCAATTTCCACATCGTACTGAATCGTACAATCCCCTTTAGAGGAGAAACCCGAATGAAAATCAAATCACCAAGAGAACTCTAGAGGCTTCCTACAGTTGTCCGAGTAGGATTTATGGCGGCTCTGTGCCTCTTTCATTCTCTGTAGAATAAGAATAACCTGGTTAAAAGAATCACAAATTTAATCTGGACCAAGAGCGTGCTTCTCTCTAAATTCCAACCAACATGAAGGTGATCGACATGGCCTTCTATAAAAGCTTTGAAAGGAGCCATAGCGATACTAGACTAAACGCTATTATTGTAGGCGAATTCCATAAGAGGTAGGTGATCCTCCCAACTACCACCAAAATCTAAGATGCAAGCACGGAGTAGATCCTCTAGAATACGATTCGCGCATTAAGTATGTCCGACAGACTGTGGATGATAAGCTATGCTGAAGTTAAGCTTTGTCCCCATAGCTTGTTGAAGGCTGGATAAGAAATGACTCATGAATAAAGGATCACCGTCGCAAACAATAGAAGAAGGAATACCGTGAAGTCACATGATTTCTTTAATATATAGCTTAGCCAGATGAGATGCAGTCCTATTAGACGTAACAGAAATAAAATGAGCAGACTTGGTGAGGCGATCAACAATAACCCAAATGCTAGAATGGCCCGATTTCGAATGAGGTAGGTCGTCAATGAAGTCCATTGAAATCCGATCCCATTTCCATAATGAGACCTCTAAGGGCTAAAGAAAATCAGAAGGGCGTTGATGCTCGGCCTTAATAAGCTAACATGTAATGCAATTAATTACATAACTTGCAATGTCGTGCTTCGTGCCTTCCTAATAATAAGGCGATGCATATCGACATACATCTTACTACTACCGGGATGAATGGTATATTTAGAACAAGGACAGTCATCGAGAATGTCACGCCTAAGTGCAGAATCAGTGGTGCTACCTGGAGATTTTGACCAAGTAACTAAAGGTTGCTTGGCATTAGTGCACCGTTCGGCGTCCAGTACCGTTCGGCATAAAACTTCGTTTGGCATAATAGAGTCGCTCAGCACATGACCTCGATCAGCATACAAGCCTCGCTCGGCATTCAGCCTCAATCGGCATACAAGCCCCGCTCGGCATTCAGCATCGTTCGGCATACGTGACCTCGATCGGCATTCATCCACGATTGGCATACAAGCCTCGCTCGGCATTCATCATCGTTCGGCATACGTGACCTCGATCGGCATTCAGCCTCGATCGGCATACAAACCTCGACCGGCATTCAGCCTCATTCAGCATAACTAGGTCGCTCGAGATTCAGCCTCGATCGGCATTCAGCCTCGCTCGGCATTCATGTCTCGTCCGGCATTATGCCTCATTCGGCATTTCAGCCTCGTTCGGCATTCATGCCTCGTTCGGCATTCACCCCTCGATCAGCATCAGATCTCGTTCGGCCTACATGATTCACTCAACATACTGCCTTGTTCGGCTTAGAGACATGGCTCGGCATTTGCTACTCGACATTTGTGGCTTGGCACTTTGAAGTCATTCACATTGGGATGAGGTATTTTGCTACTGGGCCCATCAGGGAAGTCCAACCCATCTTCATCTATAAATAGAGAGGCAGGGGCACAGTGGAATGGACCTTTTTTCAAGAACACCGGGAAGACACTGTCGCATTCAAGGCTCATTCAAAACTTTTCTTCTTTGCTTAACAATTGTAATCAAGTAATTGGTGTATAGACTGTATCTGTAATCGATTATTGAGAAAAGCAATAAAGATTAACCTCAAAGTGGACGTAGGCAGTTACGCCGAACCACTATAAATCTAGCATTCTTGTGTTCTGTGTTTATTAGCATATTATTCACTGTTTAAATTTAATTTCTTCATTAATCTCTCTACACAATCTCTCCTGAGGGTGTTAGTGACCAATTCTAGTGCTAACATTTTGGTGCTTTCACTGAGAATCGAATTCTCAAGCCGATAGGATCTACTTTGTAGCTACTGGATTGAAAAATCCTCCGAAGGAGATCCAACTTATTCATAAGGCGCTCGTTGAATCTATTTAGAGTTCTGACCGACGACTCTACTGTGGGAAGACCATGTACCCGATCAGCCTCTCACAATGCGGATGTCCTTGGGACTGCTAGTGTACAACAAGTTGGGCCTAGCAACCAACAAGCAATTCAAGGCGCATGACCCTCCACCCAAAATCAAACGGAAGTCACTATCCGGACAGAGTTCAACGACTTGATGAGAGAGCTCAAGGAAAGTAGAAGATAATTTGCTGAGCAGATTCAAGCCAATGCTAATCTAATTACTCAGCAGCAACATCAGAATGCTGGAGGTAGCCCTTCTCGTTATTCTTCATCTGATAGCTCAACCTCAGTTGATGAACCTCCTAGGCGTAGACGTCGTAAGACTGAAGCTTCATAGGCAGGTGCCAATGATCAATCCACAAGAGATTAAGCACATGAGGAGACCAGACGCCCGGCTCACAAAGACGCCAATGATGTTGGCCTTCAAGATGCACGTTTGGCCGACCGCCAGTAGGCGGGACATCAACCCACACGGTCTCGTGGAACGAAACCCTACCTCCCATCCTCCGTACAAACTCCAGACTTATCAGCCATGGTCAGGAGTTAATGAGAGAGAACCAAGGCTTGACCAATGAATATTGGGGAGTGTGCAAGAGTCATACTCCCTTCACAGATATTGTCCTACAGGCTGAGTATCCCAAGAAGTTTTGTATGCCGACTATCCCAGCCTACGATGGGAAGACAGACCCTAGGCAACACGTGATGAAGTACAAATGGATGATGGATTTTGCAAGAGCGAATGATGCGACCAAGTGTAGGTGCTTCCCAATCACTTTGTCCAGAATCGCCACCATGTGGTTTACTTGACTTCCTCTGCAGTCTATATCCAGCTTCAACGAGTTGGTAATGAAACTTATTGAACAATTCATGATACATGCTACTTGTCCAAAGGACGTGATATCCTTATCAAGCGTAATCCAGGTTCCGGGAGAGTCTTTGAAAGCATACTTGCAGAGGTTTCATGCCGCCACTGAAGTTAGCAACCCTAACAACCACGCAATTTTGATGGTGGTAATGCGAGGTGTAGATCTAGACTCGGAGTTTGGAGATTAGCTGGCGGGAAAGCCCCCAACTATGTTGGAGCGATTCTATTCCAAAACTCACCGGTTCATAAGGAGGGAGGAAGCTCGATGGACAAGACAAGATAAGGCACCCGGGCCTGTTCAGGAAACTGTGAAAAGTAACATCGCCGTGAAGCAATCCGACGGCAACTCGAGAAAAGTTCAAGTCAACGTCCAAAACAAGCTTGGGCAATCTAAAGGATCTGGAGGTGGAAATCCCGTAAAGAAAGAAGAGACAGGGAAATGGAATTCGAGGATTCGGACCTATAACGAATACACCCCTCCCCCCCCCCCGAATACGTCTCTTGAAAACATTTACCTATCTACCTGTAACACCTTCCAATATAGAAAGCCGCGCCCGAAGGAGTCCACAGAGGAACAGAAGCGGATGGGGAGTACAGTCGCTTCCATGAGAGCCACGGGCATAATAATGAGGAGTGTAGACACCTCCACGACGTCATAGAAAGGTTAACCAGGTAGAAAAAGCTGCAGGAGTTTGTTAAGAACCCACCAGAGGGTAGGAATGAAACATCAAACCCCGGACGCGGGCCGGCTCCACGCCACCCAGAGGAACCTGCCCGGACCATGGGTAGGTTGGTCATAAACACTATAGGCGGAGGACTACATCCTGTAGACAAGAATTGGCAGGAGATGGAATGATATGCTACCTCCTTGAGGCATGCGAATTATGAATGTTGTTCGAATGTGGAAGAGAGAACCCCCGCAAAACAACAACGCATGAAAACAGATGATATAGTGTTTAGGAGTCGAGATGCAGACAAGGTGGAAGCCTCTACTATCGACCCAATGGTCATATCCACAACGATCGGGCAAGCTTACGTCAAAAGTGTTTTGATTGATTGTGGAAGCTCTGTCAACGTCATCTTCAAGAAGGATATGACCAAATGAAGATGGAGACAAAGGATTTAAAACCATGCAAAGCCCGTATCCACGGCTTTGATGGTGTCGCAACTGACGCAATAGGGTATATTGAGTTACCAGGTTAACTAGGAGAAGGTGAGCATAGGAGAGTGCGAATCCTACCATTCATAGTAATGGATGTTGACTCTCCATACAATATATTTTTGGGTCGTCCGGCCCTTGCAGAGTTTATGGCAGCTTTGGCCCTATGGTGTTTGACATTAAAATTTCCGACAGACAAAGGAGTCGGCGTAGTACATGGCGATTAGGCGACCGGTCGCGCATGTTATGTAGCAGAGCTGAGAGAAGCTCAACGGAGAGAAAAGGGGAAGGTTGTGGACAGCTTCGTCCGCTTTCGAAATATTGTGATTGACAAGTAGTGCTCGAGCCCTGGCTCGGGCAACATTCTTGGATCTACAGAGACATAGATCCGAGAGATGATGATGGGGGACCCAGGGAAGTGAATGCAGCACCGGCCGAGCTGACGATTGACATTCCAGTCAGCCGGAATGACCCATCACGAGTTCATAAGATTGGATTGCAACTCGACCCACCAATGGCTGAGGATCTTACTGATTTCCTCCGAGCGAATCTAGACGTTTTCGCTTGGACACACTCTGATATGTGTGGGATTTCTCCCGCTATTGCAAGTCATATGTTGAACATAGGCCCGAAGTACGTCCCGGTAAAACAGAAATGGAGAGGCATGGACCCGGAGAGATCAGCTTCTCTCAAAGAGGAGGTGGACAAACTCAAAGCCAATGGGTTCGTCCACGACGCCCTCTACCCTGAATGGGTATCTAACCCTGTGCGGGT
Source organism: Allium cepa (assembly GCA_030765085.1). Lineage (NCBI taxonomy): Eukaryota > Viridiplantae > Streptophyta > Magnoliopsida > Asparagales > Amaryllidaceae > Allium > Allium cepa. The sequence goes on from CM060944.1 coordinate 591,626,816, forward strand.
AAAGAAAGCGAATGGGAAGTGGAGAACTTGCGTTGATTATTCTAATTTGAACAAAGCATGCCCGAAGGATAGTTTTCCCTTACCTAGGATCGACCAGCTGGTCGATTCAACGGCCGAACACGAGCTGCTATCATTTATGGATGCGTACTCGGGATACAATCAAATCCCGATGTGCATTCCCAACCAAGAACACACCAGTTTCGTCACAGACGTTGGGTTGTATTGCTATGTAGTGATGCCCTTCGGATTGAAAAATGCTAGAGCGACTTACCAACGTTTGATGAATTGAATGTTCAAAGATCAGATCGGCAGAACAATGGAAGTCTATGGGGATGACATGCTCGTAAAGTCACGATGGTCCAACAACCACATTCGAGACTTAGCAGAGATGTTTGATATACTCAGGCATTGTGGGATGAAAATCAACCCTTTGAAGTGTTCATTTGGCATTGCGTCAGTGAAGTTCTTGGGTTTCAATGTGAATGCACGTGGACTTGAAGCTAACCCAGAAAAGATTCAGGCTATTCGGGACATACAAGTGCCCAGAACTAGAAAGCAAGTACAAAGCTTGAACGGAAAGGTGGCCACGCTGAGTCGATTCGTATCCAGAGCTACGAATAAGTGCATTCCTTTCTTTGATGTGACAAAGAAAGGAAAGAGAAATTTTGAGTGGGCGTCTGACTGCGAGGATGCATTCCGAGCTCTGGTCAGATATCTAGAAAGTCCCTCGTTGCTATCAAAACCAATTGACCATGAAACGTTGTATGTATATCTGGCCGTATCCCAGCATGCTATCAGTACAGCTCTGGTTTGCGAGGAGGACCGAGTTCAAGAGCCAGTGTATTATGTCAGTAAACGTTTGATGGGGGAGAAAAAAATTATCCCAGGATTGAGAAACTAGCTTACTGCTTGGTGATTGCATCACGCAAGCTTCGCCCATAATTCCAGGCACACTCGATCAGTGTTTACACTGATCAACCCTTGCGACAGGTACTCCAATGACCGAAAACTTCTGGAAGGATGTTAAAGTGTAATATCGAGTTGAGTCAGTTCGATATTACCTACCTGCCACGAAGGGCCATACGAGGGCAAGCGCTAGCAGACTTCTTTGCTGAATTCACGATGACAGATGAACCAAACGGCCACAATGTCATACCTCCCGTTCAATGGAAGACATATACCAATGTGGCATCTAACGACGGTAGTTCGGGGGCTGGCATAGTTCTTGTGACTCCTGAACCGATCAGTTTTCTACGCTTTGAAGCTCGAATTTACAGCAACGAATAACGAAGCCGAGTATGAAGCATTGATTCCTGGCTTGAGACCTATCAAAGAATTGGGAGTAAGATCGGTTGTAATATTTTGTGACTCACAACTAGTGGTGTACCAAGTCCCGGGGACTATCAGGCAAAGAGGCAGAGATTAAATATGATGGAAGTAGGTTTCATGTTAGAAACAGAAATCTAAAAGGAATCCTGGATGACCCCATTCAAGCAGCATTTGTTACCTGGTGTCATGCTCGAAAGAAGGAGTGAAAGACGACAAGTCATTCGTAAGGCTTCACGTTATATAATGCAAGATGGGGTAATGTATCGGAGGGGATTCTCGACCCCCTTACTCCGGTGCATTTCCCATGATGAGATAAAATGAGTCCTGAAGGAAGTCCATGAATAAGAATGTGGTGACCATACCGGAGGGCAGACGTTAGCGAAGTAAATCCTCCACTATGTATACTATTGGCCGACTGTAAATTGGGACGCCGCAGACTTTGTGAGAAGATGTGACAAATGTCATAAATATGCGAAAATCCCGAGAGCTCCGCTAACGGAACGCACGTAAATGGTTAGTCCCTGGCCGTTTGCAATGTGGGGAATCGACATAGTCAGTTCCTTACCCATATCCAAAGGTGGTGCGAAATACGCGATAGTTGCGGTCGATTACTTTACCAAGTAGGCAGAAGCAGAGCCTTTGGCCACCATTGCCACCAAAAAGGTCATTAATTTTGTTGTACGAAATATTATATGCCGTTTTGGCCTTTCACAAACCATCATTATAGACAACGGAACTCAATTCGAAAGCAAAGAGTTCAAGGAATTTTGCCAAAAGTATGGTATTGAGAAAAAGTTTGCAGCATTTGCTCATCCGAAAGCCAAAGGACAAGTGGAAGCCATGAACAAAATAATCAAATCCATATTGAAAAAGCGTTTGGAAATGGCTAGAGACAAGTGGGTGGATAAGCTTCCAACAGCGCTTTGGGCTTATAGAACCACCCACAAGTCCGCGACTGGCCACACTCCATTCGCATTGGCATATGGCATGTAAGATGTTATACCTGTTGAACTTGAAGTTCCATCACATCGGACAACTTATTATGACTCTGAGTCGAATCAAGACTTTTGCTGGAATCATTGGACTTCACTGATGAAAAACGCAAAGAAGCTCATTTAAGAGCGGCTGCATACAGACACCGAGTCGCTCGATATTATATGAATAAGTCCCACCGAGAATCTTTGGTGTGGATGATCTTGTTTTGAAATGAATTTTCCCAGTTCCATCACATATGAGCCCCGCATGGAAAGGTCCATACGTCATTGAACGGAAGTTTGGAGAAGGAACTTTCAAGCTAGCGACCGTTGATGGTGAGACACTCCCCCGAGCCTAGAATAACGAGCACCTGCGGCATTATTATACTTAGTTCATTTCTTTCACATTTTAGTTGCAATTATTTCCAGAAAGTTTTCATTCCTAGTTTACGGCATGTAATAAGACAATTTAGCTTATTTGCATTAATAAAGGCTTGAAGCCGTTTTTTCCATTAATTGTCGATGTTTCTATGCATGATAACCCTGTGACGAATAACTAAGAGATACATTATTCTGCCAGATGTACGAACGCAAGCGAGCAATGAAAATCTCCAAGTCCCCGGAGTGTGGACTGGAGTACTCTGAGTCCCCAGAATGCGGACCAGAGTATAAACGACGCAAAATCTCCAAGTCCTCGGAGTGCGGACTGGAGTATTATGAGTCCCCAGAGTGCGAACCAAAGTATAAAAGACTGAAAATATCAAAGTTCTCGGAGTGCATACTGGAGTACTCTGAGTCCCCAGAGTGCAGACCAGAGTATAAACGACTCAAAATCGCAAGTCCCCGGAGTGCAGACTGGAGTACTCTGAGTCGCCAGAGTGCGGACCAGAGTATAAACGACTTAAAATCTCTAAGTCCCCGGAGTGAGGACTAGAGTACTCTGAGTCCCAGAGTGTGGACCAAAGTATAAACGACTCAAAATCTTTAAGTCCCTGGAGTGTGGACTGGAGTACTCTGAGTCCCCAGAGTGCGGACTAGAGTATAAACGACTCAAAATCTCCAAGGCCTTGGAGTGCGGACTGGAGTACTATGAGTCCCCAGAGTGCTGACCAGAGTATAAATGACTAAAAATCTCCAAGTCTTCGGAGTGCATACTGGAGTACTCTGAGTCCCCAGTGTGTGGACCAGAGTATAAACGACTCAAAATCGCCAAGTCTCTGGAGTGCGGACTGGAGTACTCTGAGTCCCCAGAGTGCCGACCAGAGTATAAATGACTCAAAATCTCTAAGTCCCCGGAGTGCGGACTAGAGTACTCTGAGTCCCCGAAGTGCGGACTAGAGTACTCTGAGTCCCCAGATTGCAGACCAGAGTATAAACGACTCAAAATATCTAAGTCCTCGGAGTGTGGACTGGAGTACTCAAAGTCCCCAGATTGAGGACCAGAGTATAAACGACTCAAAATCTCCAAGTCCCTGGAGTGCGGACTGGAGTATTCTGAGTCCCCAGAGTGCGGACCAGAGTATAAACGACTCAAAATCTCCAAATCCCTAGAGTGCTGATTGGAGTACTTTGAGTCCCCAGAGTGTGGACCAGAGTATAAACGACTCAAAATCTCCAAGTCCCCGAAGTGTGGAGTGGAGAACTCTGAGTCCCCAAAGTGCGGACCAGAGTATAAACGACTCAAAATCTCCAAGTCCCCGGAGCGCGGACTGGAGTACTCTGAGTCCCCATAGTGCAGACCAAAGTATAGACGACTCAAAATCTCCGAGTCTCTTGAGTGCGGGCCAGAGTATAAACGACTCAAAATCTCCAAGTCCCCAGAGTGGGGAATGGAGTACTCTGAGTCCCCAGAGTGCGAACCAGAACATAAACGACTTAAAATTTTTTAAGGCCCCGAAATGCGGGTCGGGACATGAACGAATTGAAGTCATCAAGTCCCCGACGTACGAACTAAAAAAAATACTCTAAGTGTTTGAAGCATGGAACACAAGATGAGTAACTCCAAAGGATTTCGGAGTTATATAAAATGAATTGAGAAGTTCATGTAACTCACGGTAGCCTAGGTTTCGACCACAATCATATAGAAAGCTGAATGATTATGAAAGACAAGAACTAGGCTTTATTTATTCAAAAATGAGTTTCTACTACAACTCCTCCAAAATTCGGAGGCAAAAGTTTATTTACATGGACTACGAGAATAAGTAAAAATAATTACATAATCTAAACTAAGTCTCGTCGAACGAGAGCAACGATTACTTCTTCGACCTCTTCCTAGATGACTCCTCTCCCGTGCGTTTGCCCTTGGTGATTTTCTTTGATGGGGACATAACAACTGAAGAAGTACGGGGAACTTCCATTGGCCTGGACCCGTCGGGGAGGATGACCTTCAAGACTTATTTAGAGGATCGTCCAGGTCCACAACTTGAGGCTCGACTTTGATCTCGACCGTCATTTTCTTCTCCTTCTCAAGTTGCTCCTTCATGCTCAGTTTACATGTATGTTCAGAGGCGCCTGTAATTTCGATCTCATAACTCCCATCGATGGGAGAGGAATTCTCGGACTTATCCTCATCAAGCACTCCGATCACTTGAGCATCTGGACCGGGAGCCTCTCCTGCGTGAGTAGCCACACTTGTATTTTCCTTCATCTCCTTGGCGACATCGCTCCTCGGAGTGGGCTCGGGATCAGAACGGCCTGCACAAAATCATTAAAAACAAGCATTAGAATATAATAGCCCCTTGTGAAAAACGACGACTTTTAGAATGTTAAAGTGAAAGATTATCTACCAGGTTCCAGCTGGCTCTCGGCCGTACGAGGGTCTCACCCTCAGGAATGGGAGAATGAATGTGAACGCCAAGGCCGGGGTCCTCCGGGTCATAACCGATATGCTGCTCAAATGGATCAAGTATCGGCCGATCGGCCGACGGAGTAGACACATGAGCTTGAGACTCGATCCCGGATGGACCGGCAAAAACATCTTTCCCTTTCGTTGAGGGAGAGTCTTTGTAGTAAAGAGCTTTTGCCACAGACAGGTCTGAAATCTCGTTTCCCTTAAGAAATTATTTTATCAAAGCATCTTCGTCAACCTCCTCGGTACCAAGTTCGACCTTCCTGATCTTTATTAAGGTCTCCCATGCCTCTGCTAAAGATTACAGGTAGCCCTCACCCAGAAAAGTTAAGTCTCGGTGCATTAGGATGCGGGCATTGAATTCTGTGATCAATGGGTCGAACATGCTTTTGACCTTCTCCCTACCAGCTTCTTTGGCCGCCTCAAGGCGGGAGTCAACCTCCACAGATGCTATTTTCCTTCCCTCTTCACGGGCTTCATCTTCTAGCACCCTGACTTTAGAAAGTTCACTATCAAGCTTCGCCTTTAGGAGTCGTGTATCAATGATTTCGTCGCAACATCGTTGCGACTCTTCTTGGGCAGCGATTTTTTCTTCTCTTTCTTTGCGGGGTTGCTCCTCCAGTTCTTTGACTCGGAGGCCAAATGCATCCCTCTCTTTCTGCACTGAGTCCTTCTCTAAAGCTAGGACCCCGCAGCGTTGGTCCGCCTCATCGATTTCTTTTTTATGGGTTGACTCCAGATGAGTGACGGCCCCGGCAGTGTCTTTAACGCTCTACTGGGTGGCTTCAATCTGAGACTTATAAGAAGCAAGCTCTTCGTCCTGAGCTTTAATAATGTTTTTATCATGGACAGCCTCAAGCTTCAGGCGATCTATCTCTGTCGACGCTCTATCGAATCTTCTGAAACTTTCTCGGCTAAGTGCACGAACGCATTGTGCTGAACGTAGACATCATGAGAGCAGGCTATGGCACTTTGCTTAACATTCCCTGGATTCCGATGAATCGCCGGAAGAAACTTTAAGCCGTCGAAGCATATCTTCAGGAACATAGCTTTAAGCTCGGTGAGTCGCTCAGCGACCGATCGATCAGATACAGGAGCGAGAGGAGTCTGCTTGGAGACTGCGGGTGTTCTATGGGGTCTCGAGATTGCCTGGTGCTAGATGAGTCAGAGTGTTGATCCCGATGGGCCTCAGGCTGAGACCCCCTATGTCCAGATTTCTCTTTGCTGTGCTCCGACTGAGATGGAGGATCGCGAGGATATGAAGTCTGGTTATAAGTTTTCCTTCGGTGTGATGACTCTCGGCGGTGGTAGTCTCGATCGCCGGATTCATCTCTATCTCGACGCTTCCCGGAGCCCGAATCTCGGGGAGAATGGTAGAAAATCGATGACCCGCAAAGGTAGTCAAGTCGATGTGTGTGCCCCTTGTCACCTACATAATGTTCAAATAATGATGAGTTAGCAAGGAGTAGGGTGACAACAGAAATTTAAGTGCAAGGTGAAGTGCATGTCTTTGTGTATGTTCTAGTGTTTCCCCCGACGGACCAGTTTCTTTACTAATAGGAGGTTTTTCTCGCTGATTTTGGGCTTGAACGCTTGTATCGCCTCTCGCTGGCGAATTAAGCTTGAGGGCCTCTAGATCGTCGAAGTCATAGTTGAGAAGATCTTCCGGTATGGTGAGGTTCGACCGGCCCTTCAAAGAACTATCTAAGTGCTGAGAGGAAGCTTCTTTCTCCGCTAGGATAAGGGTAACATTAGAAGTTCCACCCACCGTTTTCTTCCACAGCTTATAGGTCAGTTTCTTCTTCCTCTTCGAAGAGGAAGGCGACGTTTCAATGTCATGAACTTCAACTATTGGGTCCCGGGATGGACTAACATTTTCTCCCTACGATTCGGGCGTTTCGGTTTTTTCAATCTCCCCTTCCTCTGGCGTCTCAGAAGCATTGTGTGCTGAGGACTCGGCCTTCTTCTTTCCTTTGCCCGAAGCAGGTTTGGGTAGGGAAATACCTTGGGGGAGGCTTATTCGGCGAACTTCCACCAGCAACTCGAACTTTTAAAGTGACTCATTTGAAATGAGTGATTTGATGTACCGGTCTTCTATGGGAAGGGCTCGAATAGCTTCGACTGCCTCAGGTACCTGGAGCCTTCGGGACGTGGGTTGATACCTTAAAAAATGAACGAAGAGTTAGAAACGATGTAAATTTCGGCAAATTCAAGTATCAATCCTGAAAAAGAACTTACTTCCTGCTACCCATCTTCTGGCGAAGCCAGTGGCAATGAACATAGAACCACTCTTGCTTATACTGGGTATAGTTACTCCATGCCCTAGTTAGAATTTGGCATTTGTTATGCGGCTCGAGAAACATGAAAGACGGGCTATCCGTCCGTCTCTTAATGCGATAGATGTATCGTATATCGCCCAGAGTCGAAAGCTTGAAGAGGACACTCATAAAGAGGATGCAAGTGCCATATATGAATGCATGGCTGTTCGGATGCAGTTGCGATGGGAAAATCTCTATATACTACAACACGTCTCGAAGAAATGAGTTGAATGGTGGCACACTACCAACCCAGCACATGAATCTATTGCAAGATGTGCATCCATCTGGTGGCAAGTGCAGACGATCATGCCCCGATGGAACTAACACATCATCAAAGGGGATTCCATGGACAGAGCATATCCGACGAAGAGTACTTTCATTAATCTTTAAGGCCTACGAGTCGATTGGGTCATCTAAGAAAATAGCTGCCTCCAAAGCGTCGGGAGCCAAGTCGACGGATGCAGTCGCAGGGCTCGGTAAGTCTTGAGCAGGGGCAGTTGATGGATTTGAAGTTCCTACAACTTCCTGGCAAGAGGATGGCCCAGGTCAATCGGAGATCATAGCAGAGCTTGATTTCCCAGACATCTTTAGTGAAGATTGAATCTGACAAAGCAATGTTTGGACTATACTTGAAAAACAATCGACATTAGACTTGATGACATAAATATTCCCCCGTATGGTGTGTGAGCTAGTGCGACCATTCAAATGTAAGTGCCGGACAGTGAAAAGACACTGGATTGATTAAATAAGTCTAAGCTTTGAATTGTTGTCATCGAAGACTGTCATCGCTGACCATCCATGAAAGTTTGTCGTAAGATGGTTTATGTTTTGAACTCGACAACGTCACTGCATTTGAAAGGTTATTAACTGTTAAACAAGTTAAAGTCCAAATTTTCAGTTGTTTAAACACGGGATTAGTCAATTCGGATTGTCCGATATGCTTTGTTGTTTAAGTTTGTCCTTGTTCCCAATCATGTGTTCAGGCATAAGATGTGTGTTGAGTCAATTATGCATTAGGTTCGACCGGTGTTGTTGTTGTACACAACCCTCCTACCTAACCTCTTCCTCGTTTGACATTCGACTAGTCATGCCAAACTACAATCATGTCGAGCCACCTCGCTCGGCATTCTAACCTCAGCAGCAGCACTCACCTACCACTCATTATCATCGTTCGGCATGTGGCAAGACATGCCGAACCGCAAACATACCGTGCCAAGTCGTTCGGCACACCACTCTCCCAATTGTCCTTTTCATAGTTTGGCTAAGAGCGTCATGCCGAACCACACTTATGTCGAGCCACGTTGTTCGGCATTTGACCAGGATCCTACATCTTTCCTACTTTCCATCCTACCTCGTTCGGCATGAGAGAGTCATGCCGAGCTGTGGCCATGCCAAGCCACATCGCTCGGCATGCCGAGCCTTAACTCCAACTCACTTCTAAACATTTGCTCCTTGCTCGGCATAAGGAAGCCCTACCGAGCCACATCAGAGCTCCTTCCACCAACACCTTCCTTTGAACGCCTATAACACCTCCTTCCTTCCATCACTCCGCCTATCCCTAAGACGTGTTTGACCTTGAATTCATTGTCCTCTATCCACACGTTTCCTACCATCCTCAGTCTTACAGAAATTCACGAGTGCGAATCTCGTGCTATGTTCCTTATTCGGGATTAAGGTGTTAAAAAGGAGAACCTTTACCTAAGAAACAAATCAAAACTTGAGATGTTTTGGGGTAGGAAGCACGACTCTATTCGAATCGTTGATTTGGGAATGGGGTGAAACAATGTATCGAGTTTGAGAAGAGAAGGAAAGGGTAGGTAATTCATAGAGGTAAGAGGAAAGTCTGTAGGTTCTACAGGGCGGAGGTAAAAGTAGAAAAGAGAAAAAGAAATAAAGTCCCGACCTTTATAGGGGAAGAAAGGAAGTCGAAGGGACAATGACCGATAGAACCTGTTAAAACACCTCCCTCGATCGGCATTGATCTCCTTCGATTTTCAGCCCCGTTGGGCATTTGTATGCCGCTCGGCATCAGCTAAGCCGTTCGGCGTTATATGTCGTTCGGCGTTAGCATGTCGTTCGGCATATGATGCCTCGTTCGATATTCCGAAGAAGACACTATCGAGAAGACAAGGCCAAGGCTCGAAGCAAAGCATGAAGGACTCATGATTCAAAGTGCATCATGTTCGTCCACACGATGCACTTTGGAGGGCAAATGTTACCTGAAGATTTTGACCAAGTAACTAGAGGTCGCTCGGCATTAGTGCACTGTTCGACGTCCAGTACCATTCAACATTAAATCCCGTTGGGCATACAGAGTCGCTCAGCATGTGACCTCGATCGGCATATAAGACTCGCTCGACATTAGCCTCGATCAGCGTACAAGCCTCGCTCGGCATTCAGCCTCGATCGGCAAACAAGCCTCGCTCGACATTCAGCATCATTCGGCATACGTGACCTCGATCGGCATTCAGCCTCGATCGGCATACAAGCCTCGCTCGGCATCCAGTATTGTTTGGCATACGTGACCTCTATCGACATTCAGCCTCGATCAGCATACAATCCTCGACCGGCATTTAGCCTCGTTCGGCATAATTGGGTCGCTTGGCATTCAGCCCCGATCGGCATTCAGCCTCGCTCGACATTCAGATCTCGTCCGGCATTATGCCTCATTTAGCATTTCAGCCTCGTTCGGCATTCATGCCTCGTTCGGCATTCTCCCCTCGATCGGCATCAGATCTCGTTCGGCCTGCACGATTCACTCAACATACTACCTAGTCCGATTTAGAGACATGGCTTGGCATTTGCCGCTCGGCATTTGTGGCTCGGCACACAGAAGTCATTCATATTGGCCGAGGTATCCTACTACTAGGCCCATCAGGGAAGTCCAACCCATCTTCGTCTATAAATAGAGAAGCAGGGGGACAGTGAAAGGGACCTTTTTTCGAGAACACCGGGGAGACTCTGCCGCATTCAAGACTCATTCAAGACTTATCTTCTTTGCTTAACAATTGTAATCAAGTTGTTGGCGTACAGATTGTATCTGTAATCGATTATTGAGAAAAGCAATAAAGATTAACCTCAAAATGGACGTAGGCAGTTACGCCGAACCACTATAAATCTGGTGTTCTTGTTTTCTGCGTTTAATTTAGCATATTATTCACTGTTTAAATTTACTTTCTTCATTAATATCTCTACACAATCCCTCCTTAGGGTGTTAGTGACCAATTCTGGTGCTAACAGTTGGCATGACAAGATGGTTCTTTTTGCGAAGACATCCATGAGAATCAATGCTGAAATCCTAAAACTCCTCATCACACTTAGACTCACAAAGCTGGATAAGGTGCAACAAATTTGGACACGCCGTCGAGCATCGGCAATATAATCAAATAGAGAAGGTCGAGCTTTTAAACTAAATAATAATATTGGATTATAAAAATGTGGAGCTCGATCATGTATATCATAGAAAGATAGAGTCTCAAGAATATCCCATTCGGCAAGCATCATAGAAACAATGGTCGAATGTTTGCGACTAAGTGCGTCAGCAACACGATTACCCTTCCCAGGGGTATACTAGATATCGGAGTCATAGGAGGCAAGGAACTCGAGCCAATACTGTTGCCTCATATTAAGCTCCTTCCATGTGAACAGATATTTCAAGGACTTTTGATCGATGTATAGAATGAAGTGCTCGCCTAATAGTTAATGGCGCCAAATCTTCAAGGTGAAGACAATGGCGGCTAACTCGAGATCATGCATGGCGTAGCGTACTTTGTTCGTTCGCAGTTACCTAAAAGCATAAGAAACTACCCGATCCTTCTGCATAAGCATGACGTCGAGGCTACAGTGACTAGCATCGATGTAGACAACAAGATCTTGATTCCCTTTAGGAGCCACTAGAATAGGAGAATTAGTGAGAAGCTCCTTCAACTGCTAAAAAGAAGCTTCACATTTATCCGACAAAATAAATCGAAGGCCTTTCCGAGTAAGGCTGGTGAGAGGAAGCACAACACGGGAAAAATCCTTAGTGAATCAGTGGTAACAACACGCCAATTCAAGGAAGCTATGGACATTCTTAGGCCTCTTCCAAGTCTGAATAGCTTCGATCTTCGAAGGATCGACAGAAATGCCCTTGGAAGAAATAACATGCCCTAAGAACATAACCTTGTTCTCCTAGAAATGGCACTTGGAGAATTTGCTTTAAGCTTATGCCGACGAAGAGTACTCAAGGCATTCTCCAAATGGTGAACATGCTTGGACTCTGACTTAGAATAAATAAGGATATCATCAATGAAAACCAAAATGAATTATTGAGATATTCCCTGAATAATCCATTCATAAGATCAACAAAGAATGCAGGAGTGTTCATGAAACCAAACGGCATAACGAGCCATTCAAAAGATCCATAAAGAGTGCGGAAAGCTGTAAGAGGTATGCTATCCTCCGTAACTATGAGCTGATGAAAACCTATGGCGAGGTCGAGTTGAGAGTAAACCTTAGCGCCACTCAACTGGTCGAACATATCATCGATACGAGGAAATGGATACTTATTTTTGATAGTCAACTCGTTAAGCATGCGATAATCGATGCAAAGCTTAAGAATTCCATCGGACTACTTTACGAATACTGCCGCGGCACCCCATGGTGATGAACTGGACTGAGTAAACTGCTTAGACTCAAGCTCCAAAAGAAGATTTTTGAGTTCCTCGTTCTCTTTCGTAGACATCCTCGTGGGAGGATGACTAACTTGTTGAGCGCCTGTAACATGATCAATACGGAATTCTATAGCCCGCTTTGGTGGCAAACCCGAAACTGACTCAAAAACAACTAGAAAGTCACAAACCACTGGAATACGAGATATATCATCATCATAATCATCATCTCATGAGTTAAGAGAATATCAAGCCACTTCAGAATTATCCATATCCTGAAGCACTAAAGATAGTTGATTTGGAGAATTAGGGTGTCGAAGATAAAACATCTGCTGAGCACAAACAATCCTAGCATCATGTCGCACTAGCCAGTCCATACGAAAAATCATGTCGAAAACCAAATAAGAAATCATGTGTATATTTGCAAAAAAGGAAATCCACATAAAATAATCTCAACGTCATCACATAACATGCTAAGGGCCGTGGATCCCCCAATAGGATTCACAATCCTCAGTGAAGTAACCATACATCCAATGTCCAAAGATAAATCATCTACGAGCCTCTTCAATACGAATGAGTGTGAAGCACTCGTATCGAAAAGAACTCGAATACTGCGATCTTGAAATAAAATGGAACCTTCCAAAATAGATGGAGATGTAACTCTACGCTGAGAAGACCCTCCAAAAAGATCAATCACACAAAGCTTGCTAGACTTGGCATTAGAAGGAGCAATAGGACATGTAGCAATAAGGTGGCCCTCTTTCTAGCAATAATGGCATACTATAGGCTTAGGACACTGGCGAAGCATGTGGTTAGCCGAACACCATTGAAACACACTCTACGAGGAGGTGTTCCACTGGACTGAGGCTGAGACTAAGGCTGAGAACCAGAACTAATAGGTTGAGATGTAAAACCAACTGGCTTCATCCTCTTCTTGGATGGAAAGAACTTGGATTTCTTGAAAGGAAATCGCTTCTTTTTGGGGTTCTTATGAACCTCAACATCATCACCACCATCGATCTCCTTCTTGATGGCTTCGAGATGAAGCGTCGAGTCAACTAACTCCTCAAAAGAAAGCTTAAGCTGCAACATCAAAGACTTCTTCAAATACTTCTTAAGGCCGAAAACGAACTTGAGGTTCTTCTTTTATGGACTGCTAATATACTCGAGGACATACATCAAAAGAGCCTCGAAAGAAGATGCATAATCAGAGACAAAAGATTTCCCTTGCTTTAGCTCGATGAAGCGACGGGCAAGAGATGCTTTCTCAGACTCAGGAACGAACTTGAGCTCGAATCGTTCTCGAAACTAAGCCTATGTAAAAGTAGACTCATCGAGCTCAGAAGTGAATAGCTCGTACCAATCAAGAGCACGCTCTTGCAACATGCTAGGTGCTACAAGAACCCTATGAGAATCCGAAAGATCCATGCAAAAAAATATCCGCTCGCAAGTATGAATCCAAGCCTAAACCTCAAATACAAACTCGGAGCCTTTGAATGGCTTACCTCCGAGATGTGAATAGTCACTACACATGCATGCAAAAGGAGACTTGCACGAGGGAGAAGCTGGATTTGGAGGTTGAGTTCTCCTAAATAACTCCATAAACTGATCGGCAGACATATAAACGCCGTCCGGATGCGAGCCGCTAGATTGCCCAAAGCGTCATCATCTTCCTCTTCCAGCCATTAGCTAAAAGTTAAGATAAGATAAAGATTATTCACATGGTAGATATCATTAATTCAAAAATGGAATACTACGGAACTAAAATACATTCCTAGACGTATTCCTAAAATTCTATCTACCCCAAAGGACACGAAAAGAATAAAGGTACGATGATTCATGGATCCATAACATTTGTATTACACTTTAATGTACTGTAATATGTGTTTCTACTGTGTTCATCATATTTTGTTCGAAACTCCACTCTGATACCAAGCTATGACGCCCCACCCCAAGACCCACTTTAGTAAAGAGAATTAACATGTAATTTCGTCAACCAAAGCGGAGAATAGGGCTTGTTAGGAGCGACCAACTACAACCTTGCCTTAAATATCTATTGAATACGTCGATAAATGCCATATAAAATTTTTTTCAACTCAAGTGGGCCGACATATCTAAAAAATACTTAATCCAATGCCATTGGTGGCTCTAGGTGTAGGATCGATTTCACCCAAGAGGGGGGGTGAATAGGGTGATGGTATAAATTATAAAAATTAATTAGGGAAGCTTACAAAATATTTTCAACACAGCTCACAGAACAATAGCAGCACAGATAATAGCAGAATAATAAATGCAGAAATAGAACGACACAGAATTTACCCAGCTTCGGCAAAACCCTGCCTACGTGCTGCCCCTAAGGTTTCTACTAGAAATTAGATAGTCCCTCGCTTACACACGTAAACTCGCGACACCCGCTATCGACTAAATCTAACTCTACGCTCAAAACTCTGCCACAACTCAGCCACTGAGTTGCGAATTCTCAAGCTACGCCACGTAGCTTGTCCCCTAGTCACACGACTAGAAATTTAAAACGGTTTAAAAAAAATACAATTAAAAAGCAATTTAAATATTAAATAACCCTAATTTTAAAATACAAAGCCCTTTTTTAAAATAGAAGGCTCTTTAGAAAATAGGCCGGCCCCCTTTGTTATCGACCCGTCTCTTTTATTTGCTCCGTTCGTAATGGCGGTCGTTCCTCTTGCAAATTTAGGGCTTCGTCCCTTCGATCCAATTTAGGGTTTGATGAAGCTGCCGACTTTATGTTTGATCAATCTTGTGGATAATGCACGAGTAGCTTTGATCTTCTCTCGTTGCTCTCTTCGGCTGCTTCGTTGTTCAATCGAGTTCGACTCCTTGCTTCGGTATGTAATTTTTATGCTTTTGTGCTTTTGTGTTTTCGTACTTGAACTCGATGATACTGAAAGCCGATGATGAGTGGGTTTATATAGGTTTCGAAATCCTATTCTTGCGTTCGTATAAAGTCATTTGAATTTGTCAATAATTCTCCTCGGCCACTTGATGATGCTTGAACGATTGATGATTAATCTGACTTTGTCAAATTCGTATCTTTCACGTTTCTTGGTTGACGCGGTTTTGAATCAATTTTCTTGATGACCACGGCTGTGGATTTTTAACTTTGTCCACGGCTTTGATTTTGACTTTGTCATATTCGTTTTAACTTCGGCATTGACTGGTTTGCCTTGGCTTTGATTTTGTGCATACTGGTTACCTTCTTGGTTATGTATCACCATATGTCTGCAGTACTTCGGCATTGACTGGTTTGCCTTGGCTTTGATTTTGAGGCCCTGTACTTGTATACTGCTGTTATTTTTGTACTTCATTTGTATAACAAGTTAGAATCTGACCTTATTGTGATTTTTGTGTCACTGCAATTTGCACTTTACTTTGAAGTCTCTGTCCACTGGGCTGCACATGTTTCAATGGCACTTTGTTACTTGATTATGGTCTCTGACTTTGTTCATCATATTGTTTGGTCATTTGTATACATACATTCATGTATGTATATAGATGTATGCTGTTTTGAACTATGTTCACTGTGGCACTGTGTCACTGTGTTCGTTGAGTCACTGTACATTCAAGTCTGCATTCACTGTGTTCATTTGAGTGCCGAGTCTTCATATTTTGTGCTCGAGCTTGCATGCTTCATGTTTGCTTTGTGTTCTGTTGACATGTGCATTTGTCTTTGCACTTGCACATTGTCTTCTTTGTACACTTGGGCTTGTAATTGATGGTAGTTGCCGTGTCATTACTTCTTTGTACTTGCATACTTGGTTTCCACCTTGATATTGTGTAGCGTGGTCTTTGTTGGTTTTTGATGACATCTGTTTGCTGTGGCTTCATTTTTATCTGGGTTGACTTTGTTTTTGCTGTAGTCTTGTTCATCCCTCTTGTATACCTGGTGTATCACTGTCCACATGACACTGGTCTTGATACTGTTGAACACAGCACTCCTCTGCTGTTGGCCACTGACCTCTGGTCAGTTTTTGTATTCGTCCCCGAGCATTTTTGATCTACAGCTTGTTCGATTTACGTATGTTCATACATTACTGTATGTAGCTCATTGTGTAGTGTGCTTCGAGTTGTTTACTCGAGTGTGATCTGTGCATTTCTTTTTCATGCTGTAGCTTGATTCATGTATACACAGTTGAGTTCTTGGGTCTGTCATGTTTTTGGCCAGATTTGAGTTTTGCATTACGTTGGTCATGCTGCCTGGTTGCTGTGATGTCATCATTTGTAACTGTAGACATGAACTTGATATTGTGGTAGTGCTTCATGATGTACTTGATAAATGCACTTCCCATGTGTCTGAACCTTTTACCATATCCATGCTGGTCTGAAGCTTTGCATTGTGCCTTTGCTGGTTCATATGTTTTTAACATATTGCTGTGTTTTGTTTATTTTGATTTTGGACGAGGCTTTGCATTTGAGTTGAGTCATGGTAACAATGGCTTGACCTTTGCATTTTGTTTATTTTTCGAAATTTCACCTGAGTTGAATCCAGCTTGAATTTGACCTTGTGCTGAATGACATTGTTTTATTGCACTTGAGTTGAATCCTGTATTTGGGTTTGACCTGTGCTCACTTGTCCCTGTAAATCGATCAAGTGTATATTTCGGTGTGCACGGCCTTGTGGCAAATAAAGTGATACACTATGTATGTCACAAGCTGTTCGTGTATGATGAATTCAAATTTAAATGATGACGAACAACCCAAATAACTGAGGCAAATATTGTTTTCAAAAATTCACATTTTATTTTATATCGCAAAAATATTTCTTTTTCAATTCTACCGCGTTAGTGAATATTTTTGCAGATTGCTCAGATGCTGGATTCAAACTGGAATGAAGTTGAAGATGAAATACGAATTGAGTAAATGAGTGATGTGTAGTGAGGTTAAATGTAAATATGAAATTGTGATGTATTTGTAATCAAAATTGTATATGTATAGTGAGAGCTTGAATTTGTACTATTCAAAATTGTAATAAATATTTGTTTGAATAAAATTTTCATTCGAATTCAAATTTCGTGTTATTTATTTTATTCAGCAAATATTTATTTAATCTGTGAAAATAAATAGTACATTAACAAATACATTTAAACGAATGTATATATGTTTATTATCATCAAACAAAAATCATATAAGCGCATATTCAACATTCTCCCCCTTTTGATGATAACAAACATATATTTAAGATTTTGAATATGTTAAATGTATTTGATCATGGATATATCCTAATTGCTCCCCCTATTTAAATGCTTCCTCTCTACACAAAGCTCCCCTACATATATGAATACAAATAAAAATATGCAAATGAGCCTAGATGCAAATAGAAAATTATTTGACCTTTGCTTGATTTTATTTGACAAAATCTTAACTTTTCTCTCCCCCTTTTGTTATCAGCAAAAGAATAATAGTGTTAGAGAAAATAGAGATAAAGTGATCAATATTAATTCAACATTAAAACTCAATCGAATATAAATATTAAATTTCAATAAAAAATCAAACAAAAATCATAAATATTTCGTTAGGCGCATATTCCATTTTTAGAATGATGGGAACGATGTCATCATATAAAACCTTATAGTTGTGTCTATTTGTGGCTTATTTATATCAGGAATTTGAACATCTACTAACCATTCATAACCGTTAGGACTTTTAAATGAGATTAGTAGTATTCCAATTTTATTTAAAAAAATGAATTCAAGTATCTTCTTACCATGCATAACCGTGAGGACTTTTAAATGGGATTAGAATCAACTTGTTTATTTTGAAAATCAACTTTTGATATGCGTTCCATACATGCATAACCGTGAGGACTTTTAAATGAGCATGGAAGCACATAACAAATTCCAAGTAATTCACCCATGCATAACCGTGAGGACTTTTAAATGAGAGTGAATACTTTGGTATTTATTTATTTATTATTATTATTATTATTTTTAAAAAAAATGTGAAAATGAAATACGAACGATTCCTGTTTAAAGTACCACATATTGACAAACTATATAGAATTTTGATGAGTGATGGTCGTTAGAAATATGATAGATATAGAGATGGTCATGGAATTTCTACCAACAAAATTTTTTATAACTCTTGTTTAAATTTCTAAAGAAATTTTCTAATTATACTTTCTCGTGTTATAATATATGATCAATATCAACACTCATCACTTTTTCAATCACCATTTTTCTTTTCGATAATCATTAGGGAGTCAGATTAGTCAAAATAGTCATTTAAAATCAAATTCAAAAATAATTATGAAATTAATTTTTCAAAATGACTAATCTGAAAATATGGTCAAAAATGATTTTCTCGAGGGGGTTATATGAGAAAAATTTCTGCTATTTGAAAATTATTTCAAATGAAAAATATGCAGATATTTTCTTTGAAAGAACGATGCAGTTACTAAATGTCTCAAAAATCACGTTCAACTAGTAATTTTTCTATCAACTAGATTACCAGTGTAATGTGCATCTGAATTTCTTTTTCACTCAAAATCATCATTAATTGAATTCGATTGACCAAACCATGAAGTGTGCATCAAAAATTTCAAACTCAATTTTAACAACAATTTAAATGACATTCTTTGAATTCGAATCGAAGTCGTGTAAATAATCAAAAACCGTGAATATAGGGTTAGCCGAATTATAACCAAATGTATTGTTATCCAACAAAACACTATTTTTAATCCAAAATGATATATATGAAGTAATTCAAAGAATCTAGAGATTATTATAGTGTTTTTGGCATAAGAATATAATTGGCCAACTATTTTGAATAAGTCAGAGTCAAAATCATCATCTTTTCATCATCTCAATATTGGCTGATTTTAATTCAGAATATGGTGCAGATTATCACATTTAATGTATCGTTCAAATAAATATACTTTTACCTATTTTTATCTTTACGATATTTTTCGTCGTTGTCCATTGTGATTCTGTCACCTTTATACTAGGCTAAGGAACTTTGCTTTGTCGCCCGTTGTGTTTCTGGAACAGCCAAAAAATCCAGAGAACACTGTTGTTGTTCCTTAGCCTGCCACCACACCTACACGTTGAAGAATTTTTGTGACTATTTGTTTTTATAGGTCCATGATTGTTATGGCAGAAAATTTTAAAAAATAATTTTGTGAAGACCCAAAACTATTTATAATTGTTCCCTTTGGCACCCAAATTTGTTTAACTTTGAGATTTTTTATATTTGTGCCTTTTGGAACCCAAATTGGTATAGTTTTCACATGTTTGGGTCTATACCAACAATTATTGTGATTGTGTCCATATTTTCTACAAATAGTGCACATAGAGTTGACTTGATTAATATTGCTTTCAACAATTCTCGATTTACTATATCCAAGTCCTTGTCTAACCGTATTAACAGTTTGCTTTCCTAATAGCATATTTGTGACGACCGCCCATGACTCCTGCACTAAACAAGGAAATAATGCGCTGAAAAGTGTGTCAGGCCGCCATGGACGATCATCAAGGTAGGGTAATACCATAATGGTCTATCGTATTACTCACAGCGCAGGGATAAAATACAATAGAAAAGTATACATAGTGAAGCTCATTGAATAGAATCTTATCATATAAACTCATAGTAGTTTATTACAAACATCTGAATAGTCAATACATCAAGCCTCACTACATAACACTCAGAGTATCAAACAAACAGCGGAACATCCAGTACATATAGTAAGAAAACAATATGCAAAAGCCTCCAGCTCGTCTTCGTCACCAACAGCGTTGATTACTAAGAACAGCACCTGTCACCTGCTACCTAGTCTGCCCATCCCAACATGGATGAACAGCCCAAGGTAATAAGAGTTAAACATAAAACCTTGAGTCAGACAAAAGTCTTAGTGAGCAGTAAATCAACTATCAAACATACCAAAAGAGCATAAAGGGTAAAAGGAATAGGAACCCAACCATCCCACTCCACCTCTTTCTACAGTGATAGCCCCCAGACACACTAAGCAGAAACAAACATAGCAAAGCAGGCAATTAAAGTAAAGCAATTATCACTCGAGTCAAGGTCGATGTTTTCCAAGTACAAACCCCCAAGGCCTAAACCAAGATCAGATAAGCACCCACAAAACATCGCTCTTGAGACCGAGTGACGATACAACCAAACATCCATGACTCTGGCTATCACTGTTATCATTGCCTCGATACCATCGTTAATTGAATGACCGGCACATTCTTTCAGCCGTCAGTCAAGGGCTAATGGCAATCCCGGTTCTAGACACAACTCCGCACGTCGTCGCAGCCCGTGCCTAGGAATTTTCGCAACTACCCAGAGTACTAGCACGTCGTCGCAGCCCGTGCCTGGGACGTCGTCGCAGCCCGTCCCAACGTAATCTTGCTTTGAGCGTGCTAGAACCTTCAATAACAATGAGATCTCAGCCTTCTAGTCATCCTCCTTGACAACTATTTTCATACTAGCTCAAGCGCCTCTCGAGCCCACCATTATCAACCAACTCGAACCGCATCATCGAGTTATCAACATGCTTGGGATGATCCCGTCTGGATTAAACCAAGGCTATCTCACATCATGCTTTGCTTCATCGCATCATAGCAAAGTCCCGTCTCAACATCATGCTTTGCTTCCTCTAATCATAGCAAAGTCTCATCCCAACATCACACTTTGCTCTATCGCATCATAGCAAAGTCCATCATCATCGAATCTATCCATATGAGCTTTAACCTCCGCTTCATATGCCACAAGCAGCTTTCATCATTCAAGAGCCTCTCCACTTAGCTTTTGAATCATCTTCGACCAACTTGTCCAAATCAACTATTAGCTAATTTACAACAATCTATCAATCAAATCAATTATTAATCCAAGCAGTCAAACATTCAAACAAGATCTAATAAGCAATTATACAAGAATGGCAATTTCGTAATTAAAATGTCCAAATCTAACAAGTATGAATTATAAGCAAATATCTCTACAACTTAATGAATAAACTTATATAAGTTAACATGTAGCAAAATGGGTATCCAAAACTTCATAGACAATGGATCTACATGTAGACTTAAGGAAAATGCAAGAAATCTCTTTCTTTAACACATAAACAAGCCACCGATCCAATATACTTTTTTGGGTCCGTGTGAGAGATAACCACCACTCAACGAATCACCTAAACACCTCAAAATCAACTAACTTCAGATCTGGACAGCAAAGGATCTAGCTTGATCCGACAAGATTCCGATTCAAACGATGAAATCTCTCTTCAATGGATGGAGATCTTCAACTTTGGCTCTTGGATCTTCGATTTAATCTTCAATCTAGATGGAAGGAATCACAAGATTGAAGTGTAGAAAAGAGGCGAAGAAATGTTGTAGTCGAGCTCTCAAAATGGCAGCACTTCGTCACTTTAAAATCCGGTGCCAAAATAGTGAGATATGGACGTGCATTTGTATGTCGAAACGTCCCTTAAGTCGTCCGCCCCTATGAGTCGTCCACGACCTAAAAGCCCAACGACTTACGACTTATGCCCCCACACAACTCAACGACCTAACGCCTTAACCCTTACACGGCTTAGCGACTCAACTACAAAGCCGACCTAACGGCTTAGCAACATAGCCGCCTCAACGACCTAACTGATATACACGACCTACGACCTAACTGGTATGCGACTTAGCAAATGCCGCGACCTAACCAAACCCAGGCCACACGACTTAACTATGTGACGACCTAAAAAAAAAATATGACCTAACAAAACACAGGGTTACACGACCTAACACTTATGCGACCTAATCACTAAGTCGCTCGCGACCTATCTATACACTGCTGTCTAATATAGGTCGCTCACCACTAAGTCGCTAACTCCTATTAGGTCGCTCGAATCCTTAAGTCGCTTGCTTTTAACTCGTTAACCCGTGGCCTTCTAACCCGCTAACTTCCTTAACTCGCCCAACATTCTTAAGTCGTTATTTCTATAGGTCGCTCCACTCGACCTAACTTTCACACGACCTAAGCTTCACACGAGCTAACTTACACATGACTTAAGCTCCTTCACGACTTAAACTCTAAACGACTTAACAACATCAACGACTTAAAGTTAATAGTTTTACGATCTTTCGATCCGTAAAAATATGTGTCGTTACATTCTCTTCCCCTTAGGAATTTCGCCCCCGAAATTCCAAACAAACAAGAGCAATCAAAACTATTCTGCATGCCTACATCCATAGCAATCAACAAACCATGCATCCAATTACTAGCCTAGCATGCGGAATTCTAAGACTAGAACAAGTTACAAATTCATGAGATGTCACGACACCTTAGGGCCATACCTCGAAGAGTTCAGGATGAGCTGCCTTCATCCTCTCTTCCTCCTCCCATGTACAGTCGTTAACATCATCACTCCATTGTACCTTGAGCAACGTAATCGTCTTCCTCCTAAGTTGTTTCGTGTTGGTTTCCACAACACGAAGCGGCTTACGAGGTCTCATAACAACTGGGTCAACCTCTAAATCTTCACAGCTATCAACCGAAACCACTGTACTTGGGTCGTGCACATACTTCCATAGATATGATACATGAAAAACATTGTGCACACCAGCCATCTTTTCTGGTAACTCCAATTTATAGGCGAGCTTTCCAATTCGCTCGATGGTCGGGAATGGTCCAACAAATCTTGGAGTTAACTTTCCTTTCTTCCCGAATCGAATAACATTCCTCAGCGGAGAAATTTTCACAAAAACCATATTACCTACGTCGAATTCCAAATCCTTACGACGATTATCAGCATATCTTTTCTAACGGTCTTGGGCTGCCTTCATTCGTTGCCGAATGATCTCTATATAATTCGAAGTCTGTCGAATCATTTCTGGCCCAAGTATCAACTTTTCTCCAGTTTCCAACCAACATGTCGGAGAGTTACACGGTCTTCCATACAATGCTTCATACGGCGCCATACCAATGCTTGATTGGTAATTGTTATTATACGCAAATTCTACCAAATGAAGGTGATCTCCCCATGATCCTCCGAAATCTAAAACACAAGCTCTAAGGAGATCTTTCAAAACTCGGTTGACTCTCTCGGTCTGACCATCTGTTTGGGGATGATAAGCTATACTCAAACACAACTCGGTCCCCAAAACTTCTTGGAAGCTCTTCCAAAATTCACTAGTGAACAATGGGTCTCGATCGCTCACTATACTCTTCGGAATACCATGGAATTGAACTATCCACTTAACATACAACTCAGCCAATTTCGATGCAGTCCTAGTTGATCGAACAGGAATGAATCTTGCACTCTTAGTCAAACGATCTACGATTACCCAAATCCCTTCATTTCCTGCTCTGGTTCTAGGTTACCCATCGATAAAATCCATCGTTATTTGCTCCCACTTCCATGTAGGAACTTCTAACGGCTGAAGTAATCCACTTGGCTTCTTCTGTTCGGCTTTTACTAACTGGAAGTTCATGCACTTGGAAATAAAATTTCCAACATCTTTCTTCATACCTTCCCAGTAATAGGTTCTCTTCATATCCCGATACATCTTATTTCCACCTGGATGAATTGTCAACTTCGAGTGATGACTTTCCTTAAGAACTTCATCTCTCAATCCATCTATATCGGGAACAACTAATTGTCCTTGCTTCCGAAGCCAACCCTCTCGATCGACTTCAAATCCTTTATCCTTTTCTGGGTCTACTCCAGATTCCACATCACGGATAATTTTGACAAGCTTATCGTCTCGCTTTTGGCTCTCGCCAACTCTTTCCACCAGAGTAGGTCTTATCGATAAGTTTGCCAACATCTCAGGTTCCAATTCACATCTAGGCCTGAAGTCAAATCTAGCCAAATACTCAAGGCTCTTCCATTCTGAAAACATGGCTCCCAATCTTGCATGTCTTCGACTTAACGCATCTGCCACTGCGTTACCTTTTCCCGGAGTATAGGCTATACCTAAATCATATGATGCTAAAAACTCTAGCCATCGTTGCTGTCGAAGATTCAAATCCTTTTGGGAGAAAAGATACTTCAAGGACTTATGATCTGTAAACAACTCAAATCGGATTCCCAATAGGTAATGTCTCCACATCTTCAAAGCAAACACAATCGCCGCTAACTCCAAATCATGAGTCGGATAATTCCTTTCATGCGGCTTCAGTTGTCGACTTGCATATGCAACAACTTTATCCTTTTGCATTAGCACTGCTCCAAGTCCAGTACCACATGCATCGGTGTATACCACCATCTCATCATTCCCACTTGGAATAGTCAAAACAGGAGCACTTGTCAATTGCTCTTTCAGGATTCCGAAAGCTTGCTCACACTTAGCATCCCATCTGAACACTTGGTTCTTTTTCGTCAATCCTGTTAACGGTGCAGCCATCTTGGAAAAGTCTTTGATAAACCGACGATAATATCCTGCTAATCCAAGAAAACTTCTCACATCAGATGCATTCTTAGGTCTAACCCAATCCTGGATCGCTGCCACCTTGGCGGGATCAACTGCTATTCCATTTCCAGAGATAACATGGCCTAAGAACCTCAATTCACTCTTCCAGAAGTGACACTTCGAAAACTTAGCCTTCAGCTGATGTTTCCGCAAGACTTCTAAAACAATACGCAAGTGCGTCTTGTGCTCTTCTTTGGTTCTGGAATAAATCAAAATATCATCCACGAACACAAGTACGAACTTGTTCAACTGATCCCTGAACACTCTATTCATAAGATCCACAAAATATGCTGGTGCATTAGTCAATCCGAACGGCATTACCAGCCACTCATAGAAACCAGACGGTGTCCTAAAAGTAGCCTTCGGCACACTATCCTTTGCCTCTCAACTGGTGAAATCCCGTTGCCAAATCCATCTGAGAAAACACCTTAGCTTCGTAAAGCTGATCAAACAAGTCATCTATTCTCGGCAATGGATACTTGTTCTTCTTAGTCACTTTATTCAGCTCATGATAATCCACACACAACCTCAACGATCCATCCGCTTTGGTTGCAAACATAACTGGTGCACCCCATTCGGACACACTACGCCGAATGAATCCTTTCTGCAAAAGGTCATCAACTTGCACCTTCAACTCTTGCTGTTCCCTAGGCGCCATTCGCCTAAGAGGCATCACAACAGGTCTGGCTCATTCAACTAGATCGATACGAAACTCGATCTCCCTATGCGGCGGTAACCCTTTGACCTCGTCAAAGACATCCTCAAATCCATTCACAATAGGCACCGATGACAGTCCATCCCGTGGAACAACCAGCGAATACATGAAGCTCATGAAGACGCCTTCCTCATGCTTACATCGTATCACAACCTTTCGCCTCTCCACATTCTCGACTGTCACCTCCAGCCTCTCACAATCAATCCTTGCCGCATACTTCCTAAGCCAGTCCATACCCAAAATAATTCCGAACCCCGCAAAGTTCAGAAAAAAACAATCACAAACAAAAGAGCAATCATGACTCGATACAACTAGACCACGGCATACCATACACAAACAAGACGAACCCCCAACTGGATTAGTCACAACCAATGGTCTATCAACAATATCTGGTTCCAAACCCAACCGGTCTACCAACTCATTACAAACAAAGGAATGCGTCGCTCCGGTATCAAACAACACCCTAACTAGAACACCACAAGTGGAAAGAATACCTTGAACCACCACGATCTTTCCTTTCTCTTCCACAGTAGGAGCTTTCAAAGATGATGGAACAGCTCCCAAAGCATAGGCTTGCACAATCTGCTTGTCCTTCCTCGGTTCCGGACAATCCTTCCTAAAATGCCCCGGTTTGTCACAGTTGTGGCACTTCGCCGGCACTTTCGATTTCTTGCAATCCCTGGAGAGATGACCCATCTGCTGACAGTTGTAGCAGGTCACTTCACCCTTCGGCTTCTTCTGGCCATCCTTACCCTTCTACTGCTGCTTCCTCTTCTTGTTTCCATTTTTCTCCTTGGTCACAGCAACAACAGATCCTTCTTTAGGAAATAAATTCTCATGCCTAAGAGCTTTCTCCACAAGCTTCTCAAATGGATCATCCAGATGATCCACCAACTGCCTCCCAAGATAAGTGTCCAAGCCTGTCACAAACTTCTCATTCTTCTGATAAGGGGATTCAATATACGACCGAGCATACTTGGACAAAGCTTCAAACTCAGAAACATACTCAAGAACTGGTCTTCCACCTTGATTGAGCTCCACAAACTTCTTAAACAGAATAGATTTCTGAGCTGTAGAAATGAACTTAGCTTCAAATCTAGCTTGGAATTGCTCCCAAGTAATCTCTTCTTCTGGAGTATCAATGGTGATAGAGTTCCACCAATCAGAGGCTCTCCCTTGAAGCTGTCTTGATGCAAGCTTCCTCTTAGTTGTATCCTCAATTCCCAAATCACCAAAAATCCTTCTACAAGCATCTATCCATCTCTGAACTTCAATGGTTGATTCTGTTCCCAAGAAAACCTTTCCTCTAAGAGAAGTATAGTCTTTGCACAACTCAGCAAAATCCACTGGTTTTGGGGCTTAAACTTGAACTCCAACATCTACTGATGACCCCGAGGCTGGCATCCTTCTCATGATCGAAGTCACCATGGCCTCAAACATAGTAGCATAATCAGCAGCCCCTTCAGCAGCACGGCCTTCCCTAGCAGCTGGTCTCCCTCTTCGACTCATCCTTAATATATATAAAAAGGAATGATTAGAACACCTTGAGAAACAACTACATAAGGAGTTCAAATCCTTCTAAGCTACTATATTATATATAGTAATCATCCATCAAAATACAATTACGTCTCTCATACGTAGTTACGTCAGCAAGCGTTGGCTAAAATTGATTAACCAAAGCTCTGATACCAAATGTGACGACCGCCCATGACTCCTGCACTAAACAAGGAAATAATGTGCTGAAAAGTGTGCCAGGCCGCCATGGACGATCATCAAGGTAGGGTAATACCATAATGGTCTATCGTATTACTCACAGCGCAGGGATAAAATACAATAGAAAAGTATACATAGTGAAGCTCATTGAACAGAATCTTATCATATAAACTCATAGTAGTTTATTACAAACATCTGAATAGTCAATACATCAAGCCTCACTACATAACACTCAGAGTATCAAACAAACAGCGGAACATCCAGTACATATAGTAAGAAAACAATATGCAAAAGCCTCCAGCTCGTCTTCGTCACCAACAGCTTGATTACTAAGAACAGCACCTGTCACCTGCTACCTAGTCTGCCCATCCCAACATGGATGAACAGCCCAAGGTAATAAGAGTTAAACATAAAACCTTGAGTCAGACAAAAGTCTTAGTGAGCAGTAAATCAACTATCAAACATACCAAAAGAGCATAAAGGGTAAAAGGAATAGGAACCCAACCATCCCACTCCACCTCTTTCTACAGTGATAGCCCCCAGACACACTAAGCAGAAACAAACATAGCAAAGCAGGCAATCAAAGTAAAGCAATTATCACTCGAGTCAAGGTCGATGTTTTCCAAGTACAAACCCCCAAGGCCTAAACCAAGATCAGATAAGCACCCACAAAACATCGCTCTTGAGACCGAGTGACGATACAACCAAACAACCATGACTCTGGCTATCACTGTTATCATTGCCTTGATACCATCGTTAATTGAATGACCGGCACATTCTTTCAGCCGTCAGTCAAGGGCTAATGGCAACCCCGGTTCTAGACACAACTCCGCACGTCGTCGCAGCCCGTACCTAGGAATTTTCGCAACTACCCAGAGTACTAGCACGTCGTCGCAGCCCGTGCCTGGGACATCGTCGCAGCCCGTCCCAACGTACTCTTGCTTTGAACGTGCTAGAGCCTTATATAACGATGAGATCTCAGCCTTCTAACCATCCTCCTTGACGACTATTTTCATACTAGCTCAAGCGCCTCTCGAGCCCGCCATTATCAACCAACTCGAACCGCATCATCGAGTTATCAACATGCTTGGGATGATCCCGTCTTGATTAAACCAAGGCTATCTCACATCATGCTTTGCTTCATCGCATCATAGCAAAGTCCCGTCTCAACATCATGCTTTGCTTCCTCTCATCATAGCAAAGTCTCATTCCAACATCACAATTTGTTCTATCGCATCATAGCAAAGTCCATCATCATCGAATCTATCCATATGAGCTTTAACCTCCGCTTCATATGCCACAAGCAGCTTTCATCATTCAAGAGCCTCTCCACTTAGCTTTTGAATCATCTTCGACCAACTTTCCCAAATCAACTATTAGCTAATTTGCAACAATCTATCAATCAAATCAATCATTAATCCAAGCAGTCAAACATTCAAACAAGATCTAATAAGCAATTATACAAGAATGGCAATTTCGTAATTAAAATGTCCAAATCTAACAAGTATGAATTATAAGCAAATATCTCTACAACTTAATGAATAAACTTATATAAGTTAACATGTAGCAAAATGGGTATCCAAAACTTCATAGGCAATGGATCTACATGCAGACTTAAGGAAAATGCAAGAAATCTCTATCTTTAACACATAAACAAGCCACCGATCCAATATACTTTTTTGGGTCCGTGTGAGAGATAACCACCACTCAACGAATCACCTAAACACCTCAAAATCAACTAACTTCAGATCTGGACAGCAAATGATCTAGCTTGATCCGACAAGATTCCGATTCAAACGATGAAATTTCTCTTCAATGGATGGAGATCTTCAACTTTGGCTCTTGGATCTTCGATTTAATCTTCAATCTAGATGGAAGGAATCACAAGATTAAAGTGTAGAAAAGAGGCGAAGAAATGTTGTAGTCGAGCTCTCAAAATGGCAGCACTTCGTCGCTTTAAAATCCGGTGCCAAAATAGTGAGATATGGACGTGTATTTATAGGTCGAAACGTCCCTTAAGTCGTCCGCCCCTATGAGTCGTCCACGACCTAAAAGCCCAACGACTTACGACTTATGCCCCCACACAACTCAACGACCTAACGCCTTAACACTAACACGGCTTAGCGACTCAACTACAAAGCCGACCTAACGGCTTAGCAACATAGCCGCCTCAACGACCTAACTGATATACACGACCTACGACCTAACTGGTATGCGACTTAGCAAATGCCGCGACCTAACCAAACCCAGGCCACACGACTTAACTATGTGACGACCTAAAAAAAATAATACGACCTAACTAAACACAGGGTCACATGACCTAACACTTATGCGACCTAATCACTAAGTCGCTCGCGACCTATCTATACACTGCTGTCTAATATAGGTCGCTCACCACTAAGTCGCTAACTCCTATTAGGTCGCTCGAATCCTTAAGTCGCTTGCTTTTAACTCGTTAACCCGTGGCCTTCTAACCCGCTAACTTCCTTAACTCGCCCAACATTCTTAAGTCGTTATTTCTATAGGTCGCTCCACTCGACCTAACTTTCACACGACCTAAGCTTCACACGAGCTAACTTACACATGACTTAAGCTCCTTCACGACTTAAACTCTAAACGACTTAACAACATCAACGACTTAAAGTTAATATTTTTACGATCTTTCGATCCGTAAAAATATGGGTCTTTACAATATTCAACGATTTTTCACTTTTTGAAAATTTATCTAAAGTCGTTGACAGTTGTTGGACTTGTGTTTTGAGAGATTCATTTTCGTTTAACAATTGTGTGCACTTTTTAATAGAATTCTCTCTCCTAGTATTTTCACTTTCTTTTAAAATCAGAATTTCATTTTCAAGTGATTTTATATTGATTTCTGATTTTTTAATTTTGTTTTCAAATGTTGGACACTTATCACACTTAGGGATCCTACTTTGATAGGTTTTAACTAATTGGTCAAGTTGTTCATTTAATTCTATCAAAGTAACTTTTTGTGATTCAAGTTTAGCATATTTCTCCCTAAGTCGTTCAAAACAGCCATTTACTTCGTGGAAATAAATAAGTAATTCAGAGTGAGTAAGTTTTGATACCTCGCTTGGCTCGTCATCGTCGCTATCAGTTATATTTCCTTGAAGGCACATATCTACTTTCTCACTCTCACTGCTAGAACTTTGATTATCTTCATCACTTGTATACCACGTGGCTGCAAAACTTTTCCCTTTTGATTTCTTTCTAAGTCGCGTTGATTTTGAGGACAATTGGGCTTGATGTGTCCGGGTTGGTTGCACTTGTGACAATTCGAGCCGAATTTCCATATTTGTAATTCCATCTTTTGAATTTCTTTATTAATAGCTCCAATTCTGCTGTTGCATCGTCATCGTCATCACTTTCAGTTGTTCCTTTGAGAGCTATTGATTTCTTTTGAGTATCTTCTCCTTCACGCTCTTGCTTGAATTTCATTTCTAGCTCATAAGTGGTGAGATTTCCGATGAGTTCTTCGACTTTCATATGTTTCAAATCTTTTGATTCTTGAATGGCAGTCACTTTGGCTTCAAAACTTCGTGGAAGGACTCTGAGGATTTTTCGGACTATCTCCAACTCTGTATATGATTTTAAAAGAGCTTTTGATTTATATACGATATTGGAAAGTCGTCCATGCATCTCTTTGACATTTTCTTCCTTCGCCATTGTGAAGTTCTCGTATTCGCTGCTTAGCATGGCAAGGCGAGATTCTTTGACTTGAGATGTTCCTTCATGAGTCACTTCTAGAGTGTGCCATATTTCCTGCGCAGTTAGACAATGTGAGACACGATTAAATTCATATTGATCCAATGAACAGATAATAGAATTCATAGCTTTAGCATTAGTATTTTGTAATTTATTTTCTAGTTCTGTCTATTGTTCCTTTGGTTTCTCTATTTCCTGATTATCTACAGTTATAGTTGGTATTCTATAACCTGTCTCAACAATATTCCATGCGTCAATGGTTTTCAGAAAAATTTCCATCCTATTTTTCCAGTAAGCATATTCACCATTGAACATTGGTGGTCTAACTATGGATTGACCCTCAGCAAAAGCAGTATTAAAAGAAGCCATTTTAAAAATTCAACTTTTTAAAATAAAAATTGGTTTTTGTAAAATAAAAATTTTAAAACAAAAACGGCTTTTGTTCCTAGCTCCGATACCACTTGTAGGATCGATTTCACCCTAGAGGGGGGGGTGAATAGGGTGATGGTATAAATTATATAAATTAATTGCGGAAGCTTATAAAATATTTTCAACACAAATCACAGAACAATAGCAGCAAAGATAATAGCAGAATAACAAATGCAGAAATAGAACGACACAGATTTTACCCAGCTTCGGCAAAACCCTGCCTACGTGCTGCCCCCAAGGTTTCTACTAGAAATTAGATAGTCCCTCGCTTACACAGGTAAACTCGCGACACCCGCTATCGACTAAATCTAAATCTACGCTCAAAACCCTTCCACAACTCAGCTACCGAGTTGCGAATTCTCAAGCTACGCCACGCAGCTTGTCCCCTAGTCACACGACTAGAAATTTAAAATGGTTTTAAAAAAATACAATTAAAAAACAATTTAAACATTAAATAACCCTAATTTTAAAATACAAAGCCCTTTTTTAAAATAGAAGGCTCTTTAGAAAATAGGCCGGCCCCCTTTGTTATTCGACCCGTCTCTTTTATTTGCTCCGTTCGTAATGGCGGCCGTTCCTCTTGCAAATTTAGGGCTTCGTCCCTTCGATCCAATTTAGGGTTTGATGAAGCTACCGACTTTATGTTTGATCAATCTTGTGGATAATGCGCGAGTAGCTTTGATCTTCTCTCGTTGCTCTCTTCGGCTGCTTCGGTTTTCGATCGAGTTCGAATCCTTGCTTCGGTATGTAACTTTTATGCTTTTGTGCTTTTGTGTTTTCGTACTTGAACTCGATGATATTGAAAGCCGATGATGAGTGGGTTTATATAGGTTTCGTAATCCTATTCTTGCGTTCGTATAAAGTCATTTGAATTTGTCAATAATTCTCCTCGGCCACTTGATTATGCTTGAACGATTGATGATTAATCTGACTTTGTCAAATTCGTATCTTTCACGTTTCTTGGTTGACACGGTTTTGAATTAATTTTCGTGATGACCATGGCAGTGGATTTTTATCTTGGTCCACGGCTTTGATTTTGACTTTGTCATATTCGTTTTAACTTCGGCATTGACTGGTTTGCCTTGGCTTTGATTTTGTGCATACTGGTTACCTTCTTGGTTATGTATCACCATATGTCTGCAGTACTTCGGCATTGACTGGTTTGCCTTGGCTTTGATTTTGTGGCCCTGTACTTGTATACTGTTGTTATTTTTGTACTTCATTTGTATAACAAGTTGGAATCTGACCTTATTGTGATTTTTGTGTCACTGCAATTTGCACTTTACTTTGAAGTCTCTGTCCACTGGGCTGCACATGTTTCAATGGCACTTTGTTACTTGATTATGGTCTCTGACTTTGTTCATCATATTGTTTGGTCATTTGTATACATACATTCATGTATGTATATAGATGTATGCTGTTTTGAACTATGTTCACTGTGGCACTGTGTCACTGTGTTTGTTGAGTCACTGTACATTCAAGTCTGCATTCACTGTGTTCATTTGAGTGCCGAGTCTTCATATTTTGTGCTCGAGCTTGCATGCTTCATGTTTGCTTTATGTTCTGTTGACATGTGCATTTGTCTTTGCACTTGCACATTGTCTTCTTTGTACACTTGGGCTTGTAGTTGATGGTAGTCGCTGTGTCATTACTTCTTTGTACTTGCATACTTGGTTTCCACCTTGATATTGTGTAGCGTGGTCTTTGTTGGTTTTTGATGACATCTGTTTGCTGTGGCTTTATTTTTATCTGGGTTGACTTTGTTTTTGCTGTAGTATTGTTCATCCCTCTTGTATTTCTGGTGTAACACTGTCCACATGACACTGGTCTTGATACTGTTGAACACAGCACTCCTCTGCTGTGGCCACTGACCTCTGGTCAGTTTTTGTATTCGTCCCCGAGCATTTTTGATCTGCAGCTTTGTTCGATTTATGTATGTTCATACATTACTGTATGTAGCTCATTGTGTAGTGTGCTTCGAGTTGTGTACTCGAGTGTGATCTGTGCATTTCTTTTTCATGTTGTTGCTTGATTCATGTATTCACAGTTGAGTTCTTGGGTCTGTCATGTTTTTGGCCAGATTTGAGTTTTGCATTACGTTGGTCATGCTGCCTGGTCGCTGTGATGTCATCATTCGTAACTGTAGACTTGAACTTGATATTGTGGTAGTGCTTCATGATGTACTTGATAAATGCACTTCCCATGTGTCTGAACCTTTTACCATATCCATGCTGGTCTGAAGCTTTGCATTGTGCCTTTGCTGGTTCATATGTTTTTACATATTGCTGTGTTTTGTTTATTTTGATTTTGGACGAGGCTTTGCATTTGAGTTGAGTCATGGCAACAATGGCTTGGCCTTTGCATTTTGTTTATTTTTTGAAATTTCACCTGAGTTGAATCCAGCTTGAATTTGACCTTGTGCTGAATAACATTGTTTTATTGCACTTGAGTTGAATCCTGTATTTGGGTTTGACCTGTGCTCACTTGTCCCTGTAAATCGATCAAGTGTATATTTCGGTGTGCACGGCCTTGTGGCACATACAGTGATACACTGTGTATGTCACAAGCTGTTCGTGTATGATGAATTCAAATTTAAATGATGACGAACAACCCAAATAACTGAGGCAAATATTGTTTTCAAAAATTCACATTTTGTTTTATATCGCAAAAATATTTCTTTTTCAATTCTACCGCGTTAGTGAATATTTTTGCAGATTGCTCAGATGCTGGATTCAAACTGGAATGAAGTTGAAGATGAAATACGAATTGAGTGAATGAGTGATGTGTAGTGAGGTTAAATGTAAATATGAAATTGTGATGTATTTGTAATCAAAATTGTATATGTATAGTGAGAGCATGAATTTGTACTATTCAAAATTGTAATAAATATTTGTTTGAATAAAATTTTCATTTGAATTCAAATTTCATGTTATTTATTTTATTCAGCAAATATTTATTTAATCTGTGAAAATAAATAGTATATTAACAAATACAATTAAAACGAATGTATATATGTTTATTATCATCAAACAAAAATCATATAAGCGCATATTCAGCACTAGGATCTATCAGAATAAAACATAATAACTCAAATGTAAATACATCACAGAACAGTCAAACCATCATATATACATATATACACATGAACAGATATAGCACCAGTGTTATACAAAACAATACAAGTCAAGTGGTATGACGACCACTATATACATATACATGTCAGAATGAATCATCGTATGTATAGACATCAGAGCAACAGTAATGAATGCTCAAAAATCTAAACCAAAAGCTATATCAAAAAGGAAGTCCATGCAAAAGAAGAAATAGGCTAAGTCCATAAGCATCTAACCTGAAACATCTCGGTGTGACCCAAGTATAAAATACACAGGTTAGACTGGCTAACCATATCAGTCAAAGAGATGGACATCAACATAAGCATGAGATAGAGTGGAGTGTTCCTCTCCCCAAGTGAAAACACTACCAATATATACATAACAAGGTATGATGATGAAGCATGTATGGCATAGTATGATATGGAATCATATGGTTACTTCATATAAATAGTCTAATTACATATGTGCTTGAGAACTAATGTGGAGCAATAAACATAATCAACAAACTTCATTTGAAAGTAATCAACAAACTACAATATAGGACTTCGCCTCATCTCATCGGCGACTCCTATCAACAAAAGCGATAAACAAGAACTAGTAGAAGAATATCTCAAATAGGAGATAGAAACATCAACAAATAACTAAAAATGCTAATCGCTCCAAATAGGAGTAAAACAACAAATGTTGCGATAAGCAACAAATCAAATCTCATGAAAAAGAACGTCTCAAGGACGTATTCCCACGATCGCTATAAATGGATAGAGATAATATCTTTGACTTAATGGTCATCAATAACAAATAAGAGATGCATGTGTGGGAAAGAAACAAACAACAAACAACAAATTTGTGCGTGCTCATGGCCGAAGCCTGCCAAGTATTGATAAAATATGGTACCATAGCCTAAAGGCAACAACAAATAATAGATCGTCATGAGGACGATATGCCCAAAGGCGGCAACAAACAACAGATCGTCACAAGGACAATAAGCCCGACAGCAACAACAAACAACAGATTGTCTCTCAGACGATGGCCCGACGGTCCAGTATTGGCATATGTCTCGAAGACATTTGTGTAATAAACTCTCATAAAGGAACCGAAAAGTGTCAAGGTGCGTCCCATACCACACGCTCGCACAAAACGGTCGACTAACCGCTACTAAATTTCACATTCAAAGCAGTAAAAAGTCTACCTCATATCACCGGCAAACTCGAGCCGTAGGACAAAATAATTAAACAGACAAGTTAGGAATTAACTAAAAGGATAAACGCATGTATCCCATACTATGCGTTTTACCCAGTCGTTTAACTCTCCTTCTCATTCGCTCGATGGTGCAAAAATGTGTAATTTTTATAGAAAATAATTTACCTTGAAAATAAGCTTTGAAAACCAATTTTCGAAAACAATTTGAAAACCATATTTGAAAATTTTCCCTTAGTATGGAGAATAAATAGGTTTTATACTTGAAAATACTTTAAAATATTATATAATAATTAATTTTAAATCCCCTACATTTGAAAAGTCATTTCAAAGATTTGGAGAAAACCATGCTCGAAAACGACCAAAAACAAGCTAAATTCCGCTCAACCAAAATTCAAATTTAAATTCAAATTAAATTCAAATAATTCAAAATTTGAATTTTCAATTCATCAAAACTGGGCTAACCTATTAATAGGCATCATAGCCCTCCAAATACATCAGAAGTATCACAAAAATATGAAGTAAATGTCAAAAATTGGGCCGAAAAAGAAAAGCATAAAAATGCTAAGGCAAATTAATACCCAGGTCTGAAATCTTCTCTGGTTCAACTTTCAGACATGAAACAGTTGGCCAAACCATCTTTGATTGAACAAAAAATTAAGGTGCATATAGTAGAAAAATTCAGATTTCAAACAAAAAAAGAGTTGCTTAATTTCGACTAAAAACGAAAAAGTTAAAGTTTAAACGTGGACTCAGGCCATGTTTGCAACAGTTCAAAAACACAAATGTACAGGAGTTAAAACCCTCTCGGGTTAAACTTTCAGGCATGAAATAGAGGATCAAAAAACCTCCGATTAAGCTGAAAACTTGTATGCATTTAATAGAAAACCTTATCTTTCAAAGAAAAAAATAATCGAATAATTCCAATAAGAAACGAAAGAGTTATTTGTCTCAAACATGGACTCAGGCCAAGTTTGCAGCAACTCAGAAACAAATATGCCTAGGCCAAAATCTGGGTTTTTGTTGATTTTGCAGCAATGGTTTGAACACTCAAATGATAATATTTTCCGACCAAATTTTGCAGAAACAAATTTCAACATATAAACTTGACTTAGAAAAAGATCGTGCAACATTTTTGCAGAAGTTGAAAGTTATGGACAGCCAAAGTTGGCGCTTCAGGCTAGAAACGAAAATAAAGTTTACAATGAATAAACTTTTGTACAGGCAGCAGATTCAAGCAAATTTTCAAGTGATTTAGCTAGTACTTGTGAGATATTGTTCTCACCTTTTTCTACTTACTGAAATACAAAAGATTTTGCAAGCAAGGCGGCGACTTTAGCATGATTTAAGGTTGGAAACACCTGCTAGAAGCAATAGAAAGACATGCAAGAAGGAAAATAACAGCAAAAATGAGAAATTAGTTCACCGTCAATTGAAATTAGATGACGAAAAGGTGAGATTTGGAATTGATTACATTCTCTTATCTCTATTATTGCTAAACGTTTTGCTGTGTTTTATTTAAGAAATTGATGAAGGTTTGAGAAAATGGTTTAAGAGGAAGCCATTGATAAGCTTTCTGTTTAGTTTTGGAGAAGGAAGATAAATGTTAAGTACAGTAAGTTTCTCAGCTATTCCTTCTCACCTAACCACGCTTTAGGCCCAAGTGAACAAAGTAAAGAAGTTAAACCATTTTTAGTTAAGTTAAACTATGTTTAACACTTATGTACATATATGTATGCATATATATGTAACGACTCAGAATTTTTAGTAATTTAAATTTGAGTATTTAATTTATTTCAAATATTAATAAGTGAAAATTTTAAGTCGAATAATTTATTTATTGAATATTTGGATTTAATTGGATAATTAAATTGATAAATTTAATAGTGAAATTCCAGAAATAATTAAATATTGGGTTAAATATGATTGAAAATGATTTGGAAAATTTTGTTATATCATATTAAAGTTATAGAGATATTTTAGAACTTGTAAAACTGAATTTGGAGTTAATTTGTAAAAATTGAATATTTTAATATTTAATTATCGACTGAAAAATAGCCAATTTTTGAACAGTCTCGGAATTGAACGAAATAAGTTCCATTGGATCCGTAATAGTTAATTATTATCGGATTTCAATTTTCGTAGCAATCGGAGTTGTCGTTTGACCGTGGCAGCTCGAAACGCATCAATATCGTTTTAATATAAATTCGGCGAGTAAAAATAGCCATTTTTCAAACGGTCTCGGATTTCGACGAAACCAGTTTCATCGGATCCGTAATGTGATATTATTGTAAGATTTCAAATTTTAAGTCGTTTGGATTTATCGTTTGTCCGGTACAAGCCAAAACGCCTAGAAATCGCTTAAATCGGTTTAAATTTAAATCGACTGTTTATTGCCGTATCTCACACATACTTCCGAATTAGCTTACGAAACCTGTTCCATTGCGTCCGGAACGCGGAAAAACCTTAGGATCGCCTGGCGGCACGCGTCGTTTGGAGTTCGTTTGCAAAAGTGTTAAATTGGAGATTTTATTATTAAAATAATAATAATAGTTGTTTATAAATGCAATTATCTCTAAACCCTAGCCAAGATAAACGCAGCCGGCCCTAATTAATTCGATGGCCAGAAAATGTCGCCCTTCCACCTCAAATCCACACCAATCCGTCGACATTTTCCACGAACTTTCTAAACGGAAATCGAAGAGCACGCTGTGAACTACAAGTTCAACGGTTGAGATCGTGTTCGGAGCTTTGGGTCAACGGGTATTTGGGCACAAAGGCCGTGCGTTTCGTGCATTCCTCAAGGTGGAGGAGGGGGCCGAGCTCCAAGGGGTGGTGGCCGAGCATGGGGGTTGACGAGGGCTTCAAAGTGGCACGTCCTGATCGAGCTGGAACGCGACGGTTTGGGGGCGATTTCAAACCCTAGATTGGAGCTTATGGGTTTCTTTTGCACGATGATAGTCTGGAGATGGAACGCACGCACGGGAGAGAAGGTGAGGGTGGGGGCCCGCGTGTTAGAGGGGTGAGGTGATTTCTTTTGTTTTTTTTTTTTAGTTTAAAATTTAAAATTCAAATCGTGTAACTTTAAAACGTGATAACTTTTGCATGCGAGGTCGGATTCGAACGAGATTTTTTGCGTTGGCTTCGTATCGCCGTGCTCTTCGCGATGCAACCAGTTTGGAGTCGATTGGAGCTCGTTTGAATTTCGGGTAAAATTAAACGTTCGTTTAATTTTATTCGAAGCGAACGCCGAAACCGGAAATAAAAATCAAGGTGAGAACTCCTCACTCAATCGAAAGGTTTTGTTTAAAATTTTGAATAGTTAATATTGATTGATAATTGTTGATTGATTGTGCTAGTAGATATAGTAGGATATATACTATATATAGCGATATATATATATTGGCATATGTATATATCGGATTTGATTCCCCGCCTCGTATAGCGGATGAGACCCTATTGCGCCGTTATTAAGCGGAATATTTATAAAATCCCATATACCGCGATATTCCACCTTGAAATGGAATTGGTATTGTGCTAACGTCTGTGGATGCAGGGTAACAGGTTGGAGGGATCCAACTGGATTCCTCACATATTTGTTTATTTATAAATATTATGTTGATCGTTGATAACCATATTGATATATGACACTTATTCCCGTGATTGACCATTCGATGTCGTTGCATCATCGGATTCAAATTTTTAAAAATTAAAATAACGGTTTTGAATTTAAAAGGGATTTTAAATCGATTTTTCAAAGAATATGGTTTATTAAAAATTTTGAATTGATTAAATTTTAAAATAAATAGATGGATAAATTTTTATGTTTTAAAAAATTTATATTTTTATAAAATATAACTTAAAAGGAATTTTTAACAATAATAGGTTTTTATAAAATAGTTAAATTTGGTTTTTGGGAAGTTATTATTATTAATGGTTTATATAAAGGATTTTATAAATGGATGTTTTTAAATAAAAAATTATTGAAGTTATAGAATAAATTTATAAAGTGTTAAGTTGATGTATAACATGAATTCCACTAGGATTTATAGATTAATAAATGTGAAATTTATAAAACGAATGGTTATTGGAAAATTTTAAGTTTATAAGTTATTAACTTATAGAAATGGATTTGGGCATTAAAAAGGGGAATTTTATAGAAATTGTTAATAAATGAAGATTTCATTAGTTGAAATTATGATAAACCATAAAGAAATCTTGTAAGTGATAAGATTTTAAATTGGTGAAGTTCAAAGGAACGATTTGGTAAATAAATAATATTATAAGTATTTAACTTACAATATGGCTTTTGGGTATGAAATTGGGTTATGTAAAATTGCATCGGATTAATAAAGGAATTTATAAAATTGGGGTTTATAATAGAAATGGAATTTATAAACTATGTTTATAAATTTGAAATTCATCGAATTTGATAAATTGAAATATGGGAATTTGTTAAGTGGGCTATATTCACTATTTTGAATATTGAATAGATTATTAAATAAAAATGGGTTTGTTTTTGGGAAAGGAATGTTTTAAATGGAATTTAAAACGAATTAAAGGTGTTTTAAAATGTATTGAGTATTGAAAACATAGATTTCAACATTGATTGTTGAAATAGACGTTTTCGAGAAACAGAAGGGGATAATTTGTATAGTATTGGATTTATATATCTATTTTTAATTTCAAATCCATATACTAGTGTTTTTGGGTTGTCGTAACGATGTTTTACGCAACATTCGTTTTTAACCCAAATAAATGTGAATAAAAGAATGTTTTCTTAAAGAGAATGGAATAAAATACTTAACGGTAACTTAAGTATATTGAATATTTCCAAATTGTTGAAAATAAATAAATTTGTGAATTACTTATTTTTAAAATAAGCATGGGAATGGTTTTCTAATATGAAATGGAACGGTTTTTGTGAATTCACCTTTAAGGTAATTGAAAGCAAATAACTTGAAATCGATTTGGGAATCGTATGCTAGTAGATGCTTGGAATTTAAATCCACCTTGGAATGTATATATATGAAGGGAAATTTGTTTAAAAATAAATGTTGATTTATTTTTAAATATGAAAATATAATTTACGAATTTGGAACGTAAGTTAAAATAAATCGGTAAAGGTTTATTTGGTGGTTTGAAATTTGTTTCAAAAGGTATATATGGTTAAGGTGATTTGAAATTAGTTTTCAAATGGTTAAGGTGATTTGAAATTAGTTTGCAAATGGTTAATGTAATTTGAAAATTGGTTTTCAAATGGTAAAGGTAAATTGAAAATTGGTTTTTCAATTGGTTAAGTGTGGAAAATTTTATCGTGAAGTGGTTTTGGTAAAACAAATAACTGGGGCAATTATTTGTAAATGGTGTGTATATATATATATATCTTGTAAAGATATTTTGGGACTTAATAATTTTGGAAAAATTATTTGGAATCTGATGATGTGGCGCATCTTTATTGATAGTTAAATAACCGACTATCAATATTTACCCTTGGATGGTATTGATTGTGTTTGTTTGGAATTGAATGCACACTTATTTTTAAAATAAGCGCTCGCTATTCGGTTTAGCCGGGAGAGGACCTTGTGTCATATATCCCATTCCGAATATGCGATACGTCGTTTGGATTGCATTTGAAGACCGGTGTTGAAGACCGGGTATTTGTGAAAACGATAGGATGACCTATCGATTGTCTCCGCATCGTTAGCTACGATATGGAGATTTCCTTTGTGATGGGA
Organism: Allium cepa; assembly: GCA_030765085.1. Lineage (NCBI taxonomy): Eukaryota > Viridiplantae > Streptophyta > Magnoliopsida > Asparagales > Amaryllidaceae > Allium > Allium cepa. Next base: position 591,667,999 of record CM060944.1, read on the forward strand.
AATTTTATCGGGATTATGAATACCCGGATTGCAAGGGCTTCTTTGGAAGTGCCTTCGGTTCTGTTCGAACCCGGAACAGACTTGTATGGTTACATGTTTGACATTACATTTTGAGAGATAGAGCAGATTTCTTTCAAATACATTTCTGTTGGTGGCGGAGAATTTATTCTCTTAGCTTAACACCCTTCTCTGAGACGTACGAGCTCAGAGGTTATGTAGTTGAAGGTTATCAGCGATATTTCCCAATCTGGTAATGTGGCATGCTGAGTGCTGCTGTGTGATGATCTTTGGTTGGTCATTTGTGATATGATCATTTGTTTGATCATTTATCTTTGTGATTATTGCTTTGGTCATCTGTGGACCCAAAGCATGGCTTTGTTGCACAAAGCGTAGCTTTGTGGACGAGACTTCGTCAGGACCTCACTCCCCGGAAATGGTCGAAACAGGAATATGCGGCAAGGTTATGAGGGTCGCTCCCTTTAGGGTATGTCATTTCCTTCTGGAAAAGGGTGGTATCATGGTATGGAGCCCAGATATTTACTCATGTTGATACACTATATCTATTACTGTGTGGTGTTGTTGGTATCGAGCGCTCGGATAAAGGTCCCAAAGGACCGGGGGATGACATATTCGTGTAGTAGTTACCTAGTTACAGAGGTAACCCGGCCTTGTGTTGGCAGAGATCTAACCGTAACGTTAGTTTCTCGGGACGTCCCGCCAGAGGCGATCCCATGTGGCAGTAGGAAGTTCCTTAGCCTGACCATTTGTTGGAAATCCAATCAAAACAATACGCGCCCTGTACGGTTTTAGTTGTATAACCTGCCATGGAATGTGGCGGTAACCTGCTATTGAACATGGTAGCTATAGTAGGCATACGACGAAATGTCGTATGCTGGCTAGGATTTATATTCTACTTTCGAAATTGTTTTCTACACTATGCACTAGTAATAATATCAAAAATGATTTGATTTTCGCGTAGTAAGCATCTTTGACTATCATAAGGAGAAATCTCCTCCAATTCTGCGTTTGCATTGTGTGTGTGGCGGGAGGCCTTATGGTAGTTTCATTTTCCAAAAAGCATTGCGGATTTAAAAATTTAAATTTTCTTGTTGCTTGTTTAAAGATAAACTGTTTTTGAGTTCTCACACCAGTCACATGACTGACCTGGAGTTTATTGTTCCTTTCCTAAACTCTGGGTGCCCACTATTTTCCACACGGGCAGTCTAGAGTTAGGTTGTCAGGTTATTCTGGATTCGGGAGTTGCTGTGTAGATCTGGAGGCGAGCCAGATAGCGTAGTCTATTATTTATTGTATATAGTATTTCTTTTCCGCTGTTGTTGTTGTACACTCTGATTGATGTAATGTAATGTGGTATATAAAATGTATAGTTCTTTGTTTTAAATGAATGTACATTTATCTATTATATATTGTTCCGCTGCGATTGTGAGATTCTGATTTTGTTTCCTGTTCTGTTGTTTGTTCTGTTTCTTCTCTCTTTTCTCTCTTCTTCTACCTCTTTCTTTTTCTTAAACCCTAACGGTTCGGTTTTTTCGACAACGAAAAATCGCGATCGTTACATTTGGTATCAGAGCTTATGGTTAAGCGACAACCTGCTCTGTTGGGTGTTACTCATTAGAGATAGAGTCAGCAGTACTCTAGAATGAGTGTGAGTGTAATAATAGATATGAGTGCGTATTTGTTAGTGAGTATAAAATTGTTTTATATTGTGATGATTGGTTTGTTGAGTGGTATATGAACCTTCGTCGGCGCAGCCTCGAAAACTGAATCGAAGGGGTTCCTAAACACTTGAATAGAACAATTCGACACAATATTGTTTTAAATTGGGTAAATGAAATAATTTTGCCTCGATTATATTTTATATATAAAGAGAAAATAATTTTTCAAGAATTATTGAAGTGTGTATATAATTGATTGCTTGGTTGTTGTAAATGATATATATATATATAAAATAATTAAAAGTTGTTTGAATAAGCTAATAAAAGCAACTATTGTAAAAGAATAATGGTATAAACCAATGAATCATAAGATGAAATAATAATTGATAATGATTTACAATTGTAAGATAATCATGTATGTATATAAGAAGTAAAAATTATATAAGTAAAAGGGTTATAAAAGTGATTTATGAATAGAAAGAAAACTTTTTGAAAGAATAATTAGCATTGATTTCACTATTGTCACTGGGAAATAATAAGGGTGATGACTGCAGCATCATCAGTATCATTTTCGAGTTTCTATGTGATGGATTTGCTACAAAAATGAATTTAAAATTGAAGTTTTGTTGTAATAAATCAATTTGAAATTAAAATTCAACTTGAAGTTGATAAGTATAAGCGAAATAAGTTTTGAACTTATAATATAAGTTAGAAGTTGAATAATAAGTTTTATAACTTATAGAATGGGAAAATGTAAGTGAAACCAGTTATTGAAGTGGTTAAACAATTAAGTTAAGTAAAATGGAATATGAATTTGAATATTGATATGAATTTGGCTTAAGTAAAAGTTAAATAGGATTTACTTTGGAATTTAAAATCCGAATTGAATTGATAAGTAAAACTTAAGTTTAATTAACAAATGATGTTTAAATGGAATAACTTAAGCAAAGTTGAATAAAAATTGATATTTGTATCAAAGTTAAATAATCAAGTGAATTAAATGAGGTAAATAAAGTTGAAATGGAATGCAAGTTAAGTAATGTTGAAAGAATTGATGTTAATATCAAAGTAAGTGAATAAAGTGAGTAAATGAAATTGTTAAAGATGTGAACTTAAATTATATAAATGAAATTCAATTTTATTTGTAAAAAGAACTAGCAATTGAGTTAAAGTATGAATTGAATGTTAATCAATAGAATATGAATAAGTTGATATGAAATGATGCATGCAAGTGTAAATTCATTTGAAAATAGTTGAATAGTAGAATGAAAATCAATTGAATGTTAAACCAATTGAAATTAAAACAGTTGAACCAAATTGAATGTAAGTAAAATGGATAAAATTTGGTTGTATTGGATGTGCATTGGTTGTTATTTGCTTGTTGGTTGATTGTATGAAAATTCCTTAAGTGTTAACGAAATTGAATCTGCTAAATTGAAAGCTATGTAATTGAATTCAAACGAAAATTGGAATGCAAAGTTGAATGAAAATGAATATGCAACTTTAATAATAAAGCTAAAAGTGGTATAAAAAGCATATATCGAAATTTTGCAATAGAATTGGCAAATTGGTTTGGATATTGTATTTGGTATTGAAAGATACTACTAGCAGGATATACAGGTATATAATGGATTGGAATTTTGATTTTGAAGTTAAAAAATTGAATGGCTCGACAAAAAGGTACGTATTTCAGTTTTTATATGAGATTTGATGATTTCCTTCTCTAGCCACTTGGCTTTCTCTTTTCTTTTTGATTCTGAGGGGCCGTAGTGCCATTTTGTAGTCGTACCGATCTAGCCGCGCAAAGGAGACTCTGGCGAAATTTTTCGAAAATTTCGGGTGTTAGAAAATTTTGAGAAATTTTGAAAGTTTGGGAATTTGAATTTAAATTTAAATTTGAATTGTTAAGTAAACAAGGTTGTTTGAAACCTATAACTGAAGTTGGAAAGCTAATTGAAATGATAGTAAATCTTTAATAAAAATATTTAGGTTAGAAAGTTAATAAAACTATTAGTTTTGGAAAAATAATAAACGGATTATGAATTATTCTCCTTAACTTGTAATTTCGGGACGAAATTCTTTTAAGGGGGGAAGATTGTAACGACTCAGAATTTTTAGTAATTTAAATTTGAGTATTTAATTTATTTCAAATATTAATAAGTGAAAATTTTAAGTCGAATAATTTATTTATTGAATATTTGGATTTAATTGGATAATTAAATTGATAAATTTAATAGTGAAATTCCAGAAATAATTAAATATTGGGTTAAATATGATTGAAAATGATTTGGAAAATTTTGTTATATCATATTAAAGTTATAGAGATATTTTAGAACTTGTAAAACTGAATTTGGAGTTAATTTGTAAAAATTGAATATTTTAATATTTAATTATCGACTGAAAAATAGCCAATTTTTGAACAGTCTCGGAATTGAACGAAACAAGTTCCATTGGATCCGTAATAGTTAATTATTATCGGATTTCAATTTTCGTAGCAATCGGAGTTGTCGTTTGACCGTGGCAGCTCGAAACGCATCAATATCGTTTTAATATAAATTCGGCGAGTAAAAATAGCCATTTTTCAAACGGTCTCGGATTTCGACGAAACCAGTTTCATCGGATCCGTAATGTGATATTATTGTAAGATTTCAAATTTTAAGTCGTTTGGATTTATCGTTTGTCCGGTACAAGCCAAAACGCCTAGAAATCGCTTAAATCGGTTTAAATTTAAATCGACTGTTTATTGCCGTATCTCACACATACTTCCGAATTAGCTTACGAAACCTGTTCCATTGCGTCCGGAACGCGGAAAAACCTTAGGATCGCCTGGCGGCACGCGTCGTTTGGAGTTCGTTTGCAAAAGTGTTAAATTGGAGATTTTATTATTAAAATAATAATAATAGTTGTTTATAAATGCAATTATCTCTAAACCCTAGCCAAGATAAACGCAGCCGGCCCTAATTAATTCGATGGCCAGAAAATGTCGCCCTTCCACCTCAAATCCACACCAATCCGTCGACATTTTCCACGAACTTTCTAAACGGAAATCGAAGAGCACGCTGTGAACTACAAGTTCAACGGTTGAGATCGTGTTCGGAGCTTTGGGTCAACGGGTATTTGGGCACAAAGGCCGTGCGTTTCGTGCATTCCTCAAGGTGGAGGAGGGGGCCGAGCTCCAAGGGGTGGTGGCCGAGCATGGGGGTTGACGAGGGCTTCAAAGTGGCACGTCCTGATCGAGCTGGAACGCGACGGTTTGGGGGCGATTTCAAACCCTAGATTGGAGCTTATGGGTTTCTTTTGCACGATGATAGTCTGGAGATGGAACGCACGCACGGGAGAGAAGGTGAGGGTGGGGGCCCGCGTGTTAGAGGGGTGAGGTGATTTCTTTTGTTTTTTTTTTTTTTTAGTTTAAAATTTAAAATTCAAATCGTGTAACTTTAAAACGTGATAACTTTTGCATGCGAGGTCGGATTCGAACGAGATTTTTTGCGTTGGCTTCGTATCGCCGTGCTCTTCGCGATGCAACCAGTTTGGAGTCGATTGGAGCTCGTTTGAATTTCGGGTAAAATTAAACGTTCGTTTAATTTTATTCGAAGCGAACGCCGAAACCGGAAATAAAAATCAAGGTGAGAACTCCTCACTCAATCGAAAGGTTTTGTTTAAAATTTTGAATAGTTAATATTGATTGATAATTGTTGATTGATTGTGCTAGTAGATATAGTAGGATATATACTATATATAGCGATATATATATATTGGCATATGTATATATCGGATTTGATTCCCCGCCTCGTATAGCGGATGAGACCCTATTGCGCCGTTATTAAGCGGAATATTTATAAAATCCCATATACCGCGATATTCCACCTTGAAATGGAATTGGTATTGTGCTAACGTCTGTGGATGCAGGGTAACAGGTTGGAGGGATCCAACTGGATTCCTCACATATTTGTTTATTTATAAATATTATGTTGATCGTTGATAACCATATTGATATATGACACTTATTCCCGTGATTGACCATTCGATGTCGTTGCATCATCGGATTCAAATTTTTAAAAATTAAAATAACGGTTTTGAATTTAAAAGGGATTTTAAATCGATTTTTCAAAGAATATGGTTTATTAAAAATTTTGAATTGATTAAATTTTAAAATAAATAGATGGATAAATTTTTATGTTTTAAAAAATTTATATTTTTATAAAATATAACTTAAAAGGAATTTTTAACAATAATAGGTTTTTATAAAATAGTTAAATTTGGTTTTTGGGAAGTTATTATTATTAATGGTTTATATAAAGGATTTTATAAATGGATGTTTTTAAATAAAAAATTATTGAAGTTATAGAATAAATTTATAAAGTGTTAAGTTGATGTATAACATGAATTCCACTAGGATTTATAGATTAATAAATGTGAAATTTATAAAACGAATGGTTATTGGAAAATTTTAAGTTTATAAGTTATTAACTTATAGAAATGGATTTGGGCATTAAAAAGGGGAATTTTATAGAAATTGTTAATAAATGAAGATTTCATTAGTTGAAATTATGATAAACCATAAAGAAATCTTGTAAGTGATAAGATTTTAAATTGGTGAAGTTCAAAGGAACGATTTGGTAAATAAATAATATTATAAGTATTTAACTTACAATATGGCTTTTGGGTATGAAATTGGGTTATGTAAAATTGCATCGGATTAATAAAGGAATTTATAAAATTGAGGTTTATAATAGAAATGGAATTTATAAACTATGTTTATAAATTTGAAATTCATCGAATTTGATAAATTGAAATATGGGAATTTGTTAAGTGGGCTATATTCACTATTTTGAATATTGAATAGATTATTAAATAAAAATGGGTTTGTTTTTGGGAAAGGAATGTTTTAAATGGAATTTAAAACGAATTAAAGGTGTTTTAAAATGTATTGAGTATTGAAAACATAGATTTCAACATTGATTGTTGAAATAGACGTTTTCGAGAAACAGAAGGGGATAATTTGTATAGTATTGGATTTATATATCTATTTTTAATTTCAAATCCATATACTAGTGTTTTTGGGTTGTCGTAACGATGTTTTACGCAACATTCGTTTTTAACCCAAATAAATGTGAATAAAAGAATGTTTTCTTAAAGAGAATGGAATAAAATACTTAACGGTAACTTAAGTATATTGAATATTTCCAAATTGTTGAAAATAAATAAATTTGTGAATTACTTATTTTTAAAATAAGCATGGGAATGGTTTTCTAATATGAAATGGAACGGTTTTTGTGAATTCACCTTTAAGGTAATTGAAAGCAAATAACTTGAAATCGATTTGGGAATCGTATGCTAGTAGATGCTTGGAATTTAAATCCACCTTGGAATGTATATATATGAAGGGAAATTTGTTTAAAAATAAATGTTGATTTATTTTTAAATATGAAAATATAATTTACGAATTTGGAACGTAAGTTAAAATAAATCGGTAAAGGTTTATTTGGTGGTTTGAAATTTGTTTCAAAAGGTATATATGGTTAAGGTGATTTGAAATTAGTTTTCAAATGGTTAAGGTGATTTGAAATTAGTTTGCAAATGGTTAATGTAATTTGAAAATTGGTTTTCAAATGGTAAAGGTAAATTGAAAATTGGTTTTTCAATTGGTTAAGTGTGGAAAATTTTATCGTGAAGTGGTTTTGGTAAAACAAATAACTGGGGCAATTATTTGTAAATGGTGTGTATATATATATATATCTTGTAAAGATATTTTGGGACTTAATAATTTTGGAAAAATTATTTGGAATCTGATGATGTGGCGCATCTTTATTGATAGTTAAATAACCGACTATCAATATTTACCCTTGGATGGTATTGATTGTGTTTGTTTGGAATTGAATGCACACTTATTTTTAAAATAAGCGCTCGCTATTCGGTTTAGCCGGGAGAGGACCTTGTGTCATATATCCCATTCCGAATATGCGATACGTCGTTTGGATTGCATTTGAAGACCGGTGTTGAAGACCGGGTATTTGTGAAAACGATAGGATGACCTATCGATTGTCTCCGCATCGTTAGCTACGATATGGAGATTTCCTTTGTGATGGGAAATTTTATCGGGATTATGAATACCCGGATTGCAAGGGCTTCTTTGGAAGTGCCTTCGGTTCTGTTCGAACCCGGAACAGACTTGTATGGTTACATGTTTGACATTACATTTTGAGAGATAGAGCAGATTTCTTTCAAATACATTTCTGTTGGTGGCGGAGAATTTATTCTCTTAGCTTAACACCCTTCTCTGAGACGTACGAGCTCAGAGGTTATGTAGTTGAAGGTTATCAGCGATATTTCCCAATCTGGTAATGTGGCATGCTGAGTGCTGCTGTGTGATGATCTTTGGTTGGTCATTTGTGATATGATCATTTGTTTGATCATTTATCTTTGTGATTATTGCTTTGGTCATCTGTGGACCCAAAGCATGGCTTTGTTGCACAAAGCGTAGCTTTGTGGACGAGACTTCGTCAGGACCTCACTCCCCGGAAATGGTCGAAACAGGAATATGCGGCAAGGTTATGAGGGTCGCTCCCTTTAGGGTATGTCATTTCCTTCTGGAAAAGGGTGGTATCATGGTATGGAGCCCAGATATTTACTCATGTTGATACACTATATCTATTACTGTGTGGTGTTGTTGGTATCGAGCGCTCGGATAAAGGTCCCAAAGGACCGGGGGATGACATATTCGTGTAGTAGTTACCTAGTTACAGAGGTAACCCGGCCTTGTGTTGGCAGAGATCTAACCGTAACGTTAGTTTCTCGGGACGTCCCGCCAGAGGCGATCCCATGTGGCAGTAGGAAGTTCCTTAGCCTGACCATTTGTTGGAAATCCAATCAAAACAATACGCGCCCTGTACGGTTTTAGTTGTATAACCTGCCATGGAATGTGGCGGTAACCTGCTATTGAACATGGTAGCTATAGTAGGCATACGACGAAATGTCGTATGCTGGCTAGGATTTATATTCTACTTTCGAAATTGTTTTCTACACTATGCACTAGTAATAATATCAAAAATGATTTGATTTTCGCGTAGTAAGCATCTTTGACTATCATAAGGAGAAATCTCCTCCAATTCTGCGTTTGCATTGTGTGTGTGGCGGGAGGCCTTATGGTAGTTTCATTTTCCAAAAAGCATTGCAGATTTAAAAATTTAAATTTTCTTGTTGCTTGTTTAAAGATAAACTGTTTTTGAGTTCTCACACCAGTCACATGACTGACCTGGAGTTTATTGTTCCTTTCCTAAACTCTGGGTGCCCACTATTTTCCACACGGGCAGTCTAGAGTTAGGTTGTCAGGTTATTCTGGATTCGGGAGTTGCTGTGTAGATCTGGAGGCGAGCCAGATAGCGTAGTCTATTATTTATTGTATATAGTATTTCTTTTCCGCTGTTGTTGTTGTACACTCTGATTGATGTAATGTAATGTGGTATATAAAATGTATAGTTCTTTGTTTTAAATGAATGTACATTTATCTATTATATATTGTTCCGCTGCGATTGTGAGATTCTGATTTTGTTTCCTGTTCTGTTGTTTGTTCTGTTTCTTCTCTCTTTTCTCTCTTCTTCTACCTCTTTCTTTTTCTTAAACCCTAACGGTTCGGTTTTTTCGACAACGAAAAATCGCGATCGTTACAATATATTTACAAAATTCTATTTTCTACATAGTTATGAACTAAATAATTAGTGAAAGTTTATAAACACCATAAATTTTGCATTTTCTATCACTTAAAATTAATTTACCCTTTCTAAACATTTTCATTGTCAATTTCCTCTATTTTGAATAAAATGCACTTTTTCATTTAATTGTAGTATATCACGTTTATTACTTTTAATTCAACAAATTACATTTTCTTTCTTGCAAAATGTTCCAATTCATTTACAAATATTATTTACACTCAAACTTACTTTAAATCACATTTTATCCTTTTTATTTCATTAAACACTTATTAAAAAGTGCTTACTTCTTTTAAAAATTATTAAAAGAAGCCACAAAGCAAAAATTAACAAAATTATTGCATTTTTACTCAAATAAAATTATTCTCACATTTATTATCATCCAAACCATTAAAATAAAGCTTTATGCTTTATTTTTAACAATTATTTCCCGAATTCATTATTTATAATAAATAAACAATTTATTTTCACCAATTTTTATTCAATATTCAATATTAAATCATAATTATCGTTATAATTTAATACTTAAAGGTAAACTCCAAATCTGGGTTATTAAATAACTAATTTAAAATTTTGAAAGTAAGTTAACTATGGTTAGACTTACGGGATAAGTAAATGTTAGAGTTAGTGTTAACGTTTATAACAATTAAGGAACATAATAAATTAATAAACAACGACAACATTTATTTTCCAAATAAACAAACACCGACCTACCCTTTTATTTGGAAAGGTGGACCAATAGCGGTCGTCAAGTTGAATGTGGCAGTCGACCAATCATGAACAGGTGGTGGTTAGGGTTTTGTTGATTTGAGCGTACCATATTTTATTATTTTTAACCTAATTTCATCCGACAGTTCCGGTATGTTTCAACTGTATAAATAGGACCCAACCCTCTCCACTTTTATTCATAAAAATTTGGAAAATGTAGCGAAACTTGGCCATCTTGTCTCTCCAATAAATTCAAAAATTCCATTAGAAATTCAAGTAAGAATCCTATTTAATTTTTTATTAATTCCTACAACCTATTCTTCTTTGAGATAAATATATGTATGTATGTATATATACATGTATATATTTATATATATGTATATATATGTATATGTGTGTGTGTGTGTATATATCAAAGGAGAGATCTGGAAGAGGTTACAAGGCTTTGCAAATCCGAAGAAGATAAAGCTACAGATATTATGTGAGTGGAAATCTTAGCATTTTTATTTTAGCAATTGATTGGTATATGATGGATTTGGATATGCGTTAGGGGCGTTAAGGTTGTGAAAACAAAATAATATAAAAACCCCTGTAAAACTCCTTTAATTCGAAATAAAAATTCAATGATTGTTTATTTTTAATTAGTGGAGATACATAGTGTTGCAGTTTTTGACAATTTCAAATTATATTCCACTCCTTCTTATTCTTCGATTTCATTATAAAATTTTGATTACAGAATAAGGGTATGAATATAAATTTTATTCATAGTTTGCACCGCTTATTCCATAAAAATAAAATGTTCATTTCTTGGTAAAAGAAGTATTGAATAGAAGGTGAAATTGGAATTTAAATTTCTATTGTTAAGATTATTCCACTGGTTGATGTACTAGATTGATTTAGAATTTATATACAAATCTGTTTATTGTAAATTTTGGATATTAGTATTCAATTCTTTGTTATGGATATTAGAATCCCTTGTTATGGATATTTGAGTTTTAGGATCATTGATAGTATGTAAAAGGACTTGTACTATTATTGTGAAAAAGAAATTGACATTTAGCATTATTTAGGGCGTAATCTTCACATGCATAGAAAATAATAAGTGTGTATTTATTTATATATTAATTACCATAAATAACATACAATTATAACATATTATTGCGTAGTTAATTAGGTAATAATTATCGTTAAATCGCCTAGGAAAGTAGTTAATATTTTAAGGCATAATAGGGAAGATTACTTATAAGGCCTTAATTCTGAAACTTAGAAATGTGTGTTATATATAGAGCATGAATATAAATTATGACTGAGTCATAGGGATGCGAGGTCGGTCAAAAGGCACATAAAAGTCTGCACAAATAACTTGGCTACCAGCAGTTTGACTTTGGGGCTAATGTGAGACATCGTAAATGATAAGTAACTATGATGAGGCGAGGTTGGTTTAAAGGATAAATCTGCACAGCTAATATGGTTACCAGTGCCTACGAATAGTTGGATAACATAAGACATCACCGTGGATTAAGGGTCATAATATGAAGGAATTGCTATAGGTTTTGAGGTATTGAGTGGTTGTTTGAGGGCCTATATCTTTTCTCTAAACGACTTATTAAATGGTCAAAGGTTAGTAATTAGGCATGGTAGGTGGCATCTCGTAAAGAGTCCACTTTAAAATAAGGTATTAAATGGTCGTTGTAGGGTCCTCCTTCCAAAAAAAGAAGTATTAAGTGGCTCGATGTGAATCCATGCATTGTCAGCTAAATAGGCACCTATGAGGAGTCTGCCTTGAGAATAAGTATTAAATGATAGGAAGCTTGCCTCAATTGAGGTCTTGAATAGTTAGAATCTTCCTATTGTCAGTAAAAGGCATTAAGTGACTTGAGTACTATCTCTCGCATTGTAAACATTTATAACATTAATTATGGGATTGGGAAACCTACTTCGGGAATGGAAGGTACTAAGTCATTATTTGAGGACCCGCCTCTTTTCCATATATGAAGTACTAAATGGTTTTAAACATGTAAGATATATTCTTATTTTGAAATATAATTCCCAAATACTTAAATAGTAAGGCTTGATGGTTTTTATTCAATAGATATTTGTTGTTCTAAACTCCGGGGTACTCAAATTTTACGAGTAGCCAAGGGATTCAGGTTAACTTTGACGAATATTGGAGGATCAATGGAGCAGGAGGCTTCTATGTTAGATATATAGTATTCCGCTGTGTTTGGTATCTCTGTGTTGTCTTTGAGTTGTATTGAGTTGTAATAACTAGACAGGTGTTTATAACTGTCTAGTATGTGTTGTATTATCTGTGTACTCTGATAGTTGTTGTATACTGTGTAATATTTTATGTTATTAATAAAATTTATTCGTTCCGCTGTTTAGATTCTGATGTGTTGTTTCTTCTTCTTATCTTTCTTTCTCTTTTCTATCCTTTTCTTTCTTATTTACGATGCGTCATTCTATGAAGACGGATGGTAGGTCTTTATAGTGGTTTCTAACCCCCTCCTCATTACAACATAGGTTAGAGAAGGAGTTGACGTGCTTGAAGATGATGAGAGTGGAGCTTATGGCATTTGTTATTTATCTATTCATGGTATTTTCTATTATATTCATAAAAAGTATTTTTGAATAAAATGATGTAATGGTTGTTATTGGGATCATATTATGTTTTATGAGATTTGAAATAAAATAGATAATTCATTGCTATTAAATTTTGTTTCATCCGTTGTGAGTTCTGAAAGAATAGTTAGATAGCTCTGTTTTGTTATTTTTACCAACTAATAGCCAGCTTTGGAGTGGTTCTAAGTTTTAATGGACCTTTTTCGGAACAGAATTTCGTCCTATTTTGTGGCGGGTTGTTGCCTTTGGTATCAAAACTTAGGTTACCCGATCAATGGATAAATGTATATGTATGAGTGGCGTATTTTTTATTTCTAAAAATATTTTTCAAAAACATATGATATATAAATATATATACTTATTTTGAATATACGTCTAACTTTATAAATTCCAACTGTAAAAGTAGTTGCGACTATATTCCAAAAGGTTAGGCGAATCAGCTATGAGTTGGAAAAATAAATAGAGTTAAATTTATAATTCTACTCCAATTATCCATGGAAAGGAGGTTGTGCTGTACGGAGAGGACTAAGAAGAGCATGACACGACATATGGGAGTAGCCTAGAATCGAGATAGTACTTGGCTTTTTGTTGGACCCTATAAGCTTACTAAATAATAGGAAAGGAAAACATATATGGAAGGGTTGTAACTCTAAAATTTAATCGACAATGAATGTGCAATAAGTGACAAGTTACAAGAAATTAAATGGATTAATGACACCATTAAGGTAAAAATTTGAATAAGTAAAAATGTCTTTAGCAAACGTCCGTTGAGATAGTAGCCATTTAGTACGGATGAAGCACCATTTACGGAAATAATAATTAAAAATGTTAGGTATTAATGAAATATATAAGGTGGAATATTGTTGAACATCGGAAAGAAATATGTAAAGAAGGAATGAATCAAGCTTCCATAAGAAGGTGTAAATTAATCACCACAAGAAGATAACCAGATTTTGATTAAGTAGGAAAGTTCAGAGGACAGAACAATTAATGTTAATTTTCAAATCCTACACCATGAGAAAGAATTGATAAGAAGGTTTTTGAAAACACCTTGAATGTTTTGAACGAGCTTTTAAAATGATTATTGAATGAATATCTTATGTATTATAAGTTGAAATTTTTGAAAGAAAGTGATTTTGATAGGCTTTGGAATTATGCTACCAATTATTTTGAAAAGTGAGTGTAATCTTAAAAACAAAATTGTGGATGATTTTTATAAAATGAATTTGGAAATCTAATGACTTGAAGAGTTGGAAAAAGTTTTCATTTATTAAATTCTTAGTTTAAAATTTGTTGACTTAAAAAGTTTTCAACTTTTAGATTCTCCGTTTTTTGGATTTTTCTATTTTCTATATAATTTTTCCTACTTTATAAATTTGGAAGTTCTTTTCTTTAAAATTCTTTTTAAAGGTGCATAAATGTAAATGACATCTGATTGAAATAGGAAAATAAAAAATAGAAACATAAGAATGTTAGGTAGGAGGGTTATTCCCATACAACAGTATGTAGAGAATGATAGCTGAAACTTAGATAGTAATGGCATTTGGAATTATTTGAATGTTATGAATTTAAAGTCCAGTTTTTAAAGGAATAAATTTTTGATGAAGAAAGTTTAAAAGGAGGAAACTATTTGGTTCCTCTTTGGAACTATGCAATTTTGAAAGCTTGATAAAGTTTTTTAAGTTTAAAGGTAAAGATTTTGAATTTGGCACTTCATGTTTGTGAAATTTTGGTTTTACAAGAAACAGGTAATGAATATTGATTTTGAATTTGATGTAATAAGTTTTATTTGTATATAAACAATCTATTAAAGATTATTTTGTATGTTGAAAACTTCCATGTTATAATAATAGTGAAAACCAATTTTTTTAAGGAGTAGTTGGGATCACTACCTACGTAGGAAAAGCTAAAGCTTTTAGGATATGAATAAAATGGGAAAAAATGTACAACTTGGCCTGGAAACTTGAAATTGGTCCCAAACCTCTATTTGTAGAAGTTGGTTAAAGTTGAAAAATTACTCCAGATTTATAATTGGGTTGTAGATTAGGTTGCCTTATATAATTTGGAATGTAAATTTATAAATTTTAATTATTTAGAGCGGTTACCGTGTAATTTTCATAAACTACCATTTGCATTAAAGCGAATTGTTTGAATTAACAAAGGATGCACCAAAAAGGAAAAGAGATGTGTAGGATATGGTTACCCTTTCCATTATTTACACTATCTCTTTTGATAAAAGAGAAGAAATAATTCATTGTAATTCAAACAAAGCAAAATTTTCAATTGCGGTTAATATATGGGAAATTTTTACGGTAAATCTTTTTACAAGGATAGTTCTAATAAATTAAAAATGTGAAATAAGCGTTCTAATTTGGAAATTAGTATACAAGTACAACCACACTTAATGACTAAAAATAAGAATATATAAAAATAGCATAATTATGACTATGTATGTATTAATTAGTAATTAACGAATTAGAATTTATGGACATTAGTTACAAATTTAACAGGCAATAAATTTGTAATTAATAAGAGAAAAAACGAATTAAATGAAGGCTAATTAAGAAAATATCATACGGCATTCATGGAAGATTTGAATTCGAGTAATGGATGGATTTTGGAATTCGTAAAAGGTTAAAAGGATTAAATAAGGATTAATTAGAGATGGCCCAATTTTTGACAATAATGATCAACTACTATGGATGTATTAACTAAAGTAATGGATGGACTACATTTATTAGAAACCAAAAGAAAAATTAATAAAAGTAAGTAATAATGGAATGACATTTTAAAAATATCCATCTTACCTTAGTAAGAAGTGTTAGGACCTCAACACCATTTATACTAGTTGATGTTAAATGGTAGCTTTAGGCCAAATTTTTTTTAGAATTTTTGGCTTGTATTGCTAGTTGTCTCCTTTAGTTATTGGAAAATCATATGATATGGTATAAGACATATCCTTTTTATCCCTATGTTGATTTCATAAATGAGATTAAATCACTTCATAAATATATATATTGAGAAGCAATGTAAAAAAGAAAATTTTATGGGAACACATAACTAGCGATATATCATATGTGAGACTAGAATTTAGTAAAGAAATTAGTTTAACAATCTACAGTAAATGAATGCTTTAACATTAAAACTTTAGGATTTTCGCAAAAATAAAATTTGGCTACCAAAATGACACCATTTAAGGAAGAGATTATATATATATATATATCTGTGTGTGTGTGTGTGTGTGTGTGTGTGTGTGATAAGAGAATTTTCTATTCAATAAGGATAAAGAAAAAGGTAGAAAAATTTGTTGCTAGGTGTTTGACATTAAAAACACTTTTATTCACTTTTTGGGCAATAAGACTGCAGCGTCTCTAGCTAAGATTCTTATTAAGGAGGTGGTTCGACTTCATGGAATTCCAATTATCATCTTTAGTGATAGGGATCCCTTCTTTGCTAGAAAATTTTGGAGAAGTTGCTGGAATCTTTAGAAACCTCATTAAATCTTAGCATAGCTTATCATTCGCAAACCGATGGACAAACTGAAGAAATGAATGGGAACTTAGAGGATTTGTTGAGAAATTGCATCATGGACTTTGGACGACATCAAGAGCAACACTTACCTTAGTATAATTTACGTATAATAGAAATCACCAATAGACGATTGATATGGCACCCTTGAATCACTTTATGGGAGGCCATGCAAATTGCCAAATTATCGGTGGGAAACCACCGGCAAAATTTTACTCGGACCAGATCTTAATTACGAGACTTTGGAAAGATAGAGTTGATTAGGAAACATGTGAATGTCATAATGTCTGAACAGTTGGAAAATTTAGCACCAAAATCTATTGGGCCTTTCACAATATTGGAAAAATAGGAAAACATGTAAGTTAGCAGGAGTCCATGGCCTTTTTTACGTTTTTCATTTGATGAACTACCGTCATAGCATAACCATTATGGCAAAGCCTAATCAATTTTAGGTATTTGGATGAAGCTAATAGTGTTCTATGCCACTACACTCAATGTGGAGTATGGAACTAGGAAGCTCCACAATAAAGAAATAAGATTAGTTTGAGCACAATGGGAAGAAAATCCAATGGAAAGCATGAGGACTTCTCATCCCGAGCTTTTCATTGGTAAACTTTTTCCTCGAAAATTAGAATTTTGATTGCATCATGGTTGTTAGATTGGATTGTAGGAGATGGTTACTACACTTTCCACTATCACTTTATACTCATGTTGAAATATTCATGCATGTTTAAATAATTTGCACACATACTTGCAGGACATAATCACACAATCAAGCTAGGGTTGAGCTCATTTACAGTGTGTTTTCAGTACATAATCACATTGCACTTCAGTTGCATAGATGGTTGTGTAGATAATTTGGTTGTACAATCTAGATATTATTGCGTGTTACACTATTTTTCCCTTAGGAAAGATTTTAGGGATGAAATCCTTTTTAAAGGTAGGAGAATGTAATAACCTATAAAATCAACCATAAGTAAAAAAATCAAATTAAATAAGGTAGGAAAAAAAACTTTTTTTTTGGAAAAAGTCAAAATTCAACAACAAAACTTATGTTGTTGCGTTCATGATGATTTTTCGATCAATTTCTTTATATAATATGTCGAAAACGAAGCTCAAACAACGAAGTTACAAGCATTTGAAGTTTTCGAGTTTAAAATAATTTAAATTGAATTCAAATTCAAATAAATAAATAATTTTAGAATTTGAGATTCAGAAGCTAACTAACATTAGACTTTGGGTTTTAGTAAACAGTAGAGTCAATGTTAATGTTAAAAACAAGTAGGAATATAATAAATTAATAAATAAAGACAACATTAATTCCCTAATAAACGCACACCAGTCGACTCCTTTATTAAGACCAGTAGACAAGTTGTGGTAGAACAGTTGAAGGTGGTCGTCGATCGGTCATGAATAAGTTGCAGCTATGGTTTTGTTGATTTGAGCATGCGGATTTTATTATTTTTAACCTAGTTTCTTCCGACAGATTTGATGCATTTCAACTTCTTTAAATAGGACCCTATTCTCTCAACTTTTATTCATAAAATATTTATTAAATCTAGTGACACTTTACCATCTTGTCTCTCCAATAGATTCAGAAACTCCATTGGAAATTCAAGTAATATTCCTATTTAGATTTCTATTAATTCTTCTAACCTATTCTTTTTCAAATTTTTTGAATCTAACGATATACCTATCTATTACTCTCTCTGCGTTTATGTATCAATGGAGAAATCAGAAAGAGGTTGTAAGTTGTTGCAAATCCAAAGAAGACAAAGCTAAGGATATTATGTGAGTGGAAATCATAGCATTTTTATTTTTTTGACTGATTAGTATGTGACGGATTCGGATATGCCTTAGGGGTTTCAGGATTGCGAAAACAAATTACTATAAAACCTCCTAAAACTCCTTTAATTTGAAATGTCAATTGTAGAGGAACTTCTCAATTGTTTGTGTTGAATTCATGGAGTTGCATAGTTTTTGCTGTTTTTGTTAATTTTGAATTCTATTCCACTCCGCCTTATTCTTTGATTGGATTATAAAATTTTGATTAAAGAATAAGGTTGTAAATTATGAATTTTATTTTTAGTTTGCACTACTTTTCCACAAAAATTAAATGTTTATTTCTTTGTTAAAGAGGTTTTGAATAGAAGGTGAAATAGGAATTGCAATTTCTATTGTTAAGATTATTCCACTGGTTTGATGTAATAGATTGAGTTAGATTTTATATAAATGTCTGTTTATTGTAATTTTTGGATATGAGTATTGAATCCTTTGTTATGAATATTAGATTTTTATGGATATTGGAATTTTAGGATAATTGATAATATGGAAAATGACTTGTACTATTGTTGTTAAAAGAGAATTAATATTTAATGTTAATTAAAGCATAATCTCCACACGTATAGAAAATAAGAAGTATGTGTTTACTTATATATTAATTATCATAAATAACGTACAATTATAACATATTATTGCATAGTTAATTAGGTAATAATTATCATTAAACCTCCTAGGATGTAATTAATATTTTAAGGCATAAGAAGGGGGATTCCCTGTGGTGCCTTAATTATGAAAGTGAGATGTGCATTATATACATATAGAGCATGAATATAAATAATGAATGAGCCATAGGGATGCGAGATCAGTCAAAGGCACACAGAAGGTTGCCCAGCAAACCTGTCTACCAATAGTATGAATTTGGGGATGATGTTGGACATAAAATATGATAGGTAACTACGATGTGGTGAGGTTGGTCCTAATTCTTTAGGATAAATTGCCTGGTTGATCTGGCTATCACTCCCTACAAATAGTCGACTAACGTAAGACGACACCGTGCGGTACGAGTTATAATACGAAGGACATACTTCAGGATTTTGAGATATTAAGTGGTTGTTAGAGGGTTCGCCTCTTTTTCCTAAATGAAGTATTATATGGTCATGGGTAAGTAATTACTCACAGTAAGGGAAAGAGTCCACTTCAGATTAAGGTATTAAGTGGTTGTTGTAGGGCTTGCCTTCCCATAAAAGATGTAGTAAGTGGCTTGAAGAGATTCCATGTACTGTCGGCTAGGTAGGCACCTATGAGGAGTCCTCCTAGAGAATAGGCATTAAATGATGAAGGGCCTACCTTAATCGAGGTTTCAAATGGTGAGAATCCACATATTCTCAATAAAAGGTACTAAATGACTTAGGTACTATCTCTCACACTGTTAGACATATATAACATTTGTTATTCACATTATTCTCAAAGGATATAAGCAAAGGAATTTATGTCGAAGCTAATGGATGATGTCGTAATCAATGATGCCAAAGGCTTATTATTACTACCAATGGTAATTCTGAAGGTATATATCATGACAATGTTATCATAATCCTGCATCAACAAGTGATGTCGAAAGAGTAAAGTTGGTGTGCCATCAAAGCTAATGTTGAAAGCCAACTAAACCTCCCCATAACAGCAAAAGTTAATAGGCAATGTCGCATATCATCAGTAAAGTATGAAAATATATCAATGTCAAAAGTATACAATTCCATATCTCAAAAATAAAGAATCATAGACAATGTTGCATACCATCTATAGAGTTATACGATTAGTGTTGGGATTCTTGTATCGCCAAATAATGTCGCATGGAATTTATGTTGTATACAGCCAATACAGTAATCATCCAATGTTGTACCGGTGTGGTCTATGTCACATCTCATTGATGTTGTAATCTATCAATGCCCCCATTCACCTATGACGAAAGAATGGATATTTTAACTCATTAATATCACTCTTTGTCGATGTCGCCTATCATTGATACCCACTATTACTAGTGATATATATATATATATATATAATGATATCTCATATTACTGGTATCATGGATGTCTACTGTCAATGCCACCCATTATTGATAGCGCAGCTTTATCAATGTCGCATCTCAGTGATGGCATTAATCATAGGATGATACAGCATGTCTTCGACGACAATAAGAGTTATCAATGTCCATAAGGAGCTATCAAAGTCGATGTCACCGCTTCATTATTAATGTTGTCTTTTATCAATGTTATGCATTACCAATGTCGTCACTTGTCAGTATCAATGCTCATCAATGTTGTTCACTGATCAATGTTGCTACTCATTATATTGTCACTTATTGAGGCCGCCTTCATTGATCACATATCATTAATTCCGCATTGTGGTAATGTCACGCTTCATGTTTTCGAATGTGATAAGGGAAGTTACCAAGGCAGATTTGATAACCGAGTGATATTACTTCCTATCAATAAGGAATATCGAAGATCATTAAGGATGAAGCATACGATCGACACATCAACATGGCAAAACTGTCGAAGGTTATGCATACCGAAGTAAGGCAAAGCGGCAATCCGCACTTCAGCCCTTATTATTACGGACCTAGGGACATAAAGGAAGGGGAGATCATTTTCTTTTCTCTACTTTCAAAATAAACTCTTGAACCCTAAATTGAACTAATGAAAACATGATTTCAAATGTAATTATTATGAAGGACTTGGACATGTCCATTACTTTTATTCCGCACTTTAGACATTATTGAACATGGATATACGTATAATAAAGATATTTAGGAATAAAACTCGATGTGGTTCATTTCTGAGAGGCTTTGGTCTAAACAACTATCTTGCCTATCATATATGGACATGGGACTTTGAACATAAGAACTGCCTATTCAGCTCATTAATGTGCTTAATTATCTATTATGCATATTTATGGCCTATCTTCCTTTTCCTTTGATCATGTGACATGGCTTTATGAATACCTTATTCCCAAAGACCACATGGGCTCTCAAATTCTTTATTCTAAAATCTCATAGGCATCATGGGACCATCTTTAATAATACCATCTTACGCTTGGCCTTGTATGCTAATCGTATTATTTTTTCTCATCATGAATTGGCCAAAACCACTTAAGCCATGCTTAATTGTGTCGTCAGGAATGTTAGAATCAAGGTTTGACTTGTCATATTTGGCATTATGAGTATTAGACCAGTTTTCGTTTTAACATTTTAGTGCTAGAAGGAGGGCTTGAACCTTTGAGTCCCTATAATTCACTCTTTAAAACTAATTTTTCTTTCGTTTTAGGGAAATGGTGAGACCAAGGCAAACTAACGTCTCTAACGAAGAAGTCGCACAATGAGCAATGTTGGCAGAAAGTATTATTTCTAATTTTAACCTGGACAATGTAGAAGTCGGACAACTGTCGGAGGCTGCACAACCTACCAACAACAAAGTTAAGATTGAAAACCAAGAACAATAAGTGTCAATGATGAAAAAACTTTTGGAAGGAACCCTACAAAAATATGCCAAAACCACCAGGCTCGTAGAGGGGGATGAGATATAGTCTCCAAGAAGGGGCCTACATGCCTCTTTGCTTAAAAAAAAGTAGAAGAAAACTCGTTATAACTCCACAAATAAGAAAAGGTGAGCAACAGACTGAAGCAACTGAGCACTCTCCAAGATCAATGGCGAATAAAAAAGTTAGAGAAAATTGCCAAGGGATATTCGTGGAGAAGTTCAAGCAGCATTCTGGAAGATCAACCTCCAAAGAGTACAAACTTGTTAGGAACAATTACCACAGTGATGAAGCTTATCTGAGAAATATGGCCGATAAAATGGCAAAGGACATGCTTAATTTTAAAGGAAAAAGAATAATTAATGAGAAGGTCAACAACAACTATAGAGAGGCTCCCATCATAGACGAGATCATGTCCACCAGGATCCCGTCCCACATCAAAAAAATTTCCTTAAGTTACAGTGGGACAACCGACTTCGATGGTCACTTAAAAGCATTTGAAAGTCGGATAGAACTTTACAATGCCTCTAGAGTAGTGCGTTGCACACTTTTTCCTACTACATTCTAAGGCGTGGCAACCAAGTTATATAGACATTATCGTGAAAGGAGTATCTACTCCTGGAAGCAATTTTTGCTAATGCTGGCACAATTTTGTACTTGCGAAGACCCCAAAATTAACTACAGCATACTAGCCGATATCAAGCAGAAACAAGGAGAGTTATTGGGAGATTATTTTAGAAGGTTTAATGCCAAAGCACTAAAGGTGAAGATGTGATAGATAGAGGTTAATTGATGGCAGTGCACTTGGAGCCGATTGAGCAAACACCTTTTTGGCGAGAAATTTATCTCCATAGATATGGGGATCCTCGGGATTTCCATTTCAGAGCTGATAAATTTATCTTTATGGATGAAATGTATTAGGCCAAGAAGAAGTCCCAGGCAAAGAAAGAAATGGGAGAAGCTGATTTTAATCACAATAATAAGAAATCAAGATGGGAAGAAAAGACCAACTATGTTGCTCTAAATAAGCCAATATCATATATTTATGCTATAACAAATGAAAGCGCTAACTTCACAACCTCATTTAAAGCTAGGAACAACCTTAAACCAACTAGAGGCGGAGATTATTATGTCTATCATAAAGCAAATGAGCATAAAATGGTCGAGTGTCATGCATTGGCAAGAATAATTCAATACTTGATTCTTTCTGGAGATTTTAAAGAGTTTATCAAAGATGATCAGAAAACTACGCATTCTGAGGATTTCAACTAAAGACTTTCAAAAAATGCTGCAAATTTGGTAGAAAGTGATATTCAGCCAGATTTCATGCTGCCCCTCAACATAATTGACGATACTCATGTAGGCCCACATCTCGCTGTTAGTAGCAAAAGATCTAGAAATCGCTACGTGAAAGAAGCAAGAGATGGTGTTTTCTCTATTCAAGAAGAGTCGTTGCTTAAGAACCCCAAAAATCAAAGCCAGATGCACAACTTAACCATCACTCTGCAAGTGCTAAGAGGAGTTCTCCATTTTCATAATGATCATCTTATGATAACTTTGCAAATTGGACTCTCTATGGTTGCTAAAATTTTAGTGTATACTGGAAGCACATTTAACTTATTTTTACACATGCCATTGACCAAATGGGAATCCTATAAGAAAAACTAAGCCAAGCTTTTAGCCCATCTTTGGATTCATCAACAAAGGATCAACCCTATAGGAAGATAAAACTTCTGGTGCAGATGAGAATTCTGTCATACCCCATGACCATTGAGACTTTTTTATCATCATGGATCAACCCTCTCGTTACAATGCCTTCTTTGGGAGGTCAGCATTAGACGAAATTTATGCTTTTGTCTCGTAAAATACTCGATCGTGAAAATTTTGACAAAGCGATTGGCAAAATAGTAAGGGGAGAGCAACTTAGCTTTTGAAAAATGTACATTGCCACACTTGAGCTATATGAATGAAACTATCTTTCTTGTTATGACTCGAAGCAAAGTGATCTAATAGGGTTGGAATTATAAAGTCTTTGGATGAGGGTTTTTTAAACCCATCATCTAAAGCTAAAACAAAGCAGAATACTATGAAGATCTGATTTTTCTAAAAAGAAATAAAAGAGGAAAGAAACAAACCTGGTAGAGGATGAAATAGAAGGTGGGGAGATAGTCACTAAATTGGATTGTTGAGATGAACAAGAATGAATTAAGGATATAGAAGATCTTGAGGAAATATGCTTGGATCCAATTGATCCAACAAAATCAGTAAAATTTGGAGAAGATTTAGATAGTAAACTTATAGGGGAATTAACTCGATTTCTTCAATCCAGCGGAGATGGGACCCATTTGAATATGGTTGGGATGGATCTAACTGTTATGTGTCATTCCTTGAATATAGATTTAAATATTACACCTATGCGGAGGAAGAAAAAGCTGTTTGACATGGTCTGGTCTAACGATCTGAAAGAAGTCAAGAGATTTCTTGAGAATGGTTTCATCAAAGAAGTACTCCATCCGAAGTGGTTAGCCAATCTAGTGCTGGTCAAGAAATCCAATAGGAAATGGAGGACATGTGTTGATTATACTGATTTAAATAAGGCATGCACAAAAGACTACTACCCTTTCCAAGAATAGATCGATTAGCCAATGCAACAAGTGGACATAAACTATTATCTTTCATGGATGCTTATTCCGGATACAATCAGATTCCAATGTTCAAACCAAATGAGGAGAATATAAGTTTCATAACAGATTAGGAAACATGTTGTTACAAAGTAATGCCTTTTGGGTTGAAGAATACTGAAGCGACGTACCAAAGATTGGTGAAAAGGATGTTTAGAGAGCAAAATGGCTAAAACATAGAGGTGTACGTGAATGATATGCTAGTTAAATCACAAGAGGAAAGCACCCATGCGAAAGATCTTGAAGAAATGTTCAAGGTGTTAAAGAAGTATCGGATGAAACTCAATCCATAGAAATGCTCTTTTGAGATTCAATCTAGAACGTTCATAGAATATATTGTCAACGCCAGAGAAATTGAAGGCAACCTTGACCAAATTCAGGCCATTAAAGATATGGCAGAACCTAAGACGAGAAAATATGTAATGAGTTTAAATGGAAGAGTAGCAGCGTTAAACAGATTCATCTCTAAGGACACCGAAAAATTCATCCCATTCTTTGATGAAATTTAGTAGAAGAAAAACTTTGAAGGAGAGGAGGATTGTCAATGAGCCTTTAAGGAATTAAAAGATCATCTTGAGACGCCACTAATCCTATCTAATTCCATAGACGGGGAAAGCCTTTACCTTTATATGGCGGTCTCTGAATATGCCGTCAGTTTTTTTTGATAAGAGAAGATAAAGGAATTCAGCTTTTGGTATATTATACGAGCAGAAGGCACAAGAATGCGGAAACTAGTATCCGGTTATAGAGAAATTGGCATACTTCGTAAAACACACTGCATGAAAACTAAGAGTTTACTTTTAAGTACATCCGATCAAGGTTTATGTTGGGCGGATTCTCGCCCAGTAGGCCACGAGACCGTGAAGCGTCATATCCCATGCACATTCGAAACCAACAGGCACAGTAGGCGTCATCTCCTTGCACTCAAGTGCTCATGTCCATTCGGTACCTCCTTGTACCAGGGTCCATTCGGCATCCATGAACCCATGTCCATTCGGCTCTCTCCTCTCATGTCCATTCGGCACCAGCTCAACGCCGGACCACACAATGCCGGTCCAATACTTCCACTCCACTACCGGATCAACCCCCTACCGAGCCAACCTCATTCGGTCCCCCACTCCATTCGGCATAGCCGGTCCAAGCCCCGCCGAATACCACCACCGGACCACACTATTGCCGAACCACCTTCTCATCACATCTCCACCGAACCAATGCAACATCTCCTGCTCCATACCGGTCCAACTTATGACCGGACCAACACATACCCTACTCAATACCGATCCACACCCTACCAGACCAACGCCACTCCAAATTCCATGCCGAATGAAGCTCCGCCGAACCAGAACGCTGCCAGGCCAGATTGCTCCAGCCCGGGCCCACCAACAGCTATATACCTCCAAGACCCCTTGCCCCCTACCTCATTCTATAAATAGAGGGGCAGGGGTACAACAATGGCAGACAAGTTTGAGAGCTCAAGCAAGGAAGGAACTTTCAAACTACTTTCATACACTTGTACACAACGCATTGTACTTGTAACCTGAAAGAAAGAAGATAATAACATATAAAGTGGACGTAGGCACATTCTGGCCGAACCACTATAAATCTGTGTGTCTTTTACATTTCAGCCCCTACTTTTCTCATATTTACATACTCATCTAAAATCATTGAAAATTACATATAATCAACTAAATAATACGACTTGGAGGTGTTTGTCCATTTTTTGTGCAAACATTTTTGGTGCTTTCACTGAGAGCTGAACTCAAACTTCATCTTCTCCCACTCAACCTTTTTCCTAACGACATCACTCGTTGCTTAGAAATCATGCCTTCCAAACAGAGAAGGGATGTTAACAAAGGAAAGAACATCGCAACTAGCAGCCTTCCAGATCCAGCAATCACAGATCAGCCCACTTCAACAGCAGTACCAGATGAAAATCAGGAAAATCCAACTGGTCCCGCAACGGAACAACCAATCACTAGGGCAGATCTGGACAGGGTTGTGGCTGAAGTAACTAACCGCTTCACATCCCAACAAGAAACTTTGGTGGACCAACTCATGACACGCTTAAGGGACGCTGAAGAGTCCAACCGCAACACTGAATCATGGGGTGAATCCCAATCCGGAGGATCCCGGAGGCAACAAAGGTCTTCACTCTTCGAACAAGCTATCAACAGGAAAAACAATGATAGGGGCCGCGCCCGGACTCAGCCCGAATTCCGACTCGAGGAAGCCCTTGGAACCGAACCTAGCGGGGGAGGCACCAGGCGAGGGTCGGATGTAGCTGAGCCAGTCATGCCACCTAATCATAGAAACCCCGCTGAACGGAGCCGAGCTAGAACCCAGCCCGAAGTTGACCCCATGGATGTGCTCGAAACAGAACCCCACAGGGGAAGATCAAGGCAGGGGGCAACTGTAGCTGGTCCTAGCGTGCATCCAAGCAGCCAAAGACAACCACTGGATAATGCTAGAGGTGATAGACTGTACCATCCCTACAGGTCATCTGGACGAGATAGATCCCGCAGGGAAGAACCGAGCTCATTTTTGTCCGCTCCAAGTTCTGACGAGCGGATGGCACGATTATTCAGAGAATGTGTCCAACGGGAGCAAAGGGACCGGGGAATAGGCGCTAGGGTCACCAGTCCCTTTACCCGAAATATCGAAACTGCCATCACTCCCCGGGAATGGAAAATGCCAACCATGGAACCTTACAAAGGAACTTCCGACCCCATCGTACACCTGCAGAGATACACCCAGCATATGCTCATGAGTGGAGCAACAGAAGGAGTATTATGTAAATGCTTTCCGCTATTCCTATCAGATCTAGCTACCTCCTGGTTCTGCCATCTACCCCAAGGATCCATCAACTCATGGGAGATGTTAAAAGAAAGGTTTATTAGCCAGTTCCGCATCCATGTGGAACAACCCAGGGATGCTTATTCTCTATCCAATGTCAAACAGAAAACCGGAGAGACGCTACAACAATATCTAACACGGTTCAACGCCGCAGCGGCAGCAGTTCAAGATGCCGATGAAAAACTCACTCTAATGGCCCTCTGTAGTGGTGTGCATCCAGACACCAAGTTTGCCAGAAGATTAACTAAGGAAAAACCAGTTACCTTGCCTGATTTCTTCCATGAAGCTGGAAAGTATATGAGACTTGAAGACGCTGCTACGGAGAGGCAGCCAGGGCAACAAGGCAAGATAATTCAGGACAAGGTTCCCACTGCAGCTAAGGACGCTCGAAGAAATGAATCTAGAGACAATGCTGGGGGCAGAAAGGGTGAGAAGCGCCAATATCGACCAGGGCCAAGATTTGACTCCTACACTCCTTTGAATGAAACAATCGAAAACATCTACCTAGCCACTCAGGGCGAACTCGGATACAAGCGCCCCCCGCACAAGAAAGAATCAGATAACGCACTCAAGTCCGGAAAGTTCTGTCGCTTCCACGAATCCCACGGACATGACACCAATGAATGCCACCATCTTCGGGACTTGATCGAAGAACACATTAGAAGAAGAAGACTGGAACGTTATGTGAAAAGTCAGAACAGGACTCCAACTCCTGCCAATGAGAACTCAAAGCAACCCCTCCCAGAAGTAGGCGGAGGGAGTCGCAACAATCACAACACCAGTGGCTCTAGTCAAGAGAAGATAGTAGTCCTTACCATCTCAGGAGGACCACACATTGCCGACAGAAGTTGGGCAGAGATGGAAAGGTACGGCAAGTCGCTTAGAAATGCCGAAGGATATGTTAACTCCATTACGGAGGAACGCCACCCGAAACGAAAAGAAAACGACGACATCATATTCAGTAGGCGTGATTTGGAAGGAAGACAGTACCCACATATGGATCCTATGGTCATCTCTGCCTGGTTCGGTCCAGCTAAAGTTTTTCGGATTCTAATAGACACAGGAAGCTCCGTTAATATCCTGTTCAAACATGCTTTCGACAAAATGAAGTTATCAATGAAGGATGTATCCCCCTGTGACAAACCACTGCACGGTTTCACTGGAGATGCAAAAATGCCCCTCGGGCAACTTGACCTCTTCGTCGAAATAGGAAGTCATCCCCGCTCCGTTGTGCGAAAACAAACGTTCGTACTAATAGAAAACCACTCGGCTTACAACGCTTTCTTGGGAAGACCAGCCTTGTCTGACTTTCAGATTGTATTAGCCCCCTGGTGCCTGAAAATGAAATTTCCAACAGACAACGGAGTAGGAGAAGTAGAAGGAGATCAAGGTGCTGCCCGAGACTGCTACGTAACTGAACTTCGCAATAACCGCAGAAAGAATAAAGGAAAAGATGCAGAGACTACTCTCTGCATGAAAAGCTTGGAGGCATAGCAACTAAAGAAAGCCCCTCCTCTTCGATACACAAGCGATCCCTTCAATGAACTAGACCCCAGGGATAAAGAGGAGGAGGCTACCGCCGAGCCTGCAGAGGCTATGGAATTCGTATCGGTAGATAAGCATGATTCAAGTAGACTATTAAAAATCGGATCTCAGCTGAAAACGGAATTGAAGGATCGACTCATTGACTTTCTCCGCCACAACTTAGATGTATTTGCGTGGACCCATGCCGATATGACAGGAATCTCCCCAGACGTAGCATGCCACATGTTGAACATCGATCCCACCAAGGTACCAGTAAAGCAGAAAAAGAGGAGCATGGGGGCAGAGCGATCAGCAGCCCTTGATGAGGAAGTAAAAAATCTACTTGCTAATGACTTCATACGGGAAGCCATCTACCCAGAATGGATCGCTAACCCAGTGCTAGTAAAAAAGGCCAATGGAAAGTGGCGAACATGTATTGACTTCTCCAATCTGAATGATGCTTGCCCGAAAGACTGCTTCCCACTTCCCCGAATTGACCAACTCGTGGACAGCACAGCTGGGCACGAACTCCTATCTTTTATGGATGCATACTCCGGATATAACCAGATCCCCATGCACGCTCCCGATCAGGACCACACTAGCTTCATCACCGACCGCGGATTATATTGTTACAAAGTCATGCCTTTTGGACTCAAAAATGCTGGAGCTACCTATCAACGCCTCGTCAACAAAATGTTCGCAGAACTGATAGGACGTACTATGGAAGTATATGTGGATGACATGTTGGTGAAGTCCAGGAAAGCCAACGACCATGTAAGCCATCTGGACGATATGTTTCGGGTACTTCGCCGATATGGAATGAAGCTGAATCCTCTAAAGTGCTCCTTCGGAGTATCATCGGGAAAATTCTTAGGATTCATCGTCCACGCCAGAGGAATCGAAGCAAACCCTGAACAAATCCGAGCTTTAAAAGAAATAAGGATACCTTCCACTCGAAAAGAAATGCAGAGCCTAAACGGAAAGGTGGCCGCCCTAAGCAGATTCATTTCCAAGGCAACTGACAAGTGTGTCCCTTTCTTCGAAGCACTCAAGAAAGACAAAGGGAGGTTCGAGTGGACCGACGAATGCTTAAAAGCCTTCCTCAACCTAATCGAACACCTTCAGAGACCACCAGTACTCTCAACTCCAAATGAAGGTGAAGTGTTATACCTATACCTCGCTGTATCATCTCATGCTCTAAGCGCCGCCTTGGTAAGAGAAGAAGACCGCACACAACGTCCGGTTTACTTTGTAAGCAAGAGATTTACGGGGGCAGAAGCCAGATATCCTAAACTTGAGAAGTTAGCATATTGTTTATTGATCGCGTCACGGAAACTGCGACACTACTTCCAGTCTCACTCCATCAGGGTTCTAACCGATCAACCACTAAGACAAGTGCTCCATCGTCCTGACACTTCTGGGCGACTCCTCAAATGGTGCATCGAACTAAGTCAGTATGATATCACCTACCATCCCCGCACCGCTATCAAAGGACAAGCCATGGCTGATTTCATTGCCGAATTCACTACCAACGAAGGCAAGGAACAATCCGAAGTAGCAAAAAACATCAAGTGGAACCTCTTTGTAGACGGAGCATCGAACGAACAAGGCTCGGGGGCAGGTATTGTGATCGTCACCCCCAGGGGAAGAAAGTTGTACTATGCATTAAGATTGGAGTTCACGGCCACTAACAACGATGCTGAATATGAAGCAGTAATAGCGGGATTGGAACTGGCCCTAGAAATTGGGATCAATTCCTTATGTATTCATAGTGATTCTCAGCTTATCGTAAACCAGGTACTAGGAGAATTCCAGACTCGAGGAGAACGGCTCACAGCATACCTAAAGAAAACCAGACTGCTACTCGATCGATTGGACCATTATCTAATCAAACACATTCCTCGAGAAGAAAACCAAGAGGCAGATGAACTTGCAAAGCAAGCTAGTATGAAGGACAGCACCATTCCCGGAGCACTAGTAATCTCAAGGCAGCTAGCCCCGAGTTTCGAACAAGCGAATCTGATAACTGCAATCGAAGAAGGAACCTGGATGACTCCTATCCGGAAATATTTGCAAGATGGCATACTACCCGACAGGCGTGACGAAGCCAAGAAGATCTTGAGGAAAGTTCCCCACTACACAATGCAAGAAGGCATCCTCTACCGGCGTGGCTTCTCTAGCCCCCTATTAAGATGCGTCGCCGGGAGGGGAGCCAAGGAGATATTAACAAACATCCATCAGGGAGGATGCGGAGATCACACT
The DNA here is from genome assembly GCA_030765085.1 of Allium cepa. Classification (NCBI taxonomy): domain Eukaryota; kingdom Viridiplantae; phylum Streptophyta; class Magnoliopsida; order Asparagales; family Amaryllidaceae; genus Allium; species Allium cepa. The sequence goes on from CM060944.1 coordinate 591,698,878, forward strand.
GGAGGACAGACTTTGGCAAGAAAGATACTCCGATACGGATATTACTGGCCCACACTAAACAAAGATGCCCTAGACTTCGTTAAGAAATGCGACAGATGTCAGAAGTTCGCCAAGATCCCTCGACTACCCACAAACGAAATTACTCAAATGACCAGCCCTTGGCCCTTTGCCGTATGGGGAATTGACTTAATTGGCGAACTGCCAACGGGCCGAGGCGGAGCCAAATATGCTATAGTGGCAGTCGATTATTTCACCAAATGGGTGGAAGCGGAACCTTTAAATAAAATATCTTCAGCAAAAGTTATCAACTTCTTGATCAAAAACATTCTGTGCAGGTATGGAGTCCCCCTCAAGATCGTATCAGACAACGGACTCCAATTTGACAGCGAAGAATTTGCCGACTGGTGCCAAGAGCATGGAATTCATAAAAGCTTCTCATCAGTAGCTTACCCTCAGGCAAACGGACAAGTTGAAGCTGTCAACAAAATTCTCAAAACCCTAATCAAGAAGAAACTTGAAAAGTCAAAAGGCGCTTGGGTGGACGAACTTCCTACGGCACTATGGGCATACCGCACATCTTTCAGAACATCAACGGGACATACTCCTTTCTCTTTGGCATATGGATCGGAGGCAATGCTCCCAGTTGAGACTATTGTGCCTTCCCACCGTAGGATCCACTACAACCCAGAAGAAAACGAAGAACTCCTCCTCATGTCTTTGGATCTGATTGAGGAAAGGAGAAACGATGCAGCACTCAAAGCAGCAGCTCACAAACAAAAAGTGGCAGCACTATACAATTCCAAAGTCAAGCATCGCAGCTTACAAGAAGGAGATCTTGTCCTCAGGCGAATCTTTCCGCGCCCCGGGGCACTGGACCCCATCTGGGACGGACCATATGTAATTCACAAAGATCTCCACAACGGAGCTTACATTTTGTCAACAGTGGACGGAGAGGTGTTCCAGAGGGCATGGAACATCCGACACCTCCGTCGATACTTTTCTTAACTTGTACTGCCCATATGAAGTGAATTAACAAAGAGAATCAGTGGACGTAGGCATTTTCGTGCCGAACCACTTTAAAAAATCTTGTCTCTTTTTAACTTGTTCCTTTATGTCTTGGCTACTTGTTAAGCGTTATCCCTTTCTGTTGAACAAAATTCTATGGCATCTCCACTCAAGACGCACCGCGGCCTCATCTGGACTAGGCCTAACAGGTACGCTACGATTCTATGCACTCGCCAATGAGACTCTTTTGCCCCGGCATCCCTCTGCTGCGGGTTAACTCATTGCGCGCCTGCCCTCAAAGCCAACTGTAATGAGCCGATTATAAGTCATCATAAAGGCCGACTATAGCCGATGGCAGCTCATTACGGCGTTCGGCTCGTCGGTAACTGTGAACCTACTTTAAGCCCCAACATAAGGTGTGGCCAGCCAGGGGTAGTTCACGGCCAACGGCACCCACGCTAGCCGGCCACGGTAAATCGAATAATACCCACGATTACGGACCATAATGGTTCGGGTAGTTACCGTGCGCGATCTCGGCTCCGATGTGTCTTAAGTGCGGCTGTGGTAAAAAAGAAAACTCCCCGCGGAGGCGTAAGATGGGTGACAAATGTCTCCAAGACCCACAGCTAGGGAAAGTGACTACAAAACCCGTTTGCCACGAACTTAAGCACATCGACGGCCTTCCGTGACTGGAAGTTTTACTTTTACTATATTTCCATTTCATTTAAATATTTTTCTCCTATCCTGTATAACAAACTCTAAAGTACAGGAAACCAAATAGGAAGCATTCACTCATGAGGCTCTAAGCCTGCGTGCTGGGTAGCAGGGCGCTCTGCTATACCCGTGAACAGTTACACAAGACACTCAAAGCTACCGCCTGCGAATAAAACATAAAGGGTGGTACTCTCTTCTCTTGTACATAAATGCGTAACTATAACTTATTCATACACTGACATTGCAAAACGTGAAATTATATTTCAAGCAAAAACTTAACATCAAACACAAGTGGAATCACAGGCATATACATAATTATACTTCTCACACAGCACATAAAGATAGCAACAACATTTAAACATGACAAAATCAGCTTATATTATAAGATCACACGAAGTTATTCTTTGCAAATAATTTTATTACAGTTGCATATCAAAGACTAACATGAACAGTGATAAAAAAGAAACAAAAAGATGGCAGATGCATCCACACTCCATCACCAACTCCCCCAGCCTACTTAGCCGCAGGATCGGAGCCCCCAGCATGTGGATCTGAAGTCCCACCTGTCCAGATCAGAAGAGGAATTCATTAAACGAACGATCAAGTTATGAAAACACGAAAAGAAAAGAAAGGGAAAAGAATAACTCACCAGCATCCGCCGCTTGATCCTCATCATCCAACTGCACGCCCGCTTCCTCTGCAGCGAGTAGCCGCATCCCCTCCTTCACCGCCGCTTGCTCCTCCTTTGAGAACTGAGCAGTAACCGCACTCAAGTTGAAAGCCTCTCCGCCTTCCTTACCCGCATTCACCCTGGCCTCCTCTAAAGCCTGGAGATACACCTTGGCCATGACCCGAGGGTAATCGTCCATCCAAGACAAGCCGCCCTCCTTCCAAGTGTGGAAGTACATATCCTGCAACATCTCATCCATCATCCCCTCGTTTTCCTCAAACTCCCTCACCCGGGCCTCGGAAGCTTGCAACTTGGTGATGGCGTCGTCCCTCTCTGATTGGTATCTCAAGCAGTCAGCCTGGAGTGACCTCCTCATTTCCTCTTCCTTCAACTTGAGGGACCTCCTCATCTCCTCCATCTCCTCCTTCAACTCGGCCTGAGCCATCTCCGCAGCCTCGAGCCTCCCTGACAACTCCTCTACCCGCTCGAGATCCGCATTTCGAACCTCATCCACCGTTGCGATAGCTATGTTAATCCGTTCCCTGCAAGCGACCTCCATCTTCCGTAATTCCGCCCTACTGGCCTTCTCCATGGTCTCTTTCAGACGCTTGGAGGCTTCCTCATGCTGGGAAATCTGGATGGCTTGGTCGGCGAGTTGCTTGGCCTGATCGGCAACCTTTAACCTCAACCGAATGTTAGCACTCCCGATCTCTTCCCCGGCCTTGACCAACTTAGCATGATGCTCCATTAACTTCTTGGTCTCTGCGGCCACCCGGTCGATATTAGCCTTGGCCTCATCCCCCATGGTGACTACCCGTGTAGTAAGTAAATCAAGATCTAAAGATTTGGCCTCGTCCAGCACTCTTACCATGGGGTTGCGGGGAAGTAGGTGCTCGCCCGTGGTCTCATCGAATGAAATGTCCCGAAAACTTGGGTCTAAATCAGGATGGCCGGCAAAAGGGTCACGAGGCACGGGGCGAGGCACATCGGGACGCCTTATATGAATGACAGTAGAACTCTTGGAAGGAGGAGGAGGGGGGCAGGGCTCCGTGCTCTCCTCCGTAGTATCACGAGGAGGCTGAGTAGGGGGAGACAGAGTAGGAAGCTGCGAAGCAGAAGAAGACTCAAATAAGGAACGGCTCCGCTTCCTTTTCTGAATGCCCTCTTCGATGACCCCAAGAAGAGGGCGGTACTTGACTACGTCCCCAGTGCGATCAGTAGAAGGTTTCGCGGAAGCTCTCCTCGACTTAAATTGTTCAAGGCGGTGTCGAACATCCGACGTTTTACCCGCCTGGCCTGCCCCTGGAATAAAGAACAAGTGTTACGAACATACAATAATCCGCAATTCAAAAAATGTGCTAAGTTAAAAAGAAAGAAAAGTGAGGAGACACATCTGTTATACAAACCCGGCGGAGGAGTGGGATACTGCAATAAGTCCTGGATCTCATTCCAGGACGGAAGTGAACCGTAAAAAATTTCTAAGTCCTTATCGAAAATAGAATCGGCAGAAGACAAAAGTTCACCTTGCATCGCCGGAATCACCCTAGCTGAGGAACCCTTAGAGGATGGGTCAGTGCCAGCCACAGCTTTGCCGGTTTCCTTTGCCTTCTCCGTTCCCTTCTCCGTTTCCGACTCTCCCTCCGACTCCCCGAAGGCCCGACGGAGAGCCTCATCCAGTTCGAGGTCTTGTTCAGAGGTTAGAGCAGCAACACCACTACCACCTTGACCTTCGCCATCTCCTCCACCCTCCGACCCTTCTCCAACTTCGCCTCCTTCCTCCTCTTCTACACCTTCCTCCTCCGGGACAATCGGGCAAGTACTTGGAGAAGGGCCATCGGACTTCCTCAGTTTCTTCCCCCCGACCACGGGACGCTCTGCGAAAGGCTCCCTCTTACCGCTCTTTACCGTAGCCCCCTCCTTAGCTTTAGCAGCCCTCTCCTCAGCCGTATCCCTTTGCTTAACCACGGACTGGCGCGGTAAGATCAAATTATACTCCAAAAGGGTTGCGTTCCTGATCAAGAAAGAGGCCGACCGGTCCCGTGCCGGAATAGCCTTTAGTTCAGCAGCCATTCGCACTAAGGAATCGTCCTCCACGACTGCAATACCACCTGTCGCTAGCCAGAAATAGAAGCATGTCAGAAAAAACACTACAGTCAAAACACATGAAAAATATAAATGAAATCAATCTTACAGCCGGAAGTGAAAAGGCGGAAAGAAACAGCATCGTCCTTGACGAAGAACCACTCCTTCTTGAACATGGTGAACTTGGAATACAAGTCCAGAACTGGTTTGAAGGGTACGGCCGCCTCCAGGCTAATGTACGGAGACCCCTTCTTATAGCCTCTCAGGTTGTACAAGTATCGGATTTCCCGGTTAGAAGGAGGACGCCCGTACCTCCTCTGGAAGATAACAAAAAGGCTCACCAGGATGGCATATGAGTTAGGCTGGAGCTGGAAAGGAGCCACCTTCAAATAAGTGGTGAAGCTTACTATCCAAGCGTTGATAGGGGGGATAGCGCCGCACATGCAATGGTATCTGCTAAAAGCGAAGTAGCCCTCGGGAGGATTATATGGCATCACCCCATCTCCTGGCAGCAGCATAAGAGCCCTATCTATCCCAAAGGAACGGGATATGACGTCAAGTTGCTCCTCCTTTAAGGAGCTAGGAAAGCAATCAGGAGGAGAGACGAGAAGCTCCTGGGGACCATACCCATCGACTAGTGACCTCGGAGCGGGTCCGTGCTGTGCTGGATCTGGCTGAGCTGGGGGCACGGCAGAAGTTTCTCCGCTATCCCTGGATTTCTTCCTGCCCGATCGAGTTTCAACTTTGCGAGACATTTATCTGCATACACAAAAGTAAAAAGCATGATGTTAGAACGACAGTATAAACAAACAAGCATACATAAGTCCGGAGTTCCACTCAAAGTCCAGACACAAAGTTCGTTCGGCACTGGAGGTTCAAGACCATTCGGCACTAGGGTCTTACGTTCATTCGGCAGTACAAGTTCATTCGGCACTGGGATCTGACTTCCATTCGGCAATGGAATCTGAGGTTCATTCGGCAAAGCAAAGCTTCCGTGCCCATTCGGCATAAGCCCATCCGGTTATAGAGTTCATTCGGTAAAAGAGTATATACCTGGTTCGGCGAATATTTGATTCGGCAAATACTTGGTTCGGTGGGCTTTTGATTCGGCTTCCTCTTGTTCGGTAGAGAAAAACTAAGGGGGGTGTAGCCTCTATATATAGGCGAGCTCTGGAATACCGGACGAGAACCTACTGCCGGACCAACCCCATGCCGAACGAGAACCTATAACCGGACCAACAACAACCGGACCAACTATGTACCGAATGAAACCTTCCATACCAAACCAACCTCCAAACGAATAAGAATATATGCCTACTCGAAACCGAATGAAACTGTCTCTACCAGCAGAAGCCAGAAACAGGGGGCATGCAGGGCGCCTCACTCAGATAAGTCCCGAACTCCTGATCTTACTAATAAAATAAAGAATATGATAACAACGGATAAGTCGTGAATCTCTCACCAACGTGGGTTAATCATTTACACGTGTACGCGACCGCGAATGGTCCATAGGCACGCTCTGAATGGCTATTAACCCCGTCGCCATGAGAATTCACACTTTGACACCCCTGTTTTAAGCCCATCGGTTAGACGAATATTTGACTCTGATAATTAGAGAATGGCTAAGCTACTTACACATGTACGGGATCGCGAACGATCCCTAGGCATGCTCTGAGCTGGCGATAAACCACCTTGAAAACGATCCGGGGAACCACTCGAACGTGGACCTGGCATCGATAACGAGCTCGAACGGTCATCATTTGAAATCACACTGAAGCTATAATTTCCTTTGCAGGACATCCGAAGGATATGGACACCCAGCTTATGTCGTTTTACAAATCACGCCCACTACAGGGAAACAAAGCGCGACACGTGCAAGCCCGTGCCCCACTTTGGGGGGCAAATGTTGGGCGGATTCTCGCCCAGTAGGCCACGAGACCGTGAAGCGTCATATCCCATGCACATTCGAAACCAACAGGCACAGTAGGCGTCATCTCCTTGCACTCAAGTGCTCATGTCCATTCGGTACCTCCTTGTACCAGGGTCCATTCGGCATCCATGAACCCATGTCCATTCGGCTCTCTCCTCTCATGTCCATTCGGCACCAGCTCAACGCCGGACCACACAATGCCGGTCCAATACTTCCACTCCACTACCGGATCAACCCCCTACCGAGCCAACCTCATTCGGTCCCCCACTCCATTCGGCATAGCCGGTCCAAGCCCCGCCGAATACCACCACCGGACCACACTATTGCCGAACCACCTTCTCATCACATCTCCACCGAACCAATGCAACATCTCCTGCTCCATACCGGTCCAACTTATGACCGGACCAACACATACCCTACTCAATACCGATCCACACCCTACCAGACCAACGCCACTCCAAATTCCATGCCGAATGAAGCTCCGCCGAACCAGAACGCTGCCAGGCCAGATTGCTCCAGCCCGGGCCCACCAACAGCTATATACCTCCAAGACCCCTTGCCCCCTACCTCATTCTATAAATAGAGGGGCAGGGGTACAACAATGGCAGACAAGTTTGAGAGCTCAAGCAAGGAAGGAACTTTCAAACTACTTTCATACACTTGTACACAACGCATTGTACTTGTAACCTGAAAGAAAGAAGATAATAACATATAAAGTGGACGTAGGCACATTCTGGCCGAACCACTATAAATCTGTGTGTCTTTTACATTTCAGCCCCTACTTTTCTCATATTTACATACTCATCTAAAATCATTGAAAATTACATATAATCAACTAAATAATACGACTTGGAGGTGTTTGTCCATTTTTTGTGCAAACATTTTAACCAAACTTAAGCAAGTTTTTAGCAAATTTGAAACTTCAGGAAGGCTAGTAAAATAGGGAATAGAACTCAACCAATATGATATTGAATTTTACCTCGACTGATGATCAAAGGACAAGCCTTAGCTCATTTTCTTAATAAATGTACACGATTCATTAAAGAGAAATCAAAAAGGAATACAATTTAAAGCCTAAATGGTAATTGTTTATGGATGGAGCTTCAAACAAATAAGGCACTGGAGCGGGATACGTGATTAGTACCCTCCTATGGACATCGTCTACATTATACGATGAAATTGGGATTTCCAACCAATAATAATGTGGCATACAAATCAATGGTGGCAGACTCACCTTGGCCCTACAAATAAAATTCTCAGGATTGAGACTATTAGCGATTCCCAATTTATAGTTAAACAGTTGAACCAAACATATCAGACGAAGGATGCCAAATTGGTCTTATATGTCAAGAAGGTGTTAAAAATGTTAACCAATTTAAAAATTTTGCATACATCAATTGCAAGAGGGAAGATTTCTTAAGTTGATTCTTTGGCAAAATTAGCTAGCTCACATGGAGCACCAGAAACACGGATTGTACCAGTAGACTACCAACCAAATTCCATTATACAAGAAATGGCCCTCGAATAAAGAAATGAATCCATGGTGTTAACCTGATCACAAAATTTAGCACGTGCTAAGGAGGAGAAAGCAAATGAAGATTGATCCCTCCAAAAAAAGTTTACTCATCATGAAAAAAACCGAAATAAGAACAATTGGATGACGGCCATTGTCGAATACCTAATAAATGGGAAATTGCCAATAGAGAAAAAAGAAGTGACAAGAATAAAGAACCAAGTTCTAATTTTCGTCATGGTGAGTGGAATACTTTATAAGAAAGTATATCCTCTCCTTCATTGAGGCATGGTAATCCAAAAAGTGGATCGAGGTTACTGAAGGAAGTTTATGAGGTATTTTATGGAGACCACTCTAGTGGCATAAAATTAGCCAGGAAAGTTATGAGACAAGGCTTTATTGGCCTCAAATGACTAGTCAAGCTATCGATTATGTGAAGAAATATGAGAAGTGCCAAAAGTTCTCTAAAATCCCATGTACACTGCCAAACTGAATTGATTTCAACTTCAAGCCCTTGGCTTTTCAATGAATGTGGAATTGACTTATTCAGACCATTGTCGATATCCAAAGGAGGAGCTAAATATACAGAGGTAGCCATTGATTATTTCACAAAGTGGGTAGAAGCAGAACCACTTTCAAATATCAAATCAAGAAAAGTACTTAAGTTCATGATCAACACTCGATTCAGAATTCCATATAAGATAGTATTCGACAATGCAACTCACTTAGTGCATCTAAGAGTTCACCCAATTCTATAATAGAAATGGAATCGTCAACAGCTTTCCATCTAACAATTAGACTACATCAATGAGTTAAGAGATGAAGCTGCCATATGAATGGCCATCAATGAAGATTATCCAAGTATTACAATTCTAAAGTAAAAGGAAGATCATCTCAAAATGGAAGTTTAGTGCATCTAAGAGTCATGGAAAATACTAAGAACCCAACGAATGGACCGCTCATGCCAAATTGGGAAGAGCCCCTAATCATACACAAATTAATCCTATCTGAGACTTATTGCCTATGTTGACCTGATGGAAATATAGTAGCAAGGACATGGAATGCCAAACATTTATGATCATATTTCCCCATAATAAATGAATAAAGGAGTTGAAACAGGAATGTCTACTAGAACAACCATGAAAAGGAATGAGAATCTCATAGAATAAAAGGAGAAGCCTAAATCGCTACCTAAGATGGTAATAAGGGGAAAAATAAAGCCTTTGACACTACCACAAGGGCTTGGTCAAAGAATCTTCTAGAGGGAGATCAGAGTAAGCCTTTGGCACTGCCGGAAATGGCCAAACCAATACATCTACAAGCCTTTGGTCTTGCCTAAGTGGCCTGGTCAGAGCGCCTCTTAGAGGAAGGAAGGAGTAAGCCTTCGGTACCTTGCCAAAGCACTAAACCAGCCTTCAGTACCATCTATAAGGCCTCACTGAAGCACCTCCTTGAGGTAGGATGGAATAAGCCTTTGGTACCTAGGCAAAGCACTGAACAAGCTTTCAGTACCTGGCTGAAGCACCTCCCAGAGGGAGGATGAAATAAACCTTTGGTACTAGGCCAAAGCATCGAACTAGTTTACTAGTGGAAGACCAACCAAATTCAAATCTTACTCAATCCATAAGAAGGATTGAGGTTGTCTTCTAAAGGAAGATCAGTTGAATTTAAATCTAACTCGGTTCAAAAGAAGGATTAAGGATGTGTTTTAGAGGAAGATTGTAACGACCCGGAAAATTTCGTATCCCGAAATTTCCAAATAGTTAAGAAAAGATGAAAAGAGAAAGAAGAAGAGAACAGAAACAAGACACAGAAACCTCACATTCGCAGCGGATCAAATATAATTTCAAATAAAATAGCAGTTATACAAAGAAAACTATATCAGTTAATTTAAAATTTAAATACATCAGAGTTACACATATACATAAATACTGGACAAAACAATCATGTCCAGAGACTACAATATCACAGTGAAAACTCTCCATACGTCCTTACCATCCTGCTCGCCTCCTGAGCTCCAGAACGTCCTTACCTGAAAATATGTAATACTCGGTCTGACCCGAGCATTGCATCAAAGTAACACCCGGGTCAGGCTGGAAACCAGCGTGAGTAAACTCATCTAACAAGGAATATCCCAAACATACAACTTATATAAACCCGGGGTAACTTTTATCAATTTACAACTTCACAAGTTGTTATAGACATTACACAAAACCAATTCTAAGTGTCAAAATTTAGATTAAATGATCCAATTTACTTAAATCATTCGATTGCACCTTATTGGTTCCACATATCAAGTTTATATAGAATCGAAATGGTTTCGGATATTAAATAATACCCGACTCCGGTCTCTTCGAATTATGTTCATCTTAACACATGTCATTCAAGTGAAATTCAATTCAACTTTAAATTCAAAGTTTCATCCTTTTTACTTTGATATTCATCATTGACAGATAATCGCACTACCATTGCCCACCAAACACATCATATCGCGAACCTTTTCATATCAGGGGTATCAATCAATTCAGGGTATTTACTTATCATTTAATCATACACAAGCAAGATAAATCAATCACACTATCTCGAATAAATCTAATTAACCGTAATTGAATTAAATCAATTACCTTTTAGTCGTGCTTATTAATTAATTACAACCCAATTTATCTACCATCCCATAATCATTCATCTTTAATTACATTAAGATTATCATCCATATCTAATTACTCCCATTAAGTAATTATACTAATCCATATTCCATGAATGATTATCCTTAATTAATTTTGCCCCAATTACTCATAAGCAGTAATTACCCCTCTGTATTACTTACTTACGTAATTAGCTCCTTACCTAATTATTAATACTTTTTGATTATTTACACCAAGTAATTTATCCTTAATTACTCCTACTAAGTAATTACCCTTTAATTTCTTCCCATTAAGTAGTTCCTTTTTAATTATTAGATCCTGTAATCATGAATTACTTCACTAAATCTTATCAAGTATTTATATTTAAACAATTTATCAAGAGATTACCTTTAATTTATTAACAATTAATTTCATTTGGGTAACCCATCCCTTAATTACCTTTAATTCCCAATTAGTAACTCTTAATTGCGGATTATTTATTCTTTAACCATTAATTAATAGTCCTTAATTATTGATTAACACAACTTACTTACAAATTAAGTATTCCTTAATTACCAATTAATCATTAGCCATTTGTTAATTAAATTACTTCATTACTTAACTACTAGTCGTTCATCAATTAACTTCAAATAGTTAATTACACACAATCATTAATTAGTCAATCTTTAATCACAATTATAAAGTAATTCCTCTTAGTGATTTTCTTAATTAATTACTATTCATTTAAATTAACATTTAAAAGAATCTTCTTTATCTTTGATTTTTGTTAATAACTATACAACTTAATATAAATTAATTTTATACTTAACTTATCTTAAATACTTAATAAAAATATTAGTTAAGAGTTTAAACATTTTTATACATTAACTAATTAATTAAACTTATATTAAAGTTTTAACTCAAATTGTTAAGCATTTATTAAATTTACAATGTTTTAAATCCTGATAGAACACAGATTGCATACTTCATTCCTACTTTAGATACTGTAGCCTGAAGATAGAACCTCCCGAGTGCTTCCCTTATTCAACTCGAGTCACCCCTCGCGTATCCCAAAGATTTTCCCGTGTCATTCTTTCCCTCTCGAACTCTTCTTCTCCCTTATTCTTTGATACTTTCATACTCCTACTTCCATACAAATACCCAAAGTCAACCTGCACCGAACCATCTTCTTCCCCGAAGTACCCCAATAACTCACAGCAACACATGGCTTGTGCACGTGCACACCCCAACCATGGCGCTCCGATCATCATCGACCATGACTGCCGTTCAACAACGCCACAATCATTCAATTCCAGTTACCCCGAGCACCGAACGCCCTAAAAATCAAAAACGAGCCATTATACCCAAAACTGGAAATAAAATCACCGACGAACTCGCCTTGCCATCGATAACTCCGACCACCATCATCCATGCCACCAAGCCCCCTAGCTACGCCTCCATATCTAGACTCGATTTCCCTGGCCCAGAGCAACTCGATGTGACATTGATGTTGGTACGGCTCTTGTAAACCCAACTAACCTGACACACCCTTAACCCTAAACTGCTACACCGTGCCCACCACGAAACCCTATAAAATCAGTTGCTATTTTTCCTACGATCTCTAGCCACTCAACTACCTTCAGCAATAAGCGCGACTAATTATCTTAACGTCCATCGCCGGAATTTGGCAAAAATACGAAATCCAATTTACCCAAATATCTCAACAATTAACTATCTAAAAATCATAATTTTCTTTTTAAAAATCATGTTTTCCAGTGTTGATTCAATATGTATTCTTAAATCAATAAAATTTAACATTTAATTTTATCATATTACTAAAATTTCTACTGTATTTTCTAGATACAGGCATATTTTCAAAACATAAATACTAATACATATTTTTAACACTTAGATCTTGTTAAAACTAAGTTATTTTATTTGGAACCCAGTACTTACAGTGAATGGATAAAAGATAAGAAATTTTTATACCAAATTTACACTCTGTAACATGAATAGAGGTACACACAGATGAATTATTTATGCACCCAGGATTCAATCATTAGTATAGTTGTATTTAGGTAAAAAAAAACAAACATGCATATACATTTCAGAACATACATCACAAGTTCACTTTAATATTTATCTCATGCATCAAATCCAAAGATGTTTTATGTTCAGTTTACTCACGTGTATTTGAAGACAGGGAACATACAGTTGAAATTTGAAATCTGATCTTGCATTGATCTAAGATGATGAACTGTAACTAGTTGAGTTACTCCTGCCTCTGATCTGAAGCTTGTTGTTGCTTGATTAACTTGTTTGAATCTTTGTTTTGCTTCAGTTTCTTTTTTTTCTTTATTGATTTGTTTGAGAATGTATGAAGATAAATATTTACAGGTTGATTTTTATTTTATTTTTTTTCTTTCGTTTGGTGGAAGAAGAAGTTCAGAAATGAATGTAAAAACTGGAAATGGTTTCTTCCCGATCACTAAAATTAAATTATAATTTTTTTTTTAAAGAAACAGAATTTGCCACTTGTAATTGTTGAGCTAACACTTGTAAGTTAAGTAATACTAGTTAAAACACATTGTTAATGCATGAATTTAAAACTTTACAAGTGTCATAATCAAGAAAAATTTATTTTTAAACCCTTTTCATTTAATTAATTTATGAATCAATTTCTTCTTGTTTTGTTTGTATAACTTATGAATCATATTATTCATTAATTAATCAAATTTTTATATAAATTATGTAATTTTAGATAAAGAGAATATCAACTCTTTTATTAGATCTTGTTAAATTTTATACTTAAGTTATCATTATACTTAAGTTGATAACAATACACAATTTCTAGTGGTAAAGAAAATTTCCAATTTAGAAAATTTTCTTTATATTCAAATTAATGTTTTCAAAATTATTTAACATACACATACACACCTACTTACTTGCGCATGTATGTATTTAGAATTCCAACATTATAAAGATATTTATCCATTGAATTTCCTATCCAATTTTAATTCCAATTTAATATTCAATTTAAAATCAACCCAAAATATATATATTACATTTAAATAAACGATCATTATATATTTATATATATACATTTTTTTATTTACTACAATAGTTATAAATTTTCTCATATCCATAATCCAGTATTTATTATAACTCAAATCCAATTATATACACTTAGATATTATTAATTACCAGAATTTATTTGTTAAATCTGTAAATTATCATTTTCCAATAGTTTACATCAGATAATTATACAATTATCCGATGCCAAAGAAATTTGGATTATCACATTCCTTCCCCCTTTGAATCTTTTCGTCCTCGAAAAGGAACGAAGCCAGAATTTATTAAATATTTTAAAACCAGTTAAAATATTATTTGATCATTTTAAAACACTTTTAAAATTAGTATAATATTTCAGTTTTATAAAAATACTTTTATAACTCGATGTTTCAACCAGTCCATCCTTGTTCTCATAGAAATTTGGTCATACGTTGATCAGGCGTGCAACTAAAAATCTATAAGTACTTAGCAGACCCGTTTTCAACATCCAGTGAAAATACTTGGAAAATAATTTATATTGGAAATCTAGAAAACAGTTTTGAAAATAGAGGAAATATCTTTAGTGAGGATGCTCTGGAAATCATCACCCCCATCCATGGTCGCAGTTACATTCCAGGGTTACATTGCCATCGCAGCAAAAGTCCATGTAACTGCAGGCTCTCCGAGGCCTCTCGATTACGCCATGGAACCCACACAACAGATTATAGTTACATCCAGGGTTACGTTGTCGTCGCAGCAAAAGTCCATGTAACTTCAGGCTCTCAGCGGCCTCTGATTTTCGCTGTCAAAATCAAACTTCTCCCCTCCTACATAGGTCGCAGTCTACCGATATAAAATCAAACGCAGACTGTTGGCTCTCAGCGGCACACACAACTTTCTCTAAGTTATACCATAGATCACAGTTACATCCTGGGTTACGTTGCCGTCGCAGCAAAAGTCCATGTAATTATTGGCTCTCAGCGGCACACACGACTTTCGCTATGGTATACTCTACTCATAATCCCCAGGAACTAGTTTCATCCGGACTCCTCACAGGATCAATTTTAGAACCCCCTCTTGGGGCTCAAGGCAGCACCACCCGGTGGTACTCCTGAGAAGTTCATTTCAAGAGAGCGCCTTTTTTCCAGAGCCAAATCAAAACATTTTATACTATACATGTATAGTATCTTTCAAATCATACACCTAGTATGATATAATACAAAGCTCCTTTACACAAAATTGATTATTCCAAAATCGATAATTCTCAAACTAGGCTTTCCAAATTCAATATTGATTTTACCCAAAAATCAAAAGCCTTTCCAATCCAAATCCAAAGGTTCCCAAAATCCTCATATGATCCTTTTTATATATATACATATATATATAATTTTTTTAAAAAAACTAAGGATCATTTCAAACTTGTATAAAACTCCTTTAATACTTCAAAACATTTCCAAAACCCTTTTCTTCTGGCAAAAGATTCATCAAGGGGAGTTTCATTTTATTAAACAAAGATATTTAACTTTGTTTACTCAAAATCAAATATTCAAATTTGATTACTCCTTTCAATATCATTTTCATTCAAATCCGTACGATGTACACATATCATTCATATGCCATACCAATCTGATCGCTCATTCGATCACACAATTTCACTTCCGAACTAGTATCGTCCAACCGACTTTCGAGTGCGGACACAGATCTGGTTTCTTGATCAGAAACCGTCATTCTCCTTGCATAGCTTAACTATGATAGAGAATATCCAGAACCAAACAAAAATCCATATCCAGGTTCACCGTCGAAAATCGAGTGAAAAAAATCCCAACTCGGATCGACATACTATCTCGAAATTCTGTGCTCGAATCTGGATCAAATCACTATGCGAATAGAATAACATACGTACATCCTACGTATTTAACTTCATTGATTATTAGCCAAATCAATTTCTCTTTCTATTCATATTTAATTTTTATTCACTTATTCACAACCGCTTCAATCCCATTTGGATTACCACCTCTGTTTTATCTCGATTGGGTATTCAACCAATAACAATTTGAACTCCGACCAGTTTATTTAGAAAATAACTTGAAATTTTTATAAATAGATAAGTAGTTGGAAAATAATTACTAGTTTGTAAAATGGCTGTAAAATAGTTTAGTAATTGTAAAATAATTGAAAAATAGTTAAATAGTCATTGAAATTTTAAATAATCGCAAAATAGATATAAAATAGTAATTAGTAGTTGAAAATAGTAATTAGTTTATAGAATAATTAGAAAATTGTTAAACAGTTTCAAAAATAATTGTAAAACAAGTATAAGATAGTTTGGCTTTTAAAAGAAAAGTTGTATATATAATGAATAGTTTATATTAAAAACAATTTATATTAAAATAGTCCAGGGTCAAAACTGTTCTCTTCCCAATCTCCATACTTATCAATTCAATTTAAATTTCCTCTTCCATTTAAATTTACCCAATTCCAATCTAAATAACCTCAATTTCCATTGAAATTGATTTATTCCCAATTCAAGTTGAATTAATTCTCTATTCCTTTTCAAATTTAAATCAAATTCCATTTGATTTTAAACATATTCAACTTTAATTACAATCTCACGTTATTCCAATCACTTTGGACTAATATCCTTTCAATTGAGCCCACTTCAATTCCAATCCATTCCTACTCCAGTTTGAATTAATCCCAATTTCAAATTCCATTTCCAAATCAAGTTGAATTGCTCTTGATTTCCTCCCAAATTCAATTCAAATTCCTTTTGAATTTAAAACTATTCAATTTTTAATTATAATTCCAAATTATTCAAATCAATTTGGACTAATTTCAAATTGAACCCACTTCAATTTCAAATCGTTTCCAATTAATCCAATTCAATTTTTCCTTTGAATCTTATACTCATACATCTTCAATCACCATTTCAATTAATTCAAATCAAATTCAATTTTCAACTAATTCAAATTTCAAATCCGAATCATCTCGAATTATATAAATTCGAGTTAACACTTCAAATGTTGATTTAATTCCTTTTTATCCCAGCAATGGATTACCATACTCCATTTCTCATCCATTTAAACAAATCCAATTCACATTTTTAAATATTATTAATAACAATAGGATTACCATACTCCATTTCCAATTTTCGGATCTCAAACCCAATTTGAGATAACTCAAACTCTCAAATATAATCAATCATTTAACTTTCCAAATTAAAACTTAATTTCACTTAATCCAGTCAAACTTACCCAGTTCGAACTTCCATTTCAAATTCTAAACTTCACATTAATAATCTTTCCATTTATAAGTTCAAAAACTTATCACCTTGGGTATCACATCTTATTCCAAATTCAAAACTCACCATTTAGAGTTTATTTCCAATCACCTTTGATATTATGTATATCCACATATATACATATTAATTTCTTTTACATACCAAGTTATACTTTAAAATTTAAACCACCTTTGGTTTTAATTCAAAACAAATTTCCTTTAAATTTTCAAACAACTCTTGTTTGAAATCGGACCATTTCATTCAAATGCATTAAATATTATTATTTGTTATTTATTTAAATTAATTACATAAATTAATTGATTATCCTTATCCTGAAACCTTTCCCAATTTCAAGATTTAATTTCAGTTTGAATCCATTTCAAATTTGTCTTTAATTTAATTTCTATTTGGTTGTAATTCTATTACCACTTAATTCTTACTATTACTTTTAATTTAATTAATACTACAACCAATTTCCTTAATATAATAGATAATATAAGATTCATTTACTTTTGAAATCATTTAAAATCCTTTATATAAGAAAATAACAAGTACGCTCTCTCATATTTATACACTCAACTCATTATAGGGCATTACTTACCTTATCCTTAATGAGTAATCCCAGCAGAGCCAAGGTTCTCGCTTAACCTTCAGCTCTGATACCAAATGTAACGACCCAGAAAATTACGTATCCCGAAATTTTCAGATAGTTAAGAAAAGATGAAGAGAGAAAGAAGAAGAGAACAGAAACAAGACACAGAAACCTCACATTCGCAGCGGATCAAATATAATTTCAAATAAAATTGCAGTTATACAAAGAAAACTATATCAGTTAATTTAAAATTTAAATACATCAGAGTTACACATATACATAAATACTGGACAAAACAATCATGTCCAAAGACTACAATATCACAGTGAAAAACTCTCCATACGTCCCTGCCATCCTGCTCGCCTCCTGAGCTCCAGAACGTCCTTACCTGAAAATCTTTAATACTCGGTCTGACCCGAGCATTACATCAAAGTAACACCCGGGTCAGGCTGGAGACCAGCGTGAGTAAACTCATCTAACAAGGAATATCCCAAACATACAACTTATATAAAACCGGGGTAACTTCTATCAATTTACAACTTCACAAGTTGTTATAGACATTACACAAAACCAATTCTAAGTGTCAAAATTTAGATTAAATGATCCAATTTACTTAAATCATTCGATTGCACTTTATTGGTTCCACATATCAAGTTTATATAGAATAGAAATGGTTTCGGATATTAAATAATACCCGACTCCGGTCTCTTCGAATTCTGTTCATCTTAACACATGACATTCAAGTGAAATTAAATTCAACTTTAAATTCAAAGTTTCATCCTTTTTACTTTGATATTCATCATTGACAGATAACCGCACTACCATTGCCCACCAAACACATCATATCACGAACCTTTTCATATCAGGGGTATCAATCAATTCAGGGTATTTAATTATCATTTGATCATACACAAGCAAGATAAATCAATCACACTATCTCGAATAAATCTAATTAACCATAATTGAATTAAATCAATTACCTTTTAGTCGTGCTTATTAATTAATTACAACCCAATTTATCTACCATCCCATAATCATTCATCTTTAATTACATTAAGATTATCATCCATATCTAATTACTCCCATTAGGTAATTATACTTATCCATATTCCATGAATGATTATCCTTAATTAATTTTTCCCCAATTACTCATAAGCAGTAATACCCCTCTGTATTACTTACTTACGTAATTAGCTCCTTACCTAATTATTAATACTTTTTGATTATTTACACCAAGTAATTTATCCTTAATTACTCCTACTAAGTAATTACCCTTTAATTTCTTCCCATTAAGTAGTTCCTTTTTAATTATTAGATCCTGTAATCATGAATTACTTCACTAAATCTTATCAAGTATTTATATTTAAATAATTTATCAAGAGATTACCTTTAATTAATTAACAATTAATTTCATTTGGGTAACCCATCCCTTAATTACCTTTAATTCCCAATTAATAACTCTGGATTGCGGATTATTTATTCTTTAACCATTAATTAATAGTCCTTAATTATTGATTAACACAACTTACTTACAAATTAAGTATTCCTTAATTACCAATTAATCATTAGCCATTTGTTAATTAAATTACTTAATTACTTAAATACTAGTCATTCATTAATTAACTTCCAATAGTTAATTACACACAATCATTAATTATTCAATCTTTAATCACAATTATAAAGTAATTACTCTTAGTGATTTTCTTAATTAATTACTATTCATTTAAATTAACATTTAAAAGAATCTTCTTTATCTTTGATTTTTGTTAGTAACTATACAACTTAATATAAATTAATTTTATACTTAACTTATCTTAAATACTTAATAAAAATATTAGTTAAGAGTTTAAACATTTTTATACATTAACTAATTAATTAAACTTATATTAAAGTTTTAACTCAAATTGTTACGCATTTATTAAATTTACAATGTTTTAAATCCTGATAGAACACGGATTGCATACTTCATTCCTACTTTAGATACTGTAGCCTGAAGATAGAACCTCCCGAGTGCTTCCCTTATTCAACTCGAGTCACCCCTCGCGTATCCACAGATTTTCCCGTGTCATTCTTTCCCTCTCGAACTCTTCTTCTCCCTTATTCTTTGATCCTTTCATACTCCAACTTCCATACAAATACCCGAAGTCAACCAGCACCGAACCATCTTCTTCCCGGAAGTACCCCAATAACTCACAGCAACACAGGGCTTGTGCACGTGCACACCCCAACCACGGCGCTCCGATCATCATCGACCATGACTGCCGTTCAACAACGCCACACTCATTCAATTCCAGTTACCCCGAGCACCGAACGCCCTAAAAATCAAAAACGAGCCATTATACCCAAAACTGGAAATAAAATCACCGACGAACTCACCTTGCCATCGATAACTCCGACCACCATCATCCATGCCACCAAGCCCCCTAGCTACGCCTCCATATCTAGACTCGATTTCCCTAGCCCGGAGCAACTCGATGCGACATTGACGTTGGTACGGCTCTTGTAAACCCAACTAACCAGACACGCCCTTAACCCTAAACTGCTATACCGCGCCCACCATGAAACCCTATAAAATCAATTGCTATTTTTCCTACGATCTCTAGCCACTCAACTACCTTCAGCAATAAGCGCGACTATTTATCTTAACGACCATCGCCGGAATTTGGCAAAAATACGAAATCCAATTTACCCAAATATCTCAACAATTAACTATCTAAAAATCATGATTTTCTTTTTAAAAATCATGTTTTCCAGTGATGATTCAATATTTATTCTTAAATCAATAAAATTTAACATTCAATTTTATCATATTACTAAAATTTCTACTGTATTTTCTAGATACAGGCATATTTTCAAAACTTAAATAGTACATATTTTTAACACTTAGATCTTGTTAAAACTAAGCTATTTTATTTGGAATCCAGTACTTACAGTGAATGGATAAAAGATAAGAAATTTTTAAACCAAATTTACACTCTGTAACATGAACAGAGGTACACACAGATGAATTATTTATGCACCCAGGATTCAATCATTAGTATAGTTGTATTTAGGTAAAAAAAACAAACATGCATCTACATTTCAGGATATACATCACAAGTTCACTTCAATATTTATCTCATGCATCAAATCCAAAGATGTTTATGTTCAGTTTACTCACCTGTATTTGAAGACAGGGAACATACAGTTGAAATTTGAAATCTGATCTTGCATTGATCTAAGATGATGAACTGTAAGTAGTTGAGTTACTCCTGCCTCTGATCTGAAGCTTGTTGTTGCTTGATTAACTTGTTTGAATCTTTGTTTTGCTTCAGTTTCTTTTTTTTTCTTTATTGATTTGTTTGAGAATGTATGAAGATAAGTATTTACAGGTTGATTTTTATTTTATTTTTTTCTTTCGTTTGGTGGAAGAAGAAGTTCAGAAATGAATGTAAAAACAGGAAATGGTTTCTTCCTAATCACTAAAATTAAATTATAATTTTTTTTAAAGAAACAGAATTTGCCACTTGTAATTGTTGAGCTAACACTTGTAAGTTAAGTAATACTTGTTAAAACACATTGTTAATGCATGAATTTAAAACTTTACAAGTGTCATAATCAAGAAAAATTTATTTTTAAACCCTTTTCATTTAATTAATTTATGAATCAATTTCTTCTTGTTTTGTTTGTATAACTTATGAATCATATTATTCATTAATTAATCAAATTTTTATATAAATTATGTAATTTTAGATAAAGAGAATATCAACTCTTTTATTAAATCTTGTTAAATTTTATACTTAAGTTATCATTATACTAAAGTTGATAACAATACACAATTGCTAGTGGTAAAGAAAATGTCCAACTTAGCAAATTTTCTTTATATTCAAATTAATGTTTTCAAAATTATTTAACATACACATACACACCTATTTACTTGCGCATGTATGTATTTAGAATTCCAACATTATTAAGATATTTATCCATTGAATTTCCTATCCAATTTTAATTCCAATTTAATATTCAATTTAAAATCAACCCAAAAAATATATATATTACATTTAAATAAACGATCATTATATATGTATATATATACATTTTTTTATTTACTACAATAGTTATAAATTTTCTTATATCCATAATCCAGTATTTATTATAACTCAAGTCCAATTATATACACTTAGATATTATTAATTACCAGAATTTATTTGTTAAATCTGTAAATTATTATTTTCCAATAGTTTACATCAGATAATTATACAATTATCCGATGCCAAAGAAATTTGGATTATCACAAAGATATGTTAAAAATGAGTTATTAATGCTCCAATGCATAGGCAATCTTCTAGAGGAAGATCAACCAAATATGAATTACTATGCTTCAAAGTGAATATAAAGCAATCTTCTATTATTACCAAATAGATTTTTTCGGTCTTCTATTATTATCAAATGGATTGTGTGGTCTTATATTATTGCCAAATAGATTTTTTGGTCATATATTATTACCAGATGGATTTTATGGTCTTTTATTATTGTTAGATGGATTTTTTGGTCTTCTATTATTACTAGATACATTTTATTGTCTTTTATTATTCACAGATGGATTTTCTAGTCTTCTATTTTTACTAGATGGATTTTATGGTCTTCTATTATTACCAGATGGATTTTTTGATCTTCTATTATTACCAGATGAATTTTATGGTCTTCTATTATTATCAGATCAATTTTCTGTGTCCTATTTTTAATGGATGGATTTTCTAGTCTTTTATTATTACCATATGGATTTTTTTGTTCTATTAGCAGATGGATTTTTTGTATTCTATCATCACCAGATGGAATTTTTAGTACTCTATTATTATCATGCGGATTTTTTTTGTCTTCTATTAATATCCGATGGATTTTATCGTCTTTTATTATTACCAGATGGATTTTATGATCTTCTATTATTATCAGATGGATTTTATGGTCTTCTAGTATTGCCAGAAGAATTTTCTGGTCTTCAGTTGAAATTTTTGATCTTATATTATTGTCGGATGATTTTTTGGTCTTCAATTTAGAAAAATTTTCAATAAGGCAGATTTTTTGTTTTCTATTCGCGATACCGCCAGAAGAATCTTCAATTCTCCTTCCCATTATATTTCTAGATTATTTACTAGTTTTCTATTAGGAAATTAAAATCATCACAAGATTTTTTAAGCTTCTATTTTGAAAATCGTTAGTATTTGGTAATATATTAAATATAATCTCGACCTATATAAAAGAATGTAGGAAATTCCCCAAATTAAAGAATGCATATTAATTCATGGTTTACCTAAGTCCAAAGAGGATCACCAAAGATTTAAATACTCATTTTACAATGGAAATTATCATTTGTGCAGGAAAACATGAATAGAAAGAAAACCTTACTTAGAATCGATGATATAAAGGAATTCTTGATTTTACACTAAAGTGTACAAAGCTTCTTTAAAACAAAGAGAGGTAAAACGTTGTCTACATAATTCTCAACGGATATAAGTAAAAGAATTTATATCAAAACTAAAGGATGATGTCATAGTCAATGATGCAAAAGGCTTACTATTACTAACAATGTTAATTCCGAAGGTATGTTGCATGACGATGTTATCATCATCCCGCAAAAACAAGTGATGTCGAAGGAGTGAAGGTGGTGTGTTACCAAAGCTAATGCCTAAAGCCAACTAAACTGCCCTGCATCAGCAAAAGTTAAGAGGCAATGTCGCAAGTATAAATATTGATCAACGTTGAAAGCATACAATGTCGTATTTCACCAAAAAATAATCATATACAATGCCACATACCATATATAAAGTTAAATGGTTAGTGCCAGGACTCTTTTATCACCAAATAATGTTGGATGGAATCTATGCTGTATATAATCAAAACCGTAAGCCATTAGTGTTGTAAAGCGGTGGTTTGTATTGCATCTCACTGATGTCGTATTCTACCAACGCTGTCTCTCTTTGTCGACATCGCTCATCATTGTACCCCCTACTACCAATGATATATAATGATATCGCATAATACTTATCTTATGGACATCTATTGTCAATGCCAACCATAACTGAAAGCGCAACTTCATCAATGTCGCATCTTTATGATGGCATCAATCATGTTATCACAATCTTCAACGAAAATAGGAGTTGTCAATGCCCACAAGGAGCTATCAAGGTTGATGACACCACTGCACTATTAATATTGTCTCTTATCAATGCTGTTCATTACAGATGTCATGACTCATTAATATCGATGTACAACAATGTTATCACTCATCAATGTTGCTACTCATTAAAATTGTCCCTTGTTAAGGCCGCCCTTTATATATGTCGCGCTTTGTTAATACCATATATTATTAAATCCGCATCATGGTACTGTCACGCTTCATGTTTTCCAAAACAATAAGGGAAGTAACCAAGGTGGATGTGATAATTGAGTGATGTCGCCTCCTATCAATAAAGAATATCAAAGGTCATTAAGGATGAAGCATCAACACCAATTAAGCCATGTTTAATTGTGTCATTAAGAGTGTTAGAATCAAGCTTTGACTTGTATACTTGGCATCATGATTGTTAGACCAATTCTCGGTTTAATAACTTTGCTTATTTGTAATGGGATTGGGAAACCTACTTTGGGAATGTATGCTACTAAGTTAACTTTTAACATTTGTTTAACAACAGAATTTCTATCGAGTTAGAAAACCGTCGAAAAATTTCAAAATAAAATTTATACCGCAAACGCACGACGTGCTATCGTAGTATGTGGCGTATACGGATCGATCCGTAAGAAAGTGTAGATTTTAAATTTTTATTCAGTCAATTTAACTAAAGTTGAAAATGTGATTAGCTAAAAATGTAGAAAACTAAAAAAAGAAAATTGATAAAAATATGAGAGTTAAATGACAAATTAGAGATAATTCCACTCTCTAGATCATATAGTTCAATAAATTATGAAATTGTGATCTCTTTTTTTTGTCATTCGTTAGTTTAATTGATGTGTTTATCATAAGTATGGACCATAGGTGCTATTAATTAGCTCAACATAAGCCATCAAACTATAACACATCTCTTAAACAACTTTTAACTCTCATGAAAAATGACAACAAGTTGAAAATGAAATATATTTTAAGCATGGCCTATTAACTATTGTTTAGAAATATAGACCATCAAATTTTAATTTCACATTCACTTCATTACCATCATCATATGTAGATTAAGAGGTAATCATTGTTTGTGATTGTTTAAGCATATCCTATTTGTTATGAACAACATAGACTATCGAATTCAACATGAAACAATAAATCACATAAACATTCATTTAGGTATAAAAGAGATCATAATAAATGTTGAAGCTATGTTATTAGAGAGCTTCATTACCCCTGAATTGAAGGGGTTTAGCCGCTCATATTTGTTATCAAATCAATAAATATAGCTTGCAAAATGAAAGAAAAGAAAAGAAAAAGGAGAGCAAAGTGAAGGAAAAAACTATTCTACTTGCACGAAAAATAAATCTACACTACTAACCTGAAAGTAAATAAACAAAAGAAGCATGTAAAAGAAAGAGAGCACTAATTAACATTGCATAAAAAAGTTACATTAAAAAAAAAGGGCTAAGTAGCCATGACAAAAGGGAAGAGATTTGATTTATTTTCTAGGCTAAAAACTAACTAAGAGAGACCAAGGGAGAGACTAAGGAAGATGAGAGTTATATGAAACATAAGGGGTATTTATACATGTGTTAAACCCTAATTCACATTTTTGGAGAATGCTTAAAATTCCCTTGAGGTAGTGTGACCACCAAGTAATCATTAGCTCCAATAATCACCCACTTAAACGTACATGAAACTTTAATGGTCTTTTAGTACGTGCATTAGCTCCTAACTAAAAATCAAGGTAAGTGGGTAGAGTCCTCAATGTTCATCACTTTGAATTATTTCCTTCTCCATTCCTTTGTATCTTCTTTGTGCATGCATATTCCTTCATGAAACCACTTGTAATTGTGTTTAAATTCCTACAAAATAATATGGAAATTTCCAATTAAATTTTCTCATATTAATATATACACAGAAATGACCATTTTGCCCTTGGATAAAGATGAATATGTGATAATGTCAAATAATTTGAATTTTGTTTTAAAAAGGTTAAAATACCCCCTATGATCATTTATTCAATTTAAATAGATTAAATATGGTGGTAAAAATATGCACATTTACGTGCACATCATGGTTGTTTGAGGACTCGCTACTTATTCTTATACGAAGTATCAAATGTTTTTAAATACGCAAGACATATTCTTATTTTGAAATATACTACCCAAGTATTAAAATTGTAAGGCTCGAGGTTTTTATCCACCAGACATTTATTGTTCTGACTCCCTCCTTATTACAACACGAGTTAGAGAAGGAGTTGATGATGCTTGAAGATTACGAAGTGGATTTTGTGGCAGTTGTTATTTATTAATTCATGTTATTTTCTGTTGTATCTATAAAATGAATTTTTACCAAAATGATGTAACGGTTGTTGTTGACATCATATAATGTTTTATGGCATTTGAATTGATTTGTAAATAAAGTGGGTACTTCATTTCTATTACATTTTTTATTCCGTTATGAATTCTGGAAGATTAGATTGATGCTTTGTATTATTCTTTTTACCAACTAACAGCCAGCATTTAAATAGGTCTAAGTTTTGATGGGCTTTTTTGGGTCGAGATTTAGGCCTATTTCGGGGTGGATTGTTACATAGTATCTCGGTGAATAGGTATGCTATGATATTTTAGTTATCTACTTTATTATTTAACCCTTCGATGTTGATAAATTTCCTTTATCGTGTAGAACTGTTTTGATTATGTCGCTTGACTTCTAGTCAGCACTATGTTCTTTTATGAACGGTATTGCTACATAGTTATCATATAATAATGTCATGTGATTCTCAACTTTTGGAATCACCCTATCCCCCGTTAATTTATGCATTTAGTTTTTTACTTCTTATATGATCGCCGCCTTCGGTTGATTTATTTAATGCTCATACTCGATAGAACATATGAAGTTTTGGTCCAACTGCTCTTTCATAAGTAGTTCGTTGTTTCTATAAACAATTTTTTTAGTATTTTGGAACAATTTGAACTACGATATAGTGATCTTAATTTCTATTTGATATTTGCTTCATACATCATATACATAGCCAAGATTTGATATTGTAGACAATGTAGTATGTATGATTATTCCTATTGTCAATGCATAAGGAACCATCTTACATGTCCCATTTTTAAATTTTTTAATATAAAGTCTTCGCATATCATTTGGGACATTCCCTACATCATTTATAATTATTATAAATGATATAATGTACAAATTTAATATTGAGTATTATACAAATAGGTTGTTATAGATTTTAACATAAGTGCGTCATTAACAACCAGTTGCATGTTGTTTACTTATAATTTTAGAAATTTCTATGTACCCTTTAATGTTATTTCTTATGGATACACGGTTCATGTGCATTTTGACTATAAATCAAACTATTCAATATTTCTATCAAAATATTTTTTTAATTTCGATGCTTATAGAATGATATTTTAATATAGTTTCTTGGATCATAAACGAAAAACCCATTAAAAAAATATCGCTCCACTGACTTTGAGACACTTTGGTTATTATGTGCAAACAATCTATTCCAAATCACTATTTTGAATTTTCCATTTCAACACATATGTACCAAAACACAAAATCATGCCAAGTGATATTCTATAAGTAAAATCTGAATCATCTTGAGCATATTGAATAAAAAACCTATTACAATAAATTTAATAATTGAAAATTATGATTTTATTCTTATCAATGTTGCTCACTATATCCTTACTGCATTAGTCTTTATCTTGAAGACCACTTATGGCCGATGAATCATATTCCTTTGGATACACTATCAAATCATATTTTGATACTGTATGTGGCAACCTTTTGGATTTGTTCATCGTACTATACGCTAGAGTCGATACCTTTAATGGTTTACTTGATTGTTGACGATTATTTATTCTCGACATTGATAAGAAACTCAAAATTTCTCTTTAGTGTCCAAGATGATTTATTAAACATTCTAACGCATAGCATTCATTAAGGTTTGGTTAATTTTACTTCATTCCTCGTAATTAGTTTTGTCCTTGGATCATATCCAAATCCATTTTACTATCAATAATTTCTAGAAGAAATTCCTTCACTGTGAAGTTTGTATTTCTTGAAACAAAAATTATTTCCCAATGCAATGGAATATGTATTCATAAACATTTAATGAAGTGCCTTATATTAAAAAGATTTGATTTTAGTTTACAAAATATATGTTCAAAATATAAATTGTTCATCTAATGAAAATTGTTCGCAGACTCCTTTTGGGATGAAAAATACAAATCCCTTATGAACAATTATTACGTTAATTCTCTCGACTTACACAAATTTCCAACTCCTTGGCCTAGGATATGTTATGGTTTCTTATAAACCCTTATCTTATAAGATTTTATAAACCATTCTTTAGTAGAAATTAATTTTTACCTTGTGTACTTTATTATAAAGAATTAAAGCTATGATAATTTTTGACAATGGGAAATTTATTATTAATATAATTACTTAAATCAATTTATTACATAAATAGATTATATTATTTCAAATATATTATGGAAATAATATTTTACAAAACAATTAACATCAAAGATGCTCTCGACGAATAACTTTTTTAAATTAATGTTTTAATTTTGGCTGAAAAAATGAAAAACCATTTTAAAATTATTTTAAACCAAAAATATTATGGAAAATTTCAAAACAAAAAATATCATTTAGGATTTTTAGGAAATTTAAAATCTGAAAAAAAGTTTAGAAATTAATTTTTCCTGAGTTGTGGTGCACAAGACCTAGACTTTTATATATTTATTTAAAGGGTTTTTTAGGTTTATGGAAAAAGTTGGAGAAAAATTTAGTTTTAGGGACAAAAAGGCTCAAGGATATTTTTTAGTAATTCTTCCAAAATGGTGCCATCTTCTTCCATCCCTCCAGTACCAGTTCCATCCTATCCCATACTTCCCGTGCCAGTAGCATCCTATCCCGTACCTCCGTCTCCTGTTCCACCATCTCCTGTTCTTTCATCCACTGTTCCACCTCTCACCGTACCACCTCCCACCACCGTGTCAAACTTCCATCCCATCAACGTAAGTTCTCCTAACCTGGCTGCCGCCCTTCCTTCTGCCAAGCAGAAACCACCTCCATACCCACCTGACCCACATCCGCAGATCTTTTCATCCCATTCTTCTCTGTTGGGTAAAACTCCTCTTCCAGTGCCCAATGCCACTCCACTTCCCCCCCTCTTGCTGATCCATCTCCTCCCCTACCTGGATGCAGTCAACAAGCTTGGACTTCCTTATTCAAACGCAAACCTCTCAACGCGGGCAAGTACAAGCCTGTTGACTTTGTTCCTTCCTTCGCTGACGATGTGCTCGACTTGGTCGACGACGTAGTTCAGGCCGGCTCCTCTGTCTGGAAGGAATACTTGGTGGGTTTTTTCCTTGATAAACCATTGTCTGACTCTACTGTTGTTGCTAAACTTAAAAATATCAGGAAACTTAAAGGTTCGGTACAAGTTAAATCAGATGGAGTGATTTTTCTATTCCTTCTTTCGTACGAAGAAGATAAAAGGAAAATTTTACTTGGCGACCCCATCATTATGAACAATAAAGTGTTTATCATTAGGCCATATGATGCGGCTGTTAGCAATGTTTGTGGATCTGTTCCCACAGTGCCTGTGTGGGTTCATATTCGCAATATTCCTCTTTTTGCCTGGTCTCACCTTGGCATTAACTGGATAAGTAGTCGAATGGGCAAATTACTCTGTATGGATGAAAGGACTGAGAGACTTGAAAGATTGGAATTTACGAAATGCATGATTGAAATCAAGCCAAATAGGGAGTTACCTAATGATTTCCTAATTAGCCTGACTGATGGAGGTGTTCAGCGTATTTTTGTAGAGTATTTATGGAAACCACACATTTGTGTGCAGTGCAACTCTTTCGGTCACGTTATGGAATCGTGTGACATGAAGGTTGAAACTGTCACTTCTGTGAATGGCAAGGAAATAGGAAATAAGCACAAGGAAAAATTATCAAAAAACAAAGAAAAGACTATTAAGCAAGTTTAAACATGGCAAAAGGTGGGGTATAACAGAAAAAAGATGGGATCGAATAGGAGCTTCAAAAGGGTGAATAATAAGGATAATATTCAGGATAGGGTAAAAGAAAATGAGAGAAAAAATGGAACAAAGGAAGAAGTGTTAAAGGAAAATACAAAGATGAATAAAGAGAATGAAGTGAGAATTGATAAGGAAGGAAATCAAAAACAAAACGAGGTGTATATTTTCGAAATTGACAATCTAGAGGTTGCTAATGAGGTCCTTCCTGTGGATGCTACTGGTTTCAAGTTACCGATGAGCAACTGCTTTGATATTCTTCAAATAATGGAAGGTAAAAGTGGTAATGACAACGTACAAATGCATGAAAATAATACATTAGAAATGGAGCAACCCCAAGAGGCAATTTTTTCATCTGTTGAAAACTCGCTTGCATCACCTAAAAGTACTACTACAGGGTTATTTGGTACTGCTTCAACACTTATACAAAGCAATGCAACTAATGCTACCTTTTCTGAAGCACCATCTGTCCTTTCCAAATATTCTTTGGGAGGGAGACAATGCAGTGAGTATACCAATGATGATATAAATTCTTCTCTGCCATTGTCGTTAAACTCGGCTTATCGATCTTTGAATACAGAATCAACCAACACTATTGACACAGAAAATCCAACAATTGTTCTCTAGCAAAACTTCACTCTCCTCAACAGCCATCATCATGTACAAATCCATACATGCACAGTGTGCATGTGCACGAAAGTCTCAACCTCGTTCGACCCCGTGCAACCTCTAACATCGTCAACCCTCCTCAATCCAACTCTCCAGAATCTAACTTCAGTATCCTCAACAATGCCGCTGAAAATTATTCAACTATTCACCCTCCCTCAAAAAAAATCTTGCCATCGCTGATTAATACACAACTGTTAGCTATTTCTTCCCCTCAAAAATCTAAAATAACGAAGAACCTTACTCTCTCTCCACACAACACCAGTGCCTCGAACATGGTCCTTCGAAGCAAGAAATCCATCTCCCTACATGAAAATTCGTCTGCTCAATGATGCAAAACATTGGAGCTTGGAATGTTAGGGGGGCACACCATGAAACCAAACTATCCCAATGCAAAACCGTGATATCACAGCATAATCAGTGTATGTTAGCCATTCTTGAAACAAAGTTAAATCTTGACCACACTATCAGAGTTGCTAAATATGTTAACCCAGGGTGGGATGTCATTCACAATCTTGATGAGGCGCCTTATGGTAGAATCCTCATTGTTTTCGACCCTAGTTTGATCCTCCTCTCCAAAGTATTCGCTAATTCCCAAATCATTCACTGCCATGCTAAACATATCATCACCTCTAGCACTTTCTACATTTTCGTTGTCTACGCAGCTAATAATAGAGCTGCTAGAATTTCTTTTCTCCACGACCTACCCATGCTCCGTCAAGATACTCATCCATGGATCGTATTTGGTGATTTCAACTGCTGTAATAAGCTTGCTGAAAGACTTGGTGGCAATCCGCTTTCAATTAATGAAATTGAACCACTGCGTACTGCAGTAATTGATTCTATCATAGTGGAAATTAAGACTACTGGCATGAGATTCTCATGGAACAACAAACGTAGACATGGGAGAAGGACCTTCACTAAGATTGACCATGTGTTTGGTGACCTCCTCGCCCTATCCAAATGGCCTACCTTATATAACGACCTTCCTCCTCCGCTCCTTTCCGACCATTCTCCACAAATTATTCATCTTCGGGAAGATGGCATCAAAAGCATATCAAGTTTCAAATTTTTTAATACTTGGGTTAATGAACCTGATTTCTTTGACATGTTAAAGAAGTTTGGGCGAAACCTATTTATGGAAACCCTATGTCTATTTTGCAGGTCAAGTTGAAAAGTACCAATCTTGCACTCAAATAATGGTCAAGAAACAGATATGGAGAAGGAAGTAAACAAAGTAATTACTGGAGGAACAAACTGGAAGAGATTCAATTTAACTTGCAGGCTGATCCCCACAATTCTACTATTAGCGCTATGGAGACGTACATTTCTTCGTAGTATTTCAATGCGCTATCCAGTGAGATCTCTATGATGAATCAAAAAGCGAGACTTAAATGGAGAACTTACGGTGACAGGAACAGTGCTTTCTTCCACGCTAACTTAAAGGCTAAGCAATCCAGAGAAAATATAGTTACCATTCTCGATGAAGTTGGAAATGTCAGAATACTAAACAAGGAGTGGACGAGGCTTTCATTAAACACTTTACCAATCTTTTCAAAAACTCCGACAACTATGAACCTAACGCTAACCTCATCGATCCAACAATCCTTCTCAAGCTGTCTGATGACGAACATGCATCCTTGAAACTTGCTGTTACTGATGAAGAGTTCAAGTCGGCTATGTTTTCTCTTAATAGGAAATCAGCGGATGGTCCCGATGGTTTCAATGCTAATTTCTATTTCGTTTGTTGGGACATTGTCAAATTGGAAGTGCTTCGTGCTGTGAAGAAATTTTTCAAAAATTCCAAACTGATACCTTCTTTCAACAACCCTAACATTGCTTTGATTCCTAAAGTTAACAATCCTAACACGGTGTCTTCTTTCAGACCTATCTCGTGCTGTAATACTATCTACAAATGTATCTCTAAAATTATTGCGACCAAGATGAAATCAGTCATGCATAACATTATATCTTCTAACCAAGCTGCTTTTTTGCCAGGACGAAACATCTTAGACAATGTCTTACTTGCTCATGAACATCTGAATGGTTACAATAACAAGAACTCTACTCCTAAAGCTATGCTGAAATTGGACATCATGAAGGCTTTCGACATGCTTAGGTGGGAAGGAATTGTTAAAATTATGCAGTATATGAATTTTCCTGCTACCTTTATTGCTTGGATTGTTGAGTGTCTATCCACCGCACATTTCTCGGTCAATGTTAACGGTTCCAGTGTGGGCTTCTTCGAAAGCAGGCATGGCATCCGTCAAGGGGACCCAATATCGCCTTATATATTCATTCTTGCCATGGAATTTCTCACGCAACTGTTTAAACATAAGTCGACTACTGGGCATATTAAACTCCACCCGAGATGCTCTAACCCAGAGATCCTATCTTTAATGTTCGCTGATGACCTTGTTATTTTCTGTTCTCCGGACAACTCTACAATGCACGCCATTATGGATACTCTTCATGTTTTTCATGCCATAACTGGATTATCTGTCAATCTTCTCAAATCTGAAATGAAAACTTCTGGCCTCACTACCACCCAAAACAATGCTATTCAGGTTATTACTGGTTTACTGATCAGTAATAATACTATTTCTTATCTTGGGCTTCCCATCACTTTCTCCAAAATAGCAGTCAACCAATGTTTACCCCTTTATGAAAAGATCATTTCTAGACTTGAGTCCTGGTCGAACAATATGCTGAGCCAAGCAGGAAGAGTTACTCTTACTAAGTCCATGATCTTCTCAATACAAGTCTACCAGGCTAGAACGTTCATATTACCTCAGAAACTTATCAACATGATTCGTTCTGCTTTCATGAGATTTATTTGGACTGGAAAAACTATGGGTCGATATTTAGCCCCTATTAGTTTCAAGAAAAGCCCATTGTTAATGGTGGCCTTGGAATTATAAACATGCGTCACTGGAATCGGTCATCTATGGCACGTCTTATCTACGACTGCATTACTGCCAAAAGTAATATATG
The DNA here is from genome assembly GCA_030765085.1 of Allium cepa. Classification (NCBI taxonomy): domain Eukaryota; kingdom Viridiplantae; phylum Streptophyta; class Magnoliopsida; order Asparagales; family Amaryllidaceae; genus Allium; species Allium cepa. The sequence continues at coordinate 591,732,214 of CM060944.1, forward strand.
GGTTAAATGGTCCAAGGTTCACGTTCTTCGTGGCTGCAACTTTTGGAATATGGCTGCTCCAACTAAGATCAGTTGGACGTGGAGATCTATTTTCAAACTTAAAGACGCAATTCTTCCCCTTGTTTGATACCCTATTGATGATAGCAATGTTATTAGTTTTTGGGACGATCCTTGGATAGATAGTGGAGTGATCTTGAGGCGTGTTCTTTCATATGCCGAGTTAATGCAAACTGGTGTGAGACAGGAAGCGGCTGTACAGAGTTTCATTAATGGCAATACATTACGTCTTCCAAGGACTTCCAACTTTAGAGTTCAACAGCTATGGAATAAGGCGGCTCATTGTGAAATAATGAACGATGGTGGCTGCTGTGTCCAGTGGGGAAGTAATGTTAATAATTTCAGTACTAAAGAAACTTACTCCTTCCTGTCCGGGGCAGTAGGAGAGAAATGCAAATGGAGGAGACGAATATGGAGCACTGATAATGTTCAGACTGATAATCCCTTTCACTGGAAAGTTATGAATAGGGCTCTCCACACTAAAATTAAGTTACTATCCAGAGGGGTTCCTGTTAATGCATGCTGTGTCTTCTGCAATCATTCTCCTGAGATGGTTGAGCATTTGTTTTTTGAATGCTCTTATCTGAATGCTTTTTGGAGGACTTGGATTGGGAGAATTGGTCGAAACTGGAAAGGAGCTAACAATGTCGTGCAGTGGAAGTACATCTACGATAATACTGGTGGCAAAGGTGACTCGAATAGACTATTCTTATACGTCGTCAAAAGATTCATGAAAGTGGTCTGGGACGAAAGAAACCGTCGTGTTTTCCAGCCGGATAAAAGCTTCACGCCAGAGTTGTTCGAGAAGCATTTGATGCGTGAGATTAGGTGTGATTTTTGCAATGTCTCTTTTGCATATGACCCTGGCATCTTCTGTTAGTCTCCTCATTTACTTTTTCTTTTTTTTTCTTTTTTGTTGTTGTGTTTTCTTTGTTTCCTCAGTGAGTTTTGCACTTAGTTTTTCCTTGTATTTCTTGCAAGTTTTTGACTTGTTCTTCCTCCTCCTCCGGGTGTAGCAATAAAATGGTAGGGGTTCATTTAACCCCGTCGGCTTTGCCAAAAACAAAAAGGATATTTTTTAGTGTAACTCACAGAATGATAGTTGTAACTATCATTTTCAATTTACATTAGAAAATGTCCTTCAGACTAAAAAAGCAAACTTGATGTCCTTGAGATTAATTTTTATCAGCTTCTTCCTCATGTCTATTTTCTTGTTATTTAAATGTATTTTAAAATTGAAACAATATAATTTAACTTAAATGTATTTAAAATTACAATGTGTTTTAAAATTGAAGAAACTAAATTATTTTCCAAGCTGTAGTACATAAGACCTGGACTTTTATATTTAAGAAACATTATTTAAGTATTATAATAATTTATATATATTATTATAATACATATATTTTTATGTGTGTGTATTTAAAATAATGTTTTTAATATATAAATGTACATTTGTATTACTCTTGGTTTTATAAAAAAACTTAATTTCTAGCATAATATATTTATATTTAAATAAATCTATAATGGGGCATTTTACCAAAGGACAAACTTTCCAGTCCAATTAGTTTCTAGGACACATATTCACAAAAATTAATTTCATGGCCAAAGTCAACAAAATAATTACTTTTAAGGATAAAGTCAGCAGTCAAATTATTTTCAAGGACGTAGTTTCATAGGTTTTTAGGCCTTAGAAACTAATTATTTTGCATTTTGTCCTTAAAAATAATTATTTCAGTTGTGTGTCCTAGAAACTAATTGCACTCTCTAAAGAGGCCCTTATGGCAAATTTCAACATAATAATATGTATGTAATATTAAAAATTTATTCATATGTTTACATATATAAATATTTATACATACATATATAAAATTATTTAGACAAAACTTAAAAACACACACATATATTTATAATACCCATATAATAGTATCATATATATATTTGGACAATACATATTTACATACTGGATGAGCTAACATATTCATTGCGATATAAGTCCTAACATCTGTACACCGACATATTATACCTTAAAAGGATTTATATATTACGTTTGCACACACATATATATTTATATGATACACACGTGTGTGTGTGTGTGTATATATGTATTTATGTATCATAACATAAATAAATAAAAACTATATCAATTTATGAATTTGAATAAAATAAAATATTTTATGTTAATAAAATTTAGAAATGCTCTAAATAAATTAGACTTCATTGGCCCAATAATGTCCCAATAAGTTAATTTTTTTTTGAAATTCACCTATTACTTCCTGTTAACAAGAAATCTTATCAACATCCTAAAGCAAGGTTAGAAGAGTAACTGACCCCTTCGAAACCCCTTTAGAATTGGTTGGAGTGATCTAAGGTCGTAATCTAGTAGGAACAAAAGGAATTAACTAAGTCGAAATATTCATTTGAAAGGAACCCCTTCGAAAGATATAAATGTGCATGTTCTATGAGTGAAATCACATATGAGCAGCGAATCAGACTCCATGCATACGAAAGTGCTGTGTATTTACTTTATTGATAATTTTTATGAATACAAGGGCTTAGGTATTACAATGAAGTGAAATCACCAATTTGATTTAGAACCTAGGGTTTACAAACTCAATAACAGTATAAGTGAAAGCAATGAATTCCAGATCCCCCAAGTAGCACCCCTAAGGTCTTATTTATAGGCGCATGCTGGACCATTTCGAATCCTCCCTTTCGATTTATTGAAAAGGATGCCTTTATGACCTTTCACCGCCGTTGACTCCAAAGTGCCTTTCTAATTTTGCTTTCACATAAGATCTAGAAGCCTTCGACTACATCGAAAGTTATACGAGCTGTACTTATGTTGCGACAGATGTCTTGGATAAGCTCGAAAGGGTGTCCCAACATGTGCGGAAAGCATATAGACAATGCTTGTATAAGGTGTTGATGCTTTCTAAAGCTTTTATTCTGATGGTTGCAGAAGCATTCACCAAGAATGGAATGGTAAATGATAATGTGACCCTCACAAAAGGGTCGACCGCTTAAAACTGTGTTAACTTGGTTGGGTGCGAAAGGCCGTTTTCGAAGGCAATCCCCTTGATTAACACGGAAGTCCATCTTTGATGCTTGTGGAAACAATACTGACATATATGAAATCTCCCTAATACTCGTATAAGGGTTCAACCAATTCGAAAGGCTAGTCTTTGCTAATCCATGCTTTCCAAAGGGAACCTTTGGTAGAATCTTCTCCCATGGAAGGCAGACAGTGGAGGAACCAATCGTTTCAAAATGTTATGACCCACTATTTTGGACCTCCCAAATCGACAATAAAACCACACATGTGTGACTTGAATAATTCAAAACAGTATATTGTAATATAATTTGGAGCAAATAAAACTAATCATAGAATCACCGACACACATAAATCAGAATAACTCGCAGCGGAAATAAAGCAACCGTAGTAATTCATGAAGCTACTACAACACAGAGTCACAAAACAAGTACAAAGTCCAGAGGCTGAAAAGTAAATACAACAGAAACCCAATACATAAATGTCCACTAATACATAAGCTGAATAGAAATACTGAATAGAAATAGATACAAGTAGATAGATAGATAGTCTTCAGCAAATCCTTTAGCTCCAAAAGGTGAAATCCAAAGTGGATACTCAGGCTAGTTATACCGTGTCGAAGCTGATACTCAAGTTTTGTATATGCAGAAGGTGCAATGTCAAAGGAAGCCCCTGCTTTCATCTCTTGCGGAAGGTATCAACTGAAGCGCAAGGGTAGTTTTGACCCTTTTTGACCCCTTTGGAAGCCCACAATTCATTTAATACATGTAGAAGCATCCCTTCGACTCATTCGAAAGGCCTTGCTATCACTATTGTTCTTAATGAAACTGTCCTTCATAATCTTTTAGGCTTCGAACATGGTCAAAGTGACTTTCGGTAGTAACGTTTGTGCCCCAAGCCCCCGGTAAAGGGACGCTCTTTACTTTTCAAGTCAACCATTTTGATATGGCACCTTCCATTGCTTCGCAACTACGGTATCCTAAGCTGATCTCGACCATTTACTTGAATCCGATCGACGGTCCTCCTCCCATCCACTCAGCTTATAAATTACACTACTTATTTTCCTTTTTCTTCACATGGAATTGAAAATCTCTAAAGCAAGAAGTACATCTGTAAAATTTCCATCGATTTCAAATATTAAAAGGCAAAACTCTCGGATTTGAGGTGAGTATTTACAATTTCAAATTAGAAACTAGTTTTTTATTTTTAGATTCAAATTTCTAGGGTTTGAGTCTATCTTATTGTTTTGAATTTTGAAAAATATTGGAGTTAACAATCATGTAAGATAATCCTAGACTCAAATTTCATGTTGATTTTCATTAATCTATGGCATCAATTCGGGTTCGAATGTGATTTTTCCCAGTTTAGGGTTATTTGCCACAGTTGATGGGGATTCATACTAGATACCCATTATGCACAATTTTAATTTATCTTGAAGGATACTAAGATCTTAAAATTAACAGCCCTTACTGTAAATTAAGTTAAGAAAACACACTTTCTATCATCGTCCAAACCATTAGTAACCTTTCGTCTCAGTTGAAACCCTAAAACTGATATAAGCGCACCTATTTTCATTATCTCAATTTAGTGTTGACACTTTCAAAACACTACTATGCCATTTTGACTAATTCAAAAACCGCAATAGTAATCAATAATGTAGAATTATCAAATTCTCAATGCAAACATCATCGAAACATCTTAATGTCTTTTCGTTAGTGTCAATGCCACTTTGTTTCAAGTCTTTTGACTTATTAGAGTATGGCATTCTGACAATGTATATTTTCAAACAGATATTGTGTGGATAGATACACCTATTATAAAATAGAGTAAAACATATGGGTTTCGACATTGTTGAATGGTAAGTCCAGGTGAATATATGCCATGAAATGAGGGATGTTAATAATGGTTTCGACACTATCAAAAGCTCAATGATTTATGCGGTCCTAATTAGCTTTGACCTTTTTGAAGGCATGGTACCATGCACTACAGCAGGTACTTGAGCCTTCATAATAGGCTTCTGACACCTTCGAAAGGTATTAGTAGTTGAACAAATATTAACTTTAATGAAATTATACCTCCTGGTAGGATCGTGGGTATTAAAAGAACTTCTAAGAAATATGATAAGTAAATTGTTATGGAATTGTAATCTTCTCCAATTAAAGTTGAGGCAGTTTCAATTTGCTCTCTATAACTTCTCAAGATGAAGTAGATGCGATCCTCAATGATTTTGGGATCACAAGGGCTAAAGTTATCCCTCCTAGAGATAATGACACAATTCAAAATCCTTCAGAGGGATAGTTTACTTATACCGCCATTCATATTTGGCATGTGTGTTTCATCCCACTTTTAGAGTTTTTTCTTGAGATTCTTTAGTCGTCTTGGCATTGCTCCTATGGAGCTATCACCCAATGTATACACCAACCTTGTCTCTTTGGAGCTCATGGCCCTAGAGTCGGAAATTCCTTCTCCAAGTGCTAAAGTTCTTAACTATTTAGCATGCCTTGTTAAACTTGGTAATTCGAACATACATATCTCCTAGACTAATCCCTTAAAATGTTGGTTTCAGAGGGAATAAATGGATTTAAGGATTAGGAAACATAGTTCTTCTATGTCAAATGCTTTCCAAATATTAGTGGAACCTTTTCCTCTCCCCATAAGTAGGCCATTGCCTTATTTCTATAACTTATTTTCTTTTGCTGAATAATGTTTTCTTATTAGGACATGCTCCTAAGGATCTTGACGATGAAGGCAGGAGAATCGTAAAGTTGATGACTATTGCTTCAATTCGTATTGGGAATAGACTTATGTTGCCGACTCTTAGCAACCTCGAAAAACATTCCCTCGTACCAAAAGGGCAAAAGATTCTTGGATAACCTCTCTTATCAAACACACTACGAAAGGCAAACAATTCTTAGCTTTAGGTGGCCCCAATTTTTTTATACTTATCCCCAGTATATCTAGATCTACCGACTAAACTTAATTGTACTGTTTATAAATTTGTTGTCATGTTATTCCTTAAGTTGTTTTGCTAATCTATACCTATTGGTTTCAACAGCCGCACCTCCAGCCGAATTAATTAAAATGATCCACCCCCTCGGTCTACGGGATCTGATGCTCTGCCACTGACACAAGCTATTGCTTGGTCTAGAATGATTGCAAAGAGGAAACTAAGCGAAGTGACTGACGTAGGCTCTACTCCTAAGAAAGCCAAGACTACTGATATTTAGTCTTCTCTTACCCTAAAAGAGGGTGAACTTACTGGTGCTAAGAAGACTTCAAATGGACCTAACCCTGATCCCACTTCTTCTATGGAAGACTTACCTTCTGCAATTGTTGATCAAACTAAAATGATTCCTTCGAATGATGACTTTATATGTCATATTGTTGTATCTGATCCTCTTAGCATTGTTGATCAAATGCAGAAGGATATAGGCACTTCAACTCCTTCCAACGATTTGAATCCCTCAAGACCCTCATCACCAATACCTCCTATGAATTTAAGAATGTTGTACAGTCGATTATGCACTCTCAATCATTTTCTATTGCTCAACCACCACTTGTATATTGGATTCATCAAGTTATTATCGATCTCTTATTGAACAACAACTTCCGGTATATTCTATTCTCTTTGATTTTCTTATTACTATTTTTTTTACTGAATCCCAACTTGTGTCTTACTTTTCCTCTTAGATCACCAAAAGCAAGTACTCTCTTAAAGAAGATGTTTCTAAGTCCTCTGCTGACACATTATAGCTCAGGGAAGAAATCTTGACTTTGAATAATCAGATGACTACACCATCTACTACCAAGGATAACTCGGTGAGGGAACAAGAAAGGTTGAGTGCTTCTCTTACTTATGTAGAATCTACTATTTCTAAGATGAGGAAGGCTAAACATATTTTAAGTAGTAAAGTTTTGGCTCTGAAAATGACTTTGAAAGAGTCCAAAGATGAAAAGACAAGGGTTAATGCTAGGTATGTTTCACTTAAGAAGAAGTATACTTCTTTTAAAAAGTGGCTCTAGAAGAAGAAGGATTCTTTATCCAAAGCTCTCAACACTATTTCTAAGGCAAAGCAAAAAGTGTCTCGGTTTCTAAGTACTTATTTGAATGATATTATTATAAATTCTTATGAGGATGTGCTCATGATAGCCTATTCCGATAACATAGAAAAGTGCCAGATTTGAGTTTTCCTTCTCTTGACCCTATGCTAATTGAAACATACATGGCTAAGATTGAGAAAATGGAGGAAGGGATTTAGGTTCCTAATAGAGAAGAAATTAATGTCACTCAGCTCCTATCTTTTAAGATTCCTCTTGTGGAACGGGATTCTGATCAGACGAAGAGGAAGACAATGAGGGTAATGAAGCCATCATTGACGAAGGTGACAACGATGGTGATAATGATGATGATAACTATAACGATTACAATGATTAAGGTGTTGTCAACAATGTGGACGATTTTGATGATACTCTAGGAGGGAATAGCGGTGATTGTTCTAGGGCTCTATACTATGAAGATGGATCGAGAAAAGTTAATCCCGACCCTATTGTCCATGAAGCAGATCAGACTGAATTCCTCGAATCCTCGAATCTCCAAAGATAAGATGTTGATTTAAGTTTCGAAGAAAAAGAGAGGAAGCAAACTTTATATGCCCCGATTCTAGTTTCTCAGGTATGGAATTCTTTATTAAATGGCTCCCATTTTCAAGATAGCCCTAGCTAATATCTTACCATTTTGGATAATGAAGAAAAACATACATCTTTATAAGACGAAGCTTGAAAAGAAACAGGCGAAAATAAATTTCCTATATAAGGAGTTAGATAAACAATTGAAAGAACACAATGCTCTATCTAATAAGTACCATAAGCTTAATAAATGTGTTACAGTGTTAAGTCTATAAAAAATAAGAAGCGGCCCCTTGATTGAAAAGGGCATGTCTTCTTTTTGATAAGCTTTTGGAGGAGAACAACGAATTAATGACACTCTTTTGGATGTTAGTTGAAGACAAGGATTTATTGGTAGAAATTTTATAAAGGGCTTATTGCAGACAACCAACTGTGGATTACTCATACTTGGGTGATTTCAGTGGGGGCTTGATAAGATACCAACATAAGAGATACTCGAACAAATATAGGTCCAATCCCCACCCAAGGGCTTGATGAAACTTATCATTGACCCACTCAATTCCTTGCACACTACCTTTAGAGAAACTCATTATAAGGACAAATTCATTTCAGAAATGTTTAAAAGACCAATCTTGTATGAACCAAAATAAAATTCATAATCATGTCATTATATCGATCTATAGACCTTACTATTTTAGTCTTTTTATTCTTAGTTTTATTTTATTACATTATTACATAGTAAACATCTCTTATGCAGCCCTGTTACTAGGGATTAGTTAGGAGAATTTGTCAAGTTAAGAAGAGATTACTTAAAAAAGTTCTCGCTCTTGAAATCCACAAGATAGGCCAGATATTGCTTTCATAGAGACCAATAAAAGCTTCATATGCATCATCCCTGACTTCACTTTGATATTCTAAGCAAGGAGATGGAATAGCTTCTGAAGGAAATTGTAATATATCATATTAAATTAATTTGTGGTCGTGATAGTCCCCAGCTGGAAAATGGGATTATAGCAAATGCCTTCCAATAGATGTCCTGGAAGTATTTAATGCACTCAATAATTACTCTTTCAGCTTACTCTTCGGACAAAGATAAAAATTCTATTTCTAGACTATAAATGCGATAGGGCAAGGAGAGAACTTGATTATAATGATAATGTTGTACCTTCTGTCTTATTTCTTTTTGAGTAGTAACCCCTACTATTGTAATAAAAAAAATTTCTTTGGGTATTGATTTCTTTTTCATTTTATAGGAAACATGGTTAACGACTACATCACTTTCGTCAGATCCTTCATCACATTTCACTAGTATTAGGGATAGAGTGATTGCGGAACTTGAAAAGCGGTGCTTATCTAAAGATCCTCTATCTACCAAACTCCAAAGCAATACTTGAGCATTGGAATGGCATAGGAAATTCTGCTTCAAAAGGCGGTCATCAAAGGCTTTAACAATCAAATTACTAGTCTCGGAGCGGGCATTAAGAAGAAAGATGAGATAATTTCTCAATTAAAACGTTAAATTAAATCAATCCTTCAATCAACTTCGATCATGAGATGTCCAAGCTTTACCAATAGTTAAGTGATTTAGAAATAAAACTAAAGAATAGTTAAACACAATGTAAATCTTAGGAATTTATCATGAGAGGTGATGTTCCAAGTGTTGATTTATTGATTTCTCCAAACATCCCAACTGTTGGGAAATGAAGAAGGTCTTGTTCCTTAGACATTAAAAAATTCTCTGCTACAACAAACCCTCCTTCAGGTTTGGATGAAAAAGTGGAGGGAAAATGGTGCCGAAAAGTCAAATTTGAAATGATGAAATATTTCAACAATCAACAAAATTAAAGATACTCATAATGCATCGATGAGTATGCGTTAAAAATTATAAAACTGAATATGAAAGATATCTTTTTGAAAACATATTGTTGAATTGAAAAGATAGAATAAGACCCTTAGAGGTGCAAATAATGCTTTTAATCGTGCTCTAAAGACTTATATCGGGTCTATCGATGATGCTAATGAGATTAGGAAGAAAGAATAATTTTAAAGAAACTCTTTGTATGATAACATGCCACATTACTGATCCCTTGACTTCGAAGAATCTAGATAATATTATGCAAGATCTTTGAGGCACGCACTTGTTTTCGATCTTTTGGTATCAATATCTTAGTGTATTGTATAATATACTTTGTAAATAATTTTGTAAATTGTGTAAATATCACATGGCTTTCCCTTACCTATACTTGTACCGCTGTTTTTGAATTTCCTTCTTGATAACTTTGGCTATAGTTTTTGTATTTGTTGATGTCACGTTCCAAATTCCAGCGTTCAAAAATCGACATCCGTACTCCACTGTACTTGAATGCCGCAGATTCAAACGTCGAAATTCGAGTCGTGCCGGAGCTTATAACACATTAAGTAAATAACACAGCGGAAGAAAAAGAATATGCATATCAATATACAACATTTGATACAATAACTGATACAACATGAATGATACAACAGAATGGTACAATAGATATCAACATTTTCAGACATACAAAGAATAGCAGCGGAAATAAAAGATAACACTAGCAGCGGAACAAATCTCCAAAATAGTCTTCAAGAAAGAACTCCAATATCAGTAATCTCCATCTCCAAAGCACCAATCCAGCAATAGCTCGAACTCCCACTCAAGATGAAGAGAAGCAACTCGATCCAAAATGCGATTGCCAAATCCTAATGGCTGAAAGCTATCGAATCTACACCTACTATGGATTATCTGAAAATCCCAACTCTAGACTGCCCGTGTGGGAAATAGTGGGCACCCAGAGTTTAGGAAAGGAACAATAAACTCCAGGTCAGTCATGGGACTGGTATGAGCAAACAAAAGCATTTGGTCTTTGAACAAACAAGAGAATTTAAATTTGAAATCCGCAATGCTTTTTGGAAAATGAAACTACCATAAGGCCTCCCGCCACACACACAATGCAAACGCAGACTTGGAGGAGATTTCTCCTTATGATAGTCAAATATGCTTAATACGAGAAAATTCTTTGATATTATTACTAGTGCATAGTGGAAAAATCTTTCGAAAGTATAATATAAACCCTAGCCAGCATAGGTACCATGATGCTATGCCTACTATAGCTGCCATGTTAAATGGCAGGTTCTACAACTAAAACCGTACAAGGCACGTATTGGATGAATGGATTTCCAACAAATGGTCAGGCTAAGGAACTTCCTATTGCCACATGGGTACGCCTCTGGCGGGACGTCCCGAGAACTAACGTTACGTTTAGATCTCTGCCAACACAAGGCCGGGTTACCTTTGTAACTAGGTAACTACTACACGAATATGTCATCCCCCGGTCCTTTGGGACCTTTATCCGAGCGCGCGCACAACAACACCACACAGTAATAGGTATAGTGTATCAACATGAGTAAGTATCTGGGCTCCATACCATGATACCACCCTTTTCCAGAAGGAAATGACATACCCTAAAGGGCGCAACCCTCATAACCTTGCCGCATCTTCCCTGTTTCGACCATTTCCGAGGAGTGAGGTCCTGATGCAGTCTCGTCCACAAAGCTACGCTTTGACACAAAGCCATGCTTTGGGTCAACAGATGACCAAAGCAATGATCACAAAGATAAATGATCAAACAAATGATCATATCACAAATGATCAACCAATGATCATCACACAGCAGCACTCAGCATGCCACATTACCAAATTGGGAATATATCACTGATAAATATCAACTGCATAACCTCTGAGCTCGTACGTCTCAGAGAAGGGTGTTAAGCTAAGAGAATAAATTCTCCGCCACCAAGCAGAAATGTATTTGATAGAAATCAGATAACATCTCAAAGTGTAATGTCGGACATACAACCATACAAGTCTGTTCCGGGTTCGAACAGAACCGAAGGCACTTCCGAAGAAGCCCTTGCAAATCCGGGTATCCACAATCCCGATCGGACTTCCCATCACTAAGAGAACTCTATACCGGAGCAACTCAGTGCAGAGTCAATCGATAGGTTATCCTATCGTTCTTACAAATACCCGGTCTTCACCACCGGTCTTCAATTGCAATCCATAACGTCGTTTCACTTATTCGGAATGGGCTATATGACACAAGGTCCTCTCCCGGCTAAACCGAATAGTAAGCGCCATATTTTAAAACATATGGATATGGGATTTCAGTTAAGTCACAACTTATAAAATCCAAACCTTTTCTTCCAAATGGTTAAACAAATTACCATTTTTAATCTTTAAACCAAAAGGATTTATTTCACAAAGTTTCACCCAATTTCACAAAGATCTATCCATAGATTTCAAAAACAATTCCCATTCAATTTGGATTAACCCAATTAAATCTTTAAATTAAAGATTTATAACTTTCAAAACACGTTTCCAAAAATTTATCTAAAACTTGGAATACTATTTTCATTTTTAGACCTGAAGCCCTTTAACACAAATTGAAAGTTCATTTCTTATGTGAAAGCTTTATTATTTGAAAACAAATAGTTTTCGTTTTAGAAAAATCCAATTTATACAAGTTGAAATCTTGGCTTGAATTTAAATTCCAAAACACCACCTTTAAAATGGTTTAAAAACCCATATAAACCCATTTATAAGTTGAATACCCTTTTTAAACCTTGGTTTCCAAATTTTAGAATTCAATTTCAAATATTGAATTCAAATTTAAATCCAATTATCTAAATTTTCAAACTTAATCAAGTTATTTAAAAATAACCATTTTCAAAAGCTTCAATTCTAGTTCAAAACTATTTTGGATTTGAAAATTCAATTTTTAAAACAATTTCAAAATCTGTGACTTAACCCATTTCCACGTGCAATCCATATTTGTGTGTGTATAAGTGTGGTCCAGGGGTTTTACACAATAAGAGCACATCATCAATCAGCACAGATTCAATCATTACAATTCGATGTGGGTTTCGGATAACCAAATGGAATCCGACTCCCTGTCGCATCGAAATCCAAATGTCGTTTTACGGGTCAAGGGTTTGCATATACATATAACAACATATACATCACAGATATAACAACTTAGCACAAAGCAATACATAGCATCACATCATATATCAAATATATCAATCCATCACAAAACATTCAATAACAATCAAACATCTTCAGTTAAGATGAATAAATTTGCGTGGTTTTAAATTTATCAACCACATAATTACTTTCATTGGTAATCTTTAATCAATGATTAATTATCATTTATTACAATTGATTAAGTCTTAATCACCTTCATTACTTAATTAATTAATTTTTCTTTAAATTAATTAACCTTCGAACATTTGATTAATAAATCTTTAATCATTAATTATCCATACTTAATTACTTTAACATGTAATCAATCACTTAATTAATTATTCTTAACTCTTTTATTCATTAGTCATTAATCAAATAATTTAAACCTTTAACTAATTATTAATTAATTCTTCAATTAATAACTCAAATGATTAACTCTTAATCACATTACTTAATTACTTTTAATAAAGTATTTATCCTTTACTTAATTACCTTTAGTAATTAATCACTTAATTACTTCCCTAAGTATTATATTAGATTAATCCAAAGTGATTATCTTAATCAATCATAATTTAATTACTTAATTAACTAATTAACTTAATCATTTAAAATTAATTAAATGATTCTTAACTCATTATATTAAAAGATTCTTAATTAAGAAAACATCATCTTAATTAAATCATTTATGACAAATAAAACTTGATAATTAAAAATGATTCAATTATCTCAATTATCTTTACAAATTTAATTATCTTTAATTAAATCAAATTCAAAATAACTAATAATAATCTTTAGTACAATCGATTATCAAATTCTAAATCATTAAACTTTATTTAAATAAAATTTAATATTTAGAAATCAATTAAATTTAAACATATTTTAAATTGAACTTTTAAAATCTTTAAAACCTTTCCAAATTTATTTAATAAAGTTTAATATAAACTTTATTTCAAATCTACTTATTTTATCTTAACTTTTCAATTAAAAGTTAAACTTATCATAATTTTATTTCAATACTTAAAGGAAAGAATTTTTTTTTCAAAAATCTAAACCTTTATTTGAAATCAAATTCATATTTAAATTTTACTTAAAAACATTTCTATTCAATATTTAAAACTTCTCAAAACTGATTTGAATTCAAATTGTTTTAAAGCAAAACTGAAATCATATCTAAATATGATTCCAAACCCAATTTTAAATCTTACTTAAAAATTTAAATGTTTCATTTTAACACTTTGAATTCAAACTTAATTCCAATTCAAACCTAAATTTGAATCTTGTTTTAAATATTGAATCCACTTTTAAATTTTTAAAAGAACAAAACTGTTTTTTTTTTAAAAATCTGGATTCAAAACCTGAACTATGTTTCACTGTTCCAAGATTTAAATTTAAATCTTCCTTAAATTAAAATTCATCATTTTGAATTCAAAAGCTTACCTGAGTTTAATTCAAACCCATACTTTAATTCAAATCATTACTTTTAAACATTGGATTTCCCAGATTTTAAAATACACAACACTCAGGTTCTCTGCACAACTAACTCGAGACCACCTCTAATTTACTTCGAGTTAAAACCCTACTTACTTCGGGTTATAACACGAACTGCACGGGGTCGACTTCGAGTCACCCAAAGCCTGCACATCAAAACTTCACCAGAGCCTCAAACTACACTGTGCAAATGCACCACCACTCCGGCGACTTACAGCAACCTTCACCAACTTCTCCAAGATGCAAATCAATCCTTCAACTTGATAACAACCTCCAACATAAATCTCTGTAGCTTGAAGACAGATTCAGGCAAAAAACTAAACAACAACCTGGAAAAACTTCAACCCAAACATGCCAACCTGAAACCCCACTGTCTTCCTCAATTCTCTGATCAACATCTCTTATCTCCTCCACTGTCTCCAGTCAACATATAAACTCCAGGCAGAAACCCAAGTTCCCAATTTATTTATGAATTTATATCCTCAATACACCAAACTCTGCACAGTCTAATTAACTAACCCCACAGAAGCTTTTAAACCTGATGCATGTTTCTATATCCATGGTTTTAAAACATGCATTTAAGCTTTAAACCTGATTGAGTAATTTCAAGGTGTTGGGTAATTTTTATTTTTGGAAAGAAATGTATCAGTTGCTACTGTTTCCCTGAGTTACAGACTTTTAATTCAATTAAATTAAAATTTTACAAACCTACATCTATGTTAAACAACACCATTTGTTTACACAGTAATTTCAAAGCAAGATTCAGACATAAAGAAATGGTTTTGTAATTAAATTCTATTAAGAACATAAGCATGACTGTTAAACAAATTACACCACACTTTCCTGCATATTCAAGAAAACACAGAGCATCCATCATACAACAATCAAGACATACGCAGTTCTATCAATACTTATGCAAAGATAAATTTAGTACACCCTATAAAATTTTAAGGTTACTTATTAAAAGAAAATAGAACAGTTTTTAATTATCACTGATTTACAGTTCTTATTTGAAGGCATTTTGAATTAACTTTAGTTTCTGTAAATCTTGATAGCTTGATTTTTTTTATTATTAAATGAAGAAACTGTTTTTAAACCATAGATTTACTCACAAGCATTAACAAGAAAATAGGTTTCAGGAGGGAAAGTTGCTCACATTAAAAATGCAGAGAGCCCTTTTGAAGCTGGAATGAAATTTGTAAGGAATTTGTTTTAAAAATCAAATTTGTAGTTTGAACATTTGATTCATATCTCTGAATTTATAAACCATGACAACTTATTTTTTCTTGATTTAAGTTTACACTGTGTTTTCTATTTCCAGAGAACAATACTAAGTTATTTTAACTTAGACAAGTTTTTCTTTTTGAATGAATATTAGAATTTAACCACCAGTTTTCTTTTCTAGATATTAGAACCAAAATAAAATTTTGAGATGAGTTTGAACTAAAACAGGGACTGCCTATTTATATATACAGGCATGCAACTTCACACTTATCTATTTATAAACATATACACAGCAGTTTGCATCCATTCAAACATTTTCCCATCGCACCATCAAACATTCATCACAAATGATCAACAAAATTAGGCTTTAAAGAATCAGTTTGCTCACCTGGATGATTTTGATGAAGAAAGACAGAGAACAGTTTGAGTTTACAGGCTTTTGCTTTCTTTTTTTTTCTTTTCCTTATTTTGATTTTTTTGATTGGTCTTGCCTGAGGCTTGAATCTGGAACTTGTAAATCAAATCTTTGCTTAATCACTATTTATTTGTTTATACATTTCATCAATAACAAAAATTTTAATTTACTTACCTACAGTTTAAATT
Source organism: Allium cepa (assembly GCA_030765085.1). Classification (NCBI taxonomy): domain Eukaryota; kingdom Viridiplantae; phylum Streptophyta; class Magnoliopsida; order Asparagales; family Amaryllidaceae; genus Allium; species Allium cepa. The sequence continues at coordinate 591,748,302 of CM060944.1, forward strand.
CTTGGGTGCAGGGATATATGGTCAGCAGTTGCAAACCAGAAATCACTTTAGCCCTTAAACTTGATTTGTTTTCCTGCAACTGATTTACAAGGTTGTTTAAATCTTTGTTTTATTTACTGATTTATAACTCGAATTCAAATTTTAAAAGAAAAGATTCACTTGCCTTTAAACTATTTTCCAGAAAACCCTGCACTGTTTTGTTGGACAAAGCCTGATGATGTTTTCCCCTCCAAGCTTTGCTTGATCCAGACTTTAGTTTTCCCGATTTCTACCCTCTCTTCTTTGTTTTGAAATTTTGTTTTCAAGTTGCTTTGATCTTTATTTATTTTTGAGGTTAAAACAGATTTTGTTGAAGATGCTTTCTGATCTGAATATTGTTTTGCTTTTGTGTATGATTTCAAATTCAAAATGAAAGAAAAGTGTATTTTGCCACTTGTAATCTATATTAACACTTGTAAGTTTATGTAGTTCCTTTGGTTACAAATGTCATTTATGATCAAATTGTGTTTGAACCCTTGTTTCAATAAATTTATAAATTTGGTTTTAAACCTTCATCATTTTTATAATTTGTAAATCACATTTTATACATTTTCAAACTATTATTTACACTTATACTTTTCAAAAGATATGTATATATTAAACTTTAAATATAACTTTCAAAATACATATTACATATGTATGTTATAAATTTAAAAACAAATTTCTATAAATTTTAAAAGATAGAGTTTCTCTTTCAAATCCAATATATACTATTTAAACATTTATTTTTAAATTTTCTAATTCAAAAGTTCATATAAAAAAAATCCATTTGTATTTTATTTGGAAAAACTCAATTTAATTCACAATTAAATCAAAAATTTATTTATTTATTTTGTTTGTTCAATTTTTTTAAAGTTTTTAATTTCTAATTTATTTTTAATACATTTTATTTTGAAATCTTATAAATCTCAAATTTCTATTTTGTAATTCATTTATATAAATATACATCTTATTTTCCCTAAATCCAATATTTATTTTTAAGTTACTTATACTCAAATTTCTTATTAAATTTCTGTTTATGATCAAAAATTATGTATTTATTCTAGAAATCTTTAATTACTTCACAATTTATTTTCCAAAATAAATTTAATTGCCAAATTAAACTTAATGAATTTTCAGGAATGTTACAGTTGAATCATTTGGTCTTCTTATCAATCTTATTTTCCTGCAAAGTACAAAGTGGACAACATTTTTTATCATTAGTTTGAGATTTATGAAAGAATATGTTCAGTATTTTGTCTATATTTTTGGAGATAGTATTAGAATTCCTAATTATAGAATTCCAGACATCTAAATCTAAGAATAATGGAAGTTAATAGATCTTCATCTGAACATAATAAGTGATAAGAAATTCACAGTTACAAACAATTAAAGTCTGAAAATTTTTGTCTGAAAATAATAGAAGCCCTGAGATCCGACTTTGTTAATAATGAGATAAGACCAGAAATCTAATTATAGAATTAGTAATAAAGGGCCAAAAATCCAAATCTGGCACTAATAATAGAAGTTTAGAAACCCTCTTCTGGAAATAACCTATAGAAGACCAAGAACAATTCTTTCACAATAATAAAAGCCTAGAATTCATCATCTGGAAAGAAGACTAAGAATCCTCATTTAGGGATAAATAATAGGAGTCCAGAAGCCCTCATCTTGAAATAATAGAAGACCTGAAACCCAAATTAGGGCATCAATAAGTGTAGTTCAGAAGTTAATAGTAGAAGATCCAAGACCTAGATTAGGTTATTAGTGAATGACCCAAAAATCATTATTTGGAGATTAGTGGAAAACAAAAGGTCTATAATAAAGGTCTTTAAATCAATGATAGAAGACCTTAAACCCATATTTAGGTATTAATGAGTGAAGCATATAAATTAATAGAAAACGACTCGAAACCCAGATTCAGGTATTATTAATAAGTGAAGTCCAGAAGTCATCTTCTAGAAATTAGCCGAAGGCCATACATTCGTATGAAAGTAATCCAGGAATTATTGTTCGAAACTAGAGAAGACTAGAAATTCTTTCCTGGTATAAGAAGGAAAGTTTAGAAATCATTATTCAAATTATAGAAGTTTAGAAATTCTTATTTGAGCCTTTCATTCTACACTATTCTTTGGGCATTGATTGTTTGAATCTTTTGCTTTGTGTTGCCCCTCTGGTTTTAAGTATCTGATTCTTTCGATATGCACCATGCTTTGGGCTTCATATATTGCTAATGCTCCGTGTGCCACTCGTTGGCCTTGGACGTCTTAGTCCGTTGTAATCCGATGCGCTTGGTTAGCTTATCCATAAGCAGGACCCAAGGGCTTACCCAACCTCCCTCCATGAGGCACTCCAGTCAAGCTTTATAGGCAGGACTAAAGACTTGTCTATTGCCTTGACCATGCTATGGCATGGCGGAATTAAGGACTTACTCCATCCTCCCTCCAAGACGTGCTCCAGTCAGGCCTTATTATCGGGACTGAAGGCTGGTCGGTGCCTTGAACTGGCTATAGCGTGCCATATTCAAGGGCTACTTTGTCCCTCCTCCAAGAGGCGCCTTAATCTGGCCATAGCTTGGCACGATTAAGGGCTTGTAGATATTTTAACCTAGTCATAGCCTAGTGCGGATAAAGGATTACTGTGACCTCTCTTTAGGAGGCGCTTTGACCTGGCCATCTTGGCGCGGATAAAGGCTTTAGACCATTTAAGGTAGTTTCCAAATTTAAGGAGAATCTTACCCCCAACTATGTAGATTTTCTTGCTTGAGTGCACTTTTATTGAATCGATTTACGACTTCTTATCAAATCTATTGACCTTTCCTAGTTTGAAAATGTGTACGATCATTCCTTCAAGAAAACTGCAATGGTTGGTCTTATCTCCATTCATCACATGTAATAGCAATATAGTTCCCTTAAGTTTCTTTTATACTTAGACACTTTCTTTTTGGACAACCGGTAGTTGAGTTCATCGCTTGTTAATAAGTAAATATTCTCAATTAATGTAGCCAAATTGCATTCCTTTAGGAGTTATGATTTGAAATTTGTCTTTAAGAGTTGTCTTTTAGCTCTTTTGTTACTTGACTCAGGAGCTTCACCTTCGACGACCAATCTTCTTTTTAGAACCTTCTGTAGCTCGCGTTGAGGTAATGGTCTGCTTGTTGCCCAATGCCATTTTTAAGAAAATGTGTATTAATAGACCATCATTCTTTCTTCAAAGATAGTGCCTTTAGTGTACAATTAAATAGCCTTCTTCATATGAAAAAACAAATTATCACCCCTACATATTGTTTCTCCAAAAGAAAAATTGGGTGTAGGGCCAATGTGGAAAGCGTTTAAACTCTAATTGTTTGGTTCATAAAATTCAGCTATATTCCTTTCCATGATCCTTAAAGCTTCCAATCTTAACATATGTTCTTCATATAGCTTCGAATCTTTAGCGATTTCATAAGAGATCAAACCAAGTGCGGTTCTAAAGATCCGTGTTCAGACTTCTTGATTTCGTTGGGCATTGTGGTGTTGGGATTAAGGTTAGCTTAGAATGAAATAAGGGTAGAGCAAAGTAACATTGGGAATTCAACAAAGGCGGAGGTTCAAGCCCTCCTTCTAGCGCCAAAAATGTTATCATGAAATCTTGTCAACACCCAAAGTAAGGTAGAAGAGTGATCAACTCCTTCGAATTCCCTTTCGAATTGGTTGGAGTGATCTAAGGTCATAACCTGGTGGAAATAAAAGGAATTAACTAAGTCGAAAGGATCTTATTTCTTTGAAAGGAACTTATTCGAAAGGTATAAATGTGCATATTCCATAAATGAAATGACATATGAGCAGCGAGTCGGACTTTATGCATTCGAAAGTGTCATGTTTACTTTATTGATAATTTTTATAAATACAAGGGCTTAGGTATTACAATGAAGAAAAATTCCTAATTTGATTTAGAAATTGTTTACAAACTCAAGAAAAGTACAAGCTGGAAAGCAATGGATTCTAGATCCCCCAAGCAACACCCCTAGAGGCTTATTTATATGCGCATTCTAAACCCTTTTGAATCATGCTTTCAACACCATCGATAGGATACCTTTATGACCATTCACTGCTGTTGACTCCAAGGTGCCTTTCTAATATTGATTTCGCATGAGATCTGGAAGCCTCGACTCCATTGAAAAGTATACAAGCTATACTGGCTTATAAACAATACTTGTGTAAGGTGATGATGCCTTCGAAAGCTTTTATATTAATGGTTAAGGAAACATTCATTGAGGATGAAATGGTAAATGATGATGTAACCCCTACGAAGGGTCAATTGCTTTGAATTATATTTACTTGGTTGGTTGTAGAAGGCAGCTTTCGTAGGCGATCCCCATAATTGTTGTAGAAGTCCATCTTTTGACGCTTGCGAAAGAAATTGACATATGTGAAATCTCCCCATTACTCACGGAAGGGTTCAGCCGAATCAAAAGGCTAATATTTGTTAATCTATGCTTTCGAAAGGGAAGTTTTGGTAGAATTTTCTAATGTGGAAAGTATACAGTGGCAGAACTAATCATTTCGAAAGATTTTATATGAGGAAGGAGTAATGTCAATGGAAGCCCCTACTTTCATCTCCTATGGAAGGCATCAACTGAAGCGGAAGGGTAGTCTTTACCCCTTTCAGAAGCCTATAATTCATTTAATACCCGCAGAAGCATCCCTTTGACTCTTTTGAAAGGCCTTCCTATCACTATGGTTCTTCATTAAACTCTCCTTCATAATCTTTTAGGCTTTGACAGGGTCAAATTGACTTTTGGTAGTAACACATCCGCTGAGGGTTGACCCGGTTCAACTTATGCAGTCGAAATTAGCCATGTCAAGGTTAACTATTAAGCTCGCAACCAAAAGGTTGTCCATAATAGAAAATGCCCAATTTGTATTTAGATCTTAAGCTAATTTTCAAAATTGTTTGAAAACTAAAATATAAGATTTTAAATTTCAAATTTAAATTTAAAATGAAATATACATATTATATTAAAAATGTTATTATATAATAATAAAATTCAAAATGTTTGAAAAATAATATAACTTAATTTTTAATGTTTAAATTTATTCCCAAGATTAATAAATAAATTAATTAAAATTTAATTAATAAAAATGTATACATGTATTATATAGTTTTGATATATGTTATGATATTTTAAAATCTTTAAGATATCATAAGCATACATTTATGTATATAATATGATATTTCAAAATTGATATAATTTAATTAAAATTGTTTAATTAATAATAATTAAAGTTTAATTAATTGAATAAATTATAAGTTAATTAAATAAATAAATTAAAGGTTAATTAATTAAATAAAAAATCATATATATATGAGATATATGTGTTATATTGTAAGGTTATTGTATATTATAAATATTTAATATAAGTGTTATATTATTATAATATGAAATTAATTAAATGTTAATTGATTAGAACTAATTAAATAAAATTTTATTAATATAATATTATACATAAGACTATTATGTAAGTAATATGAAATATAAAAGTTATACAATAATAAAACGTATATAATATGAATGTCTAAATTAAAGATGAAACATTAAGAAACCTAACTAAACTTAACGAATAACTACATATGTAAATGTACGTTTACCGTGATTTTCGATGTGGCGACATTTGCATCACAAGAGTAATTCACAAGAATTACATTATTCCATAAGTCAATATCATTCAATTCAATGCAGTGAGGATGATGAATCTTCCGTATCATGTTGTCCTCTATCATATATATTAATAAATTACTTGCATATAGGGATGTTATGTATGGGATTGTTAATATATTAAATAAACGAGGTAAGATAACTATATGTATTTGTTGAGAAAAATCAAGGTACATATATTATACTTATGCCATCCTGATATGGGAAGTACAAGTGAATAATTTCATTTTGATTTGTTGAGAAAGCTCATAGTCGAAGTAAAATTAGGATAAGGTACCGAGGGTTGGGAGTTGTATATGATATAATAAGAAAATCCATTATTCGTGGAGCTATGACTTATTGATCAAACTCAAAGTCATAATGCCAAGCTGGATGAGTCCTAACACATACTAGTGAAGTCGAAAAACTTCTTTATTTTGAATTAGGGTTTGGTGACACTAAAAGACTAGTGGGAGCCTTATTTGAAGAATGATATGATAACATTTAACCTTTCAAATAATGTTAGAAAATGTGCTATATAATTTTATAATAATCTGCATTGATAAATTTGTGCATTAAATACGATTGATAAATTTTTTTTATCAAATAAGATATAAAAATGAACTGAATTGAAGATTGACAAATAGAAATATAATATATACTTACTAATAAATGCTTCTTGCATGTTAATGATTCAGTTCCCATGAAAGCGCCATATTTTATAACTATTAAACACATTCCTAATTTGGTTGCTTATGTGTTTATTTGGTCAAGACCGTGTACCACATTATGTGAGTTTTGAACATTGAAAGCAATACAAGACTATGAATACTTGACCCATATATTATCGCATATAAATTTTATATGAGGAATGGTCACAGTTCATAATATATGTTGCTTTGATGAAGTTAGTTCACCCACAATAAGCTAATAAACAGTACTCTGAGATAGACTATTCAATTTTTTTGATTGCAAAAGGATTGTGTTATGATAAATGTAATACAAGACCAAAACTACAAGAAAAAACTAAGAATTCGATCACTGAATTGTCAATTTGATCAGTTTACGTAAAGTGCAACATATTTGATATCTTAAATGTTAAATAAAATCGAATGACTTTTGTAAAGGGTTCGTTATGATATTATAATAAGAGATTTCCTTTGAATGGTTCAACCATTTAGAAAGTAAAACAAATGTACAAGAATAGATATGATCTAAGGTACAGTTGGGATGAGGAGAGTGAATAAAATTGATACCTAACATTGGAAAAATAAGTTTAGTTTCTATTTCAAAATGTATTTTCATATAAAAAAAATCTGTGAGATTTATTTCTTTAATTTCAATATATCTGACTAAAGAAATTTCCACTGTAGAATAATTGTAGTATATGAAATAAATAATTTATATTAAGTGAATCATTGGCCGTCGAATTTAGTAACTAGTATAGTACTAGCTGAAATAGTGGAGAGTGCCATGTAACACTTACTGATTGCATCAAGTTATGAATATTGTTTTCGTAAAACCTTTTGCACATTATTTATGAAATAACGACTATTTGTCGGTGTTGACTGAAAAATAGACAGTTATATTTCAATGTGAATATTATGAACATTCTTTATGAAGTAAAACTATAATGTATTATTTATTTTCACAACAAAATTGATGAATCAAAAATACAGAAGTATCCAAAATTATTTACAGTTATTTTGAGATTATTGACTAAGCAATATTTTCAAAAAATTTTTTTTTTTTATTTGATTATGAATCGTATGATACTAGTTAATTGTTTCTCAAAAAAATCAAGGGTTATGCTTCCATTAGTGGGAGCGTCGGAAGGGTTGAACTCTTCTTATTGATATATATATATAGATATATGCAATTATAAGTTTATTAATATCAAAACGGTTCCATGCACTTTGTCATATTCGCTGATGAGTCATCGCAAACATTGGACATGTGTATTTGATACAGATGTATAAGTTTTTGATAATGTGACGCCCCACCTCTATATCCACGCTAGCCAAGAACACTACGGTGTAGTGCTGTCAACTAGCACGGAGAATAAGGCTATTGAGGAGCGACCATCCATGTGATTGCTTATCACACGGTGGCTATAATAATCTTTGGAAACAAACATAGAAATAAGCATAACACAAATCAGTCACAGACATCCATATCACAAAGGCGGAAGAAGATATGAATATATAACTAACACATGAAAGTGTACATCAGAGTAGTGGTCAAAAAGATCCAAAATAATACAAAAGAATAGCAACACGTGCTATACAAAAGAATAAAACTATGAGTCTATATCTCAAGTGTATACAACAAAAATTGCTAATCTAAATAGTTAGCCAAAAGTCAGAGTAGCAAATCCCGGGAAGAAGTCAAGCAGAAGCACCTGTAACATCTCGGTCTGACCCGAGTATTATTTAAGAAAATAATAAACGGATCAGTCTAGATATAAATATCAGATGACATGGTATAAAATAAAAGATATGGCATAAACATAAAATATCCATACTGACATACTACTATAAGTATGCAAATGATGATCAACAGAAGATCAATCAATAAGAGATAAATCAATATCACAAGAATCTTCTCAAAGATCCAAAGAGGGCATCATACCCTAAACTTGTACTCATAACAAGTCAATGACATAAATTCCAGAAATCAACACAAGAAATCCAAAAATCACAGATAAAGGGAAAGAGGCCTATCACATGACGGTCCGAAGACCATGGGGAGCTACCCTATATGGGTGAGTCGGAATCACCCAGATGAGGTCTAGGCTAACCAAAAAGCAAAAAGGTATGTGTGAGTGGAATCACACAAATGGTGTCTAGCCTAACCTCACAACAAAAAGGTATGTGTGAGTGGAATCACACAAATGATGTCTAGACTAACCTTGCGGACAAAGAGATATGTGTGAGTCGGAATCACACCCATGAGGTCTAGTCTAACTTTGCAAACAAAGAGACATCGCAAAATTGCTAGTCTAAATCATAAAATAATCGTCATGATCAACGAGAAGTGTCAATTACACTAAGCTAGTAAATATAAAAGTTTATCTTCGTGTCCCGTAACCACTTGCTTAACTTAAATATTTACGAACAAACTGTAAATCTTCACTAGAAAATTGTCACAAGAGGTTCAATCGAACAAGTCCAAGAATTAACCGACGAAGTGAACGCAAGCGTTTCATACCACTTGTTTTACTAAGCCGTTTAATTAGATTTCTCATCTGAGTGAGGTAAAGGTTTGTATATACTAGTAGATTGGAAAACAGTTTAATAAAAGAGCTTTGTTATTGAAAATAGGTTGAAATCATTTTGTTGAAAGAGTTTTGATATTTACTACTAGTATTGAAACCTTCATATTTCTAAAGTTGTTATCCTGCCTTTTAGCAAGGCCGTGATATCATAAAATCGACCGAGAAGCCAAAGATAGTTTGTCTCGAAGAATGGTCAACTCAGCATCTCAACAAAGCAAGTTCTGTTGAATGTTTTTCAGATAAGATCCCTTACGGAGGGGGGGTCCAAGGGGGTGGCAACCCCCCAAGGTGGGGGTGCGGGGGCCTAAAGGTTGCGACCTAGGGTACACGAGACCTAAGGGAAACTCGCGACCTAACATGGCCGAGCTAAGGTGAGGTGCGACTCAACCAGGTAAACGACCTAAGGGAGGCGAGCGACCTAAGGAACTCGCGACCTAACATAAGCACAGGGCAAGCGACCTAACATTTTAAGGTAGAACGACCTAATTAAACCCGCGACCTAATAGGGTACACGACCTAAAGGTATAAAGGCCATGCGACCTAACGGTATTAAGGTCTAACGACCTAAGGGAAATAGGGTCACGTGACCTAAAGGGTTAAAGGTCCAACGACCTATAGTAAATAAGGTACAACGACCTAAGGGTCCACGCGACCTAGTGGAACACGCGACCTAAAGGGGGTATGCGACCTAACTCAGTCGAGCGACCTATCTAAAGGCCGACCTAAATCGAACTAGACCGAGCATCTCAAGGCCAAACGGCCGACGACCTACGACCTAGTGCCGAGCGACCTACGACCTACGACCTAGCGGCCCACGACCTACGACCTAGTGACCTAACACCGAAGTGGCATTTCGTGGCAGTGCGACCTAAGTGCAGGAAATCTCCTAGGTCGAGCGACCTACGACCTACGACCTAGCGGCCCACGACCTACAACCTAGAGACCTAACTCCGAAGTGGCATTTCGTGGCAGCGCGACCTAAGTGCAGGAAATCTCCAAGGTCGAGCGACCTGTGACCTATGACCTAGCGGCCCACGACCTAACGACCTAACTCCGAAGTGGCATTTCGTGGTAGTGCGACCTAAGTGCAGGAAATCTCCAAAAAACACTAAAAATTGGAGTTTTTCGCCAATCCAATCCAAACTAAATGCAAATGTACATGCTAAAGTGATAGGAATTCATTCCCAACAATTCAAGATAGTTATAGACAAGAATGTGAGATAAAAATCTCACCTTTGGGCCAAAAATGAATGAAAATGAAGCTTTGAAGCAAAGCAAGAATCAATCCACTTTAATCTCAACACAAGAAGCTTGAATCCAATATCTTCTCTTTGAATTTGGAGTTGAAAGATGGATTTGAAGTAGAAGCCTAGGTTTGGAGTTTTAGTTTCCCTTTCCACTCACCATTAATGCTTGAGCTAGAGTTTGGTAGGAATTTATGAAGAGTAAGGAGAAGGAGAGAAGTGGGTTTGAGTTATAATGGCTAATCTAACCCAAATTCCAAAGCGGGAAAAGTAAATGAAATTCCACTAACTCCAAACCTATCAATGTTTATACTTAAAAAAAGCTGTAAACGGAATTTCGAACTCAATGGAAGAGGTCTCGAGTCCTAATTTGACCGTTTGCAAAAAGTAGCTTTTCGGACCAATATCCGATTAACGACAAAATATTTAAATAAAACATTTAAATATAAAATCGATAAATATGCGGGTTGTTACAGATAATCTCAAAGAAAATAAAAGTGGATGTAAATAATACAGCATGTGACAGAAATGATTCAATTTGGTTAAATGGGTGAGTATATTGGAAAGAGTTCCGTATGTACTTAGTATGAATAAAGATTCAGTCTTAAAGGTCATCCGATCCAATAATACATAATGATGTAATGATAAAGAGCAATCAAACTTTGTTGGACAAAACACGATTAATAATGAGTGAATTTGAGTTAAAATTCTTTCTATAAGGTGTGAACTTAAGGATAGCACACAAGGATAAAATTAACATCATTCAAAGAATAGTTTGTAAAATCATATAAGATAAGGGTTTATAACAAACTCCTACATATCCTAGGCCAAAGAGATGGCAGTTTGTGCGAGTTGAAAGACTACACGTAAGGGATCTTATATGAATTGTCACAAGAGAATTTTAAGAACAGTAGTCATTGGATGACTAATTTATGCTGTCAAGATAAATAGATTGCGAACTAATGCAAAATTAGTTTTATAAAAGGAAATACATAAAATGTTTATCAATGCTTGTTCCGTTGCACCAAGAAACAATCGCTGTTTCAAAAATACTAACTTCGTAGCGAAGGAATTTCTCTAAAAAATTATTGGTATAAAGTGGATTTAGATATGACACAAGAATAAAATTGACTGTAAGGGATGAAATGAAACTGTGCCTAAATGAACACAAAGACATTATAATGTCCAATGATTATTCTTGTACATTAAAGAAAAACTATTATTTTCTTATCGATATCAATAATAAAAAATCCTCGGTTGTTTAACTAAACCACTAAGAATATTGACTCTATGATATGGTATGATATGCTAATCAAAAATAGATTCCAAGAACATTATCAAAATATGAGTTTGATAGTTGTGTACAAAGTGATATGATCAATTGGCCATAAATGTGTCTTTATGAGAAAGACAAATGCAATTGAAATACAGTGAGCTACATTGATCAATTGTTGAAATTAGCATAACAGATTCACCATTCGATGTGCTCTCGTTGGTTTAGATTTTACTCGTAAAATTATTGCGTGTTATGATTTTATATTTTGGTACATATGTGTTAAAATAGAAAATTCTAAATATTGATTTAGCGTAAACTGTTTACGCATAATAACCAAAGTGTCTCGAAGTCAGTAAGAGTGTTATTGAATTTGTGGGTTTCTGGGATGTGATGTAAGAAATTATAGAAAATATCATTTCAAAAGCATCAAAATTGAAAAAATGTTTTGATAGAAATATCAAATAGTTTGATTGTGAATCAAAACTCAGAGGAAGCTTATGTTCATAAGAAAGAAAATTAAAAGCTACATGGACATTTCTAAATAATATGTAAATAACACACTACTGATTGTTAACGATGTACATGTGTTAAAATCGGACTTAGTTGTTTTAATACTTAATGTTGGATTTTAAATGATGGCTTTTATAGTAATTAACTTATTGGTAACGTCCCAAAATGATCTGCAAGGACATCTTATTAAAATAATACGGAACATGTAAACTAGATTCCTTATGCATTGGCAAAAGGAATTACCATATATGTTATGTTGCTTACGATACTATATTTGTTTATGTATTTGATACATGAAGCAGAATATCAAATCCAATTGATATCGCTAAATAGTAGTTTGGAGTATTCACGTGTATCTACAAAATATTAGAGAATTGTTAATAGAAATAACAAACTCCTTATGGAGGAGTGTTTGTACCTAAACTTTCATAAGTGATATTGAGTATAATATGTCAATAATAAACTGATGTTGAAAATTTATAAGTTTGAAATGTTCCAAATGAAAGACTGTGGCCGATTCAATGAAAAAGGCTAAGTACGTTGCCTTAAAAAACACTGCAATAAAACATTGTATATAAATATAAATGCATGAATTTATAACCAAGTTGAGGCTAATTCCAAATGTTGAGAATCCCATAACATTGTTATTTGATAACAGTGTCACAATGTAGTTTATTATAGAACTTAGAGCTCAATGGAACTCGAAAGACATACTCCAAATTGTTCCACATGATAAAACTATAAATCAGCATCGGAGAGAGTTGGTTGAGAAAGTAGATAATTGAAACATTATAACATACTCATTCATTGAGGGACTGACCAAATTCATTTTGAGGAAACCTAATGGAGAAATTAGAAAAAGATTCCATGATAGACCTCAAGTGCAATTAAGAGATTGATAGAGTTAGGGGTATGCCCTAGGGTCAATTATGTAATTTGTTACATATATCCAACACGATAATATTGTTCAAAATAAAAACATTTACTCTCTATTACAATACTTGATAAAATATGTTGTATTATTTAATTTAATTAAAAGTGTATTTAATAGAAAATCCATAAATGGTAAGTTTTGTGATAATAGTTAGTAACCATGAGAAATTTATCACAATGAAATTAAAACATGCCATTTTAAATATTTCTAGTCGTGATCTATTGAGATGGATATCGAAACAACGCTTGAGACTATAATACATAACACTTTTCAAATGTTGAGTGGCAAAATATTCATGACTGCTGGGAGCACGAAGATGTTACATACTAATAGTTATTGGATGCCTATGGAATAAATCACTCGATAGTTTTCTGTTGGTTAACATAACTATGGTCTTCAATCCATTAGGAGTACCCTCACGAATGAATGTAGGACATATATTTGAATGTTAACCCGTTATCTCGCTGACTTCTGTTGGCTGAACGATGGATTTCTTTTTTTTAAGTGAATGTTGAGTTCACTGCCCTTATTCTTTGTGAGTATCGGGAATACCCCCATTCATAGGTCCGAGATCCACATTTCTTGATCTTTCTTCAATTTTTGGAAACTTATGAAATTCTTCCGTTAAACCCGGATTAATGAACCTATAAAATCCCTCAAATTGTATCTGACTAAATCCAAGTATTGTGGACATTCCCTCATTCCCATTTCGAAGTAGATAAGTTGAAAAAGAGATGGTTGAATCAAAATAATTTAGCAAAGCCTAAAGATCCAATTGAATGTCCATATTCAGCCTTCTCTTTGGGTTAAGCAGAAAATCCAGATCTGATAAAATTACATAGTTCTCTTGACAAGAGAATGCTGTTCAATGTGATAAAGTCACTACCAGGTAATTCTTAATAAAATAAAATTGCATTTTTTCAAAACTAAGTAAGCGATAGATTTGGCCAAAATATCACACCACGTGTTATGTGACTTGCGAACATTAATATTCAAATAGTTCGATAAAAATCATTGACCGAATTTACATCTAACGAGTCACACAACCGAAATGATGACCTCTTCTTTGACCAAGTGATTTAATTAATTTATAATTGTTACAAATTAATTAATATTATGAAATATTAATTGTAAAATTTGATTATGATTCAATGAGTAAATACTATTAGGTATATTTATAATAGTTGTAAATATATCAATTGATACACGATATCAATAAGAGAGTAAATTGGATTAAATTGCACAATATTTTATTTGGGCTTAAATGGGTTTAAAGCACATCATAGGGCTTGATAATTTTTGTAGAAAACCAAGGAATATGTGGCTCAAATTAGGTTAGAAAGGGCTCGATTTTGGATGGCTCGGATTAAAGGAGAACTAGCATGATATGGGACTCACGCTTCACTCTTTTCTATCCACTAAATGAGCAATTCTAACCTAATTACATTTAGAAATTTATGTGCCTCTCTATACTGGCAAAAAACTCTGTTAGTCTCTCTCCATCTCATTAAGTTAATTCACTCGTTATCTGATAGTTGGTGGTCAAATAATCAAAGACTAATTATCTATTGAATCGAAAGCAGTTTCAAGGGGTAGAAATTGTTTTTTCAAGGTGTACATCAAGACATTGGGATTAAGATATGTTTCTAATCAAAATACAGTTGTTACTTCCCAATTATAATGTTTTATTACACCCGTATATATATTATATATACTGTTAGTCAGATGATGATTCAGATATACATGTATTGTTATCACAAAGTTGTTTCGTTGCATGCATATGTGCGTGTCTATATATGCATATATATTTAAAATAAGAAAAAAATGTTATTTATTAACTATACATCGGGTTAGTATAGCTCTGAATAAAAAATATAAATCATATTTAATTAAATCAATATATATTATTTAATTACACATATAGATTATAATTAATTACAACATCAAACTTTAATAAAAAATAGTCATATAATTTTTCTTGATACTGGGGACTTAGATGGCAATACATATTAGTACTATAAGTGTTATGCAGTAAAAAACATATTACATGTCAATGTATGTTCAAATCATGCTACACAAGTTTTGAACCTACAACCTCTCGCACCAAAGTCGAAGCACCTAACCACTAGAATAGTTGTGCTTGTCTAGTTATATAATTTAATATGTAAAGAACTAAAACTATGATAATTTTTAGTAGTGGGAAAATATTTTTATTAATATATTATTATTTAATCTATTATTTAAATTAATTTATTACATAAATAAATTATGTTAATCCAAATATGTTATGATATTATATTTTATATTTTGTAAAATATTACCAATAGTAAACAAGCTCTCTATAAAAAAATTATTTTTAAATTTATTATTTAATTTCTCCTGAAAAAAGAAAAATCATTTTATAATTATTCTAAATTTACAAAATTATGGAAAAAAATCACAGCAAAATATCATTTATGATTTTTTGGAAATTTGAAATTGGAAATAAAGTTTTGAAACTAATTTTTAATTAGTAATTTATTACTTTTTAAATGGATATTTAATTAACTATTTTGTAAAATTAAAAAAATTAAATTATTTTCTGAGCTTTAGTGCGTAAGACCTGGATTTTTATATATAAAAAATTTATTTTAAGTATTTTATTAGTTTATATATATACAAATATATTATACATATATTTGTGCGTGTACATATATTAAATTTTTTTCTTCAATAAATCTATATATATGTGTGTACATATGTGTTACTCATGGTTAAAAACAATTTATTTAAGATCTATAAATAATTTATTTATATTTAAATAGATCGATTATAATAATATCTATTTAATATTAATTTTTTATTCATATGATTAAATATATAAATATATAAACATATATATAAATATTTTTATGTATTTGTATAAAATTATTTAAAAAAAACTTAATATATATGTGTGTGTGTGTGTGTGTGTGAGTGTGTATGTGTGAGAGTTTGTGTGTGCACGCACGCTAATGTCTCTATTGCGACGTAAATTCCAACATCTATACACGGACATGTTATACCTTATACGGATTGATATGTTACACATGCACACACACATATATGTGTGTATATGATACACATGCACGCACGCACAAACATACATACAAATATATATATATACGTATATCAGAACATAAAGTTAAAAAAACTATATCAATTTATGATTTTAAATAAAATAAAATGTTTTATTTTAATAAAATTTAAAATTTTTCTAAAGTAGACTTCATGCAATAAAGATCTTATAAGGTAAATTTTTCTAAAATTCACTCACTACTTCCTTTATGGGCTGGCCTGGATCCAACATTTCGATTAATAATGATTGTTATTATAGAACTTAGGACTTTGTATTTAGATTATATAGTTAAATATGGACGATGTTGGAATTTTGACCATTACGGAATTCCATAAGTCCAAAGTGATATAGTTTTGACGTAGAGAATTGGTGTAAATGATTGTCACTTCCAGGTAATACGTATATAAGTAAAATTGGATTTTACTAAAATTTATGTACGTGATAAATTAATAAAGAAAAAGAATAATATAAAGAAGGAAAAAAGTCTTTCTGGCATTGATTACCTACTTTATTTCATTATTCTCATAAGTTTTTTGTTACTCATTCCTTTCTGTAACTCTTCTGGTTCTCTCCTTCCTCTCTAAATTCATTTATACATGTTTAATTTGCACATATACACACCACTTAAATACTACACATACACTTTATTAACAAGAAATCTGGTCAACAACTCAAAACAAAGTTTAAGAAGGAAACAATTCCTTCAAAAACCCTTTCAAAGGCATAGATTCTATTATCATGGAGAAGGTTCCTTCGAAAGGAATTATATAGTTTGAAGAATTCAAAAACATTTCAAACGGGTCCCCTTAAAGGATATGACTTTAATGATCACATTGTGAATCCCTTCAAAAGTTCTTTCAAACGAGTTGATAAGGTCTTTATACCTTCAAACCTTCTTTCAAACGAGTCGAGAAGGTCTTTATACCTTCAAAGGGACTTGGAACACAACATACATAAAAAGTCAGAAATAGACTCAATTTGCTATGGAATCTTATCTTGGATAAATGATGCTAGTCCAATTTACTTGACAATATTGATTATAATTGTCATGTCAATTTAGTATTATATGGGCTTCAGATGTGATGATAATATGCTTCTAAATTAAAATATCCAAGCAAACTCCATAGAATTGCATATGCAACATAAGGGCGAGGATGATAAGTGAGTATCATGTGCAATTGGCAATTAGACAAGCTAATGGCCGAAATTATCTTCCTCATATTCGAAATCGATATTAAATCCATGCATCTTCTCATTGCTATTTCTCAAGATTGGATTACAGGTAAGAGAATTTTCCCTAAATTGATCTAGGGTTACAAGACTTTTGCATTGCTAAAAAGTGAGAAGGAAATTCAAGAATCCAAAAAATAGTTCAGAACTTGGACCCCAAGGGTCGTATTTATAGATGTCGGCTGGACCCTTCCACCACCATCTATTCGAAGCTATCGAAAGGCCTCTTTTCCACCTTTCTAAACCATCCTTTTACATTTGTTCTCCCGTCTTTCTCGAAAGTATGCAAGTGATATTGATCTGTTGTTTACCAATATTGCTTTTAGATACTTCTAGAGCCTTTCGACATCATTGAAAGGTACACATCCATTATTGGCGAATGAATCATGGTACATCTTTTTGCTATTAGAATGTATGCAAAAGCACTTTTAACTTATTTATCCCCTTCGAAACCTCTCCATTGTTGTAAAGATCCGGTACTATCATGATAAGTTACCGCTTAAAGGAGTGAAGCAGGGTATTTAGACGGTTTCGATGAGTGGACCTGTTCGAAAGGTTATTTGTGATGAAAGAAGCTTCTTGGTAATAAAATGATAGTTGCGGAAGGTGACTTTCGAAAGCATCTCCTTAGTTATTGTGAAAACTCATCCTTTGATGTCTGGAGAGGCAATGTTGGTTACTTGTGAGACCTCCCTAATAGTTGTGGAAGGATTCAATGATTTCAAAAGGCTGGTCTTTGCTTTTGAAAGGGTTGTTTTAGCATAATCATCCCCAACTATTTCAAAGGATCCAATATATGTGCGAAAGCTTGTTATTTGATACCTTTAAAAGGTATGTTTAACACATTTAAAATTTATTTATGCAGGGGAAGCCAACTGCTTCGAAAGTATCAACTAATTCAAAAGGGTAGCTTTGCCCTCCTTCTGACTCCTTCGAAAATCCTTATTTCACTTAATGCTTGTAGGAGCATCAATTGCTTGTGGCATCAATCCAACCTCTTCTAAAGCTACTTCAATGCCTTCGAAATGCCGCTTTTGAATCATGGCAAACCGTTCTTTCCAATTATTGCGAAGCTTCTTCAACACTTTCATAGGCCTCCTGTCATACCTTTGTTCTTAAGTGAGTTTTATGGTTAACATTTTACACCCCCCTCCCCCCCCTCATGTATGAAAGAAGCTTTTATTCTTTAAGACAAAAATCTAGTAGCTTTCCTTTTGCATTATTCCTTCCTCGGTGATCTTATTTCCCTGCAAAGTACAAAGAAGGTAACATTCCTTATTGTTAGTCCAAAATTTATGTAAGAATATGTTCGGTAGTTTGTTTGTAGTATTATTGAAGATAATATTAGCATTTCTAATAACAGAATCCCTCAATCCTAAATTTGGAAATAACGGAGTAATCTGAAAGCTTGTAGTAGAAGACCAATTTCCCTGGTTTGGGTATTAGTAAGATTGAACCAGAAGTTAATAGAAGATTAGAAGTCCAAAATAGAAGTCTCAATAATAATAGTCCTAGAACCCAGTTTCAAGCACTAATGATTGAAGTCCAAAAGATAATTTAAAAGACCAAAACCCAGATTCAGGTATTAATAAGTGAAGACTAGAAATTAATAGTATAAGGCCTCAAACCCAGATTTAGGCATTAATTAGTGAAGCTCGGAAATCATCCTTTGGAAATTATCCAACAGCTGTAAATGCTTATCTGGTCAACTTGTCCCGCACCACTCCTAGAGCTTCAATTGTTTGAATGTTTTTCTTCGAGTTGCCTCTTCTAGTTCTCGACATGCACTACCTTTTAGGCTGTGTATGTTTTTACTGTTTGGTGTTCCACTTCTCAAGCTTGGATGTCTTAGTCCGATGTTGTCCGGTGTGCTTGGTTAGCTTATCCATGAGTAGGATCCAAGGACTTAACCTACCTTACTCTAGGAGGTGCTCCGGCCAGGCCTAATAGGCAGGATTAAAGGTTTATTTGGTGCTTTGGCCAAGCAATAGCATGGCGGGAGCAAGGGCTTACTCCATCCTCCCTCCAAGAAGTGCTTTAGCGAGGCTTTATATGCAGGAACGAAGGCTGATCGGTGTCCTGACCTGATCATAGCGTGACGCGTTTAAGGACATACTACATCCTACCTCCATGGGCTGCCTTGATCTGGCCATAGCGTGGTTCGATCAAGGGCTTGCAGATACTTTACCCTGGCCATAGCATGGCGTGGATAAAAGGATTACTCTGTCCTCCCTCTAGGAGGTGCTTTGACCTGGCCATCCCGGCACGGAGAAAGGCTTATAACCGTTAAGGTAGTTTCCAAGTTTAAGGAGAATTCTACTCCCTACCATGTAGAATTTTCTTAGAAAAGAGGTTCTTTATTCATTCATTGTGGGAAAATGTCGTCACGAATGTTCTGCATTCCATATTCTAGGATCCATATTGCCATCTGGTCGATATAATTTATAAGGTCCAAGAGGAATAACTTTGCACACAATTAGGGGACCTTCTTAGGTTTGTCCTAGCGGCCCATCTATAGGATTTCTCGTGTTTGCCATCACCATCTAGTGTACTAAATCTCCCTCTTTAAATGATATTGTCTTTACTTTCAAGTTGTAGTATTTATGGATTTTCTTTTGATATTCTACAGTCTGAATTGTTGCTTCAACCCTTAGCTCATGTATTAAATCCAATGATCCTTTCTTCAATTCTTGGTTTGGATCAAATGCATATGTGATTCTTCAATCTATGGGTACCACAATTTCAACTGGTAAAATTGCTTCATATCCATATGTTAGAGAGTAAGGGGTATGACCAGTTGCAATTTTAGTGGATATAAGATAGGGCCAGAGTACAAGTGGAAATTCTTCAATACAATTTCCTTTGGCCTTATTCAATTGTTTTTCCAGGATAGTCTTAATAGTTTTGTTATGCCGCTTCAACGGATCCATTAGCAATTGGTTGTGCTATGGAAAAAAACCTTTTTACAATCCCATTCTTATGGCAAAATCGAAAAAACTCATCACTTTCAAATTGTGTTCCATTATCAGATATAATTTTGTAAGGGATCCCTAATCTTGTAATGATGTTTTTAATGATGAATCTAAGCACTTTCCTAGAAGAGATTTTGGGGAGTGGCTCTGCTTCTACCCACTTAATAAAGTAATCAATGACCACTCTAACATATTTCGCTCCTCCTTTGGAAATTGGCAATGGTTCGATTAAATCGATTCTCTATACATCAAAGGGCCACAGACTAGAGATAAGAGTTAATTGGCTTGGAGGTAAATAGGGAATCTTCGAGTATTTCTGGAACCTTTCACATTTCTTTACATTCTCTTATGCTTGACCTATCATTTAAGTCCAATAAATATCTTGTCTCATTATTTTCTTAATCAGCTTTATCCCATTTGAATGGTCTCCACAAAATCCTTAATGCGCTATCCCAAATAATTTCATCCCATCCTCAGAACTCACACATCATATGTAAGGAAGGGTATATCCTTTCTTACAAAGAATTCCATTTATCACTGCAAAGGTCGGAGCCTTTCGTGTGATTAACCTAGCTTCCATTATGTTAGATGGTAATATCCCATTAGTATGGTATTCTACGATATATGTCATCTAAGTGTTACCATAATAATTATCTACCTCTGGATGAGTGGGATCCTCATATGGAATTTCTTCATTAATTTCTCTTTCTTCTTTTTCTTGCGTCAGGGCATAGGATCTAGTTAAAATCAATAGTTCCTTCCTTGGTTCGAGTGTTTCCACTTCAATGTGGGGATTAGCTTGATATCCTACTAGTAACGGGTTTTTGGAGCTCCTCTTGAGCTTGCCAATTTTGCTAATGAATCTGCTTTAGAGTTACCTCCTTTTGGGACTTAGCATACAGAAAAATCTTCAAATAAGACAAGCATTTTTAGCACCTTCTTAACATATAGGCTAGTTTGGCATATTTAGTCTGATATATATGCTTTATCTGATTCACCATTAGTTGAGAGTCGCTAAAGATTTGAATCCGTGGGATTTTAAGTTGCAACTCCAGAGTTAATCCTGCCACCATCGATTCATATTCAACTACATTATTTGTTGCAACAAACCCTAGCTTCACTGCATAGTGTAAGTGATTCCTATCGGATGTGATTATGATGTACCCTACTCTGACTCCCTGCTTATTTGATTCCTCATCCACAAATAGTTTCCTATGGTTTTTTGACTCTCTCTTTCTCGAACTGTTCCTTAATGAAGTTTGTACATTCATTGATAAGTTCGCTAACGCTTGCCATTTAATTATTGTTTGTGGCTAAAATTCAATATCATATTGGCTAAGCTAAATTCCCCATTTCACTAGCCTCCCTGAAGTCTCAGGTTTACTGAAAACTTATTTGATTGGAAAGTTAGTCGATACTCTGATTGGATGCGCTTGAAAGTATGCTCTGAATTTCCACGCTGTCAATGTCAAACAGTATGCTAACTTTTCTATGACTGGCTATCGAACTTCAGCATCCTTCAACCGTTTGCATACATAATAAATGGGAAGTTGAGTTTCATTTTCTTCTCTAATCAACACCGTACTAACTACATGTTATGAAACCGCCATATATATATATAGGCTTTCTCTATCCTTGGGGCTAGGTAATATTTGTGGACCTTAAAAATGATTTTTTAATTCTTAGACGGATTTCTTACAATCTTCCTCCCACTCAAAATTCCTTCTCTTCTTAATCACATTGAAGAAGGGGATGCATTTATCGATTTCCTGGGAGTTGAATTTGCTTAGGGCTGCAATTTTACCATTTAAACTCATTACATCTTTGGTGGTCTTGGGCTCTGCCATGTCTTTGATAGCATAGATCTGGTCGGGACTGGCTTCGATTCCTTGTGTGCTGGTGATATAACCTAAGAATTTTCCAGAATGAACTCCAAAAGAACATTTCTAAGGATTCAGTCTCATTTGATACCTTCATAATACTTCAAACATTTCTTTAAGATCCCTAACGTGATTCTCACCTTCATGAGATTTTACTAGCATGTCAACCACTTATCCTTCCATATTTCGTCCAATCTATTCCTTGAACATTCTGTTGACCCATCTTTGATAAGTAGCTCTCGCATTATTCAACCTTAAAAGCATTGCTTTATAACATAAAGTTCTCCAATCGGTAATGAAGCCTGTATGCTCTTCATCTGGTTTGAATATGGGTATTTGGTTATACCCAAAATAAGCATCCATGAGGGATAATAGCTTATGAACACTAGTTGCATCAACTAACTGATCTATTATGGGCAATGGATAAGAGTCTTTCGGGCATCCGTTGTTCAGATCAGTGTAATAGAAACAAGTTCTCCATTTGCCATTTTCCTTTTTTTACCAATACTGGATTTGCTAGCCATTTTAGATTAAAAAAAAACTACTTGAATGAATCCATTTTCAAGCAGCCTTTTAACTTCTTTTTTCAAAGCGTCATATCGAATCTTATCAAACTGCCTCTTCTTTTGTCTAATAGGGGTCATATTTAGATCAATATTTAGTGCATGGCACATAACTGATGGATC
This sequence comes from Allium cepa, assembly GCA_030765085.1. Lineage (NCBI taxonomy): Eukaryota > Viridiplantae > Streptophyta > Magnoliopsida > Asparagales > Amaryllidaceae > Allium > Allium cepa. Next base: position 591,771,103 of record CM060944.1, read on the forward strand.
AATCCCGATTGTATCCGAATGAGTCCATGCAAATACATCATTGCTGGCTTTAAGAAATTGAATTATGTCCGCTTTCAAGTTGTCCTTCAATTCCACTCCACTATAAATATCTTGGCTGAATCAGCTAGATCTACACATATCTCCTCGACATCCTCTATGGGTTGTATCCTCTCCATTTCTCCTCAGCAATCTAATTCTGTAATGATCTCGATTTCTTCTATAGGTTTAGCATTAGTCCTCTTCCTCTTGCTCCCAGATGAGATGTACCTTCCAAACAAATGTTTATTTATTTTATTAGATCATATTTTTGCTTCAAATGTTTGATGTAAAAATCCATCATCTAAAGGCTAAAAAATGATAGAGGAATCATATAAGAAGAGTACTCCCTTTTATATCGATCAAGAGTGGCAAAATACATTCTGTGGGAGCTAAATTGTTCTCCCTAAATAGTACCCCAACCTCTTTTATTTAAGAATATCACCATTAGAAACTTCGGTGAGACAAATGTGTCCACCTCATCCAATGCAGCGTGACCAAAGAATGCAATATAATATGATGGCTGATTGGTGATCACAGAAAGAGTTTCAAAAATTATGCAGCATGGAAGTACTATCATTTGTAGTAGCAAATTTACTTGCCCTCCCATAGTTGATCCTCTCTTATTGAACCCAAAATAGGTTCAAGACTAGGCTCTAGCTTATCTTCAGGAATGCCCATTTGATCAAAGGCATGCTTGAAGATGACTGCGCTTCGAGTGTCTACCTGAATCTTGGACACTATAGAAAGCCCGATTTGTGCAATGATCATAAGGGGGTCATTATGGGAATGTTAACTCCTTTTTTGAGCTCATTGGAGTAACAATGGGATTCAACATCTGTATATTAAACCGTTGATTTTTAAGCGGGGACTCTTCCTGAACAGAAAACACTCCTTCCCTAGCTTCCTTAATGTATTTATTTCTGGCTCCTTTACTGGTTCCCGCATTGATGCGGTCTTCTACGAATCACATAAACCTATTCATGGGTGGACTCAAGTTTAACGAATCTTCATCTCCTAATATGTTCACAACATTATTAAGGAACTTTTGTGATCCATCGCTAGTCTGGGGTGCCATATGTTTATCCTGGATGAATTAGTTCTGGTGTCCTTCACAGATTAGCTTTTGGATAATTCCAGCTAGAACTTGGCACTCATTAGTTTTATGATCATTCACTTTATGACAAATGAAATAATCATCTTCATTTCTTTGCTCTAGTAGTTTCTGGCCTTGAACGAAGTTGGGAAATTAACATTTTCTTCTATTGTGGCATAGATATAAAACAATGGCTTGTTTAAAACGATAGAATTAGTATTGGAATCCTCCTACCTCGGCTTTTTGTATCCTCGGTCAAATCCAAATCTTCCACTCTCCTTCTTAGGGTTATCTTTCTTCCTAGCATAGTATAATTTCTCCATTCGAATGAATTTATCAGCTTGGAAGTGGACGTCTTGTACATCTTTCATCCATAAATGAAGATCTCTTTCCAAACGGTGTATTTTCTATTAGCCCTAAATGCATTGCAATTAGCTTATCCCTATCATTCGTGTCTTTTTCCATTAATGCCTCTGTATTGAACCTTTTGAGGTAGTCCCTCAACGATTCTCCCAACTTGTGTTTGATGTTTGCTAAAAAAATATAATCAACAACGGGATCTTTGTATATGCATAATTAAGCGAAGAATTCATAGGAAAATTGTGTCCATGTGTAAATAGTCTTCTCTCGAATTCAGTTGTTCCATTTTGCGGCAATCCCTTAAAGGATTACTAGGAATAGCCTGCATCGCACTACCCTAGAAGCATTATATAGGTCCACTTAGCTGTCGAAAGCCATCAAGTAGTCATTGGGATCGGTGTGCCATGATATTTCATGGTTGGAATCTTGAAATGAGATGGAATTAACGCGGACATGATTTCATCAGTAAACGGTGCTACTCGTTTATTGTCATTTACTCACTCATCTAGAGTTCTTTTTTTCCTTTAGTGATTAGCATGTTTTTAACAGCCTACTCTGCCACATCTTTCAAATAAGCTTCAGCACTATGATATTTTTCTCGATTTAGGCTTTGCTCCTATGAAGTTGAGCTTCCAGATTGCTCCAGATATTTATCTTGTATTCCACCATAATGATCGACTTTGGTTGCACGACGTTCTTTCTTCTTTGACGATGTTAAGTCGACCTTGCTCTTACCTTTGAACGTATGAGCTTTTAAGTTTCTCCTTGGGGAGACAGCTTTGTCCCCCATTGTTGATTTAGTAGTTTTACAAGAATTCAAAGATAGGGCTGCTTTCAGGAGCTCTTGCATTTCAAGTAGTTGTGCTCTAAATGCCTTATTTTAACTTCATTAACATCTATTTGTTTGAGTGTTGATGGTTGCCCTGGCATAACCCCTTCCAAGTTGAAGGTTGGAGTAACATTTTTTTCCAAAATTGTTGTGTGTATTGCCTCCTCATCCATTCGACTAAGTCTTTTCAATTTCATTTTCCTACAACAAGTCAAACGTTCCATAATTAGTCTATAAGAAAATAACAAGGGCTTAGGTTCGAACCCTTCTTCCATCGCCAAAAAAAGTTGACAAGAAGTCTAGTCAATAACTCAAAATTACAGAGTTTAAGAAAAAAGTAATCCCTTTGGAACTCCTTTTGAGTGAGTCAAAAGGGTCTCTATGCCTTTAAAAAGGAACCCTTTCGAAGGCATAGATTCTACTGTCATGGAGAAGGTTCCTTCGAAAGGAATTATATGTTGTGATGTATTCAAACACCTTTAGAAGGAGTCCTCTCAAAGGAAATGACTTTAATGATCACATAGTGAATCCCTTCGAAACCCTTTTCGAATGAGTCGAGAGGCTCTTTTTACAATTGAAGGGATCTGGAACACAACATACAACAAATCAGAAGTAGACTCGATTTGGTATGGAATTTTATCTTGGATAAATGATGCAAGTCCAATTGACTTGAAAATATTGGATTATCATTATCATGTTAATATAGTATTATATATGCTTTAGATGTGATGATAATATGCGTCAAAAACAAAATATCCAATTAAACTCCATAGCGTAGCCTATGCCAAATAAGGGTTAGGAAGATAAGTGAGTATCATGTGCAATTGGCCATTACACAAGCTAATGGCCGAAATGATCTTTTCATATTCGAAATCGATATTAAATCCTTGCATCTTCTCATTTTTATTTCTCAAAATTTGATTATAAGTAAGAGAAATTTCTCCAAATTGATCTGGGTTACAAGAATTTGGTTTTGCTAAGAAGCAAGAAGGAAATTCAAGAATCCAAAAATTAGTCCCGAATGTGGACCCCTAGGGTCATATTTGGACCCTTCCACCCCCATCCTTTCAAAGCCATCGAAAGGTCTCTTTTATACCTTTTGAACCCATCCTTTAGCCTTCATTCTACCGTCTTTGTCGAAATCATGCTGGTGGAAAATAATGATCCATTGTTTACCAATACTGCTTTCAAGTACTTCTAAAGCCTTTCGACATCATCGAAAGTTACACTTTCATTAGTAGCGAATGAGTCATGGTGCATCTTTGTGCCATTTGAATGTGTGCAAAAGCATTTTAACTTTTTCATTTCCTTCGAAACCTCTCCATTTGTTGTTAAGATCAGGTACTATCATGATTAGTTGTCACTTAAATGAGTGAAGCTGGGTATTTAGATGGTTTCGAATAGGTTTAATGTTGGTGAAAGGACCTGTTCGAAAGGTTATTTATGATGGAGGAAGCTTTTTAGTGGTCAAATGATAGTTCCACAAGGTGAATTTCAAATGAATCTCCTTGACTAGTGTGAAAGCTCATCCTTTGATGTGTTTGGAGGTAATATTGGTTACATACAAGACCTCCCTATTACTCGTGGAAGGATACAATCGTTCTGAGCGGCTAGTGTTCGCTTTCGAAAGGGTTATTTTAGCAGAAACTTCTCCAACCGTTTCGAAGGATCCAATATATGTGTGGAAGTATGTTATTTGATACCTTCGGAAGGCCTTTTTAACACTTTCAAAACTCCTTTATGCATGGGAACCCAACTGCTTCAAAAGAATCAACTAAGTCAAAAGGGTAGCTTTGCCCACCTTTCAATTCCTTTGAAAGTCCTTATTTCCCTTAGTACTTGTAGGTGCATCAAGTGCTTGCGTCATCAATCCAACCTTTTCGAAAGCTACTCCAATGCCTTCAAAACGCTTCTTTTGAATCATAGCGAAACCCTTCATTTCAGTTCTTGTGAAGCTTCTTCAACACTTTCATGGGAATTCTTTCATACCTTTGTTCTTAAGTGAGTTTTATGGTTAATACACTTCGTACAAATGAATGTATTTGCTACATTAATTATAATATCTATAAGGTTAAGTTATATTTAAATCTCCATTCTAAAAATTTTAAAAAGATTACATTTTATTTTAAATTTTATTAGATTGGATCAAATATTGATTTAGACTTCACAGGCCCAATAAAGATCCAAAATGACAAACGAATTTTATATTCACTCATTTCTTCCACCATGGGCTATCCCAGTTCCAACATTTATTTCATTTAATGTAAGTGGTTTACAGTTGAGAATTTTCAAATCAAGTATCTTAAATTCAAAGAAAAAATTTCACACTATGAACATATATTTGGAACAAACATAATATTTCTTATTACTTGTTAAGTATATACTGTTATTTTGCAACTCGTTTTCGATGTTTTCATATGAAGTAGAAGTAACCATTCACTCTCTTCATCCAAAATGTGCATTATTTTTCATTTACACTCGTGCATTTGTTTTCCTTTCTATATAGTCAAACTATTCAACAGGAAGCCCTTACTACATGATCATAACAAACTCTTTATAAAAAAGCATCCAGTCATCCTTAAAATTTGTGAATAGTGAATAAGTGGCATTTTATGTAAACTGATTAAACTAACTATTCAGTGATCAAATTCTTAATTCAATCTTATAGCACTTTGTCTAGTGTTACATTTAACATGATAAGATCATCATTGTAATAAATCATATTGGATACATGATCTCATATTATGTTTTATTTTCTAAATTCGACAAAACCGATTTTTTGAAGTTTTATATATTATGAATTACGACCATTCGCCATCTAACATTATATGTGAAAGAATATAACTCAGACATCCATATTTAAGTGTTGTTTCTAGAGTTCAGAACTCATAAAGGATAATACACAGTCTTGGAAAAATAAATACATAAGTGGCCGATTATGAATGTATTTAGTGGTTATAAAATTGAGCGCTTTCATAAGTATTAAAATAATAACATTCGGTTCATTTGTATATGTTGATAAACATCTTATCAATTATAATAATTACACAAATTTATTAATGGACATTATAATAACTTTATACAGTTCTTACAATATTAGAAAGGTTAAATGTTTCCTTTTCAATTTTTAATGAGCCTCCCACTATATTTTTATATATACAAAAACCCTAAGAAAAACATAAAAATTATTTGATTTCTGCACAATGTGCTAAGTCCTGCTTGCCTTAGGATTTCAACCTTGAGAGATATCAACAAATCATATTCTGCAAGCGATGGAAAAATCTTTATCAGTTGTATTAAATACAACTCCTATTTTATGGTCTTTGTCCTAATTTCATCTCGACCTTGAGGAATATCAAAAAAATGAAAGAGATTATTCATTAATACCTACCAGTTCGCAATGGCCTAAGTATAATGCTTGTACCTTGAGGAATATCAACAACTACGTGCATGTATCTTACCTCGTCTAGTCAATATACTAACAGCGTTATACATAACATCTTTAGTTTGAGGAATATCAACAACTAGAGAGTATGCAAGTAACCTGTTAATACGTAAATGGTGGAGGATAGCTTTATAATAAAGATTCAGAATCTTTGGTTTATTTAATTGAGTGACATCAACTTATCAAATAATAAATTTCCTATGAAATACCTTAGTGATTCAAGTGTTAGTCACATCAAAAATCACAGTACACATTTATTTCTTAAGTCTATTTTAGGTTTCTTTCTGTTTCACTTTTGTTCTGTACATTCATATTTTGTAAGCTTAATTATTATATGAAAACTTTTATAATTTGATTAACTTATATAATAATGTTATACACATTACATTAATAAAATATAATTTAATTAATTAATATTTTAATTAATTTCATGTTATCCAATTAAAAATTTAATTAGGTATATATACCATAACATTTATGGTTACACATACACAAATATATATGTATGTATGTATGTATGTATGTATGTATGTATGTATGTATGTATGTATTTTTATTTACTAATTAACTTATTTATTTAGGTAAGCTAACTAATATTAATTTCAAAAATTTCTTATGCATATACGTATATTTAATTAAGTAATTTATTAACCTTATTAATAAATATTAAATTTTTTGAAATATATTTATTAAATTTTAAAGAACTTTTGAAAACTCTATTATAACATTTATAATGTACATTGTTTTCAAAGTCAACTTTAAAAATCATTTTATAACATTTATAATGTAATTCTTATTTTAAATTTAACTTTTAAATTCAAATACTTATTTTAAATTTAAAATGGAATTAAAGTCACATTATAACATTTATAATGTCGATGTTATTTTAAATTTAACTTTTAAATGCATGTATTCATTTTAGTTTCCAAAATAATTTTAAAATTAACTCATGACCCAATTCAAATTGGGCCTTTTCTATTAGGTTCAACCTTTGGGCATACGTTACCTTTTGGGCTAGACCGGTAGTCAGAGAGGATAGGGTATTTGACTAACCCAGTCCAATCCTAGACACCACTTTTTTAGACACCCTACTAAATTGGTTGGTTAGCCCTAATATGACTATTTTAAACCACATACACCATTTGACTCCGATACTATTGTTTGAACTGAGCCAAGTGGAAATGGGTGAAAGTGGTATATTTCATAGTATTTTTATATTTTGAATTACTTAGGCATATGAAGTGTAAAGGCATATAAGATCCAATCTAACAAAGTTTTAAATAAATCATATATTATTTAATTTGTTTAAAATGGTGTTTGAATGCAATTTAAATTTAAATGTATGAGTATATCAAATATACTACGTGTAATAATTACTTGTTAATATAGAGATAGAAACCATTCGTTTCTCTCGCTAGAATTAACACAATTAATTGAGGGTAGATTTTTCTGTATTTGGAGAGAGAAACCTTTCGTTCCTCTCTCTCTTTAATTGAATTGAATGATGTATTAATATCCTTAATGAGCAATTAATTTGTACATAACATAAATGTGAATACATCGAAATGTACTCAAGTGAATACTCTGTAAGTGCAATAAGCAAGAAATGCACATAGCTAATAGGAATGTATATAAGAGTTGAGATTCACACCGAGTGGACCCATTTCCCTTTTACATATGCCTTTGTTGCCCAAAATTTTGATATAAAAAATATTTATACATAATAAAAATGGAGTAGTGTGTGTACGTATACACATACATTAAAAACTTGTTGGACAATCTTATAGGATTTGAAATCTAAAATTAACAATAATGAGTTTAGTTTTAAATAAGAAATGTTGGAAATTAAAAATGACATTATTACATAAGATCCATCTTGTGATTTCAAATTGAGAAATACACGTATGTTACCATATATATATATATATATGTATATGTATGTATATATATGTATGTATGTATGTATGTGTGTATATTTTAAAAACCCTACTCCGGAGAATAGAGCTAGGAGATACAGCCGTCCGCCACACTAACCCCCCTTTTTAAGCCAGCCCAGCCAAGAGCATTAATCCTCTACCATTTTCGGCTTTGTTGAGGATAGACTGCTCAAGGCCTTAAGGGAAACATATCTCAGCTGCGGGACTCGAACCCGCAACCTCTAGGAACTTTGTTCCATAGTTGCAAGGTAGTCCTCAACCAGCTGAGTTATGCTCGCGGACTGTGTGTATATATATATATATTCCAATTAATATTTAAGATTTTAAACATTTATTTATATAAAACCATTTGAGAATTGAAAATAAATAAGTAACCACACACATATATATCTACTATTAATAAAGAGAATTCCATGAATATGATTTACATGGCGTCTTTTTGAAATTCCCAAGACGCCCTACATCAATAATAGAATCTCACTGCCGGTTTGCAACCTCCATCACCATTCCCATGCCAACCACCTATCAATAAAATTTCATCGTCAGTTTAATTGAAATAATAATGCCTCTAGTACCAAAGATTTTGCACTTCTAATAAACATTCACCCATAAATTTTTTATATTAAATAGTAAACACATCTGCCTATTAGATGCACGTATATGTGATTTACACTAGTGTGTGTGTATTGGAATTTAAAGATTAACGTTTAACTAAGCTTTTAATTTGAAAGGAACACACAAAATTTAAGTTGAAAAGGAACGAAGGATTTAGAATATAGACATAAGTCAACTAATAAATTCTAAATCAAAAAGAATTTTTTTTCAAACAATGACAAAAACATTCATATTCAAAATACCAACTATTTAACAAAAGGAATTAACTTTCAAGTTGAAAGTTAATTAGCTAACATCAATAGTCTATTTGGACTTATGTATATAAATATTATAAATTATAAAATAGATCTCAATCTAAATTAGTTTTTTTATTTATTTACAAACTTTCAATGCATTAGAAAAGGAACGGAACAATTAGGCACATGTAAATTCATGATAGGTTTATCCGAATTCAAACTGCACAAAAGAATTCAACAAATCAAAAGCGAAAATGAAGGACAAAATTATATCAATAATAGTGAACATGTTTTGGGACGAGATAATGAGCAAAAAAAGATTTTAATTAAATCAACTTAATTAACATTCTTTCAATAGATTTAGATCTCCAAGATCCACCACCAGTCCTTGCAAGGGATAGATCGCCCAGTTTTGTTTTGTTACTTTTATGTTTGCATTTGCTTAGAGTTGAAAATTTTTGGAAATCTTTTTTTTCCCTTGCACGGTAGGTTGGGAGGAGAGAAGATATAAATAAATGAAAAATGAATGAATAGTCTGTAGTGAATGAATTAGTGGATTTGTTTTAATTGAAAGAACGAAACATTTCCCATTCATTAGTTAAAACTTTCTCTAATCAACTCCCTTAATTTTCTCTCTCATCGCTCCTTTCTTTTCACATGGTATGGTTTAAATTACATGCCATCAAATGAGATAAATTTCCATAAGCCCTTTCTTGCAATTATCTTTTATTTAAACCCATTCAAATTTACATCAAGTGAGTCGTTTCATAGTTACCAAATAACTATTAAGTATAGTTCGCAGTCTACTTTTTCCCAATTACCATTTTGGATACGTCCGACATGTCGGAAGACCCAATGGGCCAACCCCCAACTCCAGCACCGTTGGAGAAAAATTTGGAAAGTAACATTGGCATATGATGCATCTGACGCGTCAGACGCCAATGTTACATTCCTTTCTTTTGTTCTTTATGTCACTTCTCTACCTGATCTTGCTTTCATTCTTTCCTCCCTTCTCTACTCTTTTTTGTAGTCTCTATTCTCCTCTATCGCTTTCTACTCGAATATTCTGTAACATCCCACCTTTTCGCACGATTTAAAACAGACACACGTGCCAATTCAAACCATACGGAAGGGCGGATTGTTATGGGGTAAACAAGAAAAAAAAACAGAGAAGAAAAAAACAAAATAGAATCTCACAGCGGAAGGATAAAATATAATAATAAAATATACAGTTTATAAAACTGTTTACAAAACATTTGATTCTTCTTTATACAATTAAATATCAGAGTTCACATACCAATAATATCAATGCAGCGGAATACAGTGTAGTGGAATAAAATAGTAGATAGTAATACTACAAATCTTCGTCTTCGTCCTCCAGAGCTAAAACTTCAAATCCTGAAATGCTCGGACTGACCCGAGCGAATTGAAAAGACAAAACACTCGAGTCAGAACTAAAAGATCTTATGTGAGTTAAATCTTTTTAGAAATAAATATGAGTGCAGTAACTCAAGAGATGCTCGGGATTTACATCTCCTTAGGATCCGTTAAACTATTTACTATGTAGTATATTTCGCTATTATAATAGTGTCTAATTGTAAAATAGACTTACTTTTAAATAGCGTTAAGGCTTTACATTTTCCACCTTAACACGTAAAATCCCAATAGTCTATACAGTACCGTAATACCTCCTGATCGGGAGGCTACCAGAGGATACTCCATAGGTACGACACAAATAGAAACTCATAGAAGGCGCGCTAGGGTAGGTGACACGGCACAACTAGGCAATGCCAGGGTAGATATACCAATTACGCTTCCGGGCCGATGGAAACGCGCAGCGCGCAGCTGCCGCCCACCTCGGACAAACTCCCTACATCAAAGAAAACCAAAGTGATGGTGGCCACCGAATATAATCCAAAGTCATAGTATAGTATCGAAGGGAAGTGTCCGATCAGAGGTGCTACCTCATTAACCCGTCGATCGCTCCTGTTTTAGCCACCTTATTCCAACTCACGGGAGTTGGGTCCACGTATTTACCTTACAGGAAACGCTGCCACCAACCTACTTCATTCTGGAATCTCCACCGCGTACACTGTTAGTCAAAGTGGTTTTCGGTATCGACAGAGAGTATGTCCATATCCGATCCCGGTCTCTTAGCCAACCAATCGTTATTATAACACCGCAGTCATTTAAAAATAGTTTATACTTTAAAACCAGGATAAAATTTCCCATTTTCAAAACTATGAATACGATATCATTTTAAAACCCAAAACAATATGATATCATTTTATCCCAAATATAATTCTTTTCCAAAAATCATACTTCTTTAAAACCTATAATATCTGGAAACCAAACATTTGAATTGTACTTTCAAAGCATAATTTTTCGAAAATTCAAAATTTTAAAACCATAACTTCTAAAACTTGAATGGTTTGGATATTCAACGGTATATAAAGTAAATGGCTTAACTTTAAGGTTACTTTGTAACGAAAAATAAATTCCATGGCTTTACAAATATATTTCTTTATTTAACGTCTAAACTATAAATTTTAAATATCACTTCAAGTTGCAAAACCACTTCAATTTCTATATATATATATATATCCATTTGGAGTATTAATATTTCAAAACTAAAGTTGGAATTTATTCTTTCAACAAATTAAATGTTCTATTATTTAGTCTTGAATGTTCACATAAAATCCATAAATAAACTCCAATTTCTATCAATTAAATGTTTCCTTCAATTTAATTATACTAGAATATTCATTCTAAATTTATCTTGGGAAAATCCAGTTATAAATATCATACCTTAAAATTTCCAAACTTAACATATAATATAAATTATCAAATTCCATTTTCTCAATTTTTCCATTTTTATTTAACAGATTTATACACAGCTTAAAATCAAAATTTCTAACTTCATATGTGTATATATATAGAAGAATAATATTTATAAAATATCAAAATAAAAAAAAATTATAAACCGTATCCCATCCAAACCATAGAAATCACTTTAAAATATTTTATATATAGACCACGGTGCCTGTATATAATTTTCTATCCTATGGTCAAGTGATACGGATGTTTATCATTTCAATCCGCAATTTAAAAATAAAATTTTACGGTTGTATATCATTTCAAACCACAATCCCGAATGGAACGAAAAATGCATGATAACTTTCAGTTTAATGATATAAAATAAAACATCCATTCATCCATCATCCAAATCATAATCATCATCCAATAACAAAACAATATCAATATATATCCGATAATATATAACAGGTAATAACTGGCAGTTATATTCAAAAATAAATTTAACAACTATTAAACTAACTGTTTATATGCAAATAAATAACTATAACTGTCAATCTATATGCAGTAATAAAATTTAATGAACAGTTATATTAAATAAATGCGATTTAACAGATATGATGAATAAAACATGCCAAACAGTCATAAATAAATTTTCTACTCATATCTAAAATAAATTTAACAAACATAAAAACTTTTAGAAGTTGTGAGTGGTTAAAACACTCACCTTTTTGAATTTAAATCGAATTTAAATCCGATTAAAACGCAAAATTAGACGGTCTCCAAATCAGTCCAAACCAGCGTCAACAGATCTGAAATTTAATTACGACCCTAACAAAAGAAATTTCGCGTGAAACGGATGTCGTACGGGAAAGTTATTCGAGTTAAACGATTTGAAATTCAAAATTTAAAATAACCAAGGCTCACCATACTAATGCCACGTTATCAACTGAGATGCGCATGCAACAGTTTTCCACGTTCCTTCACTCAGAAACGCACATACACTTCCCAGCCGAACCCATGAACACGCGCCTTTGACCGTGAATCACGACCACCTCGGACCACTATTCGACGAGCCGTCACCTCCATTCACCACGCCCCGAAGGCCCCCTCCACCCACGGCCAACGACCGGCGCCGTGAAACGCCGCCGCCCCGCCGTGATTTCCAGTGCACCGTAACCCTAAATTGCGAAATCCGGTCGCCACGACCAACAATCGATGATGCGACCACTACCAAACAACTCCAGGTGCTGACCTCTCCAAAACCCAGAAAGCAATTGCTCGATTGTTGCCCCAATCGAAAACGCCCAAACTCACCTAGGGTTTCGAAATTTAACAGCTTTGACCGAGATTTTCGATTGATTTGAAAACTATTACAAAAAACGAATCACACCATAAGGTTACGCTCTTCGAGAGCTACAACATATATTTTTCTGGAATTTTTCTGGAGGGTTTGAATTTTCATTTAAAATTTTGAATTGACATAGATCTAGGTTTGCATCCATTTGAGGAGAAGAAGGAGTTGAAGAAAAGAACGTACAGACAAATGATAAAAAATAGAGGCTAGGGTTTATAATCGTCTATTTATAAGTAGGGTTGGAGGCCCAAAAAACTCGTTCTAACCCTGGAACGAAATTTATTAAACCCATATATCCAAATAGGTATTTTAAAATATTCTGAACGCGATGGAAAAAGTTTCAAGTCCAAATTTGATCGTATGAAGAAGTTATGCTGAAAACAAAATTTCCAAATTGATTTCAAATTGATTTTAATTAAATCGATTTCAAGTCGTTTCGCGTTCGTACGATCAAACGACAAGTCTGATCGACACGAAACTTGAAACCCTACAATAATTCACCGATACGGATCCGATGAAACTGGTTTCGTCCAAATCCGAGTCCATGGCTAAAATGGCTATTTTTATATTAATTAAATAAATAAGTAAATTAATAAACAAATATCCAATCTTTTAAATTTAGATCTTATAATTGAAATTTTAACCCTTTTTAAAATTCTTAGTCATTCACAGAAGTTTAAACAATTTAGATGTAAATTAGAAGTTGATACATCTATCAAATTCCAGTGTAAATTTCCAATTTCATTAAATCTTGAAATATAAGTTAAATTTTCTTCATATTATTCAATTCAATATTTCCGGATGAAATCAACATTTGATTCAAAGTCTATCATACAAATATTCTTAGGTTCCATTTTAAATTTCCTATTAACATAACATTTGGATATTTGATTTCACTTACTTTCAATTGAACTTATTATTATACATAAATTCTAAATTTTACTGACCCCATTTTTTATTCTTTTCATTCAATATCAATTGTCAATTCTATAAGAAAATTAACATTAGGTTCATACTTATTACATAAATAACTTCAATTTCTTCCAAATAATATTTACATAATTTTTAACTATTAAATCCATTTAATTGCCATAAACTCAATTGATTGCAAATAGATTCCAAATAAATTGGATTTTTCTTCGGTTACAACTTAATATTAAATCAATTATCACTTAACTAACAAAGTTATTATTACTTAAGATTTCACTACATTTATATTTTTCACATTTTCATTTGGTTTCATTTCTTTTTCCACATAAATTATTATAAATGGGATTTCCCTTGGTTACATCTTATTTGGATTCAGCATTCTTCACTTACCAATTTATTTCACTTTAACTACAGTAATTTAGTGGATAAATTGAATTTAATTTCAGATTAAAATTGACAACTAATAAAATAAGTAACGTACAATAATTATAGTCATTCACTCTATTTCACATATCTACATTCAGTTACTACCTTAGATAAGTTTACGTTTCTCCCTTAAATCTTATCCAATTATGACCTAGCAGTCGTTTCAATAAATTGGATTGGATTGAATTTGGTTACCAATCAATGCCATTTACATTACTGCCTTAATCTACACAGTTACTATTAGAAAATCTTATTGTATTGGTAAATTTAATATTTGCTTTAGATTGCCTGTTTTGAATTTTTATGCTTAAGAGCAACAATTTACCCTTTCCACTTATTATGTATTGCTACATTGGTTACTATAACATTGAATTCATTAATTTACCACAAATTACATCATTGCATAAATAAATGCAATCTTCCCATTTGTTTTCTTATATTAATTTCTTAGCCTATAAATAACAATTTACATCACTTAAATTTTCTCGTCATTTAGTCATTTGCTTCATTATAAATTACAAATCTTAATTTCTTTCTAAATTAAATTATTTAAATCTTATTAAAATGACCAATTTACGTTATTTCAATCTATTGCCATATAAACATTTAAATTGTTAACCTTTAATTACAGTTACTATATCTAATTCCTACATTTACTCAAATAAAATCTTAAGACTTTTATTTCATTCTAAATTAGATTAGAAATCATATTAAATTAACTCATTTAATATCATCAAATTTAACGGGTCGTTACACTCTCCCCCACTCAAAACTTTTCATCCCCGAAAAGGAAAAAGAAGGGAGAAGGAAGAATTTAATAAACAGTACATCTTATTTCAAATATTAACTTATAAACCATAATTTACTAAATTTATTACCTTAAATAAAATATATCTGTTTTGTAATCATTATATCCTTTTATACTTAAATAATTAAAGTTTGGAAAGCATTTTCAACATAATTCTAAGTCCAAAATTTACGGAAAATTTTGGCAGAGTCTCCTTTGTACGGAGAGGTTTGGGAGAAAAATATAATATCAAAATATAACAAATATATTACATGTATTACCCAAAATAAAATATCCCAACACGGGAAAATTACATAAAATAGTGCTACAAAACGTAATCCGAAAACGTACCTATTTGTCGGGCAATTTACGCTTATTATTATGGAACCAAAAGCAGTAGAAGTTGCTTCCATAACCTGCATTTCACTTATAAAAATCCAAAGGTTTAACAATTTATCTCAAGTGAAATATTTAAGTGGTTTCAATCACTAACAACAAATCAATACAACAACCATCAATTTCAACAACAGCGTATACAACAAATACAAAGCAACCATTCAACCAAACAAACAAATAGTTGTTCGGGTACAAAACTTTTAAATTGTACAGAATGAAGAATAAACTACTAGCGCATTGTTTGCTCAACAGCCTTAGATGAAACGAAATAGATTATTCATTCATCCAATCCAAATTTAAGTATTTTACCCCAACAACCATAACCCAACAAGCAACAATCAGTTTGAACAACAAATTTTGTTTATTCTTATTAATTTCATTCATACATTTGTTGCTTAATTTCTCTTTTTATTCATACCACATAAATTTTCCTTTCATAATTTACCATTATTTCTAACAAACTTTTAAATTTTACTTACTCATTAAATGTTTGTTTCATTTAATTTCACTTATTACTTAAAATTTCATTTCCATTAACTCAGGTCATGCCAGTTCTTTTTATTTCATTATAACTATTCATTCATTTATTATTGCATGTCCTCTTTATTGATTACTTAATTTCATTGATTACAGTATTCCTTTCCCTGCAAATTTTATTTATAAATAGCTTCAATTGTTTACTTAAGTTCATTATCATTCATTTACACTACTTCATTTCATTTATTTATCAATTAAACCTAAGTTTATAACATTAAATTCTCATTTAACAGCAATTTCACTGAATACTTTCATTATTTCAAATTTTCTACTTGTTTAATATTCTATTACAATTTCCTATTAAACATTTCAACTTTTAAATGTTTGGCAAGTTATATATATGTTATATTAGGGTGTAATTTTGAAAGTTATACAAGTTTTTCCCTTTTCTTTTAATTAATTCATTGTTACATAAATTTTTCCCTTTCCTTATAAGTTACCATTTCAATTTACCTTTAATTTATTTAATGCTTCCATTCTATTGTTTTAATTATATTAACATTTTGATTACCCTTACATTTACAACTTTATAGCATCAATTCTTATAAATGAAGAATTTCCTTAATTCATTTACTAAGGTTGACAAACCCTAGTTTACATTACTTATCTTCCTATTATATTAAATTTTTACTTTAGTTAAAGGTTCCAATTATTAATTACTAACCTTTCATTTCACTACAATAATTGAAACAATTAATTAATGGAAATTAAGAATTAAATACCGGGTTAAATTTCAATAGATAAGTATATTCTTATAACTTATATACCTCTAATTATATTTAAAACAATTAAAATTTAGATATTTTCAAAATAAATCTGCAGTAGAATTTACTATAGTGGCCTTTCCCCTTCGAAACTCGAAAATGAAAGTCGATGATGCGGCCGCCATCACCGAAATTATTTTCCAGTGACAGAGAGGAAAGTACGAAACTTATTTTCTCCAAAATCTTCTTTAAACAATTCTTCCGAATTTAAATTGAAATATTTATATCGGAAAATTATATATATCAATATTATTATACTTCAAAATCCTTTGAAAGCAAATTTTCAAAATCCCGAACTTAAGTCCTAATATTTCCAAATTTCATTGATTTTATTTTCAATCTTATTTTACCTATTATATATAAATTTTATTCCTAACAATCAATCTATTGCAACCAAAATATATATATATATATAATATCATTTAAAAAAAATTACTTTATATATAGAAAATATAATAGGCAAAATTATTTCATTCACCTATATTAAAAACAAATATTATGTCGGTCTGTCCTATTAAGTGTTTAGAAATCCCTATTGATGTCATAGCGTCTCATGCACCAACCAGAATTTATAAATACAAAATGGAACAGATTAACACAATATCAAAATCTTTTAATAACACTAACAAATATGCTCTCTCATATATATACACTCAGCGACTCGCATAGGGTATTACGACCCTATTAACAAAGAGTCAAACCCCACAAAGCTAAGGTTTATCGCTAAACCAAAGCTCTGATACCAGATGTAACATCCCACCTTTTCGCACGATTTAAAACAGACACACGTGCCAATTCAAACCATACGGAAGGGCGGATTGTTATGGGGTAAACAGGAAAAAAACAGAGAAGAAAAAAACAAAATAGAATCTCACAGCGGAAGGATAAAATATAATAATAAAATATACAGTTTATAAAACTGTTTACAAAACATTTGATTCTTCTTTATACAATTAAATATCAGAGTTCACATACCAATAATATCAATACAGCGGAATAAAGTGTAGTGGAATAAAATAGTAGATAGTAATACTACAAATCTTCATCTTCGTCCTCCAGAGCTAAAACTTCAAATCCTGAAATGCTCGGACTGACCCGAGCGAATTGAAAAGACAAAACACTCGAGTCAGAACTAAAAGATCTTATGTGAGTTAAATCTTTTTAGAAATAAATATGAGTGCAGTAACTCAAGAGATGCTTGGGATTTACATCTCCTAAAGATCCGTTAAACTATTTACTATGTAGTATATTTTGCTATTATAATAGTGTCTAATTGTAAAATAAACTTACTTTTAAATAGCCTTAAGGCTTTACATTTTCCACCTTAGCACGTAAAATGCCAATAGTCCATAGGTACGACACAAATAGAAACTCGTAGAAGGCGCGCTAGGGTAGGTGACACAGCATATAATCCAAAGTCATAGTATAGTATCGAAGGGAAGTGTCCGATCAGAGGTGCTACCTCATTAACCCGTCGATCGCTCCTGTTTTAGCCACCTTATTCCAACTCACGGGAGTTGGGTCCACGTATTTACCTTACAGGAAACGCTGCCACCAACCTACTTCATTCTGGAATCTCCACCGCGTACACTGTTAGTCAAAGTGGTTTTCGGTATCGACAGAGAGTATGTCCATATCCGATCCCGGTCTCTTAGCCAACCAATCGTTATTATAACACCGCAGTCATTTAAAAATAGTTTATACTTTAAAACCAGGATAAAATTTCCCATTTTCAAAACTATGAATACGATATCATTTTAAAACCCAAAACAATATGATATCATTTTATCCCAAATATAATTCTTTTCCAAAAATCATACTGCTCTAAAATCTATAATATCTGGAAACCAAACATTTGAATTGTACTTTCAAAGCATAATATTTCGAAAATTCAAAATTTTAAAACCATAACTTCTAAAATTTGAATGGTTTGGATATTCAACGGTATATAAATTAAATGGCTTAACTTTAAGGTTACTTTGTAACGAAAAATAAATTCCATGGCTATATAAATATATTTCTTTATTTAAAGTCTAAACTATAAATTTTAAATATCACTTCAAGTTGCAAAACCACTTCAATTTCTATATATATATCCATTTGGAGTATTAATATTTCAAAACTAAAGTTGTAATTCATTCTTTCAAAAAATTAAATGTTCTATTATTTAGTCTTGAATGTTCACATAAAATCCATAAATAAACTCCAATTTCTATCAATTAAATGTTTCCTTCAATTTAATTATACTAGAATATTCATTTTAAATTTATCTTGGAAAAATCCAGTTATAAATATCATACCTTAAAATTTCCAAACTTAACATATAATATAAATTATCAAATTCCATTTTCTCAAATTTTCCATTTTTATTTAACAGATTTATACACAGCTTAAATTCAAAATTTCTAACTCCATATGTGTATATATATAGATGAATAATATTTATAAAATATCAAAATAAAAAAAAATTATAAACCGTATCCCATCCAAACCATAGAAATCACTTTAAAATATTTTATATATAGACCACGGTGCATGTATATAATTTTCTATCCTATGGTCAAGTGATACGGATGTTTACCATTTCAATCCGCAATTTAAAAATAAAATTTTGCGGTTGTATATCATTTCAAACCACAATCCCGAATGGAACGAAAAATGCATGATAACTTTCAGTTTAATGATATAAAATAAAACATCCATTCATCCATCATCCAAATCACAATCATCATCCAATAACAAAACAATATCAATATATATCCGATAATATATAACAGGTAATAACTGGCAGTTATATTCAAAAATAAATTTAACAACTATTAAACTAACAGTTTATATGCAAATAAATAACTATAACTGTCAATCTATATGCAGTAATAAAATTTAATGAACAGTTATATTAAATAAATGCGATTTAACAGATATGATGAATAAAACATGCCAAACAGTCATAAATAAATTTTCTACTCATATCTAAAATAAATTTAACAAACATAAAAACTTTTAGAAGTTGTGAGTGGTTAAAACACTCACCTTTTTGAATTTAAATCGAATTTAAATCCGATTTAAACCCAAAATTCGACGGTCTCCAAATCAGTCCAAACCAGCGTCAACAGATCTGAAATTTAATTATGATCCTAACAAAAGAAATTTCGCGTGAAACGGATGTCGTACAGGAAAGTTATTCGAGTTAAACGATTTGAAATTCAAAATTTAAAATAACCAAGACTCACCATACTAATGCCACGTCATCAACTGAGATGCGAATGCAACAGTCTTCCACGTTCCTTCACTCAGAAACGCACGTACACTTCCCAGCCGAACCCATGAACACACGCCTTTGACCGTGAATCACGACCACCTCTGACCACTATTCGACGAGCCGTCAGCTCCATTCACCACGCCCCGAAGGCCCCCTCCCCCCACCACGGCCAACGACCGGCGCCGTGAAACGCCGCCATGATTTCCAGTGCACCGTAACCCTAAATTGCGAAATCCGGTCGCCACGGCCAACAATCGATGATGCGACCACTACCAAACAACTCCAGGTGCTGACCTCTCCAAAACCCAAAAAGCAATTGCTCGATTGTTGCCCCAATCGAAAACGCCCAAACTCTCCTAGGGTTTCGAAATTTAACAGCTTTGACCGAGATTTTCGATTGATTTGAAAACTATTACAAAAAACGAATCACACCATAAGGTTACGCTCTTCGAGAGCTACAACATATATTTTTCTGGAATTTTTCTGGAGGGTTTGATTTTTCATTTGAAATTTTGAATTGACATAGATCTAGGTTTGCATCCATTTGAGGAGAAGAAGGAGTTGAAGAAAAGAACGTACAGACAAATGATAAAAGATAGAGGCTAGGGTTTATAATCGTCTATTTATAAGTAGGGTTGGATTAGAGTAGATAGATCGGATAGATGAACGTGCGGAACAAACTATGGCCCAAAAAATCCGTTCTAACCCTGGAACGAAATTTATTAAACCCATATATCCAAATAGGTATTTTAAAATATTCTGAACGCGATGGAAAAAGTTTCACGTCCAAATTTGATCGTATGAAGAAGTTATGCTGAAAACAAAATTTCCAAATTGATTTTAATTAAATCGATTTCAAGTCGTTTCGCGTTTGTACGATCAAACGACAAGTCTGATCGACACGAAACTTGAAACCCTACAATAATTCACCGATACGGATCCGATGAAACTGGTTTCGTCCAAATCCGAGTCCATGGCTAAAATGGCTATTTTTATATTAATTAAATAAATAAGTAAATTAATAAATAAACATCCAATCTTTCAAATTTAGATCTTATAATTGAAATTTTAACCCTTTTTAAAATTCTTAATCATTCACAGAAGTTTAAACAATTTAGATGTAAATTAGAAGTTGATACATCTATCAAATTCCAGTGTAAAATTCCAATTTCATTAAATCTAGAAATATAAGTTAAATTTTCTTCATATTATTCAATTCAATATTTCCGGATGAAATCAACATTTGATTCAAAGTCTATCATACAAATATTCTTAGGTTCCATTTTAAATTTCCTATTAACATAACATTTGGATATTTGATTTCACTTACTTCAATTGAACTTATTATTATACATAAATTCTAAATTTTACTGACCCCATTTTTTATTCTTTTCATTCAATATCAATTGTCAATTCTATAAGAAAATTAACATTAGGTTCAGACTTATTACATAAATAACTTCAATTTCTTCCAAATAATATTTACATAATTTTTAAATATTAAATCCATTTAATTGCCATGAATTCAATTGATTGCAAATAGATTCCAAATAAATTGGATTTTTCTTCGGTTACAACTTAATATTAAATCAATTATCACTTAACTAACAAAGTTATTATTAATTAAGATTTCATTACATTTATATTTTCACATTTCATTTGGTTTCATTTCTTTTTCCACATAAATTATTATAAATGGGATTTTCCTTGGTTACATCTTATTTGGACAACATTCTTCACTTACCAAATTATTTCACTTTAACTACAGTAATTTAGCGGATAAATTGAATTTGATTTCAGATTAAAATTGACAACTAATAAAATAAGTAACGTACAATAATCATAGTCATTCACTCTATTTCACACACCTACATTCAGTTACTACCTTAGATAAGTTTACGTTTCTCCCTTAAATCTTATCCAATTATGACCTAGCAGTCGTTTCAATAAATTGGATTGTATTGAATTTGGTTATCAATCAATACCATTTACATTACTGCCTTAATCTACATAGTTACTATTAGAAAATCTTATTGTATTGGTAAATTTAATATTTGCTTTAGATTGCCTGTTTTGAATTTTTATGCTTAAGAGCAACAATTTACCCTTTCCACTTATTATGTATTGCTACATTGGTTACTAGAACATTGAATTCATTAATTTACCACAAATTACATCATTGCATAAATAAATGCAATCTTCCCATTTGTTTTCTTATATTAATTTCTTAGCCTATAAATAACAATTTACATCACTTAAATTTTCTCGTCATTTAGTCATTTGCTTCATTATAAATTACAAATCTTAATTTCTTTCTAAATTAAATTATTTAAATCTTATTAAAATGACCAATTTATGTTATTTCAATCTATTGCCATATAAACATTTAAATTGTTAACCTTTAATTACAGTTACTATATCTAATTCCTACATTTACTCAAATAAAATCTTAAGACTTTTATTTCATTCTAAATTAGATTAGAAATCATATTAAATTAACTCATTTAATATCATCAAATTTAACGAGTCGTTACATATTCTCTTCAATTCCACTACCAGTAGCTAATTCTAAAACAGATTTCGATTAAGAAGATGTGCAAGATTTCGTCATTGCATTGGCACATCTGTGTAGATGGAATTATATTAGACGAATTCACACATCAAACTGTATCGATTTACACTAGGTGGATGATATATATATAATGGGCGTAAAGAACGTTGTCCACGTAATTTTCAAATGCTACAGTTATGTTTTCTCTTGTTGTGTGATAGGCTATAAAATTATGGCCTAGCTTCGACGAAAACTAATTATATCAGAGCAGCGGTTACCATATTCATATACACTGTTGTTGCATCGCATTCAAATCGATAAATGAGAGAAAGATTTCAAAGATCATGTAGCAAAATTTTAGTTTATTTTCATGCTATTTTAGAAGATGTACTGTTACTTGCTAAATATTTTATTAAGCCAGCTGGTCCTCGATTTAATATCGTTCCAGAACATGTTAAAACTTCAAGCCGGTAATAACCTTATTTTAGAAATTGCGTTGGTGATATAGACAATACACACGTAATGACAAACTTACTTGCAGATCTGGTTATTCCATATATTGGACGAAAATGTTTTGCTATACAGAACATCTTAGTAATGTGCTCATTCGATTTATAGTTAACTTATGTTATGGCTGGTAAGGAAGGTAATGCACATGATAGTATAATTTGTAACGTTGTTATCAATGATAGAAACTCAAACTTTCATCACCCTCCACTTGGACATTAATATTTAGTAGACTCGGCATATCCACTTCAACTTGTACCACCTTATTGAAATAGTAGGTATCATATTCCTCATTTTAATGAAATCACAAATCAACTAATATCAATCAATGAAAATTTTAATTTCTATAAATCGAGATTACATATGGAAATTGAGTGAATGTTTGAAATATGGAAAAAAGGTTTACAATTTTGAAGAATGTGCCAACATGCTCATTTGAAATACAAGTAAAAGTTGTCGTTGCTACAATGGCTATGCATAATTTTATACGAAAATACAATAACGTTGACGTAGATTTTATGGCTTATGATGACGATCTCGATCTTGTTTCAGAAGAATACCCAGAGGAATATTATATTATGTGAACTACAACAAAGAAGGTGACTAAATAGGTACAACAACATGCAGGCAATGAATGACAACACTTCGCAATATCATAAGAGATGAAATTTTTGCAGTAGGGCTGCATCGAATCATTGAAATTTTATCATTTTATTTGTATCTTTAAATGCTTGTATTTTTTAATTTATTATAGCTCTATTGTATCATTTTACTTTACTTCAACCATATTACACAATAAAAACAAATAATTATTTAACTATAGTCAATTAAAATTAAAAATCACATTTCAAATACACACTCAAATACCCTTTTCGCATCACCATACACATTCCCATTTCAACCAGCTTTCCAACTCAAATACACTACTCAAATGCCCCGTTCACTTCATAAAAAATGGACCCTTAGCACGTAACCCCTTGGAGCCCCTAACAACCATGAATAATACACTGCCAAAGTTTGGAAAGCATTGCGTACTCTACTCTCAAATGATGTATTGATAGTTATTCGATACATCTTGAATAGTATTATTTAAAAGGTATGTTTATTTTACTGTGATAAATCACTTATGATTACGACACATCATAACTACTGTCACAAAACATATTTTTTATGGATTTTATGTATTCAAAGTACTTTTAATTAAATAATTAATTAATATAACACAATATATCAAGTATATTATAGAGAAAAAACACCTTTTATTTTGAATAAGATTACTTTTCAAGTTAGATATATGTAGCAAATTACATAATTGCCTCTTGTGCATACTCCTAACTCTATCGAAATAAACCAATGTATTTTTTCATTATTCAAATATTTTAATACTTCTAACTTTTAAGATTTGGTTTTTTACAACTAGATTATCAACAATTTTTAAGATATAAAATTGGTTAAATTCAACTATTCACCATTGCTTTATTGAGCAATATAATTTGCAAAATGAAAAGGCTTAGTCTACAAAAGCAAAGTTATAAACCAGTTCCAAATATTAAATTAAAGTTTAAAATTAATAAAAATGTAGCAAATCATTGAACAAAAGTTTGAACTGAGGCATGAACTGAAGCATGAAAACAAAAATAAGAAGCACAAAATTTATATCATATATACTCTTTGTACCATTTTCCACTATTTCATTTCTTTTTTGCTCGAGATCATCTTGAAGCATAATAAAGGTAAGATGATTAAATTCACTCCAACTGAAGTTGTTACTATTAAATAGCTCATATGCTATTTCAGTTCTCATTTCTTGGATTTGTTTCGTTGAAAAGGAGCCAGGAAACCATTCATTAATGCTGACGCTTTCTTCATAATATTTATTCCACAATTCAATCTACAAGTATTAATTTTAGAAAAATTAATCCATTGATATTTTTATATAAAACGGTAATAGCGTAAATTAAAGATGAAATTTGGATCAAATGTAAATCAGTTTAATACAAATAGCAAATTTCTCAGCTAATATTACGCATGTATTCTATATAAATTTGGTCATATTGGTAATAAATTAGCTAAGTTGTATCAAAGAATTTGTGCCTAGTTCTTATATAAAAACATATGTACATTCCTATTCTTATGCCTGTAAACTGATTGTACTACATTTTATTTTAACATAATTTAAAATCAATCATATAGTCTAAAATTATATTCTCATACAAAGTTTGATTGTGTAATATATTCTATAAATGAAATGATTTTTATTATTATTGATTAATATGTATAATGAGTGCGAAACCGCGCTATGCACTATAGGTTAAATATAAAGCTTTGAAAATATAACGGTACATTATTGGTAAATAAATCATTTCAAACCATACTAACGTGAAGAAAAAAATTATATGCAACTCTTAAACGTGGGACAATAAAATGTCATACATAACATAGGTTTCGATTCAATAGGCACATAAGAAAACTAAACTAATGTACTATCCACTCTATTAGCAAATAGAAATAATTAGAATAGCATAGTCTATACATTACAAAGAGATGTATAGCAAGGTGATGCATATGTAGCAGTTGTACTCTTGAGCTATCTTTTGTTGACAGATAGGCTCCTCCTAAAGGGAAGGCGAGCAAGACTTTCTTCTAGGGCAACACCATCGAAGATGGTGAAGGGGGCAATAAAATTTCTAGCTGCAGTTAAATAAAATTGATTTGTTAAAGCAGCAGTACAAACAAATTAAAAAACAGTAGTATAGTGCAATGGTTTTTTACTGGCTGTGCTCTTTTTGCACAGGTTCAACTCCTAGCATTGCAAATTTTACTTTTTCCTTTTAATTTTTTAAACTTTAGCTAGGGCAATGTCTTCTATTGGGCCGGCACTATTGATAGATCAATTGGCGCAACTGGTTCAGTGCAAATGTTGGAGCAGTCTTAAAAAAGTAACTATTGCATGAACTTGTTTAGGATGGCTCATGCGAAACAATTTTAATGCATAGTCCAACGTGATTCCAAAATAAGGAGGATATGTGGTAGTGCGTTTCTTTAGCACCTGAATAATAAATTGTACTATTGGTCATCAAACTCATTTGAAACCATAGTAGCTAGCTGGGCAATAGAAAATAAAATAAAATAGACTGTCTAATATTTCCAACCGAGGAAATACTAATTTGTGTTAAATATATCAACGTCAAAAAAAATTACATCAAATGAAATATATTTTGTTTGAAAGACGAATGAAAGGGTGTTATTTAAATCTTATCAAATACATGAATATCAAATTGTGTTGAACAAAGTCAAGCGAGGCTAAATGAAGTCCATAAAAGCAAATGTTTACAGCATTACAATGGATAAGCAGAAGGATTGTTTGGTTTGTCAAACATAAAAAAATGAAGAAGAAAAATTAGTGTTCAGATTAAGGTGTAGCATCATTGACCAAGCAGCATATGCTGATAGAGGTTATCATCCTTCCATGTCCCTATGGCTAAATCCAAATGGATTGAATGTTCATCTGTTTACCATAATGATAAGCTTACTATTAGACAACAGTGACAATGTTACACAATTTGGTCAAGACTACAAGCTCTTTATTTATTAGCATATGAAAAGCAGATCAATGTGCAAAAGATGACCCTTGTTAAGATAATGTAACGACCCGGATTTTTCATTATTCGATATTGAATATTTAAATGGTTTTAAATATGGAATTTGAATTATAGATTGACTTTGAATATGAAGATTTGGTTTATTTATATAATAAATTCAGATTTAAAATATAGCAATTTATTTGATAATTTAAATAATAAAACTATAATTGAATATTGTTAGAAAAGTGAATCTGGAGTTTCAAGCTTGATAAAAAATAATTTAAGGGCTTGTAAAATTTATGTTAATGACACTGAAGATAGTAAAACTTTTAATTTTGAATTTAAAAGTGATTTGTTCGGTTATAAATATACCTCGTTTAAATTGACATCTAAAAATAGCTTCCCGAGGCACAGTCTCGAAATTCGACGACACTAGTTCCATTGGATCTGTAATAGTGTATTACTATCGAATTTGAAATTTCGTGGCGTTTGGAATTATCATTTGGTCGTACGAAATAGAAAAGTATTGAAATTAATATCGAATTCGGTATAATAATTGGGTCCAAAAAGATGTCTTCTCCCTACTATCGAATTAGGACTCGACACCTTTTCCATTGTGTTCAGTATAGGGGTATAACATTATAATTGTCTAGCAGCACGCCTCAATAAGAGTTCGAAGTTTTGCAGTAGAAAATTCGAGATTTAAAAGAAATATATATATATATATATATATATATATATAAAGGAAAATCAAATCAAAAATCAACTTTCCTTCTGCAATACGCTACCCTATAACTTTAAATCATGACCTAGTCTTATTCATCTCAATCAAGGACGAACTTTCCTTTCCCTCAGCTTATTAAATCACCGACTCGATCAAACAGACCAATAATAATAATAAAGGATCGAAAGAAATAAAACCGCATTTCCTCTTGTTCAAAGATTGTAGATCAAGTTTCAGATAACAGTATAAACCATGTCTTCTCTACCATTAAATTGAAATCAAAATGAAAGAGTAGAAAAAGAGAAAAAAGAAAGGCTACATGAGGAATCACGACCGATTTTCGAGCAATGTTGCGATGGGAAGAAAGTGGCGGCCTGGAGCCCGCGGCACGATCGAGAAAAAACACGAGCAAGGTGGAAAGTGACGTGCTTCGAGGTGCCTTCCTAGTAGTGGCATACGAGGGGAGCAAGTGTGATTCGTATGCGTTAGGTGATGAAAGAAACAATGCTCGGAGCGAGTTTCAAGAAAGGATGTATCGACTGGGGTACACTCGATGGACGGTCGACATGGGGAGATGCGTGCAAGCTTCGTGCTTCAAGGCATGGCACGGTCGAGGTGGCAGCAGGCTCGTTTTTAGATAGGTATGTATTCCTTTAGCTTCGTGGGTTGCAAGTGAGGTTTAGGCTTTAGCTGCTTTAAAATTTTAATCATCAGGCTTTTTAAAAATTGAAATGCGAGAAAAATTAAAAGCTAATTAAATTGAATAAAAAAATTTATACGAGGTCCAAGATAAATAAAACAAGTCGAGTTTGGATTCGTAGCAGCAAAACCTATGCAATAAAATCAGGGTGAGAATTTCTCACTCATTTGGATTACCAATTTTAACTAAAATGTTTAAATTTAAAATTTGTTGAATGCTTGACTGATTGATAAATTTATAATTATCTGTTGGATGATTATATATATGTATGTATGTATATATTGGAGTGATTGACATTCGCGCATACATATAGCGGATGAGACCCTATGCCCCCGCGTGATAGCGGATGGCCCTATATACCACGATATTCCCCTTGAAGTGGGATTGGTATTTTTATTGCTGCCTAACATCTATGGATGCAGGAAAAATTGGTTGGATGGATCCAACTGGATTTCTCAAAGATATTTAGTGTTTATATATATATATATATATATATATATATATATGATGTGAATGAATAACCTACTAGATTTTTGTGTGATGAAAATTTTAAATGTTATAATGGCATGGAAACTGAATTTGAATATCAAAAATATTATTTTAAAAATTTATGGAATTAAAAAGTGATTTTTAAGTTAAAAATATATACATCGAAAATTGGGTATTTTCAAGAGACTCATTTGATTAAGCAAAAAAAATTGGTCTTTGATTATACAAAAAAATGCAGGAAAATATTTTAAATAGAGAGTTTAAAATAAATTATATAAAGGAATTTTTAAGACTGGATTTAAAAATGATATTCGAGAAAAAGGGTTGAAATCGATATTGAAAATGGATGGGCAAAAATAAATGGATTTTAAAGGAATTGAATTTACAAAATGGAATTTTATAAATGAGATTATTTCTAGTGGAACTCGAAAAGAGTTATAAAAAATCATAAACGGAATTTATAAATAAAAGGGAAGTGATATTGGGTGATAAATTTGAAATATAAATTTTACGGAAAGAATTTATATTGGGACATGGAAATATGGTGAGAAAAATAGTAGAAACTATTGTTAAAAAGAAGATGGTCAAGAAGACAGGAATAGGGAAAATGTGATGAAATGATAGGAGTTATAAATTGAAAATTTAGTTACCCAGATTTAAAGATATATTTTTAAAAACAAGTTAAATTTTAAATTTTAAAAAGGGAACTTTTATTTATTTATTTAAACTACGAAATTTTAAAGTTGTTTGGTATTGAATACATTAGAAATGAGTTTTAAATACTTCGTATTTATTTTAAATAGAATACTAACTTTTAAATCTGCTCTGAAAGTGATATTATAAAAGGAATTTTCAATATTTTAAATAATTATTTGAATATGTCTTAAAAATAAATTTGTTTGGGCCAAAATTTGTTACAAACCCCAAAAGCCGTGAAAGCACCAGTGTTTACACACAGTTCCATAATATTCACACATAGATCTCAGATCTAGATTATTTAGAGAGTAATAGTGAAGAAACAGTAAAGTTAAAACGGAAGAAAACAGGACAGAACACAAGGTTTATAGTGGTTCGGCAATCCGGCCTATGTCCACTTTGAATCAATCCTTTTATTGCTTTTGTATTATAGTTAAAATTACAAGCCTTTAGTATAAATTGCATAATGGCAGAGTTTCCACATTAGAGCCTCGGAAGATCCCCTTTTTAGTTGCCATAGGACTCTTATTTATAGGTGTAGATTCGAAAATATTTGCCTCAAAACCTGAAACCCTTTTTCTCTTACACAAGTGGGCCCACCGGATCGATCCAGAGCGATTTGGGATCGATGCGTGTTCAATTCGTATCAATCCAAGATTGGTCCAATCGAGGTGAAATCGATCACGAAGGTTCTTGAGTGCGTCAGGAAGCGCCTCTCCAAATTTCATAGCATTTGGACATGTGGATTATGAGATATGATCGACACAATTGTAGTTTGCATGAAGGCTGGAGCGTTCGCATTGATACCAGTTCGTATCAATCCCCCAGATCATGTTCGTATCCCTCCTTCAATTATCCATCGGTCCCCATATCAATAATCGTAGAACCGATCTTCACGCGCTCTGATCAATATCCTTCGCTCCACCTCAACCGCTTCCATAGTGTCCATCGATACGAAGTACAGAGCCTTCGTATCCATCAGTATGCGCATTTCGTATCCATGCTTCGTATCGATTACATGTTGCTACTTCGTACCGATAACCCTTGGCCCATTTCGTATCGATAGAGGAAGCCCAGTTTATATCGATTCGGAGTTGATCGACATGAAACATTGCGAGTAACATATCGATAATAATTGGACCAATCATACCATGCCAGTCGATACGAAGTGAGCTAAATTGGATCGATGCGAGTCTGATCGATACGAAGTGAAGCGTAATATGATTGATATGAGTGTGATGGATGCGAAGTGAAGCCGATCCCTCTGATTTTTCATTGATCATATCTTGAGTATACGAACTCTGATTGACTTGAAATTCGAAATGTAGCCTCTCCTAGTTTTATTCATCATTCCCAAACGATCCGTTTTTGATTGGAGCTCGGCCAAATTTTGACAATATCGATCATAGCCTTGTTTCCAGTCAATCTCCAATCCTTGTATCCATCTTTTCCAGCTAATTTGTTGATATCCCGGTCTTCACCAAAAGGTGGGATAAAAAAATTATTGCTAATTTCTTTAAAAAATACTTATTTATATATATAAATAGAGTTTTGAAATGGATTAAATTTATTTGTAAACCTTCTCGGAAGTCGGGAAATAGTTTATTTAGTGAATATGATTTATAAGAAAATTATTAAATGGAATTCGGAAGCAAAGCAAGAAATTTTTTGAAGAAATTAAATAAAAGTGAACTTCGAAGGATGAAAATAGGATTCATAAAGAAGTATAAGGGGAATCGAGTTTATAAGCAAGTATAATTTGTTTTGAAAATACTAAGGGAATTAATTAAAGAACTCCGGAATCTATAGAATTCATATAAAACGAGCTGAGAAATTTACAAATAAAGTTGTAAATGATTTTTGAGAAAAGAAAAAGGAAATTAGATGAATATTTTCCAAGTGTCTAATATCAAATGAAGTGAAGAAAATATTCTAAGTATTGGGAAAGGTTGGAAAGGTTCCGTGAAAATAAAAAGGATTTGAAAAGTATTTTCAAATGTTGTGAAACTGGAAGTAATATCTTATAAATATATTTTGAGATAAATTTTGAAAAATTTATAATAAGGCCTGATGATGTTTTATGGATGTGTGTTGATAATTAAATAACCGACCATCAATTTTGGCCAATTTCATTAATCATTTCAAAGAGACCGGGATTAGATTTAATTATCCGAAAACCACTTCGATCCGGTTTGAACGTAACGAATGAATATCATGAAAATGACGAAGATGATGATTCGGTTTGTTCAGAACCAGGACTACTTGTATAGACGAATGCTATCAGAACATCGTCATTGGAGGATGATGAGCATTCTAAATGAATGTGTTTATTAAATGGTAATGCATAGCCTATGTGACGACCCGGAATTTTTAAGCAATTTAAATCGGAATATTTAATCAATTTTAAATATTCAATATAATAATTTTAACTTGAATTACGAATATCACCATTTAATTGATAATTTAAATTATTGAATTAAATAATTTGAATTGAATAAAATATGAAACCTGAGATTTTAAGCCCGCTGAATATAATTTGAAGGCTTGTAAAATTTATATTGATAACACTGAAGATAATAGAGGTTGTAAAATTGAATTTAACAGTGGTTGGTTCAGTTTTAAAATTCTATCGTTTTAAATTGAATTTAAAAATAGCCTTCCGAGGCACAGTCTCGGAATTTGACGAAACTAGTTCCAGTGGATCCGTAATATTGAATTATTATCGAATTTTAAATTTGGTAGTGTTTGGAGTTGTCGTGTGATCATTCGATAGATGAACGCGTTGGAAATTTAATTGATAATAGCCAATTCGGAATATAAATATAATACTTCAACTAGTCAAATACATCTCACATCAGAACTTTTGGAGTCCATTTTCGAATCACTATACCAGTCTCAGCCGACATGTAGTATTCATTTCCATTTTTCAATCAGTTCAAAGTATTGTTTTAAGAAATAATAAAATAAAAGGAGAAGCTTTCTTTTTGTATTATTTGCCAAGCCTTGCCTTGGAAGCCAAAGGAAAAATAATATAAACCTAACAGCCGAAGACATATCTCGAAAATCATCTTCTCGTTCGTTCAATTATTTCGAAAACATGGCCGAATCCTGTCATCTTTTCCCAAAACCCCAATTTCAGTTCGAAAAAAAAAATCATAAATGGATCAAAACTCAGGCCGAAGTCGTATAAATCAATTCATGGCCGTCTCTGTAGAAGCTCGCGAGGTCGTGTAGTGGGCGACTCAACAGTGGCGATCGAGGCTAGGCGGCAGTGCTGGGGGGACTCGCATACTCGCGCGCGTGGAGGCAGTAGTGATTGGTGATTTTTGTGGAGATTAGGGCTCGAATTAGGTTTTCTTGGAGGAAGCTTCATGCTATGCGACGTCGAACTCAAAGTTCGCAGTGGAGAGTGACGCGGTTCCTGTTGGTGAATTGATCAGGGAGGAACTTGAGGCGCTTGCGCAGTTAGATTATGAATTTGGGCAGCGCATCAGGGCAGTGAGGTATATTACTGATTGTTTTATCAATTTAAAAGTTTAACATTTAAAAAAAAATAGTGTTAGTAATTTCAAATTGTTAGGTTGTGTGTAGTAAAGAAGGAATTTTTGTTTTTGTTTTTGAAAGTAATATATATGTTTGTATAATAAGGAACAGAGGAAGGTTACGTGCATAAGAATTATAAATCCAGATTTTTATTTTACAAAAAAATGTAAACATGTTAAAAAAAATGTAGTAACTGACTTGTTTAATAATAAACCTATTTAATTTAGTTAGTTAAATAACTAAGGATAATTTCTCAAAGGAAAGTGGGTTAGAATTAGTTTCAATTAGATTAATAAACGGTAATTTATTTCCCGTTTAACTCAAATATTAATCAACTGTACAAATATTTATATAAGGTTAAAGGATCGCGAAGAAAACAATTCGGGATTTGGATTGGGATTTCAATAATTAAAGGTGAGTTAATCTCACTCAGTTTCAATTTAAATTTAAATGTTTGAATTTAAATAATTGTTGAATGGTTGAATTGATTGTTGTGTTATATAGTAGTATATACTACGCCTTGACATGATTGATTTCTCTCATTTTATAATGAAGATATTTCATATTGTGCTAACGTCTGTGAATGCAGGGAAAACAGGTTGGAGGGATCCAACTGGA
This sequence comes from Allium cepa, assembly GCA_030765085.1. Classification (NCBI taxonomy): domain Eukaryota; kingdom Viridiplantae; phylum Streptophyta; class Magnoliopsida; order Asparagales; family Amaryllidaceae; genus Allium; species Allium cepa. Next base: position 591,804,342 of record CM060944.1, read on the forward strand.
TCCCTCAACGTTTATTTAAATTATTTAATACCCCTGTTGTAATTATTTTATATTCTGTGATGAATATTGTTGAAAATTGGAATATTGAATGCTATGGTTCGACTGGATGAAATTGGGTCTGATGAACTACCAAAACTCTATAGATTGGATTTTTGTAAGATAATAAAAGAAGTGAAATTGTAAGTAAAGTAATTACAGGAATTTGAATAAATTTCAAAATGGATTGAAGAAAATAAAGTGAATTTAAATTTGTAATAAATAAATCTGGGGTTTGGGGAGGGGAATTTGAAATAATAGTAGTTAATGAAATTTAAGATCTTCAGTGATATTAATTAAAAGAACAAAACCTTTATTTAATATTTAAGATTTTATTTATTGGAAAGAATAAGAAAAGAAATTGGGAAAAGCTGAATTTGTATATTTCAGTTAAGAGTTTTGAAATCAAATGGAAAATAATAACAATAATAATAAAGGGCATAATTAATGAATTTGAAATAAATTGAGTAGTTAAAGAAACTTATTTCAAATAAAATAAATTGGAAATCAATTCGGGAAATTGATTTAAGTGCTTGAAGTTGGAGTTCTCTCTGGATTGGCCAAGCACACGTTTTTAAAAGTAAATTTGTAAATATAAATTAAATGTTTTAAATTTATTTTTAAAGAAAGCAAGGTTTGTAAATTTATTATTTCTAATAATTAAGTTCTAAAGCAAGTATTTTCTTTTAATATATTATAGCATTAATTCTTTAAAAGTGACTTAGTATTTGTTTTAAAAGTGGAAACCGGTTTTCTATTTTATAAAGTAACCTTATTTCAAAAATTCTTATAATATGTATTTCTAACAAATTATTTAAGTAGTTTTATCTTAAATGTTTTAAAGTATATATTTCAAAGTAAAGTGTTTAAAAATTATTTTAAAAATCTATTTTCGTGTTTGGTAAATTTCAGAGGAGATAGTAAATATTCGGGAAAGTTTGTCCTGAAAGGAAAGAAGGTTTTGAAACTGTTTTCAAGGGATTGAAAATAGAAATAATATCTTGTGAAGATATTTCTGGGATTAATAAGAAATTTGGAAAAATTATTTATTGTTTGATGGATGTTTGTGAATAGAAATTGATAGTTAAATAACCGACTATCAATATTGGACAAATGCGTTGATCGTTTCGAAGAGACCGGGATCGAGATTAATTTCTCGAAAACCACTTCGATTCGGTTTGTACGTTTCGCGTAAACGATTTGGATTCGAAGATGGAGCATTGGAGTGCAAGGACTAGTCGCTACTAATCATGAGGATATTTCCAAAATGGATGTAGTAGGAATAGTGCCTTCGGTTCCGTTCGAACCCGGAACGGACTTGTATGGACGAATGCTTGCGAAATGTAACAACCCGCATATTTATCGAGTTTGTATTTAAATATTTTATTTAAATATTAACTCGTTAATCGGATTTTGGTTCGAAAAGCTACTTTTTGCAAACGGTCAAATTAGGACTCGAGACCACTTCCATTGAGTTCGAAATGTCGTTTACAACTTTTTAAGTATAAACATCGATAGGTTTGGAGTTAGTGAAATTTCACTAACTTTTCCCGCTTTGGACTTTGGGTTAGTTTAGCCTATTAAGCCCAAGTTCCAACCCTCTTCTCCTCACTCTTCATAAATTTCCTAACTAATCAAGCTTTGGCATTAATGGTGGAGGGAATGGGAAATTAAAACTCCAAGCACAAATTCAATTGCAAATCCAACATTCAACTCCAAATTCAAGTAGAAGATATTGGATTCAAGCTTTGGATTGCTTCTCCTTGCTTTCAAGCTTCATCTTCATAAACTTTAGTGCAAAGGTGATATTTTTATCTCACAATTCTAGTCTATAACCATATTGGACTGTTGGGAATGATTCCCTATCACTTTTGCATGCATATTAGCATTTGGTTTGGATTGGATTGGCGAAAAACTCCAATTTTTAGCGTTTTGGTGAATTTTCTGCACTTAGGTCGTTCTGGCCATTTTCGTGTGTTCGGAGTTAGGTCGCTCGCGACCTAATCCTTAGGTCGTAGGTCGTTTCTGGCCTTAAATTCCCCCTGCAGCGTTAGGTCGTTAGCCTCGGAATTAGGTCGTTGAGCCTTAGGTCGTTAGGTCGTATGGCTTTAGGTCGCTAGGTCGTATGACCTTAGGTCGTTAGGTCGTATGGCTTTAGGTCGCTAGGTCGTATGACCTTAGGTCGTTAGGTCGTTTGGCTTTTAGGCCGCTTCCACGCTAGGTCGTTCGACTCTTAGGTCGTAACACTTAGGTCGTTCGACTCTTAGGTCGTAGGTCGTTCGAATGTTAGGTCGCTCGGCCCTTATCTCCTTAGGTCGTAGGTCGATCGAACGTTAGGTCGCTCGGCCCCTATCCCCTTAGGTCGCTAGGTCGCGACGTTTTAGGTCGCTGCATCCTATGCCTCTATAGGTCGCTCGACCTCGTTTATGACCATAGGTTGCTCACCCCCTCTTCGTTAGGTCGCTCGGCCTTGCCTTCCATTTTTAGGTCGCTAGGTCGCGACGTTTTTGGTCGTTAGGTCGCGACATTTTAGGTCGCTTGACCTTGTTTTCCTCTAGGTCGCATGGCCTTTAGACCGTTAGGTCGCGAGCGTTAGGTCGTTAGACCTTACCTTCCTTAGGTCGTTTGACCGGTTAAACCTTTAGGTCGCTCAACCCTACTACCATTACTAGGTCGTTTGGCCATAGCTCGTTAGGTCGCATGACCTTATAAACCGATAGGTCACATGACATTATAACCCTATAGGTCGTTGGACCTTATCCCGGTAGGTCGCTTGACCCCTTGGACCCCTAGGTCGCAACCCTTAGGTCGCTCGACCCTATTCCCCTTAGGTCGTTAGACCTCATTTTGTCTTCACTAGGTCGTACCGTTTTTGTCTTCCTTGGATTTTATTCGCATCTCCGTATGCGATCTTTGTGACTGATTGTTTCTACACTTGCTTATGTGTTTTGTCACTTTATAATATAAAGGTTTCAATACTAGTAGTAAATATCAAAACTCTTTTAACAAACAATTTCAACTCTATTTTTAATAACAAAGCTCTTTTCTTAAACCGTTTTCCAATCTATTAGTATATACAAGCCTTTACATCACTCGGATGAGAAATCTAATTAAACGACTTAGTAAAACAAGTGGTATGAAATGCTTGCGTTCACTTCGTCGGTTAATTCTTGGACTTGTTCGATTGAACCTCTTGTGACAATTTTATTAGTGAAGATTTACAGTTTGTTCGTAAATATTTAAGTTAAGCAAGTGGTTATGGGACATGAAGCTAAACTTCTATATTTACTAGCTTAGTGTAATTGACACTTCTCGTTGATCTTGATGATCGCTTTATGAATTAGACTAGCAATTGCGCGATGTCTCTTTCATTGCAAGGTTAGACTAGACACCACTTGTGTGATTCCATTCACACATACCTTTCTGCTTTTTGGTTAGTCTTGACCTCAATCTGTGTGATTCCATTCACACATGTGGGGTAGCTCCCCATGGTCTTCGGACCGTCATGTGATAGGCCTCTTTCCCTTTTTATGATTTCTGGATTTCTTGTGTTGATTTCTGGAATTTATCTCTTTGACTTGTCATGAGTACAAGTTTAGGGTATGATGCCCTCTTTGGATCTTTGGGAAGATTCTTGTGATATTGATTTATCTCTTATCGGTTGATCTCCTGTTGATCATTATTTGCATACTTATAGTAGTATGTCAGTATGGATATTTTATGTTTATGCCATATCTTTTATTTTATATCATGTCCTCTGATATTTATAGCTAGACTGTTCCGTCTATTATTTTCTTATAAATAATACTCGGGTCAGACCGAGATGTTACAGGTGCTACTGCTTGACTCCTCCCCCAGTGATTCACTACTCAGACTTTTGGCTACTTGTTTAGATTAGCAGCTTTTGTTGTTTACACTTGAGATATAGACTCATAGTTGTATTCTTTTGTATAGCACGCGTTGCTATTCTTTTGTATTATCGTGGATCTTTTTAGACCACTACTCTGATGTACACTTTTATGTGATATATATATATTCATATCTCTTTCCGCCTTTGTGATATGGATATCTGTGATTGATTCGCATGTTATGCTTACTTCTATATTTGTTTCCGAAGATTATTTTATAGCCACCGTGTGATAAGAAATTACATGGATGGTCGCTCCTCAACAGCCTTATTCTCCGCGCTAGTTGACAGCACTACACCGTAGTGTTCTTGGCTAGTGTGGGTATAGAGGTGGGGCGTCACACGAAACATCGTCAGGTGGGCGATGGGCATTCTAAGTGAAACGTTCTAAAGGTAACGCTTAGCCTCAGGCCTCATCAAATGGGAATGACTGAAAATCAGGGGATATGCAGCAAGGTTAGGTGGGTCATGCCCAAGCAGGACAAGATAATTCCCCTGTCTAGATGTCCCTTATATATTTTTCGGCTTAGTGGGTGGTTGGTCGCGCCAACCACGGGGTTTATCTTGTTCGGGACTGTTCGGTAAGGAATGGTTCCGGCCTTGTGTTGCAGGGGATGAAGGGAGTAATCCTCGGTACGGTGATCTAGGCCCCGTACTGTGACAGGTGGTCCCCCAGTGCCTAGTCATTGTTGGAAATCCATTCTCCCTACGAGCCTTGTACGAGTTTTGTTTGTATTACCCACTCTGTGGCTAGTAGCTGGAATTTAATAGATGTAACAATTTCGGCTATTTTAAGTATTTGTATATAGACCCTATTATAATATCAGAGGATTTCTATAAAAATTGTTTTAGCTATCGTAAGGTAAAAACCCGACATGTTTATTTATGGCGTGGTCTTACGAGATGCTTTTGTTTTCAAAGGATTTTTGAAACTTTAATAATCAATTGGGTGTGATTTTCTCACGCTGGTATTCCAGACTGACTCGGGTATTATTTAACTATAATGCTCGGGTCAGACCGAGTATTATAGGATACAGGATATGATGCTGTGGAGCTCAGGAGACGAGCTGGATGACGATACGTATTCTCGTACTCGTATATATATATTTCCGTTGTGTTGAGTTGTTGTGAACCCATTGTATGTTATTGATGTGAGCTGTGACTGATGTACTCTGATGATGAAATGTATGTAAACAGATATATTTGATTTTGAGTAAAGATTATTTATTATCTATTATATTTTATTCCGCTGCGATGGTTAGATTCTGTTGTTGTTTTCAATTCTCTTCTTCTACCTCTTCTTCTTAAATCCAAATGGTTCGTATTTCTGTGCAACTTGAGTTGATTGTTGTAGAATAGTGTTAACTCAAGGGGTACGGATTTACGGGTCGTTTCACTTGGTATCAGAGCTTAGGTTGGTGATAACCTTGGCTCTGGTGAGAATTACTCATAAATTAGAGTCCGTAGTACTCTATAATGAGTTTGAGCGTATTAATAAATATGAGCGCGTATTTGTTAGTGAATATAAATTGTTTTAATAATGTGTTGATTGATTTATTGAGTGGCATATGAACCTTCGTCGACACAGTCTGCGAAACTGTATTGAAGGGGTTTCTAAACACTTGAATAGAGCAATCGACACGGTATTGTTTTAAATAGGGGTAAATGAAATAATTTTACCCAAAAACATATCTTGATATAAAGAATAGTTTTTGAAAACTATGTAGCTAATATATGGTTGCTTGGATGTTAGAAATGATAATATTGAAGCATTATCATTGTTAAGTGGAAATTTAACTAGAAAATGGAAATATAATCAAAGTTTGAAAGAATAAATTCATGATAAAAAGAAATTTGTAAATATGAATTATAAATGTAATTATAAAATTGAAATGTAATCAAGTGAGAATTTGTATAAGCATAAACTGTATAAAAAGAAATATAGTTAAAGCTTATTTAAGCAAGATTTGGAAATTTAAATCCCGGGGATTTGGAAGTATTTTAAAGATAAATGATGGCATCATTGTTTGGAAGTATTTCTGAAAGGAAATTTGTTTGAAATGGATTTTGGAAGTAATATAGCATTGTAATCACTTGGATTATTGGAAAATAATTCTGATGATGACGGCCGCATCATCAGTATTCATTTTCGAATTTCTAAGTGAAGAATTGCTACCAAATTGATTTGTTTAGGAAAGCAGATGTTTTTGAAAATTTCAAAGGAAATTTGTTGGAAATAAAAGCCAGGATTGGATTAAAATTTTTGAGAAATGTGGTTTGAGATATTGGAGATTTCAAAATGATTTGAAGCCAAAACCGGGAGTTTAAAAATCCCGAAGAGATAAATTACAAGCTTATAAAATTGGGTTGAGTTTTAAATCAGGAAGGAAATATAGGCTTTGAATGTTGGAATTAAAATTTAAAGAGAAAAGCTGAAAATGAAATTAACTTGGATTTGAAGATAAAAATTTGACTGGATTGAAATTAATTAAATAAGCTGAAAGAATATCCAGTTATATTCAAATTAAGTTGAAATCGAATTGAGTTAAATAAATCCGAGTTAAAGTAAAATTTGAGTTGGGATGAGAATTCAATTGAATTAATTAATGAAATTAAATTCTTACCTGAATAAATGGGAAATAAGTTGGATAAGGATTGGATTGACTGTATAAAATAATAAGTTGTGACTTATTAAATTGAAAATGGAGTACAATGCCCAAATTTAATATTTTGATGAATTGGAAAATGAAAAGAAAATCCAAACTTGAATTATCAAGTATATTGAACTTAAGGAAATAAAGAGAAGTGATATAAATTCACGTGTTGGATTATAAATAAGGGAAGAACTAATTAGATAATAAATTAGTGAATGAGATTGAATTGTGAGTTTATGATGAAGTTGGAAATAAACTCAAGTTATAAATTAAAATTGATTCAAATTGATGATGAAGTGAAAGTAATTGAGAATGAAGCTGAGTTGAGAGTTAATAAATTGGGTGGCAAATTAAAAAGAAAAAAAAAAGCAGAATCAGAACTTGAGTTATTAATTAAAACTAGACTTGAAGTGTAAACAAAGTGAATATAATTGAAGTGTATTGGATAAAAATGTAAATGGATTAAAATAGCAATGTTTGAATGTGCAAATAAAATCCATAAGTGAAGATGACTTGGAAATAGCCAGGAAATAAAGTGAATGGGTTAAATCTGAAAAGTTAAATTTTATAATAACTAATCAAATAAGTTTGAAATGAGATTGGATTGAGATAGAATCAAATTGAATTGAAAAGTGAAATTTAATTGCAAAAAGGAAATGAGCTTAAGAATAGAGAGAAAAAAAGAGGGAATTACTGGAAAATAAAATGGGCTCAAGTATAAAATTGGAGTGAATAAACTTAAGCTAAAATTAAAAAAAAAAAAAGAAAATGAGTTGAATTGCATTCAACTTAAAATTTAGTTTAATAATAGTGAATTGGATTTAAATCAAGTAAGAATAAATTTTAATTGAAATAAAATTCAGTGTGATGCCAATAATATTAGCGGAATGAAATTCTAGAATAAATAATAGTAAACCATTTAAAATTATTAAGGAATTGAAATAACTTGAGGCAATAAGAAAAATTGAATGTTTCGAGTTTATTAGAATGGTTTAAGTGAATGTGGATAAACTAATTATATTAAATGTAAATGAAGGGATGTGAATGAATTAAAACAAGAAGGAAAATTTAATTGGTAATGGAGATGTACCTAAATTGTTAATGGTTTGGAATGAACCAATTTTGGTTAAGAAAATTGAAATGCAATGAAACTGAGAATATATGGATTGTGAATAAATTCGAAATGGAATAGAATTAAGTATGAATTGAGTTGGAGTCAATTTAAATTAGTTATAAACATAAATACTTATTTATTCACATAAATCTTGTCAAATTGCATAGAATAAATTGTCATTGGATGTAAATGGAAGTAATTAAAATTCTATGAGTTGGTGGAAGTAAAATAAATTGATTTTGAAAGCAATTGAATTAAATATGAGTTCATTTTGCTTAAACATAAATTAAATGTAAGCAATTGAGTTTTAAACCATTCAAATTAATGAAGTTATATACAGATGGATTGAAAAACATTCACATTAGATGAGAATGGTTTATAAATTAATTGAAACAGTTAAATTAGCATGAAACTATATTAATTGCTTACGAAAAAGAAAAAAAAATGTTGGTATGAGATTCTTTTAGAATTCATATGTTTTAACTAGTGTGAATAAGTGATATACTGTTAAACTGCATATACTTGGCACTTACTTGTTTAAATTGAGTAAGTACAGGTACCTGGAAGCCGTGTGGCTGGATTGAGTTGCGTTATTTGCTAAAAATAATGAGCTGCTTGCTTAAAATGCTAAACAAGGTACGCCTACGCAATTAAAATAGGAAATATGAACTGTTTTTGATTTTTCCGACCGTGTGGGTCGATGTATATATATTTATCTCTTTTGTCAAATTGCAAAAGCTCCTCCGTACAAAGGGGACTCTGCCAAAAAATTTCAGAAATTTTGGGAGTTAGAAAATTTTTGAAAATTTTGAAAAATTTTGTTAACGACAAAACTATTTAGAATTGGAAACTAAAATAAGTTAGTAAATGAAACTAATTAACGTAATGACTTAAATTAGTTTAAATGAAGGATAAAATTTAAAATTCAAAGTTGAAAATAAATGAAATACATATGTAATGTGGAAATCGATTTGGATAGAAATAAGTATAAACTAAAAGAGATAAAGAGAAATAAAGATAAGAGACATATAAAATGTTTACACTAACTTAAGAAAGGAATGGTAAATTCTAGATTGGAAATTGATATTACAAATAAAATCTAAGATAATATTGAAATGAATAGATATTGACATTTTGTAAGAAAGTCGATAAAATGTTTTGGAATATTGTGTTTGGATATTGGTGCTAAGCAGGTATGCAGGTATTATAAAGGGAAAAGAAAATTGGGTTTGATATGAAAAGATAAAATTTGAAATGCTCGACAAAAAGGTACGCATTTAAGTTTGGTATGGAATTTGACTGAGATTTGGATTTGGATTTGGATTGAGCCATTTGGCTTTTTATTTTCTTTTTGGATTTGGGAGGCCGTAGAGCCATTTTGTAGTTGTACCGAGCTAGCCGCGCAAAGGAGATGCTGGCGAAATTTTTCGGAAAATTAGAAAGAAATTTTGAGAAATTTTGATAATTCAAAATTTGATGGTTAAACAAATGGTATGGTTTGGAACTAGAGAAAGGTTTGGAAGTTAGTAAGAAAGATAATGAGTCTTTTATATAAAAGATAATTGGTAAGATGTTGAATTGTTAGGAATTGACAGGTTTTGGGAAAAATAAACGGGTATTGGATCATTCTTACTAACTGGTAATTTCGGGGACGAAATTCTTTTAAGGGGGGAGGAATGTGACGACCCGGAATTTTTAAGCAATTTAAATCGGAATATTTAATCAATTTTAAATATTCAATATAATAATTTTAACTTGAATTACGAATATCACCATTTAATTGATAATTTAAATTATTGAATTAAATAATTTGAATTGAATAAAATATGAAACCTGAGATTTTAAGCCCGTTGAATATAATTTGAAGGCTTGTAAAATTTATATTGATAACACTGAAGATAATAGAGGTTGTAAAATTGAATTTAACAGTCGTTGGTTCAGTTTTAAAATTCTATCGTTTTAAATTGAATTTAAAAATAGCCTTCCGAGGCACAGTCTCGGAATTTGACGAAACCAGTTCCAGTGGATCCGTAATATTGAATTATTATCGAATTTTAAATTTGGTAGTGTTTGGAGTTGTCGTGTGATCATTCGATAGATGAACGCGTTGGAAATTTAATTGATAATAGCCGATTCGGAATCTAAATATGATACTTCAACTAGTCAAATACATCTCACATCAAAACTTTTGGAGTCCATTTTCGAATCACTGTACCAGTCTCAGCCGACATGTAGTATTCATTTCCATTTTTCAATCAGTTCAAAGTATTGTTTTAAGAAAGAATAAAATAAAAGGAGAAGCTTTCTTTTTGTATTATTTGCCAAGCCTTGCCTTGGAAGCCAAAGGAAAAATAATATAAACCTAACAGCCGAAGACATATCTCGAAAATCAACTTCTCGTTCGTTCAATTATTTCAAAAACAAGGCCGAATCCTGTCATCTTTTCCCAAAACCCCAATTTCAGTTCGAAAAAAAAAATCATAAATGGATCAAAACTCAGGCCGAAGTCGTATAAATCAATTCATGGCCGTCTCTGTAGAAGCTCGCGAGGTCGTGTAGTGGGGCGACTCAACAGTGGCGATCGAGGCTAGGCGGCAGTGCTGGGGGGACTCGCATACTCGCGCGCGTGGAGGCAGTAGTGATTGGTGATTTTTGTGGAGATTAGGGCTCGAATTAGGTTTTCTTGGAGGAAGCTTCATGCTATGCAACGTCGAACTCAAAGTTCGTAGTGGAGAGTGATGCGGTTCCTGTTGGTGAATTGATCAGGGAGGAACTTGAGGCGCTTGCGCAGTTAGATTATGAATTTGGGCAGCGCGTCAGGGCAGTGAGGTATATTACTGATTGTTTTATCAATTTAAAAGTTTAACATTTAAAAAAAAAATTGTGTTAATAATTTCAAATTGTTAGGCTGTGTGTAGTAAAGAAGGAATTTTTGTTTTTGTTTTTGAAAGTAATATATATATGTTTGTATAATAAGGAACAGAGGAAGGTTACGTGCATAAGAATTATAAATCCAGATTTTTATTTTACAAAAAAATGTAAACATGTTAAAAAAAATGTAGTAACTGACTTGTTTAATAATAAACCTATTTAATTTAGTTAGTTAAATAACTAAGGATAATTTCTCAAAGGAAAGTGGGTTAGAATTAGTTTCAATTAGATTAATAAACGGTAATTTATTTCCCGTTTAACTCAAATATTAATCAACTGTACAAATATTTATACAAGGTTAAAGGATCGCGAAGAAAACAATTCGGGATTTGGATTGGGATTTCAATAATTAAAGGTGAGTTAATCTCACTCAGTTTCAATTTAAATTTAAATGTTTGAATTTAAATAATTGTTGAATGGTTGAATTGATTGTTGTGTTATATAGTAGTATATACTACGCCTTGACATGATTGATTTCTCTCATTTTATAATGAAGATATTTCATATTGTGCTAACGTCTGTGAATGCAGGGAAAACAGGTTGGAGGGATCCAACTGGATCCCTCGAGGTTTATTTAAATTATTTAATACCCCTGTTGTAATTATTTTATATTCTGTGATGAATATTGTTGAAAATTGGAATATTGAATGCTATGGTTCGACTGGATGAAATTGGGTCTGATGAACTACCAAAACTCTATAGATTGGATTTTTGTAAGATAATAAAAGAAGTGAAATTGTAAGTAAAGTAATTACAGGAATTTGAATAAATTTCAAAATGGATTGAAGAAAATAAAGTGAATTTAAATTTGTAATAAATAAATCTGGGGTTTGGGGAGGGGAATTTGAAATAATAGTAGTTAATGAAATTTAAGATCTTCAGTGATATTAATTAAAAGAACAAAACCTTTATTTAATATTTAAGATTTTATTTATTGGAAAGAATAAGAAAAGAAATTGGGAAAAGCTGAATTTGTATATTTCAGTTAAGAGTTTTGAAATCAAATGGAAAATAATAACAATAATAATAAAGGGCATAATTAATGAATTTTGAAATAAATTGAGAAGTTAAAGAAACTTATTTCAAATAAAATAAATTGGAAATCAATTCGGGAAATTGATTTAAGTGCTTGAAGTTGGAGTTCTCTCTGGATTGGCCAAGCACACGTTTTTAAAAGTAAATTTGTAAATATAAATTAAATGTTTTAAATTTATTTTTAAAGAAAGCAAGGTTTGTAAATTTATTATTTCTAATAATTAAGTTCTAAAGCAAGTATTTTCTTTTAATATATTATAGCATTAATTCTTTAAAAGTGACTTAGTATTTGTTTTAAAAGTGGAAACCAGTTTTCTATTTTATAAAGTAACCTTATTTCAAAAATTCTTATAGTACGTATTTCTAACAAATTATTTAAGTAGTTTTATCTTAAATGTTTTAAAGTATATATTTCAAAGTAAAGTGTTTAAAAATTATTTTAAAAATCTATTTTCGTGTTTGGTAAATTTTAGAGGAGATAGTAAATATTCGGGAAAGTTTGTCCTGAAAGGAAAGAAGGTTTTGAAACTGTTTTCAAGGGATTGAAAATAGAAATAATATCTTGTGAAGATATTTCTGGGATTAATAAGTAATTGGGAAAAATTATTTATTGTTTGATGGATGTTTGTGAATAGAAATTGATAGTTAAATAACCGACTATCAATATTGGACAAATGCGTTGATCGTTTCGAAGAGACCGGGATCGAGATTAATTTCTCGAAAACCACTTCGATTCGGTTTGTACGTTTCGCGTAAACGATTTGGATTCGAAGATGGAGCATTGGAGTGCAAGGGCTAGTCGCTACTAATCCTGAGGATATTTCCAAAATGGATGTAGTAGGAATAGTGCCTTCGGTTCCGTTCGAACCCGGAACGGACTTGTATGGACGAATGCTTGCGAAACATCGTCAGGTGGGCGATGGGCATTCTAAGTGAAACGTTCTAAAGGTAACGCTTAGCCTCAGGCCTCATCAAATGGGAATGACTGATAATCAGGGGATATGCAGCAAGGTTAGGTGGGTCATGCCCAAGCAGGACAAGATAATTCCCCTGTCTAGATGTCCCTTATATATTTTTCGGCTTAGTGGGTGGTTGGTCGCGCCAACCACGGGGTTTATCTTGTTCGGGACTGTTCAGTAAGGAATGGTTCCGGCCTTGTGTTGCAGGGGATGAAGGGAGTAATCCTCGGTACGGTGATCTAGGCCCCGTACTGTGACAGGTGGTACCCCAGTGCCTAGTCATTGTTGGAAATCCATTCTCCCTACGAGCCTTGTACGAGTTTTGTTTGTATTACCCACTCTGTGGCTAGTAGCTGGAATTTAATAGATGTAACAATTTCGGCTATTTTAAGTATTTGTATATAGACCCTATTATAATATCAGAGGATTTCTATAAAAATTGTTTTAGCTATCGTAAGGTAAAAACCCGACATGTTTATTTATGGCGTGGTCTTACGAGATGCTTTTGTTTTCAAAGGATTTTTGAAACTTTAATAATCAATTGGGTGTGATTTTCTCACGCTGGTATTCCAGACTGACTCGGGTATTATTTAACTATAATGCTCGGGTCAGACCGAGTATTATAGGATACAGGATATGATGCTGTGGAGCTCAGGAGACGAGCTGGATGACGATACGTATTCTCGTACTCGTATATATATATTTCCGTTGTGTTGAGTTGTTGTGAACCCATTGTATGTTATTGATGTGAGCTGTGACTGATGTACTCTGATGATGAAATGTATGTAAACAGATATATTTGATTTTGAGTAAAGATTATTTATTATCTATTATATTTTATTCCGCTGCGATGGTTAGATTCTGTTGTTGTTTTCAATTCTCTTCTTCTACCTCTTCTTCTTAAATCCAAATGGTTCGTATTTCTGTGCAACTTGAGTTGATTGTTGTAGAATAGTGTTAACTCAAGGGGTACGGATTTACGGGTCATTTCAGCCTAGAGCCTCATCAACCGAGGAATGACTAAAATAGGAGATATGCAGCAAGTCTAAGTAGGTACCACCCAAGTATCCATATCTAGAGTCCATTTTATTCGGCTGTGTGGCGGTTGTTGAACCCAACAGTGGGGTAATCTTTTTCAAGCTATCCAGTTTAAGGGGTAGTCCAGTCTTGTGTAGCAGGGGATCCTGGAGTGGTCCTCGGTACGCTGTTCTAGAGGTTTACTGTGACAGGCAATACCCCAGTAGCCCAATCATTCGATGGAATCCATTCTCCAATAAGCGCCGTACGGTTCTGATTGTGCCCAACTATGCTGAAACGTGAGATGCAAGCATTTCAGCTATATTCTATTTACTTTCTATAGAAGCTATTATAATATTAGACAACTTTGATAAAAATTATTTTGGTTATTGTAAGGTAAAAACCGATCGTGTTTATTTATGACGTGGTATTACGAGTTACCTTTGTTTTCAAAGGTTTTTTGTAAAGTCTTTAATTCTAATTGAGTGTGTTTTTCTCATGCTGGTTTTCCAGACCGACTCGGGTTTATCATAATGCTTGACTCAGACCGAGTATTGTAGATTTAGGTCGAAATGCTATGGAGCTTAGGAGACGAGCTGGAGGAGTTCAGTCATATTGCACATATTTGAATATTTCTGCTATATGAGGACAATTTGTTATAACTGTCCAGACTTGATGTAATGATTATGTACTCTGATGATTGTAAATATTAAACAGTTACAGATTCTTTTGTATAAAAATATGTTGTTATATATTATATCTAATTTCGCTGCGATGAGATTCTATGTTGTTGTTTCTCTTTTTCTTCTACTTTTTCCTTCTTCACCCCTAATGAACTAGTATTTTTCGGCACTCAAACTACTCAGCAATCTATACATTAGACATATAGATGTCGATTTGTGAGGTCAAAAATATCCGTCCGTTATAGTTGGTATCAGAGCCGAAGGTTAAGCGAGTACCTTGACTGTGGTGGGGAATACTCATTAGAGATAGAGTCAGTAGTAATCTAGAATGAGTTTGAGTGTATAAATAGAAACGAGTGCGTATTTGTTAGTGAATATAAATTGTTTACATTGTGTTGGCTTTTTAGTTGAGTGTTTATAAATTTTGGTCGGTGCAGTCTGGAAAAGTATATTGATAGGGGTTCCTATACTCTTAAACTAGTCAAACTGACACCATATTGTTTTCAAAAGTGGGTAAATGAAATAATTTTACCTAAAAATATATTTTGATATAAAAGAAATAATTTATGAGATCATTATATATAATTGAAGTATTTGGGTGATAATGGTGTAATCAAATAAAATTGTAAAATTGAAATAGTTTACATAACCAAATGGAAATTTGTATAAGCGTAAATTATACAAATGGATTATAATTTAAAACTAGATTTAAATAGGAGTCTGGAAATTCAAATCCCGGAAAGTTTGAAAATAATATTTTTCAAAGTGGTGTGCAAAAAAATATAAAAGTATATTTTTGAAGAATATATTCGAAGGAATTTTTTGTAAAATGGATTTTGGAAGTGATATAACACTAAACTCACTTCATTAGCTGGAAAATAATTCTGGCGATGACTGCAGTAGCATCAGTATTCATTTTCGAGTTTCTAAGCAACGGATTGCTACCGAAATTGATTTTTCCAGATATGCTGGCCAAACGAGTTTTGTTTTGGAAATTCCGAAGGGAATTTGTTTAGGTAAAAACTAGGGTTGGTTAAGGTTTGAGAAGTGTGATTTTGGGATATGTGTGATTTCAAAATGATTTGAAATAAAAATCGGGTGTTTGAATTCTGAAATAATTATTTAAATAATTTAGAGATCATCTGGAGATAAGTATAAACTTATAAATGGGGAATGATTTGAAGAAAAATATGTGGATTGAATTTTGAAACTAAATATTAAAGATGAAAAAGTTAAAATGAAAATTTAACTTAGTTTATGTTGAAGAAAGCAAATTTTGAAATTTAATTGATGGAGATTTGAATGAAATAAATTAGTGAATTACACTAGTTAAATGGATAAATTGGGATGTGAATGAAATGAATTGGAAAATAAAATTTAAATTGAACCGAGAAATAAAATTGAATTGAATTTAATTTAACTTAAACTAAATGAAATTGAGTCGAATCTGGATTGAATTGAAATAAAAATTAAATTGAGTTATAAATGATATTGAATGGGATTTATTTTTAACTGATTAAATTCAAATGAATTGTGTGAAATCCAAAACTTAACTTATGGAAGTTAAAAAATTAAATGAACGGTATGAGGTTAAATTTAACAAAAGACAAAGATAAAAAAATTGAATTGGGAGATGTAGATTTTGATAGTTTATAAAAAATTGAAGTGATGAAATAAAAAAATAGGCTTGGGCTATGAATAAATGGGTATTCTCAAGTTAAAAATAAAAAGTGAATGTATTCGAGTATAGAATTGATGGAGATGTGAAAAATAAGTTATGTGGCTTTAAAAAAAAGTGAAAGAGATAAGCCAAAATAATTAGAGATTGATATTTTGGAAATGAAATAAGAATCCAAACCTATATTACAAAATAAATTTGAGCCCAAGAAGACTAAACGAAGTGATTTTTGAAATAAAAATCAGATAATGAATTATGAAATGGAAATTGGATTGAAACAGAAAAGGTTTGAGTTGCAAATAAATCCAATTTGAGTATAAATAAATTGGAAATGGCCATGATAATAATTAGATGAAATTGAAAACGAAATTGAATATGCATTTTAATTTGAAGTGGATTAAGTGAAGAAACTAATTACAATAATTAGTAAATGAATGTAAGAGAATTGTTTGTGAAGAATTTGAAATAGGATTGAGTTGAACATAAATTGATTTGGAATCAGTTAAAAATAGTTTTAAGCTTAAGTGGTTATTTTATAAAATAAACAGTGCTGAATTTGTATAGAAAAAATGGTTGTTCGACGCAAATGAAAGCAAATAAAATTCTATGAATTAATTGAAGTGAATAAAATTGATTTTTAAATCTATTTGAAATGGGTATGAGTTTATTTGGTTTAAAAATGAATTGAATGCAAATAATTTTGTTGTAAATCATTCCGAATTGAATGAAGTGGTATATTAATGGATTGAAAGTAATTTACTGGTATTGGAACCTCAAAATTTCTTGTAAATATTTGTTAGCAAGCATTGTTATGAGATCTATGGATTAATCATTTAAGCAAAAGAATGGTTATTGAATTTCATGTTTTGGTACTTACGGGTTTATACTGAGTTAGTACAGGTACCCAAAGGGATTGTTTGGCTAGATTGGGGTTATGTGTTTTCATATGAAGTAAATACTTGCTAAATAATGCTTAAAAATGCTAAACCAAGTACGTTTTCGAATTAAATACTGCAAAAATATGAATATTAATATATATTTTTGTTTTCCCGACCATGTGGGTCGATGAACATATATTTGTCTCTCTTGTCATATTGCAAAAGGCTCTCCGTACAAAGGAGACTTTGTCAAAAAATTTGAAAATTTATGGTGTTAGAAAAATTTTGAAATTTTTTTGTTAATGAAAACTAGATTTCGGATTTGTAATCAAAATAGAGGCATTTAGTTCAAAATGATAAACAAATTGTTGGATAAAGGTAAAGTGTTTGAAAAGTGAAGAATCAAGTTTCGCTAAGCGGGTTTTGGATAAGTAATGGGTTAGAGCAATTTTTCCAACTTAGCAATTTCGGGGACAAAATTCTTTTAGGGGGGAGGAATGTAACGACCTGAATTTTTCGTTATTCGATTTTGAATATTTAAATGGTTTTAAATATTGAATTTGAAACTTTGAATATGAAGATTTGGGTTTATTTATATAATAAACTCAACTTTTAAATATAGCAATTTAGTAGATAATTTAAATATTAAAGCTATAACTGATTGGTTAAAAGGGTGAACCTGGAGTTTTATGCTTGATAAAAATAATTTAAATGCTTATAAAATTTATATTAATGATACTGAAGACAGTGCAACTTTTAAATTTGAATTTAAAGGTGATTTGTTCAGTTTTAAAAATATACCGTTTAAATTGACATCTAAAAATAGCTACCCGGGGCATAATCTCGGAATTTGAAAAGCTAGTTTCATTGGATCGGTATAGTGTATTATTATCGGATTTCAAATTTCGTAGCGTTTGGAGTTATCATTTGGTCGTACGGAATAGAAACGTGTTGAAATTAATATCGAATTCGGTATAATAATTGGGTCCATACAGTCGAATTAGGACGCAACACCATTTCCGTTGTGTTCAGTATAGGGGTATAAAATTATAAACGCCCAGCGGCATGCCTCAGTAGGAGTTCGAAGTTTTGCAATAGAAAATTTGAGATTTAAAAGAAAATATATATATATATATTTATATATATATATAATGAAAATCAAATCAAAAATCAACTTACCTTCTGCAATACGCTACCCTATAACTTTAAATCACGTCCTAGTCTTATTCATCTCAATCAAGGACGAGCTTTCCTTTCCCTCGGCTTATTAAATCACCGACTCGATCGAACAGAACAAAAATATTAATAATAATCATAGAGGATCGAAAGAAATAAAACCGCGTCTCCTCTCGTCCAAATATTTTAGATCGAGTTTCAGATAACAGTATAAACCATGCCCTCTTCTACCAATAAATTGAAATCAAAACGAAAGAGGAGAAAAAAGGAAAAAAAAAAAAAAGGGAAGGCTACACGAGGAATCGATCAATTTCCGAGCAATGTCGCGACGGGAAGAACGTTGCGGCTCGGAGCTCGAGGCACGATCGAGAAAAAAAAACGTGAGCAAGAAGGAAAGTCACGCTCTTCGAGGTGCCTTCCTGGTAGCGGAATATGAGGTGAGTGAGTGTGATTTATGTGCATGAGGTGATGGAAGAAACGATGCTCGGAGTGAGTTTCAACCAAGGACGTGTGGACCGAGGTACAGTCGATGGACTGTCGACCTGGGGAGTTGCAAGCTTCGTGCTTCAAGGTACAACATGGTCGAGGTGGCAGCAGGCTCGTTTTTAGACAGGGATGTATTCCTTTAGCTTTGTGGGTAGCGAGTGAGGTATGGGCTTTAGCTGTTTAAATTTTTTATTTTAGTAGGCTTTTTAAAAACTAAAATGTGAGAAAAATTGATAGCTAATTAAACTAAATAAAAAAAATTATACGAGGTCCAAGATAAATAAAACAAGTCGAGTTTGGGTTCATAGCTGCAAAACCTATGCAATAAAATCAAAGTGAGAATTTCTCACTCATTCGAATTGCCAATTTTAAATTGAAATGTTTAAATTTAAATTTTTTTAGATGCTTGATTGATTGATAAATTTATAATTATATGTTGGATGATTATATATATGTATGTATGTATGTATGCATGCATGCGTGTATGTATGTACATATTGGTGTAATTGATATTCTCGCATACATATAGCGAATGAGACCTTATGCGCCCCGTATAATAGCAAATGACCCTATATACCGCGATATCCACCTCAAAGTGGGATTGGTATTTTTATTGCTGTCTAACATCTATGGATGCAGGAAAAACAGATTGAAAAGATCCAACTGGATTCCTCAAAAATATTTTGTGTTTATATTTATATATATATATATATATGTATGTATGTATGTATGTATGTATGTATGTATGTATGTATGTATGTATGTATGTATGTATGTATGCATATATATATCTGATGTGAATGAATAATCTACTGGATTTTTGTGTGATGAAAATTTTAAATGTTATAATGTCGTGGAAATTAAATTTGAATACTAAAAATTTTTTTAAAAAAATTAGAGGACTTAAAAAGATATTTTTAAGTTAAAAATATATACATCAAAAATTGGGTATTTTAAAGAGACTTATTTGATTAAGATAAAAATATGTTTTTGGTCGTACAAAGATATGCGCAAAAAATATTTTAAATAAAGAGTTTAAAATTAATTATATAAAGGAATTTTTAACATTGGATTTAAAAATGATATTTGGGAAAAAGGATTGAAATCGATATTGAAATTGGATGGGCAAAAGTAAATGGATTTTAAAGGAATTGAATTTATAAAATGGAATTTTATAAATGAGATTATTTCTAATGAAACTCAAAAGGAGTTATAAAAATTTATAAACGGAGTTTATAAATAAAAGAGAAGTGATATTGGGTGATAAATTTGGAATATAAATTTTACGAAAATATTTTATATTGGGATATGAAAATTGGGTGAGAAAAATAGTAGAAAATATTTTTAAAAAGAAGATGGTCAAGAAGACCGGAATGGGAAAAATGTGATGAAACCGAGAGGGGTTACTAATTGAAAATTTAGTTACCTAGATTTAAAAATATATTTTTAACAATAAGTTAAGTTTTAAATTTTAAAAAGGGTACTTTAGTTTATTTAAACTATGAAATTTTAAAGTTAGTTTGTATTGAATACTTCAGAAATGAGTTTTAAATACTTGGTATTTATTTTAAATAGAATACTAACTTTTAAATCTGCTCTGAAAGTGATATTATAAAGGCATTTTCAATATTTTAAGTAATTATTTGAATGTCTTAGAAATAATTTATTATTATTTGCTTTATTTAGTCAAAGCAAGGAATTCAATTCTAAGAACACAATTAGTGAAGTATTGTAAGGTTTAGTGAAATAGTGAAATTTAATGGACATAAAAAGCCATAGTAAATATAAAAATACTGCCTTTGATATGTGAACACAAACAAAAGTTTATGTTGCAAACAAAGAAAATAGGTGATTGCTTTTGAATTACAAATAATGGCTAAGGTTGCATTTGGTAATACACTTTTGCTTAGGACAACCAATCTAAAAACAAATGATTGAGCAGATGAGGCGAACAACCAAAGGTTTGAAACGACCATAACAAATTACTGTCTTGTTAGGAGAACAAAGAAACTGAGCACAAATAAATCAAGCAAAAAATTCATAAATTTTATTGTGTAGAACATAATATACTTGATTATTTTAGCATTGAAAGAAATTGTATTGCTAGGGTACCAAAAAAAACATGAATAAAAATTTCATGATAACACATAAGACTACAAATGTAATAAAATTATAAATGAGGATAGATAGTAAGGGCTATACTACTATAAATATGAGGGCACCCCTCTTATGCACATATTTTTAATAAACAACTTATGCATAATGGTCATACCACATTAACTAACATGAAATACTTCTACATTATTCAAAAATAAATATTTTACATTAGATAATTAAATTGATGACATTGGCACAATCGTAAGCATAGAAGAAAAAATTTATTTAAAACATACTTAAGATGTCATTATTGGAGAAGAAAGAAATCAAATGTAAAATTCATAAATTTGATTGTGTAGAACACAATATACTTGACTAGTTTACTATTAGAAGAAATTGTATAGTTAATGCAACAAAAAAGCATGAGTAAAAATTTCATAATAACATATAAGGCTACAAAGGTAATGAAATTGTAAATAAAGATAGATTTGCTGGAAAAAGGTTTGAAAATCACAACATAGAGTGGTTTAAAATTGATAATATTGGCACAAAAAATTCACGAATCTACTATTACGATAACATCCAGACTCATCGGCTCAATATATGGTTTGTATAGTTACATATTTTAACAAGAGTCATCAAATGTGTATACAAAGTCTAGTATAGTGCTTTGTTGAAATCTTTCCTCGAGAATCATCATTCACATTCAAATAAACTTGCATGCATATTTTAATCAAAATCAAGTTTTCAAAAAATGCATGGATTAGGGCTTGAACCCGAGTTACTAGTTTAAAAGGCAAGTACTCTAACCAAATGAGCTACTATAGTTTTTGTTTAACAATAGAATTCAGTAGAATGAATACAGTCAGTCAGTCGACTGAACCTGTGCATTTTAACATTCATTGTGCATGTTTTTAAATTCAGTCGACTGACTAACTGTATGCAGCCGACTGAATGCTGCAACTGTTATTTTTTATGAAAAGACACCTCTTTTCTAAATAGTTGTCTTCCTCCCCAAGGGTGGCAACTATTGATATTCATAGAGATCTCTTCACCAGCAGTTGCTACTTCTTAACTACTGTATATATGCATGAATTTCAAGATCAAATCACTTCACCTACTTTACTTGCTTATACTTGAATCATATTTTCTGAATTAACTACTCTCTTGAATTCATATATTCATTGCTTATGTATTCATTTCCATATTCTTCAAGCAATTTAGAACTTCCTAATCTTCATATACACACAACTACACACATCATGCATGAGGAAAAGATTATAGGAAGGTTGTACTGTCCATGTTATCAGAACACATAAGGTCAAAACAATCTTTTGTATTTGTTGAAGTCCTTTTCTGCTGCTCAGGCGTGTGAAGCCCTCTACGGCTGCTGAGGCGAAATCCTGTTCTGCTGCTCAGGACCCTGTTCGGCTGCTTAGGTCCCTGTTTGGCTGCTCAGGAGTTGTATAGACCTATTACTCCGGGATAAGTGATGGTTGTTGTTATAGTAAATTTCTAGAAGGAGTCTGGGACTGGACATAGGACGGAGCTCTGAACCAGTATAAAAATCTCCGGTGTTATTTCTATTATACTGCTTTTATATTCCGCACTATTTACTATATTGCTATCATCACTATACTCTGTATTATCATATATCCATATTGCGCGATCCATAGCACACTTTCATTTGTTATCAGAGCATGGAATTTTATCGATCGTCACAACATCATAGAATAATGATTAGAAAACAATCCTCTCGAAATACAAAAGGAAAAATCTTTGTCAAAGCCACCAGCGAGGACTACAAAAAGGTACTTTCTAATTTAAAATTTTCAGTAAAAGATAATAATGAATTAGTTAGTATAAGCAATAAGATTTCGAAGCTTAATTTTATTATTTTAGAAAAGATGAAATCTGTTGAACTTGAAATGAGAAATTGAAAAATGAAAATTTTAATTTAGAAAATCAATTTGGTGTTTTAAAGAACAATTTTATAACCGTTATAGATTTTCTTAATGAACAAAACACCTTATATGAAAAAGAGAGAGAAAAATTTTCAAAAGAAATTTTTGATTTGACAAGACACAATGATTTATTACAATCCTCTTTAGATAATTCAGAATCTCAAAATTCTCTTCTTAAAAATGAGAAACGTACGTTAAAAAACGAGAATTCTAAATTAAATGAGAAATTGATATTTTGAACAAAAGTAATATTTCTTTTGAAAATAATAGTTGTGACTTTAAGGCTAAATTTAATAAGCTTAACACTGAAGTCACAAAACTTAATAAACGTCAAAATGATTTAAACATGATTTTTTCTAGTTCTAGACCTTTAAATGATAAAAGTGGTTTAGGGTATAATAAAACAGATCGTAGAAATAGCACTAGACACGCTTTCATGCATAGTAAATATGTTATCTATAGTACTAGATTACGAGAAAAGTCTAAATCCAATTTTTATAGAAATTCAAATACTATTATGACCAATAAAGTTTATAATTTCTTTAGAAGTACAAAATCATTAACGGGAAATATGAATAAAAATTATCTAAATATTTGGGTCCCTGTTAATTGGAAAAATAGAGAAAAATACATTGAAGATTATTTTGATATGGTAGTTAATAATGAAAATTATATTTATAAAGGTTCAACCACACCCAAATGGGTATAGTTTCCTAAAAATTAGGATATTATAAGAACCTTGGGTATCGCATGCCTTAAATGTTAATTTTTTTTCTAGTACCTTACATTATAAGTAGTAGTTATTTTGTTTATATTGTTCTATGTTAACACTTATGTGAAATACAATTTATATCATCATATGAACTCTCCTTTTTGTCGATGACAAAGGGGGAGAAAGATATTGCTCTAACACTATTTGTAGGAATAAACCATGCAAGCATAGATTAAGGGGGAGAAAAGATTAATTATTTACAGGAATATATAGAATAGATTCAGGGGTAGAAATCTATAGCACAATTACAGGAATATATCCTGTGAGAGAGATAAGATCAACAAAGCTTGTCAAAAATTCGTTCGTAGCAAACGAAGTTGTCATCATCAAAAAGGAGGAGAATATTAGATCATCGTTTTTGATTTCTGACAAGACACAACAATTCACAAATCTGCGACTACGATAACATCCAGGCTCATCGGCTCAATATATAGTTTGTATACTTATATATTTTAACAAAGTCATCAAATGTGTGTATAAAGTCTAGATTAGTGCGTTGTTAAAATCTTTCCTCAAGAATCATCATTCACATTCAAATAAAGTTGCTTGCATATTTTAGTCAAAATCAAGTTTGCAAAAAAAAGCATGGAGCAGGGCTCGAGCCCGGATCGCTAGTTTGGAACGCAATTACTCTAACCAAATGAGCTAATGTTGTTTTTGCTTAACAATAGAATTCAGTCGACTGAATACAGTCAGTCGGTCAACTAAACCTATGCATTTTAACATTCATTGTGCATGTTTTTAAAACAGTCGACTGACTGATTGTATTCAGTCGACTGAATCCTGCAACTGTCGTTTTTTATGAAAAGACGCCTCATTTTTGAATAGTTGTCTTCCTCCCCAAGGGTTGCAACCATTGCTATTCGTAGAGATCTCTTCACCAGTAGCTGCAACTTCTTAAGTACCATATACATGCATGAACTTCATGATCAAATCACTTCACTTACTTGCTTATACTTGAATCATATTTTTTGAATTAACAACTCTCTTGAATTCATGCATTCATTGCTTACGTGTTCATTTCCATATTCTTCAAGCAATTTAAACCTTCCTAATCTTCATATAAACACAACTACACACATCATACTTGAGGAAAAGATTATAGGAAGGTTGTACTACAAGTGACAAATCTGTGTTATTAGAACACACAATTTAAAACAATCTTTTGTATTTGTTGAAGTCCCTTTCTACTGATCAGACGTGTAAAGTCCTCTTCGGCTGCTGAGGCAAAATCCTATTCTGCTGCTCAGATCCTTTTTCGGCTGCTCAGGTGTTGTATAAACATGCTTCTCCGGGTTAAGTGAGGGTTGTTGTTATAGTGAAATTACAGAAGGAGTCTGGGAATGGACGTAGAACGGAGCTCCGAGCCAGTAAAAATCTCCGGTATTATTTTTATTATACTGCTTTTATATTTTGCACTATTTACTGTATTGTTATCATCATTATACTCTGTATTATCGTATGTCCATATTACACGATCCATAGCACACTTTCATTTATTATCCAAGCATGGAATTTTACCGATCGTCACAACATCATAGAATAATAATTAGAAAATGATCCAGCCGAAATACAACAGGCAAAATCTTTGTCAACGCCACCAGTGAGGACTACAAAAAGGTACTTTTTGATTTATAAATTTTAATAAAAGATAATAATGAATTAGATAGTATAAGCAATAAGATTTCAAAGCTTAATTTTATTATTTTAGAAAAGATGAAATCTGTTGAACTTGAAAATGGGAAATTGAAAAATGAAAAGTCAAATTTAGAAAATCAACTTGGTGTTTTAAAGAATAATTTTATAGCTATTAAAGATTCTAGATGAACAGAACACCATAATTGAAAAAGGGAGAGAAAAAATTTCAAAAGAAAATTTTGATTTGACAAGGCAAAATGATTTATTACAATCCTCTTTAGATAATTCAGAATCACAAAATTCCCTTCTCAAAATGAGAGCGTACGTTAAAAACGAGAATTCTGAATTAGATGAGAAAATTGATATTTTGAATAACAGTAATATTTCTTTTGAAAATAATAATTGTGACTTTAAGGCTAAATTTGATAAACTTAACACTGAAGTCACAAAATTTAATACAGGTCAAAATGATTTAAACATGATTTTTTTTCTAGTTCTAGACCTTTAAATGATAAAAGCGGTTTAGAATATAATAAAACAGATCGTAGAAATAGCACTAGACACGCTTTCATATAAAGTAAATATGTTTGTGCTAGTACTAGATTATGAGAAAAGTCTAAATCCAATTTTATAGAAATTCAAATACTGCTATGACCAATAATATTTATATTTTCTTTAGAAGTGTAAAATCAATGACGAGAAATATGAATAAAAATTATCTAAATATTTGGTTTTCGTTAATTGGAAAATTAGAGAAAAATACATCGATAATTATTTTGATATGTAGTTAATAATGAAAATTATATTTATAAAGGTTCAACCACATCCAAATGGGTGCGGTTTCCTAAAAATTAGGAAATTATAAGAACCTTGGATATCGCAAGCTTTAAATGTCAGTTATTTTCTGATACCTTACATTATAAGTAGCAGTATTTTTGTTTTATATTGTTCTATGTTAACACTTATGTGAAATACAATTTATATTATCATATAAACTCTCCTTTTTGTCGACGACAAAAGGGGAGAAAGATATTGCTCTAATACTACTCGCATGAATAAACCATGCAAGCACGGATTAAGAGAGAGAAAAGATTAATTATTTACAGGAATACATAGCATAGATTCAGGAGGAGAAATCTATAGCACAAATACAGGAATATATTCAGTGAGAGAGATAAGATCAACAAAGCTTATCAAAAATTCATTCGTGGCAAATGAAGTTGCTATCATCAAAAAAGGGGAGAATGTTGAATCATAGATTTGATTTCTAACAAGACACAACAATTCACGAATCTACGACTACGATAACATCCAAACACATTGGCTCAATATATGGTTTGTATAGTTATATATTTTAACAAGAGTCATCAAATGTGTATATAAATTCTAGTTTAGTGCTTCGTTAAAATCTTTCCTCAAGAATCATCATTCACATTCAAATAAACTTGCATGCATATTTTAATCAAAATCAAGTTTTCAAAAAATTCATGAAGCGGGGCTCAAACCCGGGTCACTAGTTTGGAAAGGCAATTACTCTAACCAAATGAGCTACTATAATTTTGCTTAACAACAGAATTCCGTCGACTGAATACAGTCAATCAGTCGACTGAACCTGTGCGTTTTAACATTCATTGTGCATGTTTATAAATTCAGTCGACTGACTGACTGTATTCAGTCGACTGAATCCTGCAACTGTCGTTTTTTATGAAAAGGCACCTCTTTTCTAAATAGTTGTATTCCTCCCCAAGGGTTGCAACCATTGTTATTCGTAAAGATCTCTTCATCAGCAGTTGCAACTTCTTAACTACTATATATATGCATGAATTTCAAGATCAACTCACTTCACTTACTTGCTTATACTTGAATCATATTTTCTGAATTAACTACTCTCTTGAATTCATACATTCATTGCTTACATATTCATTTCCATATTCTTCAAGCAATTTGAAACTTCCTAATATTGTATACATATAACTACACACATCATACTTGAGGAAAAGTTTATAGGAAGGTTGTATTACAAGTTACAAATCTGTATTATTAGAACAAACAAGGTCAAAATAACCTTTTGTATTTGTTGAAGTCTTTTTCTGGTGCTCAGGCGTGTGAAGTCATCTTCGGCTCTGAGGCGAAATCCTGTTCTGCTGTTCAGGTCCCTGTTCGGCTGCTCAGGGGTTGTACAAACCTATTCCTTCGGGTTAAGTGAGGGTTGTTGTTATAGTGAAATTCCAGAAGGAGTCTGGGACTGGACGTAGGATGAAGCTCTGAACCAGTATAAAAATCTCTGGTCTTATTTTAATTATACTGCTTTTATATTCCATACTATTTACTGTATTGTTATCATCACTATACATTGTATTATCGTATATCCATATTACACGATCCATAGCACCCTTTCATTTGTTATCAGAGCATTGAATTCTATCGATCGTCACAACATCATAGAATAATGATTAGAAAACGATCCAGTCGAAATACAACAAGCAAAATCTTTGTCAAAGCCACCAGTGAGGACTATAAAAAGTTATTTTCTGATTTACATATTTCAATAAAAGATAATAATGAATTAGTTAGTATAAGCAATAAGATTTCAAAACATAATTATATTATTTTAGAAAAGATGAAATCTGTTGAACATGAAAATGAGAAATTAAAAAATGAAAAGTTAAATTTAGAAAATCGACTTGGTGTTTTAAAGAATAATTTTATAACTGTTAAAGATTTTCTAAATAAACAAAATGCCATATTTGAAAAGGAGAGAGAAAATTTTCAAAAGAAATTTTTGATTTGACAAGACAAAATGGTTTATTACAATCCTCTTTAGACGATTCAGAATCTCAATATTCCCTTCTCAAAAATGAGAACGGTACGTTGAAAAATGAGAATTCTAAACTAAATGAGAAAATTGATATTTTGAATAATAGTAAAATTTCTTTTGAAAATAGTAATTGTGACTTAAAGGCCAAATTTGATAAACTTAACATTGAAGTCACAAAATTTAATAAAGGTCAAAACGATTTAAACATGATTTTTCTAGTTTTGGACCTTTAAATGACAAAAGTGGTTTACGATATAATAAAACAGATCGTAGAAATAGCACTAGACACGCTTTCATGTATAGTAAATATGTTAATGTTAGTACTAGATTACAAGAAAAGTCTAAATCCAATTTTTATAGAAATTCAAATACTGCTATGACTAATAATGTTTAAAATTTCTTTAGAAGTACAAAATCATTGACGGGAAATATGAATAAAAATTATCTAAATAATTGGGTTCCTGTTAATTGAAAAAATAGAGAAAAATACATTGATGATTATTTTGATATGATGGTTAATAATGAAAGTTATTTTTATAAAGGTTCGGCCACACCCAAATGGGTATGGTTTCCTAAAAATTAGAAAATTATAAGAACCTTGGATATCGCATGCTATAAATGTTATTTTTTTTCTGACACCTTACATTATAAGTAGTAGTTATTTTGTTTTGTATTGTTCTATGTTAATACTTGTGTGAAATACAATTTATATCATCATATGAACTCTCCTTTTTGTCGATGACTAATGGGGAGAAAGGTATTGCTCTAACACTATTTGCAGGAATAAACCATGCAAGCACAAATTAAGGGGGAGAAAAGATTAATTATTTACAGGCATATATAACATAGATTCAGGGGGAGAAATCTATAGCACAATCACAGGAATATATTCAGTGAGAGAGATAAGATCAACAAAGCTTGTCAAAATTTCGTTCGTAACAAATGATATTGTCATCATCAAAAAGGGGGATAATGTTGGATCATAAGTTTTGATTTCTGACAAGACACAACAATTCCCGAATCTACGACTACGATAACATCCAGACTCATCGGTTCAATATATGGTTTGTATAGTTATATATTTTAACAAGAGTCGTCAAATGTGTATAAAGTCAAGTTTTGTGCTTTGGTAAAATCTTTCCTCAAGAATCGTCATTCACATTCAAATAAACTTGCTTGCATATTTTAATCAATATCAAGTTTTCAAAAAATGTATGGAGCGTGGCTCAAACCCAAGTCACTAGTTTGGAAGGCAATTACGCTAACCAAATAAGCTACTGTATTTTTTTCTTAACAATAGAATTCAGTCGACTGAATACAGTCAGTCAGTCGATTGAACCTGTGCATTTTAAATTCATTGTGCATGTTTTTAAATTCAGTCGACTGGCTGACTGTATTCAGTCGACTGAATCCTGCAACTATCATTTTTCATGGAAAAGACACCTCTTTTCTGAATAGTTGTCTTCCTCCCCAAGGGTTGCAACCATTGCTATTCGCAGAGATCTCTTCACCAACAGTTGCAACTTCTTAACTACTATATATATTTTCTGAATTAACTACTCTCTTGGATTCATACATTCATTACTTACGTAATCATTTCCATATTCTTCAAGCAATTTGAAACTTCCTAATCTTCAAGTACACACAACTACACACATAATACTTAAGGAAAAGATTATATGAACGTTGTACTACAAGTGACAAGTCCATGTTATTAGAACACCTAAGGTCAAAACAGTCTTTTGTATTTGTTGTAGTCCTGTTCTACTGTTCCGGTCCTTGGTCGACTGCTCAGGGTTGTATAAACCTGTTCCTCCGGGTTAAGTGAGGGTTGTATTTTAGTGAAATTCCAGAAGGAGTCTGGGAATGGACGTAGGAACGGAGCTCCGAACCAGTATAAAAATCTCTGATGTTATTTTTATTATACTACTTTTATATTCCACATTATTTACTGTATTGCTATCATCACTATACTGTATTATCATGTATCCATATTACATGATCCATAGCACACTTTCAACAATCACGGACGTAGAATAAAAAACATTTGAAACACATCTAAAATTTCGTTATTGTGAATTTATATTTTTTTATATGATTATGATACTCATAATTAGGTATATATCTTTTTAGGTAACATGAAATACTTTTATAATAATAAAAAAATGTACATAAAATCTAAGAGAAACCACACTTATCAAATATGAACACACAAAAATTGAAAAAGTTGGAAAAAGGTTTTAAAATGAGAACATACAGTAGTTTAATTGTAGACTTGATCTGAGGCAGATAAGATTGTGGTGAGTCTAAAATTTTTATACAAAATAAAGATTAAAACTGTAATATGACGGTCTAAAAATGAAAACTTGCCTGTTGATCTAGTGAAAAGAACCAAAGCATGGGAATTGGATGCAAAAACGTTCCTAAGAAAAGAACTTCATAAATGAAAAAAAATCAATAACTTTTAACTACGTTGAAAATGATGAAATGAAAGTAACCAACAAACAACTTTAAACTACTATGAAAAAGATGAAAAGCAAGTTGCCAAATAAAAAACATCCAGATTCGTCATCATCGATGATGGTTTCCTACAAAATGAAAACACCTAGATTCCAGATCTAAATGGTTCTCATTCAACGGTTTCTTACAAAAATAAAGGTTTTTTAGGTAACCTGAAACACTTTTATAATAATAATAGAAGAAATTGTAAATAAAATCAAGGAGATAACCATGCATCACCAAACATGAACACAAAAATATTGGAAAAGTTGAGAAAGGTTTTAAAATGAGAACATACAGTAGTTTAATTGTAGACCCGACCTGAAGCAGATAAGATTAAGGAAATCTGGAAACATTATACAAAATAAGGATTAAAACAATAATATAATAGTCTAAAAATGAAAACTTACCTACTGAGCTGGTAAAAGGAACAAAAGCACGGGGATCAGATGCAAAAACGTTCATAAGAAAACAACTTCAAAAATGGAAAATATCGACAACTTTTAACTACTTTGAAAATGATGAAATGAAAATAATCTACATACAACATTAAACTACTATGAAAAGATGAAAATAAAGTTACCAAATAAAAAACATCCAGATTCGTCTTCGTCGATGATGGTTTCCTACAAAATAAAAGGTGTTTCTTTAAATGATTTGAAAGAAGTATGGTTTATGAGAATTAATAGAGAAAATAGAAATTAGAAATATTGAAAAATTGAAAAACATGTTAGAATGTTGAATTAAACAAAAATGGAGATAGGGTTTAAGGAGATGAATATGAAAATTAATGGGAAGAGTGGATGATGTTACAGAAAAAGAAAGGGAAACTACCAAAAATATGTTTTCTTATTTATTAATAAATTAAGAGCAGACGAATGCTAAAAAACAAAGCAATGAATAGCTATAAATACAATGGAAACAGAATTGTGAACAGAAAAGAGTTGGAGGAGGCAATTGAAAAATGTTTACTCAAATCGATGAAAGATAATTATTAGACTGTAGATTGAATGAGATATAAGAATACAAAAAATCTTATATTCCCTTTTATATATATTTGAATAGATTGGTATAGATAATAAATAACAAGCCCTTTTACTTTTTTAATGGTCTAATAGGGCTGGCAGAGAATAAGATGTATAAATAAATTTGTATATTCTTTTTACCTATTGAATGTGTAGGTGGAACAACAAAGAAGGACTCATAAGAACAAAAAAATATACTAATCATTGTTCAATACCAGTTTAGATTACAAGGCAAATGCTGAAAACTGAATAATATAGTCAGCGCTTCATGTAAGTATACACAACATATATAAAATTACTCATAGTCATGTAATGCACATTATAGTGATAAGGTAATTGAAAAAAATGTGTAATGGAGACTTTTAATAAGATTAAACTTGTAGAAACTAGGTGCTTGGAAAATAAAATTTTAAGTACTTAACTGAAACCATAAATTGAAGTCCTAAAACAAAGATGGATAGCAAACAACACAATATATCATTTAAAGAACAATAATATGTAGGTGATGACGTCATAAGACTCGAGTTATGCTACAGGTAGAGTTTGGGTAGAAAGGTTGTTGACCGGACTATATAGGACTTGTAGTTAATCTAAACTATTATTTTGAAACTATAAGTGGAAATCATAGCTAAGAATATGACTTGGCCATAGGAAGAGAAATTTGTCATTTGGTTAAAATGAAAGAAAGTTGAAATATAGTGGCATAGACAACATAATGGCTTGATGTGATTATGGTTTGAGAAAGTTCTTTATAGCAATAACTTAGACTTAAAAAATCAATAAAAAACAACAAAAATAATAAATTATCGAAAAAAATTAAATTAAATGCAAAGTTTTTTTTTTTTTTTTTTTTGAATTACCTAGAGAACCAAGCTTCGCTTGTAAACTCTAGGGAAGTATGTGCCTGCCAAACACATACTTCGGGTACTTGTTACAGGGTTGTCAGTTTCGGGGCTCGAATTAACTTATGAATTTTCTGGTTATTAAGCACAATCCTTGCATTCAATGTTACTTTCATTACTAGATTCCATTTATGGAATTCCATTTCTAAGCCATGCATCATTCATCAAATTCTTACTGTACTTCCTCCACACATTTACTAGTAAGTAAATTTATAATATGATATACAATATTAATATTTAATAGTATTTTTACTTACCTCGTCCATCATTTCTTTTGCACATGGCCATTTTTAAAAAGATTTTGGTTTTATTGAATTATACTGGCTCCATTTCATATCTCCATAATTAAGCACTAAAAATGTCCAATGTGATGCTTGATGGCATATTGGTAGGAATATTCGTATAATTTAAGATCAATTTTGCGACATCTTACTATTCTTTCCTATAACAACCCGAATTCTAGTGGGTCCCGATTTTTTGCAAAAATGCTAAAACCTAAGCCCACTGAAACTTGAGTTGGGAATCTGGTATCCTGCAAATAGGCGAAGACAAATATATCAGAGCTCAATTAAATATCTCACAATGGAAATGGCTAAAATATAACAGTAAGTAAATAATTAAACATATAACAACACTTTCTAGACAAGTGTCTTAAAGTTGGGAAGTTTCTGCCATCTACCTAACCTGTAGGATGTTATGAGGAGGGGGTCAAAACTAAATTTCTAGTGAATGGATAAATTATAGACTTTTAAGATTAATTCTACATATACCGTCTTATTTTCATTTACTGTTATGTTTGGTTCACTAGGTTTATCATATTCTCGCCTCTGTGCGTGAATCATACCCATCTACTCCTTAGTAGACTAAAACATAATAACTACACACACATATATATATATATACAACTATATGCTCAATGACCCTATTGGTCCTAGGTACTACCCATAGTACCTTCCGTATCCTCCTCGCAAAGGACTCCATCGTCTTGCTCCTACAGCTGTGACTACATTTATAAAGGACAACTTCGCGAGGCCTACTATACATATGTTCCGTTATCTGTTATGAAAACGTAAAACTATGTCCCCACTAGTCTATACTAATGCTGGTACATCCACAATGTACCAACCAGTGCGTATATTGAGGGCTATACGTAATCGTTCTGTCTACTCTCTGAATCTCGCCAACAAGGTCGACCTTGTACGGAACTCGATCGGGGATTTTTTATATCAGTAAAGTACTGCTTTGTTAGGCCTACAATATTGATATTCTAGTTGGTCTATCTCTTTTCTCATCGTGGCTATGGCCCCCCACAACCACCCCTCAACTAATCGAAAGACCACTAAAGAGTTAAGTGGTCGTGCCCTACTGCAAACAATCCAACATCCAATTAGCGGTGCCCCTCATCCAATGTCTCGATATTGAAAGAATCATTGGAATTTTGGTTTTTAACTCTAGTCTTTCCCCAACTCTCTCTTCGTTTTGATGCTGGCCGATATCCACATGTGACTATCCTTCTGGGTCCTGCTCACTAAACTTACTTGCAAGTACTGGGACATACGAATATACTACTTAGAACACCAACCCCTTTTAACTACCTACAATGGTCCTGCCATGCAAAAAGCAGTCAAGGCATACTCTCTTGATGGAACACCTATAGACCTACCTCCGGGGATGCAGCTTCATTAGGCCTACTCAGAAGGCCATCCTACAGTATCCTCACTTCCCGTTGAAGTCTCGTGCTTCCTTCTACTCCAAAATAATTAAATTGGCCGTGCTTCTCCTTTGTTGAAATCTATGATGAACTCCTTCGTTAGGCTCTTCATCCTTTGGGCTACCCTAAACGCATCTCACTCTTAGACTCTAAATCTAATCTTTTAATTTGCGTTTAGTTTACTTTTCTTATTCTGTTGGCTACTTATTTACCCTAATTAGCATATTCATGCCCTCATCTCACTTCTGCCTATTGTGAGACCACATTGATCTAATAGGAAATGCTGTTGGTACTGCCAATTCTATTACCTTGCTTATTTAACTCAATTTAAGTCCTAAGTTTATTAAATAAGCATCTTTTATTATCTCCGTTCTATTTTCCTATTGACTTAATTCAAATCTTCAATAAGCCTTTTCGTTCTTTCTATATTTATTATCGCTTATGTTATAATTTAACTTATAATTGTCACTTTTATCTTCTTTTAAAATTTGTATATGATTACAAGCGTCTCTCTTCTGTTCTTGGTTGTTTTCTTTTATTATAACATAGAATTTTCTTTAATTCTCTTATATTATGTAATTTACCTTAACTATCTTATTGTATAGTCTGCTCAATAAATGCAGATCTAGGTTCATTATCATTTACAGCTTCAAATTCTTTTCTAATAATTTACTCGATTCGTTTCGTACTTTACTTTATTTTCTTCTATTCTAGGAAGTAATTCTATTTTATTTGGTTGGGTATGAAAACTACACTAAAAATCAATTTCCATATTTTAATACTGAATAATATTATAAACAATAATTCGTCACTGCAAGGTATTTCTTTTATTATTTTGGAATAGTGTAAAACCAGTGGTTACTATATTTTACACTAGTTCCCTTTTTCTTTGTTTTATTCTTGCAGTTACGTTTATCATTATATTTTAAATATTAAATTATAGAAATGTATCCTATTTTCTAAACCAACAAATTAATCTATTACTTACTTCCAAATCAAGTTATTAAATTAATTTATTATTCCCGTTTTAGCGTAATTTATTGCACAATTCCTTTTTTCTAGCTTTATTCCAACTTTTCTTAATTTACATATAATCTAGAATTTTTCCATTTTAATCCATAATCGCAAAGTTTCTTTTTAGCTATATTATTCGCGTACAAAGTGAATAAAAATAAACTAGCATTTAGGCTAAATTAAATCTTCAAATTAAATGTAAATAACTGTAAATTACTTACAGTTAAGCATAACTAATTAACAGAGTTAATTACTGAAATACTAGATAAAATTATTTAATGGAAATTTAACGATAATATGTCATAAACGTAAAAGATATAATTAAATCCACTTGTATTGCTAGCTTTCCAAATCTCCCTGCTTTTATTTCAGATCTGTCCCTAACATCTATATTCAGCTCCCTTGTAATCCCATTTGGAATTGCAAACGATATATTTACATATTTATAATATTTGAAAGAGAAAAGGAAGAGATTTGGATTAGAAATAGCAAATATAACTCAAATTTAGGGTCTTACCTTTGACGTAGCCTTCTGATTTGAACCAGTTCCTACTTCCCTAATTAATCCTATTCTCTTTATATTTAGATCTAAATTTGTGTGAATTAGATCTAAAATTTTGTTATTAATAAAGTGTAGAAGAGATAGAAAAATGGCAGAGCTTCTATAGGCCAGAGAAAAGTAATGAGAATAAAAATGAGGTTCTATACCAATATTTATAGTGGTTCAAATTAATGCTAACCATTAGATATAAAACCCTAAAATCTAAAGCGTACACTCTGTCTATGGACATTAAATTAATATGTTTTCTTCTACGTTTTTTATTTCAAATTGATTCTCCAACAATCTTTTCATTAATCACTTTCCCCTTTTCTCGCAATCTATGAAAATACTAATTTTCAAATGTGACGTTTTTTTAAACAAGATTCCCCTATTAATCACCCAATTGATAGATTTCATATATACCTAGAATTAATTTACTATCTAATTATTCACTACCTGCACTATGATTTCTTACCAAATTAATATGGCAATCAACATCATATTAATTCGTCACATATATGCATATTAATTTATTTTATTCTCATAATTATTGCATGTATATATTCTACAATTGAATTTTGAATCACAATCTTAATTATATATGTTACCATAAGTCTTCATGTTTATTAACTGACAATTGATTACATGCATAAATTATTCTTCCTCCATTTTATTCTCTTGCACTAACATATATGTTTCTAATCACATCAATTAGTTGCTAAATATGTTCCCTTTCTTGTCAGTTCCTATCAATTAATCGCTTCTACTAGTTAATTGAATATTAATTTCCTTTTTAACAAACACCGTCAATTAATCTTCCCTATTTGATTTTATATAATTTCTCTCTAATTTATTTGTTACACAAATATGTATGTATTCCAAATAGTATTAATTAGTTTCCCCATTTACAAACATTTCTATGTTTTAAAATTTCAAACGTATATAACTTAATTAAATTATTTGCATATATAATTGTAATTTAACGTTGGGTGTTACATTCTCCCTCCCTTAGGAAATTTCGTCCCCAAAATTTGATAAGGGTTCAACTATGTAATTTCTCGTATTAATCAGATCCATTTTATGTGCATCCAATTTTGCAATAATCCATGCATAGTGCAAAGTGCAATACATCATAAAATATATGCATATGCAACAATTTATATGCGGTACCTCGTATATGAATGCTTTTTCTTTTAGAAATTCCTTTTTAAAACATGATGCACACATCCTAAATATACTTTCAATTTCTATATGAATGCGGTATTTTGAAAAATCAAAACATCATTCATTCAATTTTTCCCACACTGCTACTAAATAGGAGTATAGTTTAACAAATTTTTACATCCAAACCTACCGCACAACTATTAATTTTCGAATATTAGTGTAACGACCCGCCTTTTTGGACAGTATAACCGACGATCAAATACACATGCCGATTCCAAACCATTCAAAAGGGAAGATGGTTATTGGGGTAAATAAGAAAAGAAAAGAAAGAGAAATAAAGGAAAAGAAACAAAACAGAATCTCGCAGCGGAACGATAAAATATAATAGTCAAATAAACAGTTCATGAAGCTGTTTACGATACTTTGATAATTATTTATACAACATTTATCAGAGTTATACATATGCAACGGAACAATTAAAATAATGCAGCAGATAGCATGATGCAAGGGTAATAATAGTAATAGTATACCAAATCTTCGTCTTCATCCTCAAGAATAGATCTTCAAAAAATCTGAAAAACTCAGGACTGACCCGAGCGTAATGAAAAGACAAAACACTCGAGTCAGGACTAAAATATCCTTACGGAAGTTAAATCAATCGTAAATAAATATGAGTGTAACGGCGTCAGAGATGTTTAAGGGGTTTGACATCTCATATCCAGTGTCAACGTGCGTGCAATAACTCAAGAGATATTACGGGATTTTCCATCTCTTAAGGATCCGTTAAACTATCTACTATGTAGTAATGTACGCTAAGTAGATAGTGCCTATCAGTAATATAAAGTATCAAAATAGCGTTAAGGCGTTACCATAATCCCCCTTAACACATTTTTATAATGCCATAGTCTATACAGCACCGTAAGCCCCACCGTAAACTGGTGGTTATCAGAGGGTACCCCATAGGTATAACATAAAACAAAACGTAGTGGTTGCGAATAGGATAATCAGTATGACAAGGTACATGAGGCGATACCAACTAGGATACTAGTAGTTGCGTGATCCGGACTGATGTTGAGCATAGCCAGCAGCTACCCCAACACCGCGAAACAACACTCCCAAATCAAGGGGTGCACCTAAATTGCATCACAAATGTAATAGATATGGTATCGAAGAAGTGTGTCCGCTAGAGGTGGCGAACCTCAATGGCCCGGCGCGGCTCTTGTTTTAGTCATGTCAGGGGTCATCCAATATCATTCTCTTTCTTCAGTCAACGCGTTCACCAAACCATCCACTTCATTCTGGATCAACACTCCGCGTATAATAGTTATTAAAGTGGTTTTCGGTATCGATAGAGAGTATGTCCATATTCGATCCCGGTCTCTTTAATAACTACGTATTATTACACCGGTGGCTCTTTTACATTTCTAATCGATTCATAATTGATAACAAAATATCATATTCGTTTCAAAAATCAAATCCATTTCAAATATCGTCATAGCCATTCAAAAGTAAGATTCCGTTTCAAAAATCATTTTTAGCCTCAATATCTCATTTCGATTTCAAAATCGTTTCGAATTTCAATTTAGGTTGCAACTACATTTAACCCAATTCGAATTTAAATTCAAGATTTAAATATAAACATTACACCTTATTGACCAGCTTAGAATTTTAGAAAATAGTTATAAATAGTTAAAAGTAGTTTTAAATAATTAAAATGGTTAAAAATACTTAAAGTCTTAAAATCGATTTAAAATAGATAAATTAGTTTAAAATAATTCAAATTGGGTTAAGTAAATTTAAAATAGATTAAAATAGTTTAAGTATTCAAAATGGTTTATATAACTGAGTAATTTGGAAAACAAAATAAAACAGCTTAAAACCAAACCATTTCAATTATAACTTCCCAATTCAAAAACAATTTCAATTTCCCTTCTACCGATTCAATTTCGATTTCGATTCAATCAACGTCAACTTTGACTTCAAATTTATTCAATTTTATATTCACTTTCAATTAATTCAATTTCAATTTATATCGATTTGGAGCTTGGTTTTCAAAAAAAATCCATTTATAACACTTAACAAAATTTTCCATCAATATTCAAGTTTAAATCCAAATTTCAAATGTGATTCAATTCCAAGCTCGATTTCAAAATATCATCTTTATATCACTTTTACTTAGTAATATTCAAAGCTCGAATTAAGGTTAAATCTTTAAACAAATCAATTTTCGAAATTCAATCAAATCCCAATTTTTAAATTTCAAAGTCTCGACTTATATTATTTAACAATTTCTTTTAACCAAAATTTATTTCAACATTCCAAACTCAATTTTTCGATAAATTCGATTTCTATATATTTATTTCTATTTATAACTTTTATATCAAAACATTTAAATAAATTTCAAATCGACGATTTTAAAAATTATTAATTTAGCCAATTCGGTGTCCATATATAATTTACTATCCTATGGCCAAGTAATTATTTATTTCAATTAAATGTCACGGATGAATATATATCACTTAAATCAAATCACAGTTTCATATGTATGCATAACAGGATATATATAAGCAAATAAACATCCAAACATTTAAATATCAACCAATAGCATCCATCGAAATAAATCATCCAATAGGCAATAAAATTCATGGCAATTTCATAGTTATCAATATCAGGAAATTTAATCACAATTCAATTTTAATTTCAACTTGACTGTCAATTTAATTTTCAATGGTGAATTCAAATGGCAATCTATATGACAACTAAATTTCATCAAACAACGACAAATAAAATTCATAACACTTCATAATGTCAAATTTAACTAGCATAAAGATATTCAGTACGTTGTGAGCGTTATAAAACACTCACCTTGATTTCAATGTAGTTCCAGCGTTTTATTTCGAATAATATTAAACGAGCGTTTAATTTTACCCGAAATTCAAACTAGCTCCAAACGACTCCAATCCAATTACATAGCGTAGTGCTCGACAAAACGATTGCAATGCAAGTGGTTTCGTAATTTTCCGACCTCGTATGACAAAGATATCGCATTTCAAAGATTGTACAATTTAAACTATAATATAATTTACAATTTTCTTTATATTTTTATAACCTTGCCCAATCTCAGCCATTGATTCCCCATCATCAGATCCTGGCCGCAACCCCCTTCTTCCATCTTCGTTCGCGTACAGGCAAAGCAAGAACCCATCATGCATGTTCGAACCCTAGATGTCGCGACCACCACACTCGACGAGACAACGATCAGGTGACTTCAAATCGAAGCCCTTCGCGCGTGGCACTACCGCATGGAATGCGGTTGAACTCGGCCTCCCCTGGAGCATGCAAATCGCGGACGAACGCGCGACATTCAAACCCCTTTTGCCGTTGATCCGTGACGCTATTTCCGATCTTGACCGTTGATTCTATAGAACTCACGTAGCTCTAAAATTTCCTAGTTGATAACCTTCGCTAAAAGCTGATGGATTAAGAGATTTGGAGGGAAGAAGTTGAGATTTTTCTGGCCATTAGTTTATATGGAGGCGGCGGCTGATGATAGACTAGGGTTTTGGACCAAATGAAATAAGGGTCCTTTTATAGC
Source organism: Allium cepa (assembly GCA_030765085.1). Classification (NCBI taxonomy): domain Eukaryota; kingdom Viridiplantae; phylum Streptophyta; class Magnoliopsida; order Asparagales; family Amaryllidaceae; genus Allium; species Allium cepa. The sequence goes on from CM060944.1 coordinate 591,844,636, forward strand.
AAACTGACGAACACTATTCATTCCCAATTTTTCGAACTCCAAATCTCGCGCAATGACCGGTGTTTCTAGGGTTTACCCCGCGTTCCGGACACAATGGAACAGGTTTCGGAAGCTAATTCGATCGTATGTGCGAGTTATGGCAATAAACGATAGATTTTAAATTAAACCGATTAAACGATTTTCTATGCGTTTTGGCTCGCCCCGGACAAACGGTAAATCCGATTGACACGAAATTTGAAATCTTACAATAATATCACATTACGGATCCGATGAAACTGGTTTCGTCGAAATCCGAGACTGTTTGAAAATGGCTATTTTAACTCGTCAATTAAATATTAAAATATTCAATTTTCACAAATTTATTTTTAATTCGATTTTAAAAGTTCTACCACATCATTCTAACTTTAATATGATAAAATAAAATTTTACAAATCATTTTTAATCATATTAAACCCGTTATTCAATTATCCAATAAATTCCAATTTTAAAATCTTATTAACTCTATTAAAATCCCAATATAACTTACATTCACTTTGGAAACCAATTTGAATCATATTAAATTAAATTTCAATTATTCACTCTATTTTCATATATTAAATTTCAATATCAAATTAATCATATCAAATTCGGAATTTAATTATTCAAACATTTGTAATATTAAATATAAACAAATTTGATTATTCTTAAATCGCTATCTTTTGAAATATTCGAAACGAATTTATAAAATTTAACAAATTCAAATTATAGAACAACCATTTTCATTAAAACAGTTATTCAATTTCCATTATTAAATTATTCAATAGATTCCAAATATTAAATTTAAACAATTTCGCTTATCCAATAATTCATTATCTTTTGAAATATTGAAATTGAACTTATAAGAATCAACTTTTAAAACCAATTCACAATTTAGAACACTATTTTTATTTTACAGTTATTCAATTATTCAATAAGTTTTAAATATTTAATTTAAATAATTTACCTGTTCAATATTCAATATTTGATTTTAAATAGATTTTACTTATCAATCAATTACTCTATTATACCCAATGAATTTCAACATTTATTATCCTATTCAGCTATTGATTTCAAAAGCATGCACTAAGTAGCATTCATTTTTCATTACTTGGATAATTATTGTTGCTATTCATTCCAGTTATTATTATTCCAAACGAATTACAAATTTTTTTTTCTAACATTAAATCACAAAATCTTTTAAATTAGCTATTTTAATTATCGAAAATTTACAGGTCGTTATACTCTCCCCCACTCAAAACTTTTCGTCCCCGAAAAGGAAAAAGAAAGGAAAAGGAACTAAGTATAGAATGCAACATTAGATATATTTTATTCAAAGTTACCAACTTATAAAACAATGAAATTCCATTTATAAAGTCATAACTACGCTTCCACTAAATTACTCTGAACGGCTTTCTAACTTTAAAAGTTAGTTATCAAAACAAGTTATAAAAAAAAATTAAAACATGAAAAATTTTCTAACACCCGGATTTACGGAAAATTTAGGCAGAGTCTCCTTTGCACGGCTCGATCGGAAAAAAAATGACAGTATATATATCACAAATATACATCTCATCAAGTGATGAGGCATCCCGCAGGGGAAAAAAGTGTAAAAGTACGGTATGTAATCCGAGATATGTACCTTATATATTATTAGCGAGCATATACGGCTAATATAGCGCGAAAGCGAGCTCCAAATGCGAAGCAAGCACAATCCGCACCTACTAAACACTCATCAAACCATGAGAAACATGCATATATGAAAATAATATCAATATACACAATATAGAAACATAACAACTACATGTGCCAACATAGCAAATGCAACAAACAACAAATGCATCCACCCAATCAATTATCATCCAACTATCATCCAACAAATCCATAATCAATCAATATGAATTCACTTCTCGTTAATATTTATTGACTTGGTTTTCAATTTTAATCACAGCTGATTCATTAACGTTGGATTTTACTAACATTCATTCTCAATTCAATTAGTTAACATTAACTAATTTATATTTACATTAGTTCACTTCCAATTTGATTTCAATGATTTATAGCTTTCAATTTCATTAACACTTAATGAATTATATACAATCAACAAACAATCATTAAACAACCAAATCACACCCAACATAACCAATTTATTAATTTTACATTCAATTTGGTTTATCTCTTTTATATATATATCTTGTTATATAATTTTAAAAGAATCATTTTATATTTGGCATCTTATATTTCCAATATTAACGTTAATTAAGTCCGTAAGCCGTACATATATCATCCGTGAGCAATATCAATCTAATCGCTTATTCGATCACACAATTTCACTTCCAAACTAGTATCGTTCACACGACTCTCTAGTGCGGACTCAGATTTGGTTCCTTAATTAGAAACTGTACTCTCCTTGCATAGTCATATACTATGATAGAGAATTCCAGAATCAAATTAAAAATCCATATCTAGGGTTCGCCGTCGAAAATCGAGTGAAAAATCCTAACTTGGATCGATATAAATCATCTCGAAATTTTGTGCTCGAATTTGGATCAAATCGTTATGCAAATAAAATAATATACGTACAATCTCACATATTACCTTCTAATGGATTTCTATCCAATTTATCTATATTAAATTATTTTATTGACTTCTATTTTTTTCCACTTAATTACTCACAATCCATTATTCAGTTGGTATATTCATTACTTTACATAGCATATTATTTAACATTATCTTTTCTTAAACATCATATCATAGAATTTGCTTACTCAAGTTCATTTTAAACATTCTATATAATTTAATTAAATCCAATTTCATTTTCCAATTGATTCTTAGCTATAAGAAATTTCTTTGTTTACATTTGTTGCATTTTCATAATTTCAGTTAATAACGAATTCATTTGTGGAACATTTTATCAACCGGTACTTTAGTTTATTAATCATCCTATAAAAGTCTAACCTCTGATAAATGAATTTCCTTAGTTTACAGTTATCTTAAAGGTTACAAATTCAGAAAAAATTTACAACCCCTTTGCAATTTATATTTGTTTTCTATAACCAATTTACAAAGATATATTACGATTCATTTATCTTCTTTCTTAAGTTTACTTACTTGTTCCATTTATTCATTCATCATTTCATGCTATATTTAAGTATATAACATTTTTTTATCACAACCAAATTTTCATTTATATACATTTTAATTCCTTTTGAGTTTTCCTTACTTGTATGCTTCAATTATTTTCAGGTTCTGTTTATTTGTACAATATCTCACTACATATCCAAACATCATTTCAACTACTTAATATTTGGTAAGTCATATTGTATGTTATTAGAATGCAAATTTGGTATTATACAAATTTATAGAATTTCATTTTACTTACTTAGAATGTTCACAAATTTAATTTATTTAAATCCTCTTTACCTTTTGACTTTAAAGGTACACTTCAACTCTAAAGTTTTCCCAAAACGTAAGTTTAGATATCTTAATCCTCTTATTTTATAAATTCTGGTTATTCACATTTCATCCAAATAATTTGAAAATTACTAATTAACATAACTTAGAATTTTAAATGCCCGGTTCTTTTCAAATCGTTTGAAATAAACATATATACTTATATCTTTCTTTTTTTTATATCAAATCATACCTTTGGAGTCTAAACCAAAACCCATTTACCCAAAATAATTTTTGAAGAAAAGCAAAGCTTCTTAGAAGTCTCCCTCACTTTGAGACTCGAAAATGAACGTCGATGATGCGGCGCAGTCATCACCGAAATTATTTTCCAGCGACATAAGAGAGGAGTACTGAATTTATTCCTTCTTAAAAATCTTTTCAAAATATTTGTCATAAATATTTTCCAACTAATATCACAATATATTTTCTTCAAAGCTTTGAAAACCATTTTTCAAGATCTCCGGGTCTTAAATTCAATATTTTCCAATTTAAATCTATTTTAATTTATAAGTCACCTTTATAAATTATTCTTATAGGATTTTCTTTCCTAAAACCTTCCAAAGTGTTTTATCATTGTTCATTTTGTAATTCACCTTATTTATTAAATTACATTATCAAATTAATGATAATAACCAATATTTTCATTCCTAATAAGCAGGTAAGCTAGATAAGTCACACTAATTTCTGAAAAAAAAAATTATATTCAAAATATAATTAGAGCTAAATTATTTCATTTACCCAATTTCAAAACAATACTATGTCGAATTGTTCTGTTTAAGTGTTTAGAAATCCCTATCAATGACGTTAATTACTCGTATTGACCAGAATCCATAAGCCACTCAAAAAATCAACCGACACAATATAAAACATTTTATATCACTAACAAATATGCTTTCTCATATATATACACTCAACGCTCATCATAGGGTATTACTACCCTATTTATAAAGAGTCAGACCCCACAAAGCTAAGGTTATCGCAAAACCAAAGCTCTGATACCAACTGTAGTGACCCGCCTTTTTGGACAGTTTAAACCGACGATCAAATACACATGTCGATTCCAAACCATTCAAAAGGGCAGATGGTTATTGGGGTAAATAAGAAAAGAAAAGAAAGAGAAACAACGGAAAAGAAACAACACAGAATTTCGCAGCGGAACGATAAAATATAATAGTCAAATAAACAGTTCATGAAGCTGTTTACTATACTTTGACAATTATTTATACAACATTTATCAGAGTTATACAAATACAACAGAACAATTAAAATAATGCAGCAGATAGCATGATGCAAGGGTAATAATAGTAATAGTATACCAAATCTTCGTCTTCATCCTCTAGAATAGATCTTCAAAAAATCTGAAAAACTCAGGACTGACCCGAGCGTAATGGAAAGATAAAACACTCGAGTCAGGACTAAAATATCCTTATGAAAGTTAAATCAATCTTAAATAAATATGAGTGTAACGGCGTCAAAGATGTTTACGGGGTTTGACATCTCATATCCAATGTCAACGTGCGTACAATAACTCAAGAGATGTTACGGGATTTTCCATCTCTTAAGGATCCGTTAAACTATATAATATGTAGTAATGTACGCTAAGTAGATAGTGTCTATCAGTAATATAAAGTACCAAAATAGCATTAAGGTGTTACCATAATCCCCCTTAACACATTTTTATAATGCCATAGTCTATACAGCACCGTAAGCCCCACCGTAAACTGGTGGTTATCAGAGGGTACCCCATAGGTATAACACAAAACAAAACGTAGTGGTCGCGAATAGGATAATCAGTATGACAAGGTACATGAGGCGATACCAACTAGGATACTAGTAGTTGCGTGATCCGGACTGATGTTGAGCACAGCCAGCAGCTACCCCAACACCGCGAACAACACTCCCAAATCAAGGGGTGCACCCAAATCGCATAACAAATGTAATAGATATGGTATCGAAGAAGTGTGTCCGCTAGAAATGGCGAACTTCAATGGCCCGGCGCGGCTCCTGTTTTAGTCATGTCAGGGGTCATCCAATATCATTCTCTTTCTTCAGTCAACGCGTTCACCAAACCATCCACTTCATTCTAGATCAACACTCCGCGTATAATAGTTATTAAAGTGGTTTTCGGTATCGACGAGAGTATGTCCATATCCGATCCCGGTCTCTTTAATAATGACGTATTATTACACCGGTGGCTCTTTTACATTTCTAATCGATTCATAATTGATATCAAGATATCATATTCGTTTCAAAAATAAAATCCATTTAAAATATCGTCATAGCCATTCAAAAGTAAGATTCCGTTTCAAAAATCATTTTTCGCATCAATATCTCATTTCGATTTCAAAATCGTTTCGAATTTCAATTTAGGTTGCAACTTCATTTAACCCAATTCGTATTTAAATTCAAGATTTAAATATAAACATTTCACCTTATTGACCAGCTTAGAATTAGAAAATAGTTTTAAATAGTTTAAAAGTAGTTTTAAATAATTAAAATGGTTAAAAATACTTAAAGTCTTAAAATGGATTTAAAATAGATAAATTAGTTTAAATAATTTAAATTGGGTTAAGTAGATTTAAAATAGATTAAATTAGTTTAAATATTCAAAATGGTTTATATAACTGAGTAATTTGGAAAACAAAATAAAACAGCTTAAAACCAAACCATTTCAGTTATAACTTCCCAATTCAAAACAATTTCAATTTCCCTTCTACCGATTCAATTTCGATTTCGATTCAATCAACGTCAACTTTGACTTCAAATTTATTCAATTTTATATTCACTTTCAATTAATTCAATTTCAATTTATATCGATTTGGAGCTTGGTTTTCAAAAATATCCATTTATAACACTTAACAAAATTTTCCATCAATATTCAAGTTTAAATCCAAATTTCAAATATGATTCAATTCCAAGCTCGATTTCAAAATATCATCTTTATATCACTTTTACTTAGTAATATTCGAAGCTCGAATTAAGGTTAAATCTTTAAACAAATCAATTTTCGAAATTCAATCAAATCCCAATTTTTAAATTTCAAAGTCTCGACTTATATTATTTAATAATTTCTTTTAACCAAAATTTATTTCAACATTCCAAACTCAATTTTTCGATAAATTCAATTTCTATAAAGTTATTTCTATTTATAACTTTTAAATCAAAACATTTAAATAAATTTCAAATCGACGATTTTAAAAATTATTAATTTAGCCAATTCGGTGTCCATATATAATTTTCTATCTTATGGCCAAGTAATTATTTATTTCAATTAAATGTCAGGGATGAATATATATCACTTAAATCAAATCACAGTTTCATACGTATGCACAACAGGATATATATAAGCAAATAAACATCCAAACATTTAAATATCAACCAATAGCTTCCATCGAAATAAATCATCCAATTGGCAATACAATTCATGGCAATTTCATGGTTATCAATATCAGGAAATTTAATCGCAATTCAATTTTAATTTCAACTTGACTGTCAATTTAATTTTCAACGGTGAATTCAAATGGAAATCTATATGACAACTAAATTTTATCAAACAACGACAAATAAAATTCATAACACTTCATAATGTCAAATTTAACTAGCATAAAGATATTCAGTGCGTTGTGAGCGTTATAAAACACTCACCTTGATTTCAATGTAGTTCCAGCGTTTTATTTCGAATAAAATTAAACGAGCATTTAATTTTACCCGAAATTCAAACTAGCTCCAAACGACTCCAATCCAATTCCATAGCGTAGTGCTCGACAAAACGATTGCAACGTAAGTCGTTTTGTAATTTGCCGACCTCGTATGACAAAGATATCACATTTCAAAGATTGTACAATTTAAACTTTAATATAATTTAGAATTTTCTTTATATTTTTATAACCTTGCCCAATCTCAGCCGTTGATTCCCCATCATCAGATCCTGGCCGCAACCCACTTCTTCCATCTTCGTTCGCGTACAGGCAAAGCAAGAGCCCATCATGTGCGTTCGAACCCTAGATGTCGCGACCACCATACTCGACGAGACAACGATCAGGTGACTTCAAATCGAAGCCCTTCGCGCGTGGCACTACCGCGTGGAATGTGGTTGAACTAGGCCTCCCCTGGAGCACGCAAATCGAGGAAGAACGCGCGACATTCAAACCCCTTTTGCCGTTGATCCGTGACGCTATTTCCGATCTTGACCGTTGATTCTATAGAACTCACGTAGCTCTAAAATTTCCTAGTTGATAAACTTCGCTAAAAGCTGATGGATTAAGAGATTTGGAGGGAAGAAGTTGAGAGTTTTCTGGCCATTAGTTTATATGGAGGCGGCGGCTGATGATAGACTAGGGTTTTGGACCAAATGAAATAAGAGTCCTTTTATAGCAAACTGACGAACACTATTCATTTCCAATTTTTCGAACTCCAAATCTCGCGCAGTGACCGGCGTTTTTGGGGTTTACCCCACGTTCCGGACACAATGGAACAGGTTTCGGAAGCTAATTCGATCGTATGTGCGAGTTATGACAATAAACGATCGATTTTAAATTAAACCGATTAAACGATTTTCTATGCGTTTTGGCTCGCCCCGGACAAACGGTAAATCCGATTGACACGAATTTTAAATCTTACAATAATATCACATTACGGATCCGATGAAACTGGTTTCGTCGAAATCTGAGACTGTTTGAAAAATGGCTATTTTAACTCGTCAATTAAATATTAAAATATTCAATTTTCACAAATTTATTTGTAATTTGATTTTAAAAGTTCTACCACATCATTCTAACTTTAATATGATAAAATAAAATTTTACAAATCATTTTTAATCATATTAAACCCGTTATTCAATTATCCAATAAATTTCAATTTTAAAATCTTATTAACTCTATTAAAATCCCAATATAACTTACATTCACTTTGGAAACCAATTTGAATCATATTAAATTAAATTTCAATTTTTCACTCTATTTTCATATATTAAATTTCAATATCAAATTAATCATATCAAATTCGGAATTTAATTATTCAAACATTTGTAATATTAAATATAAACAAATTTGATTATTCTTAAATCACACAAATTTGATTATTCTTAAATCACTATCTTTTGAAATATTCGAAACAAATTTATAAAATTTAACAAATTCAAATTATAGAACAATCATTTTCATTAAAACAGTTATTCAATTTCTATTATTAAATTATTCAATAAATTCCAAATATTAAATTTAAATAATTTCGCTTATCCAATAATTCATTATCTTTTGAAATATTGAAATTGAACTTATAAGAATCAACTTTTAAAACCAATTCACAATTTAGAACACTATTTTTATTTTACAGTTATTCAATTATTCAATAAGTTTTAAATATTTAATTTAAACAATTTACCTGTTCAATATTCAATATTTGATTTTAAATAGATTTTACTTATCAATCAATTACTCTATTATACCCAATGAATTTCAACATTTATTATCCTATTCAACTATTGATTTCAAAAGCATTCACTAAGTAGCATTCATTTTTCATTACTTGGATAATTATTGTTGCAATTCATTCCAGTTATTATTATTCCAAACGAATTACAAAAAAAATTTCTAACATTAAATCACGAAATCTTTTAAATTAGCTATTTTAATTATCGAAAATTTACGGGTCGTTACAATTAGAAAATTAGGATTTTCCAAATTTGATTTCTTATGCTACAAAGAAGGTGGAAAACGGAAAAACTTCATATTTCTCCGGTTTTCTTTTGTGCACATCTTCCTTCTTACTTGGAATTTATGCTACTATTCTAAACAAATTGTTTACTTATCCAAGCATAGTTCACATAAGAAAATATCATTTTTTAAAAATTTCTGTTGACATATTTATCGCTTTCATTAAATTTTTTATTTTCCTATTAGTTATCGTATTCTACTTTTACTCTTTTTTTAATATACAGCAACTAAACACAGCTATCATCTAGGGCAAGGAGGTCTAGGACCATGTCCGCTTTGACACACAAAGGCCATACTCTAGGAATCCAAGTAACTCATATGCTCCTCCTATCGCATATTACTTGTTACCAACTTACAATGTATTAATCATGACGAATAAGATCTATTCATCTCTTCTATTCTATGCTCAAAAAGGAATAACAAAGTCTCATTTACTACAATGGATAAGGTTTTCAATTTATGCAGTCACTATCTAAAAAGACAACTAAGCTTGGGGAAATTTTCTCTTTATCTTTCATTTTTCCCAAACTAAGGTCTATCTATCCCAACCACGTGTGTCTTATCATCTTACTAATATTATTTCACTATTCTTCTATTGTCTGCACACATGAAGCAACATTTCTAGGTTTTCACCAGTGTCCTATACACCTTACGGGAACTTTTATTGTTACTAAGATTAATTGCTGCTATAACCTTGTACTTTTCCCGTTATACATAGGAAATAATTCTTATCTACTCCATATTTAAAAGTCTAATTTGGTTTTGGTATTTATCAATTTTTATTCAGAAAATAAAAAATTTTAAATTTATCTTTTCAAAAACTTATTTGTTTTTCCACCGAACTATTTTTTTTTAAACATGCCTTGCTTGTTCTTAAAACTTTTTTCTTTTTTCTTGGCTTTAAAGAAAATGCCCTCGCATTTTTTCCAAATATCCTTCTTTTTTTATAGATTTTCAAATTTACTAAAACTGGGGTAAATGAGAATAATTATTTTATCAAAAATCTCTTAACTTTCATACTCTTTTAATTACTTAACCTTGAAGGAGTTACTAACTTACTACACCTAATGGTTTTATACCTTAATGTATTGGAATTACTTTCTCTTATGAGAAACCATTAACGATAAAACCTTCTATGAACCTTTAAAGGAGGATTTCATATTTATGTGAAATTATAATGAATTAATTTTGTATTTTATCGAAATAGGCTATACAAAATATGGTGCTTTCCATACCTTGTACATCTCTTTCATGTATTCCTTATAGCTTGCACAAAACATCCTTATTTATGATTCATAGAAAATTATATCATTATTCATTTCATTCCAATAGATTAAGGTATGTTTACTCTATATTTGATAAGATATTTCCTACTAAATTCATTAATTTATCGTACATTATTTTTCAAAAGAACTCATTTTCAAAACTTCTTTGTAACTAGAAAATATTTTCAGGTGCATATTTAAATAACAAATGCACATACAAACCACTTTAGAAATTATCTCCAAAACTCATTTGGGTCAAAATAGATGTTGCGTAAAACACCGTTACTACAACCTAAAAATACTAATATATGGATTCAATTAAAATAAGTATTAATTAATCTCGTATGCTATGTAAAACATTTACTTTGGGAGTCACCTACTGTAACAATAGTGTCATAGTTTATGCTTCCTTTATTTTTACTGAAAACATTCATTACAACAATAAATATTGTAACCTACGTTTTTGATACTTAACACACTCTAGGTTTTTATATTTAAATCATTGTTTACCTACAAAGAAACTAGGGAGCTATACATGCTCTATAATTCTTCAAAACAAATTCACCTTTTAACAAAATTTACATCATATAAAAACCAATTTAAATTTCATACCACTTATTTTTTCAAAAACCCAGTATCCTCAAATATAGTAACAATTATATTTTTCAACTTTTTTAATTCAAAAGTTTCATTATTATTTGGTTAGATATAAAGTGGATTTTCTTAATACTAAAACATCGTATTCTTTCCGAAATACTCCCTACTATCCCTAAGGAACTTCCCTTCTTCCTAAAACATATGGATACAAATTTTATCTCAAAACATGGCATATTTGTAAGCTATAAATTGGTAATAACATAGGGCACTACATACTTGGGTCATCCCAAACCCAACTGGCAAATTATGCACAAATATACTTCTAAAAACTTTTCATATGTTAAAATCTATCATTGGGAACTATTTGGATTTTAGTACATAATATATTTATATTTTGTTCAAAATACAAATACGTTCGCTCACTATCTACCTAAGAGTCCTAAACCTTGGCTCTGATACCAAATGTAACAACCCGAATTCCAATTGGTCTCGTTTAAGTCTCGTGCTTCTTTCTAGCCCAAAATAACTAAATTGGCTGTGTTTCTCCTATATTGAAATCTATGATGAAATGCTTCATTCGACTCTTCATCATTTGGGCTACTCCAAACGCATCTTGCTCTTTTATTTGATCCTAAGTCTAATCTTTTAATTTGCGGTTAGTTTTACTTTTCTTATTCTATTGTCTACTTATTTACCCTAATTAGCATATTCTTGCCCTCGTCTCACTTCTAGCAATTGTGAGACCACCATTGATCTAATAGGGAATGTTATTGGTACTGTCACTTCTATTACTTGCTTATTTAACTCAGTTTGAGTCTTAAGTTTATTAAATAAACATCTTCTATTATCTCTTTTCTATTTTCTTATATGATTAATTTAAATCTTAAATAAGCCTTTCTATTCTTCCTACTTTAATTATAACCTATGTCATAATTTTATTAGTAATTGTCACTTTTATCTTCTTTTGTAATTTGTATATGATTACAAATGTCTCACTTCTATTCTAGGCTATCTTCTTTTGTTATGATATAAAATTATCTTTAATTCTCTTATATTATATAATTCACTTATCGTAATAACTGTCTTATTATATAGTCTGCGTTGTAAATTTAGATCTAGGTTTATTATTGTTTACAGCTTCAAATTCTTTTCTAATAATTTACCTGATTCCTTTCATACTTTACATTATTTTCTTCTATTCTAGGAAGTAATTCTATTTTATTTTGTTGGGTATGAAAACTATACTTAAAATCAATTTCCATATTCTAATAGCAAATGATACTATAAACAATAATTCGTAGCTACAAGGTATTTCTTTTATTATTTTGAAATAGTGTAAAATGTAGTGGTTTCTCTTTTTTACACTAGTTTCTTTTTTCTTACTTTTATTCTTGCAGTTATGTTTATCGTTATTTTTTAAATACTAAATTACAGAAATGTATCCTATTTTCTAAACCAATCAATTAATCTGTTACTTACTTCCAAATCAAATTACTAGATTAATTTATTATTCTCGTTTTAGCATAATTTATGGTAGAATTCCATATTTCTAGCTTTATTCAAGGTGGTCGACCACACTATATACATCGAATCAAATATAAATATATCAGAGTGAAGTGGAAAGAAATATAAACTAAACAAAAGTGCTAGGCTGATATCCAAGCAGATGCATCAAAGCAAAGTCCTATAACTGATAGCTAACCTGAAACAACTCGGTCTGACCCGAGTACAAAGTACACGGGCAGTCTAGCAAAAATAATCAGTTAATGAGGATAGACAATAATATGAAGCATAAGATACAAGATGATGATTCTTTTCGAATGAGAAAAGGAAACAGAAAGAATACATCTCATGACTTAAGTGAAATAATGTCACTTAAGTATACAATGACCTCAAAAGAGGTAAGTTCAATAATAATACTCAAATAATATAAACATTCGCCTCATATCATCGGTGACATCCCAAAATATCTACATGGTTTCCATGAACCATATCTCCTCAAAAGGTGAAACATTAAGACAAAATCTCGCCAAAAAGGAAAACATAAGACATTCTCAAGTAGGATGATCCAAAAATCAAAAATAAAGGAATCCCCAAACTCAATTATACCTCGTCTCATCAGTATAAATGTATATAAATCTCAATCTCAACTCGCCAGAATGGCAAGGCCTAGAATATCCTATAAAATCATGAAATCATCCAAATTCATAACGCAAGGAACTCGATAAGAGTTCAAAACATCATAAATGAAATCACCATACATATAACATCTCATACATCACTAGGCTATCGATGTAATCAAACATCTTAAAATGGTGAAATCACAAAAAAATAGAAAACTTAGAACTCGGATTGGCCAAATCCCCGATTGCAATGCCGAAGCAATGCTGCACGTGCTAAACTCAGACGGCCGAAGCCTCAGACAAGGTCATTAACACCTACCAAAGCAGTTCGTCCTTATGACAAGGTCGCTGACACCTCACCAAGCCGTTTTGTCAGCCTAACAAGGTCGCTAACACCTTCCAAGCAGTTCGTCCTCATGACTAGGTCGCTAACACCTCTCAAACTTCTCTTATTTTACATCCAATCGAGTATTTTTCCCTTTTTAATCCATAACTGCGAATTATCATTTAACTATATGACATTAAATTAATATGTTTTCATCTGCATTTGTTTTTATTTCAAGATTCTTCAGCAATCTTTTCATTAATCACTTACCCCTTCTCTCTTGCAATCCATGAAAACATATATTTTCAAATGTGACGTTTCATTTAAATAAGATTCCCTTGTTAATCCCCCAATTAATAGATTTCGTATATACCTAGAATTAATTTACTATCCAATTTAATCCTTGCTTGCACTGTGATTTCTTATCAAATTATATGCCAATCAACACCATATTAATTCATCACATATATGCATATTAATTTATTTTAACACCATAATTATTGCATGCATATATTTTACAATTGCATTTTGAATCACAATCTTAATTATATGTCTTGCCATAAGTCTCCATGTTTATTAATTGACAATTGATTACTTGCATAAATTACTCTTCCTCTATTTTATTCTCTTGCACCAACATGTATGTTTCTAATCATATCACTTAGTTGCTACAATATATGTTCCCTTTCTTGTAAGTTCATGTCAATTAACCACCTTTACCAATTAATTGAATATTAATTTCCCTTTTAAACAAACACCGTCAAGTAATCTTCCCTATTAATTGGTTTTATATAATTTCTCTCTCTAATTTATTTGTTACACAAATATATATGTATTCCAAATATTATTAATTACTTGCCCCATTTACAAACATATTTTTGTTTTAAAATTTCAAACATATATAACTTAATTAAATTATTTGCATATATAAGTGTAATTTAATGCAGGGTGTTACATTTCCTTTAATTATTTAGCCAATAGTGTATGAGTTGTTGAATTCAAATCCTATAATATGCAACTCTACCAAAAAATTAACAATATTATATATAATAAATTTAAATTTTAAAATTAGGATTTAAGATTTTAGATAATATTTTTACCCAGTGGCTTGACCAGGTAGACACAGACTTGATGGGGAAGCCTTGCTCGGCACAACTAGGCCGTTCGGCATCTATTATCGTTCAACGTTAGGGGTCGTTCGGCACAGCTTGGTCGTTCGGCATCCCACACCGTTCGGCATCTATCATCGTTCAGCATTGGGGGCCGTTTGGCATAGCTTGGTCGTATGGCATACCACACTGTTCGGCATTCCAGCCTCAATCGGCATTCCAGCCTTGTTCGGCACAAAGCCCCGTTCGGCATGGTAGAATCGTCCGGTATTCAATCTCGACCGGCATGAAACTCGTTCGGCATTCGTATGACATTCGGCGTTATCATGTCGTTCGGCATACAATGCCCCATTTGGCATTCCAGCCTCATTCGGCATCTCCCCTCGACCAGCATCGGTTCTCGTTTGGCTTGCACTCTTCACTCAACGCATCACCTCGTTCGACATTAAGGAAGCGTTCGGCATTTGCCGACCGACATTAGTGGTTCGACACGCAGAAGCCGCTCACTTTGGACCAGGAAATCTAGCTACTAGGCCCATCGGGGAAGTCCAACCCATCTTCGTTTATAAATAGAGAGGCAGGGATACAATGAAAGAGATCTTTTTCCGAGAACACCGGGGAGATTCTGCCGCATTCAAGACTCATTCAAGACCTATTTCCTTTGCTTAACAATTGTAATCAAATAGTGGGTGTACGGATTGTATTTGTAACCAGTTGATAAGTAAAGCAATAAAGATTAACCTCAAAGTGGACGTAGGCAATTACGCCGAACCACTATAAATTGAGTGTTCTTGTTTTCTGCACTTAGTTTAGCATTATGTTCACCGTTTACATTTACTTTCTTCATTAATCTCTCTACATAATCTTTCTAAAGGTTGTCAGTGACCAATTCTGGTGCTAACATTTTGTTGCTTTCAATGAGAAGGCGAATTCTCAGGTCGATAGGATCTACTTTGTAGCTATTGGATTGAAAAATCCCCCGAAGGAGATCCGATTTATTCATTGGACGCCTGTTGAATCTATTCAGAGTTCCAAACGACAACTCTACTATGGGAAGACTACGCACCCGATCAGCCTCTCACAATGTGGATGTCCACGAGACGCTAGTGTGCAACAAGTTGGTCCTAGCAACCCACCAGCGATTCAAGGCGCAGGGCCTTCCATACAAAATTAAGCAGAAGTCGTTTCCCGAACAGAGTTCAACGACTTGATAAGAGAACTCAGGGAAAGTAGAAGGCAACTTGCTGAAAAGATTCAAGCCAACACTAATCTCATGACTCAGCTTGCCCAGCAGCAGCATCAGAATGCTGGAGGTAGCCCTGCTCCTTATCCTTCATCCGATAGCTCGACCTCAGCTGATGAACCTCCTAGGCGTAGACACCGTAATACAAAAGCTGCACAGGCAGGTACCACTGATCGATCCGTCAGGGATCAGGCACATGAGGAGACCGAACGCCCGTCTCACAAGACCCAAGTCAAGCTGGCCTTCAGGACGCACGTTTGGCAGTCTTCCAACAGGCGGGACATCAACCCACACGGTCCCGTGGAACGGAACCCAACCTCCCATCCTCCATACAAACTCCAGACTTATCAGCCATGGTCAGGCTGTTAATAAGAGAGAACCAAGGCTTGACCAACGAAGATTGGGGAGTGTCCAGGAGTCATACTCCCTTCGCAGATGCTATTCTACAGGCTGAATATCCCAGAAAATTCAGTATGCCGGCTATCCCAGCCTACGAAGGGAAGACTGACCATAGGCAACACGTGATGAGGTACGAATGGATGATGGATTCTACAAGGGCGAATGGCGCGACTAAATGTAGGTGCTTCCCAATCACTTTGTCCGGAATCGCCACCATGTGGTGTACTCGACTACCTCCGCGGTCGATATCCAGCTTTGATGAGTTGGTGATGAAATTTGTTGAATAATTCAGGATACACGCCACTCGTCCAAAGGACATGATATCCTTATCAAGCGTGATCCAGGCTCCGGAAGAGTCCTGAAAAGCATACTTGCAGAGGTTTCATGTTGCCACCACTGAAGTTGGAAACTCTAACGACCATGCAATCTTAATGGCGGTAATGCGAGGTGTAGATCCAAACTCGGAGTTTTGGAGATTGGTTGGCGAGAAAGCCCCTAACTACGTTGGAGCGATTCTATTCCAATGCTCACCAGTTCATAAGGAGGGAGGAAGCTCGATGGACGAGACGAGATAAGGCACTAGGGCCTGGTCAGGACGTTGTGAAAAGTAACATCGCCATGAAGCAATCTGGCGACAGTTCGGGAAAAATTCAAGTCAACGTCAAGGAGAAACCTGGACAATCTAAAGGATCCGGAGGTGGAAATCCCTTAAAGAAAAAGAGACAGGCAAATGGAAGTCAAGGATTCCGACCTAAATGAATACACCCCCTGAATACGTCTCTTGAAAACATTTATCTATCTACTTGTAACACCTTCTAATACAGAAAGTCGTGCCCAAAGGAGTCCACTGAAGAACAGAATCGGACAGGGAAGTACTGTCGCTTCCATGAGACCCATGGGCACAATACTGAGGAGTGTAGGCACCTCAATGATGCCATAGAAAGGTTAATCAGGCATAAAAAGCTGCAGGAGTTTGTCAAGAACCCACCAAAGCGTAGGCAAGGAACGTCAGACCCCGGACGCGGGCCGGCTCCACGCCACCCAAAGGAACCTGCACGGAACGTAGGTAGGTTGATCATAAACATTCTAGTCGGAGGACCCCATCCTGCAGATAAGAATTGGCAGGAGATGGAACGATATGCTACCTCCTTGAGGCATGCGAATTATGAATGTTGTTCGAATGTAGAAGATGGAACCCCCAAAAAGAACAACGCATGATGACAGACGATATAGTGTTTAGGAGTCAAGATGCAGACAAGGTGGAGGCTCCTATTTCGACCCGATGGTCATATTTGTAACGATCGGGCCAGCTTACGTCAAAAGAATATTGATTGATTGTGGGATCTCTGTCAACATCATCTTCAAGAAGGCTTATGACCAAATGAAGATGGAGACAAAAGATTTAAAACCATGCAAAGCCCGTATCCATGGCTTTAATGGTGTCACAACCGACGCGATGGGGTATATTTACCAGTTGAACTGGGAGAAGGTGAGCGTAGGAGAGTGTGAGTCCTACCGTTCATAGTAATGGATGTTGACTCTCCATACAACGTATTTCTGGGTTGTCCGACCCTGGCGGAGTTTAGGGACGCTTTGGCCTCATGGCGTTTGACATTAAAATTTCTGACAGACAAAGGAGTTGGCGTAGTACATGGCGATCAGGTGACCGGTCGCGCATGTTATGTGGCAGAGCTGAGAGAAGCTCAGGGGAGAGAAAAGGGGAAGGTTGCGGACAGCTCCGTCCGCATCCTAAATACTAATGATTGACAAGTAGTGCCTTAGCCCTGGCTCGGGCGACATTCTTAGATCCTTAGAGATATAGATCCGAGAGATGATGAAGGGGAACCCAGGGAAACGAATGCAGCACCGGCTGAGCTGACGATCGACATTCCAGTCAGCCGGGACGATCCGTCACGAGTTCTTAAAATTAGATCACGACTTGACCCTTAATTGGCCGAGGATCTTACTGATTTCCTCCGAGCGAATCTGCACGTTTTCGCTTGGACACACTCTGATATGTGCGGGATTTCACCTACTATTGCAAGTCATATGTTGAACATAGACCCGAAGTACGTCCCAGTAAAATAGAAAAGGAGAGGCATGGATCCAAAGAGGTCTGCTGCTCTCAAAGAGGATGTGGACAAACTCAAAACCAATGGGTTCGTCCGCGTCGCCCTCTACCCCGAATGGGTATCTAACCCAGTGCTGGTAAGAAAAGCGAATGGGAAGTGAAGAACTTGTGTTGATTACTCCGATTTGAATAAAGCATGCCCGAAGGATAGTTTCCCTTTACCTAGAATCGACCAGCTCGTTATCTCTACCGCCGGACACGAATTATTGTCATTTATGGATGCGTATTCGGGATACAATCAGATTCTGATGCACATTCTAGACCAAGAACACACCAGTTTTTTCACAGATGTGGGGCTATATTGCTATGTAGTAATTCCTTTTGGATAGAAAAACGCGGTAGCAACCTATCAGCGTTTGGTGAATCGAATGTTTAAAGACCAGACTGGCAGAACGATGGAAGTCTATGCGGATGACATGCTTGTGAAGTCACGGCAGTCAAACGATCACATCCGAGACTTAGCAGAGATGTTTGATATACTCAAGCATTATGGGATGAAGATCAACCCTTTAAAGTGTTCCTTTGGCGTCGCATCAGGGAAGTTCTTGGGTTTCATTGTGAACGCACATGGAATTGAAGCTAACCCAGAAAAGATTCAGGCTATTCGGGACATACAGGTGTCCAGAACTATAAAGCAAGTATAAAGCTTGAGCGGAAAGGTGGCCCCATTGATTCGATTCATGTCCAGAGCCACGGATAAGTGCATTCCTTTCTTTGATGTGATAAAGAAAGGAAAGAGGAATTTCGAGTGGACATCTGACTGCGAGGAAGCATTCCGAGCTCTGGTTAGGCATATAGAAAGTCCCCCGGTGCTATCAAAACCAGTTGACCATTAAATGCTGTATGTATACCTGGCAGTATTCCATGCTATCAGTACGGCTTTAGTTCGCGAGGAGGACCGAGTTCAAAAGCCAGTATATTATGTCAGTAAACATTTGACGCGGGCAGAAAGAAATTATCCCAAGATTGAGAAACTAGCTTATTGCATGGTGATTGCATCACACAAGCTTAGCCCGTACTTCCAGGCACACTCGATCAGTGTTTACACCGATCAACCCTTGCGACAGGTACTCCAAAGACCAGAAACTTCTGGAAGGATGTTAAAATGGAATATCGAGTTAAGTCAGTTCGATATTACCTACCTGCCATGAAGGGCCATACAGGGGCAAGCGCTAGCCGATTTCGTTGCTGAATTCACCGTGACAGACGAGTCAAACGGCCACAATGTCATACCTCTCGTTCGATGGAAGATGTACACAGATGGGGCATCTAACAACCGTCGTTTGGGGGCTGGCATAGTTCTTATGACTCCTGAAAACCGATCAGTTTGCTACGCTTTGAAGCTTGAATTCACAGCAACGAATAACGAAGCCGAGTATGAAGCATTGATTACCGGCTTTAGACTTATCAAAGAGCTGGGAGTGAGATCTGTTGAAATCTTTTGCGACTCACAACTGGTGGTGTACCAAGTGTAGGGAGACTATCAAGCAAAGGGGCAGAGACTTGCCCCGTATTTGGTTCGGGTTCAAGAGCTACTAGCGAATCTCGAGTATTATGATATTTCACATGTCTTGCGTAAGCAAAACAGAGCAGCCGATTCATCGGCAAAATTTGCAAGCACTAGCGATGCATAGCAGATGGGATTGTTTCCAGTTGAAACCTTGCATGTTCCGAGCATAGATATGATGGAGGTAGATTTCATGTTAGAAACAGAAATCGAGAAGGAATCATGGACGACCCCGTTCAAGCAATACTTGTTATATGGGGTCGTGCCCGAAGGAAGGAGCAAAAGACGACAAGTCATTCGTAAGGCTTCGCGTTATGTAATGCAAGATGGGGTAATGTATCGGAGGGGATTCTCGACTCCCCTACTCTGGTGCATTGCCCATGATGAAACGAGTCCTGAAGGAAGTCCATGAAGGTGAATGTGGCGACCATACCGAAAGGCAGATATTAGCAAAGAAAGTCCTCCGCTATGGATACTATTGGCCGAGTGTAAATCAAGATGTCGCAGACTATATGAGAAGATGTGACAAATGTTAGAAATATGCGAAAATCCTGAGAGCTCCATCGACGGAACTCCACAAATGGTTAGTCCCTGGCCATTTGCAATATGGGGAATCGATATAGTTAGTTCCTTATCCCTATCCAAAGGTGGTGCAAAATCCACGATAGTTTCGGTTGATCCACCAAAAATGTCATTAATTTTGTTGTACGAAATATTATATGTCGTTTTGGCCTTCCACGAATCATCATTACGGACAACGGAACCCAATTCGAAAGCAAAGAGTTCAATGAATTTTGCCAAAAATATGGTATTGAGAAAAAGTTTGCAGCGGTTTCTCATCCTAAAGCCAATGGACAAGTGGAAGCCGTAAACAAAATAATCAAATCCATATTGAAAAAACATTTGGAAAAGGCTAGAGGCAAGTGGGTGGACGAGCTTCCAACAGCACTTTGGGCTTACAGAACCACCCACAAGTCCGCGACTGGCCACACTCCATTCGCATTGGCATATGGCATGGAAGCTATCATACCCATAGAACTTGAAGTTCCATCACATCAGGTAACTTATTATGACCATGAGTCAAATCAAGATATTTTGCTGGAATCATTGGACTTCATTGATGAAAAGCGTGAAGAAGGTAATTTAAGAGCGGCCGCATACAGGCACCGAATCACTCGACATTATAATGAAAAAGTCCGACCGAGAATCTTTGGTGTGGGTGATCTCGTTTTGAAACGAGTTTTTTCCCGGTTTCATCACATATGAGTCCCGCATGGGAAGGTCCATACGTCATTGAACGGAAGCTTGGAGAAGGAACTTTCAAGCTAGCGACCGTTGATGGTGCGACACTCCCCCGAGCATGGAATAGCGAGCATTTGCGGCATTATTATACTTAGTTCATTTCTTCCATATTTTAGTTGCATTTATTTCCATCATGTTTTATTCCTAGCTTGTTTGCATTAATAAAGGATTGAAGCCATTTTCTCCATGATTTGCCAATGTTTCTGTGTATGATAACGCCATGACGAATAACTAAGAGATACATCATTCTATCCGAAGTAAGAACGCGCACGAGCACTCAAAATCACCAAGTCCTCGGAGTGCGGACTGGAGTACTCTGAGTCCCCGAAGTACAGACTGGAGTACTCTGAGTCCCCGGAGTGCAGACTAGTGTATAAACGACTCCAAGTCCCCGAAGTGTGGAATGGAGTACTCTGAGTCCCCGGAGTGCGGACCAGAGTATAAACAACTCAAAATCTCCAAGTCCCCGGAGTGCGGACTAGAGTATAAACGACTTAAAATCTCCAAGTCTTCGGAGTGCGGATTGGAACACTCTGAGTCCCCGGAGTGCGGACCAGAGTATAAACGACTAAAAATCTCCAAGTCCTCGGAGTGCGGATTGGAGTATTCTGAGTCCCCAGAGTGCAGACCAGAGTATAAACGACTTAAAATCTCCAAGTCCCCAGAGGGATTGGAGTACTCTGAGTCCCCGAAGTGTGGACCAGAGTATAAACGACTCAAAATCTCCAAGTCCCCGGAGTGCGGACTAGAGTACTTTGAGTCCTCGGAGTGCGGACTGGAGTACTTTGAGTCCTCGGAGTGCGGACCGAATTACAAACGACTCAAAATCTCCAAGTCCCCAGAGTGCGGACTGGAATACTCTAAGTCTCCAGAGCGTGGACTAGAAAATAAATGATTTAAATATCCAAGTCCCCTGGCGGCGGACTGAATACAAATGATTTGAAGTCATCGAACCCTTGGCATGCGGACTGGAAAATATTCTAAGTACCGGAGCAAGGAATAAAGAATGTACAATGCCAAAAAATTATCAACTTCTCTAAAGATGAATCGAGAAGTTTATGTAACTCGCAATAGCTTGGGTTTTGGCCACGAGTATACAGAAAACCAAACAATGGAAGTCTTCTGAAAGGCAAAAGAACTAAGTTTTATTCATCAAAAATAAGTTTATACTACAACTCCTCCGTAGCTCGGAGTCAAAAGTTTATTTACATGATCTACGAAAATAAACAAAAATAATTACATAATCTAAGCTAACTCTCGTTGAACGAGAGCGACAACTACTTCTTCGACTTCTTCGACCTTTTACCAGATGACCCCTCTCCCGAGCATTTGCCCTTGATAGTTTTCTTTGATGAGGAAGTGACAACTGAAGAAGTACGGGGACATGGGGTTGGACCCGCCAGGAAGGATGACCTTCAATGGCTTATTCAGAGGATCGTCCAGGTCCACAGCTTGAGGCTCGACTTTGATCTCGACCTTCTTTTTCTTCTCCTTCTCAAGCTGCTCCTTCTCAAGCTGCTCCTTCATGCTCAGTTTAGATGTGTGTTCATAGGCGCCTGTAATTTCGATTTCATAACTCCCATCGATGGGAGGGGAAGCCTCGAACTTATCCTCATCAAGCGCCCCGATCACCTGAGCATCTGGACCGGGAGCCTCCCCTGCATGAATGGCCTCACTTATCTTTTCCTTCACCTCCTTGGCGACATCGCTCCTAGGAGTGGGCTCGGGATCAGAACGGCCAGCACAAAATCATGAAAAACAAGCATTAGAATATGAAGGCTCCTAATGAAAAATGATGACTTTTGGAATGTTAAAGTAAAGGGTTATCTACCAGGTTTTGGCTGGCTCTCAACCGTCCGAGGGGTCTCAGCCTCTAGAGTGGGAGACAGAATGTGAACACCAAGGTCGGGGTCCTTCGGGTCATAACCGATGTGCTGCTCAAAGGGATCAAGTATCGGTCGATCGGCCGGTTGAGTAGGAGCATGAGCTTGAGACTCGATTCCGGAGAGACCGGCAATAACCTCTTTCCCTTTCGTTGAGGGGGAGCCTTTGTAGTAAAGAGATTTTGCCACAGATAGGTCCGAAGGCTTGTTTCCCTTAAGAAATTCTATTATCAAAGCTCCTTCATCAACCATCTCGGTACCAAGTTCGACCTTCTTGATTTCTACTAAGGTTCCCACGCCTTAGTCAAAGATTCGAGGTAGCCCTCACCCAGAAAAGTTAAGTCTCGGTGCATGAGGGCGCGGGCATTGAATTCTGCAATTTGTGGGTCGAACATTCTTTTGACCTCCTCCCTACCTGCTTCTTTAGCCAACTTGAGGCGGGAGTCGACCTCCGCAGATGCTATTTTTTTTCCCTCTTCACGGGCTTCATTCTTTAGCATCTCAACCTTAGAAAGTTCATCCTCAAGCTTCGCCTTCAGAAGTCGTGTGGCAACGATCTTATCGCAATATCATTGCGACTCTTCTTGGGCAGCGGTCTCCTCCTCCTTTTCTTTGCAGAGTTGCTCCTCCAGCTCCTTAACTCGGATGGCAAAGGCGTCCCTCTCCTTCTGCACTGAGTCTTTCTCCAAAGTTAGGGCCCCACAGCGTTGGACCACCTCGTCGATTTCTTTTTTATGGGTTGACTCCAGACGAGTAACGGCCTCAGCAATATCTTTAGCGCTCTGCTGGGCTGCTTCAAGCTGAGACTTATAAGAAGCAAGCTCTTCGTCCTGTGCTTTAATAATATTTTTATCGTGAATAGCCTCAAGCTTCAGGCGATCTATCTCACACTGACGCTCTATGAAAACTTCGAAAACTTTCTCGGCTAAGTGCACGAATGCATCATGCTGTACATAGACATCATTGGTACAAGCAATGGCACTTTGCTTGACATGCCTAGGAAGATGGTGGATCGTCGAAAGAAACTTTAAGCCATCAAAGCATATGTTCGGAAATGAGGCTTTAAGTTCAGCAAGTCGTTCAGCGACCGTGGGATCAGTAACAGGAGTAAGAGGAGTCTGCTTGGAGACCGTAGGCGTTTTGTGGGGATCTCGAGATTTCCTGGTACTTGATGAACCAGAGTGTTGATCCCGATGTGCCTCAAACTGAGACCCCATATGTCCATATTTCTCTTTGCTGTGCTCCAGTTGGGAAGGAGGATCGCGAGGATATGGGGGCTGGTTATAAGTTTTCCTTCTGTGTGACGACTCTCTATGATGGTAGTCTCGATCGCCGGATTCATCTCTATCCCGGCGCTTGCTGGATCCCGAATCCCGGCCATATTGGTAGAATATCGATGAACCGCGAAGGCGGTCAAGTCCATGCGTGCGCCCCATGTCACCTACACAAAGTTTAAATAACGATGAGTTAGCAAAGAATAAGGTGACAATGGAAATTTAAGTGCAAGATGAAGTGCATGTGCTTGTGTGTGTCCTAGTGTTTCCCCTCGACGGACCAGTTTCTTTACTAATAGGATTTTTTCTCTCCATAGTTTTAGGCTTGAACACTTGTCTCGCCTCTCGTGGGCGAATGAAGATTAGGGGCATCTGGAACGTCGAAGTCGTAGTTGAGTAGATCATCAGGTATGGAAAGGTTCGACAAGCCTTTTAGAAAACTTTCTAAATGATGTAAGGAAGCTTCTTTCTCCACTGGAACAATAGTAACTTTAGAAGTTCCACCGACTGTTTTCTTCTTCAGCCTGTATGTTAGTTTCTTCTTCCTTCGAAGGCGATGTCTCGATGCCATGAACTTCGACTATCGGATCCCGAGTGGGACTAATGTTCTCATCTTGTACCTCAGGCATTTCAGTTTCCTTAATTTCCCCCTATTCCAGTATGTCAGGGGCGTTACGTGCTAAAGACTCAGCTTGCTTTTTTCCTTTGCCAGAAGCAGGCCTGGGTACGGTAACGCCCTAAGGGAGGCTTATCCGACGACCTTCCACCAGCAGCCCAAACTTTATAGGTGATTTATTTGAAATGAGAGTTCTGATGTCCCGGTCTTCAGCAGGAATGGCTCGAATAGCTTCAACGACTTCATAGTATCCGGGTCCCTCAGGACATGGGTCAGTACCTGAAAAGATGGAAGAGGGTTAGAAAAGGTACAGCTTCGACCAAACATGAGTAACGGTCCAGGAAAAAGACTTACTTACTTCCACCCATCTCCTTGCAAAACCGGGAGACAGCGCACATAAAACCATTCCTGTTTATACAGGGCAGACTTGCTCCATGCCCCAGTTAAGATTTGACATTAGTTGTACGTCTCGAGAAACACGAAAGATGGGCTATCCTTCCGCCTCTTGATTCAATATATGTATCGGATATCGCTCGGAGTCGGAAGCCTAGAGAGGACACTCATGAAGAGGATGCAGGTGCCGTAGATGAATGCGTGGCTGTTTGGATGCAGTTGCGATGGGGCAGCGTCGATATACTGCAACACGTCTCGAAGGAATGAGTTGAACGGTGGCACGCTGCTAACCCAGCACATGAATTTGTTGCAAGCTGTGTATCCGACTAGGGGCAAGTGTGGACGATCTTGCCCCGATGCAACCTATACATCGTGAAAAGGGATTCCATGGACAGAGCAGATCCGACGGAGCATATTTTGGTTAATCTTTGAAGCCTGAGAATCGATTGGGTCATCTAGGAAAATCGCTGCCTCCAAATCGTCGGGAGCCAAGTCGACAGATGTAGTCGCAGGGTTCGGAAAGTCTTGAGCGGAAGTAGTTGATGGACGCGAAGTACCTACAACTTCTTGTCGAGAGGATGGCCCAGGTCTATCTGAGATCGTAGCAGAGCTATATTTCCTAGACATCTCTACTGAAGATTGAAGCTAACAAAGTACCTGTTTGAACTATACTTGAAAAATAATCAATGTTAGACTTAATAGTATAAATATTCCCCCTGTGTGGTGTGTGAACTACTGCTATCATTCAAATATAAGTACTGAGAAATTAAAAGTCACAGAGTTGACGATATAAAGTTGAGCTTTGAACTGTCATCTTCGAAGACCGTCATCGCTGACCGTCTCCGAAAGCCTGCTTATGATGTTTTCAATTTTGGACTCGGACATTGGCACTATATGTTGAAGGCTATTATATGTATTTATAGATTTAAATTCAGACTTATGATTGTTGAAACTGGGGAGTTATCAGTCTGGATTAGTTCGATATGCTGGTTTGCTTAAGTCCTTGTCCTTGTTTTATGTCATATGATTAGGCATGGGAAATAAGCAAATTCGATGAGGGTTATGTTCAAGTTGGAATGATTTCGATCGTTGTTATCCATTCTTCGAAGGTCAAGGCCGAGCGACACTTGAAATAATTGTCCTAAAACCCGCTCGGCCTAAATGCTGCTCGGCCTAAATGTCGTTTGGCCTAAATGCCGTCCGGCCTAAATGTTGCTCGGCCTCAATCCAGTTTGGCATAAATACCCTCCGGCCCGAGTCCATTGCTCGGCATTCTCTGGATCAAGTGTATGAGCCAGATACTCCGGGTCACTTACTTCCTACCTCCCTGACGTCACTCACGCATAGAGTCTATTGAGCCACTCGTCTCGTGGTCGACCACCCTCTACTCAAGACACAAGTGCCAAACTTCCGCGCTCGGCTCTTCTTCGCCCCTTGATTGCCGAACGACCACGAACAACGGTCCGGTTCCACTTCAACATCCTAACTCTAACGGATTGTAATCAAATAGTAGGTGTATGGATTGTTTCTGTAACAAATTGATAAGTAAAGCAATAAAGATTAACGTCAAAGTGGACGTAGGCAATTACGCCGAACCACTATAAATCTGGTGTTTTTGATTTCTACACTTAGTTTAGCATTCTGTTCACTGTTTACAATTACTTTCTTCATTAATCTCTCTACATAATCTTTCTAAAGGGTGTTAGTGACCAATTCTGGTGCTAACAAATATGAAATAAGAAAACATTAAGGGTCTTCGGGTCTTACGTATAAATTGTTGTACAGTGCGGCTATAGCTTGGCTTCTTAAAACCAATGAATCACCTTTGATGTACATATTAAAAAAATTTCACCGTGAACTTTGTTTTAGTGAAATTTTACATTGAAACCCATATACATTATTAGTTTATTGAAAAAATAAATTAGTACATAATTTACATATATAACAGTCTGTGTAGCCTTCAGTCATTATATCATCAAGCAAAAATTTCTTCTTTTCATATTTTTTTGGATTTCTTGAACTGCTTCACTCTTTTTATTTTTTATTTTTTTCTTCCTTTATTGTAAGTAATATGACTTTTCTTCTTCTCAGCTTCTTTTTTAATATACATTTCTTTTTCTATGTGAAATGTAATATACTTTTGGTAGGCAATCTTTCCTTTCTCTTACTCTTTTATTAATTAAAATATTTTTGTCTTTTTAAATTTTTATGGTAAGTCGGTTTTTCATTCCAACTCTTTTCTTTCTCATGTAGAGAATAGCTCAAAAATTGGTATATCATTTTCTTATTAGATTTTTCCAATACAATATTTCCATATTAAAGAAGATTTGCAAAATATTTGAGTCTGGGTAGAATTGTGACTCAAAATTTTTGTCTCTTTTAATATAACAAAGAAGGACAGAAACTACTAAATGAGGAGTTATTTTGAGAGATTGTAGTAATCAATCAGTTCCCTAATTAGCTGATTAAACAAGAAATTTTATCATGCATAATCATATTGGAGGAAACTGAAATTTTAAGTAAATAAATAATTCCCATAGGAATAGAAGAATTGAGGAGACATTTATTTATTATCATAAATCAATTACTTTAACCCTGAGTAATAATCTTTATATAAAGGCAGTCATTCTTTAATGATTATATAAGTAAAATCCCTCAAGTTGTATTCTTTATGTTCTTCTTCTTATCCGTTATTATCAAATTTGTAATTTTATTTTCTCAAAAGAGTAATAAAATCCCATCTTCCAAAAGTGGATGTACACCATCTTGCTATAGTGGAACCTCCATAACTCCTGTATGTGATTTTGTTTTCTATTTTTGCATCTGTGATTGATATTTTGGTTATTAGTTCTGCCGCATCATCAACGCAATCCTATTATTTTTCGCTACGTGTGGGGTGCTAATCAAAATTTTCCATAATTATCTGATATCAGAGCCATTAGATTATTGAAGAATGGTGTTAGATAGTATGGAGGAGACGAAGTAAACCCTATTGAAGCAAGACCCTATGCTAGAGGTACTTGTTAACAAGAAATCTTGTCAACACCCCGAAGTAAGGTTAGAGGAGAAGGTTTTAAGGGAAAGCTAAGAAGAAGCCTTGGTAAAGCTTTGCGAAGTTGTTTAAAGCATAGAATATGCGGCTGCATGCATTAAAAAGAGAGTATCGATATCATCAATATACCCCTTCAAAACCGCCTTTAAACTGGTCGATATGACCTAAAAATGTGATCCAACGGTGTCGAAAGGTATTAAATGTGTGGAATAGACCCTATGGCTTCGAAAGGAATTCCTTCTTAAGGTATAAATGTGTATGCTCCATAAACAAAGCCATATATAAGCAGTAAATTTAAATCCATGTATTTGAGAATGTTATGTATTCATTTTATTGATAACTTTGGTGAATACAAAGGCTTAAGTGTACAATGAAGGGAAATTGCAGTTTCAATTTAGAAATTAGGGCTTATAACTCTTAGAATACTACAAGTGCGAAGGGAAAAGAATCGGATACCTAAAGTATCAACCAAAGGGTCTTATTTATAGGCTTATGCTAGACCTTTTCATGTCCACCCTCTCATCTTAGTCAAAAGGATGACTTTATGACCTTCTGTCGCTATTGATTCCAAAGTGCCTCTTTAATGTTGCTTTCGCATAAGATCTGGAAGCCTTCGACTCCATTGAAAATGTAGAAGCGATAGTTATCTTCTTGTAGATATCTTAGATAAGAATGAAAGGGTATCCCAGCCTGTGCGAAAGGTATGCAAACAATACTTATGAAAGGTGATGATGATTTTGAAAGCTTTTATTCTGATGGTTGCAGAAGTATTCATTGATGATGGAATGGTAAACGATGATGTGACACCCATAAAAGTGTACACTGCTTCAGAAACATCTACTTGGTTAATTGCAGAAGGCATTCTTGTTCACTCCTACGGAAGTATTGGACTTTGTTAATACTTGCGAAAGGTAGCTTTCGTTGAAATAGTTGTCTCTTGTGGAAGGTATTAAGCTTTGACCATTGCGGAAGCCTTCCTTGTGATCTACGGAAGACGCATTTACATATGAGAAACCCCTTGACTCTTGCGAAAGCTCAACTAAACATTTGTGAAACCATTTGATGCCTGCAGAAAGGTTCAATTAAGGTAGAAGCATTCGATTTGACCTGCAAAAAGACATTTTATTTAATGTTTGCGGAGGCTTCTTCGACAATGACGGAAGCATATTCTCTAATGTTTGGGATGCCTTTTCAACCATTTCGAAAGCCTTGTTTCCTCTTGATGTATTCGAAGGTACCACTTTAACACCTTCGAAAGCACCCCCTTAACTTTCATGAAAGCTTCTTTGATGCTCGCAGAAATGATATTAACACATGAAAAACTCTATAAATGCCTGCAGAAACCATTCTAATGCCTTCGAAACCTCAACAATGCTTGCAAAATCCATTCTAATGGCTTCGGAACCTCATCAACGCTTACGAATGCCATTCTAATGACTTTGGAACCTCATCCATGTTTGTGGAAGCTATTCCAATGCCTTCGGAACCACATCAATGCTTGCGGATTCCAATGCCTTTGGAACCTCATCAATGCTTGTGGAAGCCATTCTATTGACTTTTGAAACTCATCATTGTTTGCGGAAGCCATTCTAATCCCTTAAATACCTCATCAGTGTTTGTAGAAGCCATTTTGATTCTTTTGATGGTTACTCCAATGCCTTCAGTTACCCACTTTAAATACCATAGCTCCTTCTCTCATACTTTTACTCATAAGAGCATTTTATGGATAACATTTATCCCTTGGTATGAAAGAATCTTTTGTTCTTTAGGATAAAATTCCAAGAATCCCTTTTAAACTGCTCAAACATCAAAGAAATTTCTTTCTTTGTTTTCCTGCAAAATAGAAATTAACTTGTGTTAGGTTCATAACCTTGTTAGGAGACTTGATAGGTAACTTTAAAATCTGAAACTAAAATTTAAGATATTATATGGTAATATTGCTAGGTAGAGCATTCAGAAAAATACATGACCAAAACCCATTTAGCACTAATAATAGAAATGTGGAACAATGTCACCTGGTCAATGGATCTTGGTTTATGTGAAAGGGCCTTTCAAGAAGACTATCATACACTCCAAAGAATTTTTATCTTGGGTTAATTTTCTTCAGCCATTAGGAATTAATTTCTTACTTTAGGTAGTTAATCGTGTCTCTTTGCTATAATTTTATCTCCAACCATGTGTTGTATGTTGGTTATTTTCATTCATTCATTAATAAGTTAGTAGATAGCTTGATATTAATTTTGAACGTTATCTATTAATACGAAGATCGTAGGGCTCTTATTCCCTTTTACTATCATCTTCTAACAAAATGAATAGAAGTTTGTCTGGTATCTAGTGAATATTGTTCAAAATTCCTGTCTAATAATAATGTGGAAACATTGAATTTTTAGAAAAACTTAATTTCAGTACAAAATTTCAAGACATATCTAGAAAACTTACAAATCCAAAAATTCAATGGGAAGTCGATTGATCATCATGAAAATTCAACAAGGAAATCAAGAAATCATAAAACCAGAAATTCAATAAGAAATCATCACAAAAAGAAATCGAGAATTCATGAAATCAGGAATTCAATCAGAAATTTGCCAAGATCTCATCTGATAAACAGACTGCTCAAAATTTTATCTAATATTACAATAAATCCAAAAATTAAGTTGCTTTTTTGTAAGTTTATGCTATAGTTTTCTTAATGTCTTTTAAACTTCTTAAACTTAGAAAATCTTTATATTTAAATTTTACATTACCTTATTTGAAATATACGGAAAGTGCAAGTATGCATGCACTTTTTAAACATTAAGTTACGCTTTCGCAAAATGTAAGCTGTTCATTTCGTAATGTTTTAAATATTTAAAACATAAGAAAATATGTTTACATTAAAAATTTACTTTGCCATGTTAAAGGTCTATTAAGTTTTAAAGTATATTAAAAGCACAAGCATGTGCGCTTTTTAAAAATTAAGATATTCTTTTGTAAAATTATTCGACAATAAATATTATAAGCAATAAATTACAATAATACAATTTTTCATTTAAAGGACAAAAATTTGTACATTTTTAGCCTCAAGGACACAACTTCAATATTTTAACTACAAGGACAAAAATTCCCCTAAAAATTATTCATAAGGACAAACATTCTTCCAAAACTACTACCGAACTAAAAAATGATACCTAAAAACTAAATACAAACCGATACCTAAAAACTGCTATCAATAACTAAAAAGTAATATCTAAATAAAGTTGTCTTTCAGGCTTAAATACTGAAGGTCTGTTCGTGAGGCTAAAATGCTGAGAAATTTTGACCATGACAATAATTTCCTATTCTCAATATTGATTCATCAAAACTCTAATCGAATTTATTGCCCTCTTCAATTCAAAAGAACCAAATTTCAGTTTACACTCATACTAAATGTTTAACTGTAGCTAAAATTATTTGGTTTTTTTACACCCAAATAATTTAAACACATAAAATTTTACCATGTTAGTCTTCCGTGGTTCTTCAATCATATTGGAAAAATGTAATAAAAAAAATGTTTCATCTAATGGAAAAGAGAGGTGCAACTCTAACAATTCAGCGGCAATTTTACACACCATGAGTATAAAAATCATCAAAACCTAATAGCAAAAGCTTAATCTAACGCACTCTAAAAGAGAAATAGTAAAACCTTAATCGAATAAATCAGAACAACAAATTAATAAAATGTTACAAAACAAGAATAGAAGAAGAGAATAAAAACTGTAGCTTTTATTTCTTACTTAAACATTGAAAAATACAAACTGTTGCTCATTATATAGAGCTATAAAGTAACAAATATATCTAGAAATAGGATCTCAATAGCAGCTATAAACTAGGAAATAACTTGCAACTCACAGCTAAATTTGTGCTATAGAATAGGACAAATCTTATTACTTAGTATAAACACACATTTCATTCTACAATCCCTCCCTTAAACTGATGTTCCAAACATCCATTTTAAACATCATGTTTCATATAGTCTTGTCTATTACAAACATCATGCATCTGTCTAATTTTCTGGAAGATAGCCCATTTGGGAGACTTTGTAAATAAGTCAGCAATCTGATCTTCACATCTACAGTACTGTACTTCAATAACTCCTTCAATTGTCTGCTCCCTTAGGCAGTGGTACTTGACATCTATATGCTTGCTTCGACCATTAAGTACCGGATTTTTAGACAGTTTAATTATAGAGCTGTTATCATAATATATACAGTTGCTTTCACTTACCTGAAAATGCAGCTCTTCAAGAATCTTCTACAACCAAACTGCTTGATATGCACTTTCTGTTGCTATGACAAACTCAGCTTTAGTTGATGACATGTAACTTTTGGTTGCTTCTTTGATGACCATGAGATAGCAGCTGAACCCATCATAAAGACATATCCTAATGTGCTTCTTCTATCATCCAATCGTTTGTATAATCACTATCAGTAAAGCCGACCAAATCCAACTTTTCTCCTTTTAAGCAAAACAGCCCAAAATTGGTAGTGCCACGCAAGTACCAAAAAGTCCTCTTAACTACAAGAAGATGCATATCTTTTGGGTTCTTAATATACCTGCTGATTAAACTGATTGCATACATTAAATCAGGTCACGTTGCCGTCAAATTTAACTACCAACCATCTTCTTGTAAGAGTGCTGTCAACTCTTTTCCCTCCTGAATCCTTTTTAAGTTTCAAACCATTCTCAACTGGAGTGCTGGCTGAGTTGCAATTCTTCATGTGAAACCTGTCCAAAACTTCTTGAGAAAACTTATTTTGAGACACAAAAATTCTAGCTTTTGATTGCACTACTTCTATACCAAGAAAATAATGCATCAAACCAAGGTCAGACATCTCAAACTCGACAATCATTGATTTTTTTTAAAACTTTTAACCATCACACCATCATTACCAGTATAAATAAGATCATCCACATATAAAGAAACGATGAGCATCTTTCCTCCCTCTCCAGTCTTTATGAAAAGCGTATGCTCATATAGGTATTTCTTAAATCCCTCCTTATTAAAAATAAGCATCTATATGACTATACCAAGCTCTAGGATCTTATTTTAGTCCATATAATGCCCTTTTTTATTTATACACTTTACACTCTTCTCCAATTTTAATATAATCGAGAGGTTGGTCAACATATACATGTTCTTCCAAATTGCCATGTAAGAATGCCGATTTTACGTCTGGTTGGAAAATAGGCCATGAGTTTTGAGATGCCAATGCGATCACCAAACGAATTGTATCATGTCTTGCTACTGGAGCAAAAACATCTTCATAGTCGATGTGTAACGACCTGCTATTTTGGATGGTTTAAATCGATGCTAAACCACACATTTCAGACTCAAACCCTTCAAAAGGGCAGATTGTTATGGGATAAATAAGAAAAATTAGAGGAAAAAAGAAAAAAAATATAGAATCTTGCAGCGGAATGAAAAAAAATATAATAATCAAATAAACAGTTCGTGAAGCTATTTACAAATAATATCGATTAAACCTTTATAATACAGATTAGAGTTACATAAAACAAGAATAAATAATTAATAAATGCAGCGGAACAACCTGATGTAATGGAATAAATATAGTAAATAATAATAGTACAAAATCTTCGTCTTCATTTTCCAGAAAGCAGTTTTCAATAAACTGAAAAGCTAAGACTGACCCGAGCGATTTGAATAGACAAAATACTCGAGTCAGAACTAAAAGATCTTATGTAACTTAAATCAATAGTACATAAATATGAGTGTAATGGCATCGAAGATGTTTACAGGGTTTGACATCTCCTATCCAGTGTCAACGTGAGTGCAATAACCTTAGAGATGTTCGGGATTCACATCTCCTAAGGATTCATAAACTATCTACTATGTAGTACAATACACTATTATAATAGTGTCTACAGTAAAGTATTAAAATAGCGTTAAGGTATTACCTATGTGAACACGGCACTCGAGGCAATGCCAGGGTAGATATACCAATTGCGGATCTAGACTGGTGGTAACGCATAGCAGCTACTATCGTCCACCTCGGAAAACACTCTCATAATCAAAATTAAGGGGTGGCCACCAAATCATCACAAAGTTATAATACGGTATCGAAGAAATGTGTCCGATCAGCGGTGCGACCTCAATTGGCCCGGCTGGCTCTCGTTTTAATTACATCCAAGTTGACTCACGGAAGTCAGGTCATGTAAATAACTTATATAGAATAGATCGCCAAACCATCCTACTTCATTTCTATAATCTCCACCACGTATACAGTTGATAAAGTGGTTTTCGATATTGGGTGGTTTTCGATATCGGGGGAAGTGTATGACAATATCCGATCCCGATCCATTTAACAACTAAACGTTTATTTCACATCGGATGGTTCCTTTTCATTTCAAAGTCAATTCACACTTGATATCAAAATATCATATTCTCAAAACCATATCACTTTCGAAATCATATTCACTTTCAAAACTGTAGTCACTTTCAAAGTCATATTCACTTTTATAATTATCGATAAGATAGGTTAATTAAGTCCTCATTCCAAAATCTTCTTATTTACTCAAATATGTCATTTCACAAAAACATATCAATTTCAAATTCCAACTTAAGTTGTATCACCATCAAGGATTAAAATATAAATACTTCAACTTTGCATAGTTACAAATTTTAGAAAATAGTTTAGATAGTTATAAATAGTTTTAATAGAAAAATATAGTTTAAAAATAGTTAAAACACTCTAAAATAGTTTAAATTATTTAAAATAGTTTAACATAGATTAAAATAGTTTAAATAGTTAAATAAATTTAAATAGATTTAAATTAGATTAAATTAGATGTAAAATGATTTAAATAGATTTAAAGTAGATTAAATAGTTTAAATTATATTAAACAGATTAAAAAATTAAAATAAATTAAAATAGTTTAATATATTTTAATAAAGTTTAAATGGTTTAAAATAGATTAAAATAAATTAAATTAGATTAGAATATATTAAAATAGATTAACTGGGTTAATTAGTTTGAAATAGGTTAAGTTTGGTTAAAATTAATTGGAATAGTTTAAATTAATTAAGTTGGTTTTAAAATAGATTTCAAAATTATATCCAAGCATTTTCAATAACTCAATTTCGATAATTCATTTATATTTGACAATTCAACTTTGAAATTCCCATTTAAATCCTTTGAACAATTCATTAAGTCAATTCCAGTTTCAACATTAACGCTTGGATTTTCAAAAATAATTCAGTTTATATAAATCAATTTCTATTTCAAAATACCAGTTAACCAAATTCAAAATTTAAAGACTTAAAATCATTCAATTTAACCAATCTGCTGTCCGTATATAACTTTCTACCCTATAGTCAAGTGATGCGGATATTTATCATTTCAATCCGCAATTTAAAATTTTACGTATATATATCATTTCAACTTGCAATCCCAAAATTTAATTTCAATGAAAATCGCTTGGGTTTATCATTTCAGCCCATAACAATTTTCCTATATTCTATATGATCGTTCGGGTATGTATCATTTCAACCCATAGGAAACTTGCAGTGTTATAATAATATAAAATATAATATCCAGTCATCCAATATCAATAATCAAACATCCATTACAATCATCATCCAAATCAACCAATAAACATCAATAGATAACTTATTATCATTAACATGTATTAAATTGAAATTAAATTCAATATTAAATTAAACGATAATTAAATGCAATGAAAGTCAAATTTAAATAGAATGGCAAATTTACACATACCAAACATCAATCGTTTAATTCCAAAACATATCATAAAATTAATTTAATTAACATAAGATAATTTTTTAACTGTGAGTGGGTTAAAACACTCACCTTTGATTTTAGCCCATAAAAATCCAAACAGAAGCGCAAAAACCCAACAGTCTCCAAATTCAACTACATCAATTTCAGGTTGTTCGGAATTTAAATGTAAATCTAATAGAAGAAATCTCGTGTGAATCAAAGTTTAGATGCAAAAGATATTCATGGTTTAAGAAATATTATTAAAACAATAATTAGTACGCATAAAAAAATAAACAAATTTTAATACTTACGTTTCTCTCAAGATGAGGCTTAAGGAAAAGATTGAAGAACAACTAAGATAAGGAGAGGACATGTACGGAATAATGAAAAAAAAATCACGTATCAAAAAGAAAGCTTTTGGATTTGGAAGAATAAGAGCTTTTGAATATTAGGTGTCAGGAGAAACAAAATGCTAATGAAGAAATAAGCTATAGGTTATTTATAATTATGAAATGAAGGTGGAGGGACAAAATAAATTTCACGTTTTATTTTGAAAGCTCCAGCAATTAATAATGCATAAGAAAATGTAGGTAGGAATGGAAAAGTTTGCAAACCAAAGAAAAGTAAAATTTTGTATGCGTGAAAATGAGATGGCAAGAATTAAATACAACCTAAAAGTCTATGCTCGGATATTAAATAGAAGGCGAAATGAATGGATCAAGTATTAGTAATAAGGTAACTATTTTAAAACGTTCATGCAAAAATTAATAACAAAAGAAATGAAGGGACCATGTACATCACACAGCCTTTTGAAATTCAATTTTTTTTGAAACGTAACCAAACTAATTTTATTAACTCAAATAATATTCAAATTTGTATGCATTTAGGTTTTTATCTACGCATAATAAAAAAATTGTACTTACCTTAAAGATGAAAACATTCAATTTGGTTTTCCTAAAATGACCTTTTATTTCCACTAAAACACCTTGTTTGTTTAACACAAAACGTGCGTTTCTTTTATTAAATCTATTAATTGCAATAACATTTCTTTCCTTTTAATTGAAATATTTGAATTACAGTAACTGTAATCATTTACAAATTTAAATTTCAAAACAGACAACTAAAATGGATGAAAAATAGAACAATTGTTTATTTAAATACGTTTACAAATTTGTTGTTTATACACAAGAGTAATAAATAACTCTGAAATAGATTATTTTCCAATTCTTATAATCAATCTGTAACCTAAAACAAAGTCCAAAGAAACAAATATTTCTTCGTTTACAATCAATCATTCTATTCTTTATTTTAATGAAATTAAACCCACATTCACAAATGAAACATTCATTTTGTTTGATGTAAATGTTCTTTTCATTAAATCAAACTTTCCTTTTATTTTCACAAAACATAAGCTACTTTTGATCACACCTATTAATTTACAATTTAATATTCTCTCTCCTTTTGATTAAAGTTTTTCCATTACATTAATTTCAGTTGATTAAGTTTCAAAATGGACTAAATGAATGTAACGAGAAGTAGAACAATCATTTTCTATCTAATAGTAATTTAAACATATTTACACACTATTGGATACAAACAGTAATTATACGTTTCTTACTAAATAATAGTTTTTCATCTCTATGGTCAATTTTTCAGCTACCAAACATTTCAAATAAATAAACATATGTTTACTTCTTTACTAAACTTATTCATATTTATTCTTTTATTTTGATTTACAATCCTACTATTAAATCAACCAATACCTTATGAAATGTTAACATAGATTTCTTTCTTATCATCCTATTTTTCTACAATTGACACCATTTCTTACATTAACCACAATATTTATTTACATTAATTCAAATTAATTATATTCTAATTTGAATAAATTGATTTAATTAGATGTCAATATTTTATTCAATCATAATTACTCTATAGACAATGTTAACATTTGTTTATATTTTATTACATTAATATTCTCCAATTTCATCTTAATTTCCATTAATGCAATATATAATTACATTTATTGCAATTTATTTCCAATTTGATTTCAACAAGTTAAACAAATAGGTAATAAATAACAGTTGTCATCTTTAGATTAATTTAATCATATTTATAAGTTGATTGTTTATAAAAAATGTTATAATTATTTACACATCACTAATTTTATTCAATTACAATCTATTACATATTATTTCATTTGTTAATGCAACATTTAAATTATCAATTACTCCTACAATCCAATCACTAATTAATACACACATTATTACAATTAATTTACTATCTATAACCAATTATAACTTGTTAATCATTTTAATTAATTGGAATTACACTTAAAGTAGTTATCAAATATCCTAAATTAATACCATTACATTCAATTCCAGTTATATTCTTACTATTAAATCATAAAATTTTTCTTTCAACATTAAATCACAAAACCTTACTAAATTAACTAATTTTAATTATCGAAAATTACAAGTCGTTACACGATGCCAAACTCTTGCTTATAACCCTTGGCAACTAAGCGTTCTTTGTACTTGTAAATTTCTCTATTCTCCTTCAATTTTGTCTTGTATACCCATTTCACGCCAATGCACTTTTTCCCTTCTGGAAGCTTCATTAACTCCCAAGTGTTGTTTTATTCTGTTGCTGTTATTTCAGCATCCATAGCCTCTCGCCATATTGGCTCCTTGATGGTATCTTTGGAAGTTATATGATCACAATATGAAAATAGTGCATAATGCATAAGTGGGTCATCAGTATTACTTGTATTAGATACCTCATAGTTATACATCCATGCCGGTCTTCTTCTAACATGCTGGGAGCATGAGCCTGCTGTTGCATCAGCTTGTTCATCAATTTCTGCTATTATTGGTGAAGTTTCTGTTGATACGCGGAGAATGTTGATACGCGAAGATTTTGATCAATGACAATGTGCTTTAACAAACAAGGAAGAAATATATGCAAATGCTAAAGGAAGATAGATGAAGACCAAACAAACTTAAAGTATGTTTTTACATATGTCATTAGTCTAGATGTATTGTTAAAATCTATCCTCAAGAAGCTTGCACGAACACTAGAAATTTTTTATAAACTTCATTTTTCAAATAAGTTTTAACTATGAAGGTTTTATGAGTTCAGTCGACTGAACAGGAACAGTCAGTCGACTGAAACTGGAACAAATTTATAAACATGCACAGTTTCAGTCGACTGAATTTCCTGCACAGTCGACTGAATTTGGTCCTGAAAATTTTACTTCATATTTTCAGTTGACTGACCTGCTCAGTCGACTGAATTTGAACCTGCGAATTTTCTCTGAAAAGACACCTTCTTCCTCCTAAGAATTGCAACCTTTCATCAATAGAAATGGAAGCATCTCTTGTTTGCAACCTTTGACAACATATGCATCTCTTCTACAAGTATATATACATGATTCTAACATCATTTAATTTACCGAATCCTCTTGCTTTAATCTAACTATTCTCTTGATCACATTTTCTATATATTCTCAAAGCAATCACTAATCTATTGCTTGAATCATTGTTTTTGTTTATAACATTCTTTTGATTCATAGCAATTCACATTTCCTAAATCTTCACAATAACATTGCATACTCTCGAGGATAAGATTACAGGAATATTGTACTACATTAGACTCATTAGTGTTGACAAGAACACAACAAGTCAAATATTGTATTTTAGAAATTGAGTTGAAGTCCTCTTCGGTAGTTGAGGCAAGAAATCTCATTCGGTTGTTCGTGTAAGTTGTAAACCTATTCCTCCGGGTGAAGTGAGAGTGTTAGTTAGTAAAATTCCTAAGTGAAGCTTAGGGACTGGACGTAGGACGAGAGGTCCGAACCAGTATAAAATCCTGGTGTCTCCTTGCATTTACCTACTTTATCTACCTAGACTATTTCATTATTCCATATTACACGATCCTACCACATAACCCCTCTTTCAATTGGTATCGGAGCAAGGTCGTACTATAACTATAACACCGTTATTAGACATATTGATAATATGGAAAATAACGCAAGTACAAGCACAACATCTTCCTATAGTTCTACATTTGCGGAAGGACAATCTACCTAAAGACCCCCCCGATTCAATGGACTAAACTATAACCATTGGGCTACAAGGATGAGGATTTATATGCAAGCAACAAGTTTCGAAGCCTGGAATGCTACTCAAGCAGAGTTTGTTGTACCCACGACCAATTATCCTACATGGACACAAACTCAGAAGAATGAAGCTAGTGCAAATGCTAAAGCTATGAATATGCTATTTTGCGCCATGGATAGAAATGAATTCAACCGTGTTAGCATATGTAATACTGCATATCAGATATGGGAAACACTTAAAGTCATACATGAAGGAACAAATAAGGTTAAACGGACAAAGATATCCATGCTGAAAAATCAATTCCAAAATTTTAGAATGCGACAAAATGAATCCATCAATGACATGTACTCAAGATTTCAAGACATTCATCATGCTCTAATCGGACTAGGAGAAAGGTACACGGACTTTAACATTGTGTCTAAAGTTCTAAATTCACTCACTGATGAATGGGAGAGAAAAGTACTAGCAATCAAGGAAGCGAATGATCTATCTACAATGAAACCAGAAGAATTGATTGGAAATCTTATGTCGTATGAAGTAAATATGCAAGCTAAAAAGGATCAAGCTCAAGAAAGAAAGAATGTTGCTTTTCATGCGGAAAAGGAAGAATCAGAGTCTGAAAATGAGGATCTAGCATTTAGAGCCAAAATTTTCAAGAAATTCTTAAAGTATAGAAAAGGAAACAAAAACGAATTCAAAAAGAATTTCTTGAACAAACCTTCATCCTCAAATATAGAATGCTTCAATTGTCATAAGAAAGGACACATGCAAAAAGATTGACAAGAACAAATGAAGGAAAATCAGAAAAACTTCAACAAAAACAAGAAGGATAAATTCAAAAAGAAGGCATTTTCTGTGACATGGGATGATTCAGATTCATCATCATCTGAAAATGATAGTGATAGCGACAATGAACAGGCAAATGTATGCTTCATGGCTCAAGAATCTGAGGTAAATAATTTAACTTTCGACGATTTAATTGATGTAAACACTGAACTTTTAAGCACAATAAAAACTCTTAAAAAGAAAATCAAAGAAACTCATGAAAATCAGAACAAAGCGGAATTTGAAAGGGATATGTTAAAAGATGAAAAGAAAATCTTAGAAGAAGAACTTGAAAAAGTTCAAGAATCTCATTCAAATTCGGAAACTCAATTATCACTTTTAAGTCAATAAATTGAAACTCAAAAAACAAAGAATGATATAATTGTTTCTGAAAATCATGAGTTAAAACTAAGATTAGACAAGTTGAGTTAGAAAATAATAGTCTTCAAGCTAGATTAGATAACATCACTAAAAATGTTTCTAACTTTAACAAAGGAAGAGAAAATCTATCTAAGATTTTAGAAAATTCTCAATCCTCGACAAGTAAACATGGATTAGGATATAAAAAGGAGTCAAAAATTCCTAAAAAGAAAAATACAAATTTTAAGAGGAATATGGATTCAAAACAACAAATATTGCTAAAGAAACCTATTAAAACAAAAGTAGAAAACAAGGTAGTTAAAATTTGGATACCAAAAACTAATAATGTATTAATAAAAAATAAATATATTAAAACATTTATGGATAATGTTCATCATAATAAAAACTATATTTATAAAAAGGATACTAAACCAAATTGGGTTTGGTTTCCTAAACTCTAACTTCTTAGGACCCTATTAAAAGGTGGGTACCAATAATTTCATATTTATTTTCAGGTCCCACTCAAAAAGAAGAAATGGATATTAGACAGTGGTTGTTCAAAACACATGACCGGACAAAGATATGCTTACAAACATCACATACTTTGATGGTGGCTCGGTTACCTTCGGAGACAATTCAAAAGGCTATATCATTAGAAAAGGAGATGTGAACAATTACGGTACATCAAATTTACCTTTTATAACAAATGTTTCATTAGTTGAAAATTTAAAACATGATCTACTTAGCATAAGTCAACTGTGTGACAAAGGTTTTAAAATAACTTTCTCGAATAATAAATGTAGTATTTTTGATCAAAACCAAAATATTATTTTTGAAGGAAATAGAGATAGAAATATTTATGTTTTAAATATGAATATTAATCATAATTCAAGTATGTGTTTACTTGCCAAAGATAATGATCCTTGGTTATGGCACAAAATATTTTGTCATATAAATTTTAAAACTATTAGAAAACTTTCTAAAAATGAATTAGTAAGAGGATTACCCAAAATAAATTTTAAAATAAATAAATTTTGTGATGATTGTCAAAAAGGAAAATTAACGAAATCATCTTTCAAATCTAAAAAAAATATTTCAACTTAACAACCATTAGAATTACTACATATGGATTTATTCGGACCAACACAAGTTCAATCCATTAATCATAGTCGATACGTATTTGTAATTGTTGATGATTTTTCAAGATATACATGGACTATTTTTATGAAAAATAAAAGTGACACTTTTGAGCATTTTAAAACATTTGTCAAAAGAATTCAAAACATTAAAGATTTGAAAATTAAAAATATTCGAAGCAATCATGGAGGCGGATTCGAAAATGAAGTTTTTGAAACTTTTTGTAAAAAGAAAGGAATTAATCATAACTTTTCTTTTCCTAGAACTCCTCAACAAAATGGAGTTGTAGAAAGAAAGAATAGAACATTACAAGAATGTGCAAGAACATTGCTAAATGGATGTTCTCTACCAAAACATTTCTGGGCAGAAGCCGTTGCTACTGCATGTTATGTATTAAATAGAATTTCAATTAGACCATTAACTAAAAATACTTCTTATGAACTATTTAATAATAAAAAGCCAAATATATCTTATTTTAAAATATTTGGATCAAAATGTTTTATTTTAAATACAAAAGATCAACTAGGAAAATTCGATTCAAAAGCTGATGAAGGAATTTTCGTAGGATACTCAGAACGAAGTAAAGCACAAACTTAATTGAAGAAACTTTGCATATATCTTTTGATGAAAATTTTAATAAAAATTTAAATATAAAAGATGATGAAGAATTGATAAATATAGAAGAAACAAACCTTGAAAATAATAATGAACTAAGATCTCCTCCTAAAATATTACGAGATCATCCAACTCAAAATATAATAGGAGAAATAAATTCTCAAGTTAGAACAAGAAATCAACTAAATCAAATGGGTCATGTAGCTTTCATTTCATCTATAGAACCTAAAAATCCGAAAGAAGCATCAACAGATGATTATTAGATTATCGCAATGCAAGAAGAATTAAATCAATTTGAACGTAACAATGTTTGGGAATTAGTTCCCTGTCCTAATAATCGATCAGTAATTGGAACAAAATGGATTTACAAAAATAAAGTAGACGAACAAGGTAATATAACAAGGAATAAAGCAAGAGTAGTAGCACAAGTGTATAATCAA
The DNA here is from genome assembly GCA_030765085.1 of Allium cepa. Classification (NCBI taxonomy): domain Eukaryota; kingdom Viridiplantae; phylum Streptophyta; class Magnoliopsida; order Asparagales; family Amaryllidaceae; genus Allium; species Allium cepa. The sequence continues at coordinate 591,888,292 of CM060944.1, forward strand.
GAAGAAGGTATTGATTTTGAAGAAACTTTTGCTCCCGTTGCAAGACTGGAAGCAATACATATACTATTAGCCTTTGCATGTTTTCACAATTTTAAACTTTATCAAATGGATGTCAAAAGTGCATTTTTAAATGGTTTTATTAAAGAAAATGTATATGTAGAACAATCTCCTTTATTTATACATGAAAAATATATGGATCATGTATTTAAATTAAAGAAAGCGCTATATGGTCTTAAACAAGCACCTCGTGCTTGGTATGAAAGACTTAAAAGTTATTTATTAAACTCGGGATTTAAAATGGAAAAGTAGATCAAACACTTTTTATTAAAAATACCGCCAAAGGTATTTTAATAATTCAAATATACATAGACGATATTATTATTTGGTTCAACCAATGAAAATTTATGTAAAGAATTTTCAAATATAATGACTAATGAGTTCGAAATGTCTCATATGGGAAAATTATCGTATTTTCTTGGACTTCAAATCAAACAATTAACAAATGGAATTTTTATAAACCAAGAAAAATATTGTGCTAATTTAATTAAACGATTCGGCATGGAAAACACTTCTGCTAAACCTACTCCTATGAGTACCACTACACATCTCGATCGAGATGAAAATGGCAAAAGTGTAGATCAAAAATTGTTTAGAAGTATGATAGGTTATTTACTTTACTTAACCGCTAGTAGACCTGACATAATGATGAGTGTTTGTTTATGTGCGCGTTTTCAATCTAATCCTAAAGAATCACATTTAAGAGCGGTAAAACGAATTATGCGATATCTTAACAACACTAAAGATTTCGGTCTTTTCTATCCAAAGGAATGTTCATTTGAGTTAGTATCATTCAGTGATGCTGATTTCGGTGGATCTCGAACGGATAGAAAAAGTACAAGTGGTACTTGCTATTTCATTGGAAAATCACTTGCATCTTGGTTTAGTAAGAAACAAAATTGTGTCTCGCTTTCCACATGCGAAGCAGAGTATATATCAGCTGCTTTAGCTTGCACTCAAGTTATATACATGCAAGAAACATTTAAAGATTTTAATATAAATTTTACAAATTCTACAATATACTGTGATAATACAAGTACAATAAACTTATCTAAAAATCCGATTAATCACTCTCGTACAAAACATATAGATATTCGTCACCATTTTTTACGTGACAATATCGAAAAAGGAATAATTAATTTAGAACATATTTCTACCGAAAATCAAATTGCCAATATATTTACTAAACCTCTATTAGAAAACTCCTTTATAAAACTTCGACGAGAATTAGGTATAATATCCTTTAAAAATATTAATTAGATATACATTAGAAACATTTCCATATTTCAGTCGACTAAAACAAATTGTTCAGTCGACTGAATAATAATTTTAAATATTTTCAGTTTTGTTATATGTTACATTATATAATTTATAGACCACGCATTTGTAAAACTGAATTATTAAATAAGAAACATACATTTTAACAAAATCCTCTTTACCACTAAATCTCTATGCGGTTAAAATTCTTATTAAATTATAACCGCTATTTATTTAGTAAAATTCTATTATAAATAAAATCTTAAAAATATTTTTATTTTCAACTTGATTTTACGAATAAAATCTTAATTCAATATAAAATGTCATCCAACAACTCATTCTCTCCAATCAATATCACCTCGTCAGTTGATAACACTCCAACGTCACCAAAACTTCCCACACCAACACCTGCACATGAGCCGATTTACAAATGGGAAAATTATCGTACTGGTTTCACACCAGAATCCAAAAAGGCGAAACGCGGACTCTTTATTTCACCTGACACAAAAAGAAAGATTGATTAAATTCATCACTTCCAACAACAACAGATAGATCTTCAAAGAGAACTATACTTCGAACAAAAAGTTACAGCAAGACGTTTAAGCTTCCTAGAGCAAATTGGTTTACGCTTCTGTGGATCAAAGAAGAACGAAGTAGCTGAACCCCTACCTCGCCCCATTAGCTCTCTTGATCCTTCTTCATCTTATCGTACACCAGTCGATCCTGTGAATCCTTGGATGTCTCCTAAGACTCCTCAATATAGTCTGAATTCATGGGATATAAATTACATGAAGAATGAAGGAAAGAAGTCTCCTAGTTAAATTTTAAAATATTTGTATGTTGTTACATCAATATTTTTGTAACAACATCTTTAAATAAATTGTTTAATTTCAAAAAAATTAACTGAAACAACAAAAATGCATGTTTCAGTCGACTTAATGCCCCTGCTTAGTCGACTGAAAATATGGCAGAAAACAATATATACAAAGTTCAGTCGACTGGAACCATCTGCACAGTCGACTAAAATTTCAACAAAAAATTTCAGCAACAAAATTCAGTCGACTAAATGTACTACTCAGTCGACTGAATCTATCACAGAACACTTCGGCCTTTGATTCAGTCGACTGGACAGTATATTCAGTCGACTGAACGCTACTTCCCAAGCAAAAATTTCCCTTTTAACCACCAGATTTTACCCTACCAATTCACTTTTACCTCCTACAGACCTTCTTCCCCAAATTAATTTCGAAACCCTAGCTCCCAAATTCCTCAAAATCAAATCAATTCTCACCCAAATGGCACCAAAAAGATCACGAGCTTCATCTTCTTCATCCTCCGAGCCAATTGATGCTCAAATAGCACAATGGCTTTACGATGGAACCGCTGTCACTCGATGGAACAAGATGAAGAATTCCCGAATTTTCGAGCATTCTTTCGTTGATTTTCAAAGTTTTCAAACCTACAACATCCAAGCTTTAACAGATCTGGCAGGTTTAACTTCTCTTTTAGATTTGAAACGAAATGACCATGCCATTAATCATGTAATGGTAAAATTATTTTATGCTAATCTTAATCTTAGACACCAAACTCCAAGAAATCCAAACAATAGTGTTTGAAGTATGGTGTCTGGAAAGAAAGTTTGGTTTTCATTGGATAGAATAGCATACATTTTAGAGTCTCCAAATGTCGGGAGAAAGCTAGAGGAGATAGAATTCAATCCACACATTCGCGACAGCATAAACCATCGATTTATGGATGATAATATCAACTTTAGGGATTTTAAGTCCACCTCTCTTCGACCTATGGCGAGAATCCTCCATAAAGCCCTAATGAGAACGATTACTCCTCGTACGGGCTCATACGAAATTGTCTACCCAAATAACTATCGAGCTCTATATGCTATTTTTGGCAATATACAAGTTAATTGGGTACAGCTTATTCTTGATGAGTTTCTCACTTTCAACAATGGCAAAATGCGCACTATTTACTTTGGAGAGTACATCATGCGACTTCTACTAAATGTCGATACGCCATTACCTGAATCAGAGAATACAATGGTCCATCAAATTAACCATCGGACCATAAGCCTAATGCAACTCCCATCTCGACCTCCTCGCATAATATCACTTGCCGAATGGGAAGCAAGGAATCAAGAACAACAACAACAACCTCAACCTCTCCACGAAGAACATCTCGAGCAAGATGATGAAATTCGTCTTGTTGACCCAAGCTTCACTACCAACCAATCCTTAGGGATATTGTCAAGAAATCAACAAATTCTTGACACTCGTCTTAAAAAGGTAGATCATAAGCTTGACAAAATCAAAGGATTCTTCAACAAGCTTTGGGATGCAATCTCGTGCTCAAGCACCACTACTGCTTCAACATCTCACGGCAAACGTCCAGCACCTACGTTTACATGGACGACATCCGAAGAGCATACAAGTAGCAGCGCTAGTGGAGCTAGTTGTGGCCAAGGAGGAAGAGCACATAGACCACCAACAGGAGGACCCGTCATACGTGAACCAACAGGAAGAGAAGGTTCATATGACTGGGATAAGGATGAGTAATTTTGTTGTTTTAATGTGTATTTTTAACTTTCTAATAGCTTGTATAAATAGCCATTTTATGCTTGTCTGTCACAACATTTTTATTTCTCTTAATTCATGCTTACGCAAATACTCTCTATGCTTCAATGATTGTTTTGATAAATTATTACTGCTGTTAGTTCTTCCTTTTTGTCGATGACAAAGGGGAAGAAAATCTATGGTACTAACTTTGTTTTGTAGGAAAGAGTGCATACATTCAGGGGGAGAAAATAAGTAAAACGTCTAGAATAAATCAGTATTGTCATCAATCAAAAAGGGGGAGAATGTCGATACGCGGAGAATGTTGATACGCGAAGATTTTGATCAATGACAATGTGCTTTAACAAACAAGGAAGAAATATATGCAAATGCTAAAGGAAGATAGATGAAGACCAAACAAACTTAAAGTATGTTTTTACATATGTCATTAGTCTAGATGTATTGTTAAAATCTATCCTCAAGAAGCTTGCACGAACACTAGAAATTTTTTATAAACTTCATTTTTCAAATAAGTTTTAACTATGAAGGTTTTATGAGTTCAGTCGACTGAACAGGAACAGTCAGTCGACTGAAACTGGAACAAATTTATAAACATGCACAGTTTCAGTCGACTGAATTTCCTGCACAGTCGACTGAATTTGGTTCCGAAAATTTTACTTCATATTTTCAGTTGACTGAATTCCCTGCTCAGTCGACTGAATTTGAACCTGCGAATTTTCTCTGAAAAGACACCTTCTTCCTCCCAAGAGTTGCAACCTTTCATCAATAGAAATGGAAGCATCTCTTGTTTGCAACCTTTGACAACATATGCATCTCTTCTACAAGTATATATACATGATTCTAACATCATTTAATTTACCGAATTCTCTTGCTTTAATCTAACTATTCTCTTGATCATATTTTCTATATATTCTCAAAGCAATCACTAATCTATTTCTTGAATCATTGTTTTGTTTATAACATTCTTTTGATTCATAGCAATTCACATTTCGTAAATCTTCACAAACACATTGCATACTCTCGAGGATAAGATTATAGGAATATTGTACTACATTAGACTCATTAGTGTTGACAAGAACACAACAAGTCAAATATTGCATTTTAGAAATTGAGTTGAAGTCCTCTTCGGTAGTTGAGGCAAGAAATCCCGTTCGGTTGTTCGGGTAAGTTGTAAACCTATTCCTCCAGGTGAAGTGAGGGTGTTAGTTAGTGAAATTCCTAAGTGAAGCTTAGGGACTGGACATAGGACGAGAGGTCCGAACCAGTATAAAATCCTGGTGTCTCCTTGCATTTACCTACTTTATCTACCTAGACTATTTCATTATTCCATATTACACGATCCTACCACATAACCCCTCTTTCAGTTTCAAAGGCTAAAGGTGCACCATTTTGAATATTTTGACGTTCTGGAGCTGTTGAAATATTTTTTTGCTGCTGTTGTTGTGTTTCATTTGTATTTTCATCATCAAAATCTACTAGAAGTTGCTGCACATTTATGTTGCTGCTACATATCCATATGTTTCCTGCATCAAAAATGACATCCCGACTAATAACAACTTTCTTAGTGATAGGATTGTACAACTTGTAAGCTTTTGAATGATCACTGACATCAAGAAATATGCATTTTTCTCCCTTGTCATCTAGCTTTCTCCTCTTCTCATCTGAAATATAAGCATAAGCGATACATCTAAAGATTCAAAAGTGGTATATAGCAGGTTTTCTTCCACTCCATGCTTCCTAAGGTGTCATATTTTTAACAGCAAGTGTAGGACTTCTATTCAATATTTGGATGCTACCGTAAGCTGCTTCAGGCCAGAGTTATCTTGGAACACCACTTGTTTTCAAAAGGCTTCACACCATATTCATGATAGTGCGATTCTTCCTTTCACATATATCGTTCTATTGTGCTGTATAAGTTGTTGTAAGTTGTCTCTTAATACCATGAGACTCACAAAAATTTGCAAACTCATGTGAATTGTATTCTCCCCCATGATCAGTGCGAAGAACTATGATTGGATTGCCAACTTCTTTTTCAACCAACGCTTCATAGCTTTTAAATGTAGCAGAAGCTTCAGATTTTTACTATAAAAGATAAATCCAGTCTTCCAACTAAAATCATCAATGAAAGTGATTATGTATCATTTACCTCCATTTGAAGATGGAGTTACTAGTCCACAAATGTCAGAGTGCACCAACTCTAATGTTTTTTTGCTCTCCATAAATTTCTTTTCGAAAAAGAGTGTTGTTTACTGACAATACAATCTTCACAAACAACCGATGGGCAATCAAATTGTGGAAGACCGGCCAACTTTTGTTTCTGCTACAAAGTTTTCAAGCCATTAAAGTTGAGATGACCATACCTAAGAAGCCAAAGCCAAGAAAAATTCTTTAATTTAGTTGAGAAACATGCGTGGTTGGTGTTGTGGAGGGAAGCGGAAACATTCGTTTTGTCGTCATGTTGACTTGAGCTATCAAGCCCATCTCGAACTCGACAAATACTATTTTTGATGGAGAACTCATACCCTTTCTCTTGCAATTGTCCCATGCTAAATAAATTAGTTTTAAATTCTGATACAAAAGGAACATTAGAAATAGTTTGTATAGAACATTCTTTGGTTTAAATGGTTACTTTTCCTTTGCCCGTTATAGATACCGTCGAATTCTCTCCAAACTTTATAGTATCATGATAAGATTCATCCAAATGAGAGAACGCAGATTTATTTCCACTCATGTGATTGCCGCAGCAAGCATTTAAGTACCACTAATTTTGATGAGTTTCATCTTTTGCATGGTATACCATTAGAGGTGATATTTCTTCTTCATCCTTTTCTATAAAATTAAATTTTTCTCCACGATTATTATTTAAATAAGTGCGACATTCAAATTTATAATAGCAATACCGATGACATCTATAACACCCAACTTTTGACTTGTCTACTGACTTTGGTTTATAGCTTGTTGAGTGATTACCACCACGACCTCTTCCTCTCCCTTGAGAATAGTGAAATTGGTTATTCTCTGACTGCTGTCAATGAGTTTTATTTCCTTTGCCTCCTCCTTTTGCTTGTGTTTCCTTGCTAGGTGATGAAGTATGATTCTTCGTTGAGACTTGCAAAGCTTGTTCCTTCTGTTCCTATTGACTCATCTTTTGTTTATGAATTTGTAAAGAAATTTGCAATTCATCAATTAAAAGAGATTCAATGTCTTTAGATTCTTCTATAGAGCAAACAACGTTATTGAACTTTAGCGTCACTGATCGAAGAATTTTCTCCATGATTGTTGTATCATCCATCTTTTCGCCATTGATCCGCATTTTATTTGCAATCATCATTGTACTTGAAAAGAAATCTGAAATCGACTCTCCAATTATCATCCGCAATGTTTCAAACTCAGTCCGAAGTGCTTGGAGTTGTACCCGTTTCACCTTTGCATCACCTGCATATTTCTTCTTCATAGAGTCCCAAATGTCATAGGATGTATCTTTGCAAAGAATTGTCTCCAAGATTGACCTATTAATGGCTTGGAAAAAGCAGTTATGGCCCTAAGATCCTTCAACTTCGATGCATTCAACATAGCTTTCTCTTGATCCATCGGTACCACTCCAGCTGCTGATCGGCTACTTCGGACTCAACAACCTACCAATACTCTTTTGATCTTAATAAGCTCTCCATTAGCATGCTCCAATGATCATAGTGGCCATCAAAATTTGGAATTGAAGGTTGAATAAAATTTTCAGAAGCCATGTGCACTTGGCCCTGATACCACTGTTATAAAACAAGAATTGAATAAGAGAATAAAAACTATAGCTTTTACTTCTTACTTACTCACTAAAAAATACAAACTGGTGCTCATTATATAGAGCCATAAAGTAACAAATATATCTAGGAAATAGGATCTCAGTAGTAGCTATAAACTAGGAAATAACTTGTAATTCACGGCTAAATTTGTGCTGTAGAATAGGACAAATTTTATTACTTAGTCTAAAAGGACATGTCATTTTACAAAAAAAAAATCAATATACCCTGAATATATTGACTATAATAAAATCCAAGGTTCAAATTTCCGTTTCCGTTTTCATTCCGTTCATTGGTAATTTTAAAATTTCCGGTTCCGTTTCGAAAATTCCGAAAGTTCCTCTTTAATTTCTATTTTTTAATTCCGGTACTTTTTTGCTTTAATTTGCTATATACGCTAATAAATATCAAATACAATTATAAATTTATAATACATTTTTTACATTACATATAAAATACACGCTTTAATTAAAAATCCATTATGCAAGATTTTGTATTATTCGTCTTAGATTTTAAAACTTAAATCAATTTTGAAAATTTTGTATTTTTTATTATGATTCAATGTAAATTAACAAAAGTATAAAAAAACATTTTTTATGAAACTATATGATTTCTTCTCCATTTATTTATTGTCCCGATTAATTTGTTTTCTTTTTTAATCATTATATATTTATTGTATTTTTTATTTTTTATAAGGTTTTTTCAATATTTGAAACTCAAATCCGAAATTTAGACCGGAGCTGGAATTTTAACCAAATTCCGTTCCGGTTATGAGCGGAACCGGAACGGAATCACCAGAATAACTGGAATTCCACAGGAATTTCGAACCATGATAAAATCTAGAAATATTGTAAACCTTATTTTTTCCTATCCATTTTGATTTTTTCTCCTTCTTTGTCGCTGTTTCATACTAATGTTGATTTGTATTGCACTTTGTTTCATTTTAAATTTTAGATGAGCAGTATGGTTTTTCATGTCGGATAAGGGTAGTTAAAAGTTTTTTTTATATTTTATGAAATAGAACTAAATCTTTTAGTGCATTGGTCTAGGAATGTCTTGTGAATGAGCTATGAAAATAGGAAATATTGGTGTAAAGCTCCTTTATAAAATCATGAAAGAGTTAGGTGACTATACATGTTGGATTTTAGATTTAAGCGAATATTAGGTAACTTCATGGAGTTGCGCAATAGCAAAATTACTTAATATTCTTGGAGTTGTTACTTACCAACAAATAGTAGCCAAACTTACCACACTACTACAAAACAGGCCATTTGCATCGGTTGTTTACCCCCCTTTTGCATCAGTTCAGCAACCGATGCAACAGGCTTAACACTTTTGCATCAGTTCTGAAACCAACAACTGATGCAAAATATCATGGTTGGTTATTTGAACACAGCCCCCATGTTGCATCGGTTGTAATGAAAACCGATGCAACAAAAGAACTTGTTGCATAGGTTGTTGTTGAAAACTGATGCAAACTAATCCCTCTATTGCATCGGTTTTTTGTAACAACCGATGCAAACTAATCCCTCAGAAACCATTATTAAAGTGCCCAAATAGACTATATATATATATTATATATATTTATATATATATTATTGATAATCCAAACGCCACAAGCCTGACAAAATAACTCGCGAATTAAAACATGAACAATTTCATTATTTGCAAGGAAAAATCTCATTATTACACAACATATTCAACCCAAATGTGCATAGAAATGCATGACAGTAATACACAAACTCAAGTCCAACTTTGCATTCACTTTCTCCTCACATAAACACTCTCTATATAATTCTCATGAAAACTAAAACTGTGGTGATGTAGCAGCATCAAAAGACTTCCTCCTAACCAGCAAGCAAGTAATCCTTTCAGGCTCCGCCCTCACATCATCAAGCATGCTAATCACAAAATCAGGCCTATGAAGAGCAAGACTGAGCCTATCCTCCCCCACCACAATCATACTCGCATCCAGCAACACATGCCATGAGTTCCTATGTGCTTCAGACACCCAATACACACTCACATCACTTCATCACTTCATTGTTTCATAACCGCACCAGTCACTCAACAGTTACCCCTTTGTCATCATCTCATCAACCTCCAGCAGTACTCCAGAACACCAGACCTCTTCAATTCTGCCATAAAATCAAATTCCCACATTCATTACTGCACATCACATTCATTACTGCACCATAACATATTCATCCACATACATACTTCAAACTCGATCAACTTCATTACACTGTCAACCTTCAGCCATCAGAGAAACCACTACATTCATCACAATATCATCACATTTTCCACTCACCTTGCAACTCCTCTGCATTTCACACCTGACAACAAACTGCTGCTGACAACTTACACAACTCCATACACCACAACTTTCCTTACTCACACCAAACATTCACTTCATATTCACAACATCAAGTTTTTGCTGCCTCCAACCATAAACTTCTGTCGTCAAAATCCACTTCTCTGTTCATCTCTTCATCCTTAAATATAACATTCATCTCAAACCACTCACTACACAGTTCAGAACATCACCATTATCTATGCTACCATACCATCCCATACACCCAGCCACCAACGCATAACCCTTCCATTATCTGCCAAATTCATTTCAGAGCTGTTGCACACTTTGATCACTTCATAGTCCATTTGATATTTTCTGCACTTAGCTTATAAAATTAGCTACAGACTTCACAAATCCTACTAAAATTGTTTGTTCATCAACCTACAGACTTCACAAATCCTTATAATTAGCTCATATTTTTCCACTTTGATCACTTCACCGATACAAACTTGTCCATCAACCATTTCAACTGCGAATCAAACAAATACACACTACTTCATCAAACCACCCAACCATCTGTGCACACAACTTCCTACAAGCCTGACTACTTCATATATCATACTCCTATACACTGCCCTGACCCTCATCACATTGCTGTTGGTTCCATCTGATTTACCACACAACAACCCACATTCCACTTCTTCTAACCACTGTCCACCCAATCACTATCACCAACTCCTTCTGAATACTCCTCATCGACCAGCCACTTTCTGCCTTATTATCATCAACATCAAGAAAAAAGAAGGACAAAGGACAATCTCCACTGCTCATTTCTGTCAAACACTTCTTACTGCCTTCATAACTGCTTTGCTTACTGCCCTGATCTCCACCCTGCCTTTACCTTCCTAACCACTCAACCATACAAAATTCCCCTCTGACACAACTGTCAACACCATCTTCCCCTTGCTGCATATCAACTTGCCTCACTCATCACTTGCCATAATACTTCAAACATACTTTCTGATCCATCGCCTTTTGGCCTCTGCACATACCCATCCTTTTTTGCCTCTGTAGATACATTTGAATATATCATTGCAGATTCTTCCACCACAACTCTACCTCTTCTGGCCACAAACAAATCAGGCCACTTCAGTTTGACCCACACAACTCCTTTGCCCTATCAAAACCACATTCACTTCATATCATATAACACTCCAATCCCTTCAATTCCTACTACACACAGCCCTTACGCGCATACTCCTATCATTCACCACACTGCATTAGCCATCTTTCTGACATACTCGACAAGCCAAAAACAACTGCTCAATCTCACAACCTTCACAGCCCATATATACTGTCTTCTATTCTCCATTGCCAAGCACAACCAAAAAAAATTTCCATACCATCACCACCAGTTAATAAAACTTCTCGACGTTAACCACTGCCGAACTTCCTGCCATCAACTCACTCTATAATCAGACAAGCAACTCTCAGTCATTCATTCATACCTGACACACAAGCAAGAAACTCACAGCACTTAACACCAGTACTGCCAACCTTTCCACATTCCAAAGCAAACATCAAATCGCGCTACCATAAAAGCGATTTCACCCCTTGAATATTTCTAAACTCTTCTCCTCTCTTCCAGTTGCAGGCCAAATTTTGTCGATGCTCAAATATTCTTTTACTAACCAGAATAACAAATATATTTTGTTTAGCATAAAAAAAAAGTAAAATGATATCAGCCAAGTAAGCAAATTAATGGAACAAGTTTATAGTTACCTGCATTGGTTTACGCACTCGATCCAAACATCTCGGGAAGCAACATCACGAACGCAATCCCTTTGAATCCTCTACTACTTACAACGACGAAGTAATTGACAACCCTGCATGGCATTATGTTATTGCAAATCTAAAAACTAAAGGAAAAAAATGAACAGAACAAAGGCCAATGCAAGTGCTCCCCTTCACCTTGAAGCAGGGTGAGAAATAAAGGATTCCACCCAATGGACTGCATTGTTTGGAATGTTTGGAGTCTAAATTCCCCAACCAAATAGGTATGTGCTGTAAGCATAATTAATAATAGACAGTCTTTGCTAGTAGGACTGTTAGCGACTAATTTAATAGAAGAGTTCATTAAATTAAACTATACTACTACAAGTACAAATTCAAAAGAGATCAAAAATGATTATCATAGAAAAGGAAATGTGCAGTTTAGTTATTCATCAACTAATTATCAATCATGTAAACAGGATCAAAGGCACATAAATCGTAAAAATTTCTTGAAGTTAATAAAGAATATTCAACTGAACAAGAACATGAATACCTTTAATCCAGTTGCGACGAGGTTCAAAACGATAGGTAGTTCCATCTCTTCTTTGCTAAAAGAATACTCTTTTCTAGCTACCTATTCAAGAATTTGAAACGAAAACTTTCAACCAAAGTACATGATAATAAAATGGTCATTGTTGTAACAAACCATTATACTGATTGAATTGGTCTTTTAACATCCTAGGTTTCCAAATTATGTTAAGCTGCATATGTTGCAAATGTGTACTTGCCAATTACCTTAAACATAACATCATCTCTTCAAACACGAAGGCAAATCTATATTGACAAGCACAATTGCATGCAGTCTATCCTCAATACAGCAAGAAAGAATAAACATCCCATGGATTGTTAATGTTTCTTATGAAATACAAGGAACATTGTATGTTAGTTCACAAATTGTTTTTGTAGAAGACTAGCACAAAATGTCAAGTCAAATCCTCCTTCAGGCGTATCTCCAATTCAGTCGAACACCGCATCTGCTTCCAAAAAGTCTTCCTCAGCCGTATAACTACATGATAAGTCATATTCAACTGCAACACCATCGTATTATGTATGACATCAATTAATTGTTTTTTCTAAAAGAATCAGACGCTTACCCGCTCTTTGTAATTATGCATTTCATTCCAGCTGATTTAGTTGCTGCAAGGCCTATTGCACTATCTTCGACTACTACACAACTGAAAGCAAAAGTGGTATTATTTAACCAACACCACATTGTTACCAGTATCATACTGACAACATTCCACATTTGTGTGTGTATATACATGAATTTGTCTTCAATACAGTAACATTAACAGTTGATGGATATAATGCATGTAGATTCTAAATCAGGTATTTGTTATTTAACATTGTTTATAGGAAATTTGATAAATGCCAAATGTTACTGAACCAGGAAAACAGTTCATATATCTGGAGGGCTCAATATTTAGAATGCTTGCAGCAAGCAGATAGATTGCCTGCGAGGATAAGAAAATTCAAATTACAATCTTCCTTATTATCGCAGAATGGCTCAATGGCTGATTCACTGGTACTTCTTATTGAATACGAATATTATAGGCAACAAATATAGTGTCTGAGGTATAACTACATAGGAAAATATATAAAAATACCGGATCATATTTCTTGCGAGGAACTACATCACCAGCAAAGATTTGAATCTTCTCCGCTCGTTTTGGGTCTAGCAAGAAGGAAACTATAACCGAAACCTGCATAGACTATAATTTTTAGTTTCATATCTAAGAGTTTGGTATCTAAAAGTATATATGAAGCAATGTATTAGTTAAAAGGAGAGGTAAGCTGATTGATTTCTAGTACTCATGCAATAGAATGTAGTTCATCCAAGAGAACCTATATGTATTAGTTAGTGATATAACTAACTAAAATATGGAACCTGATATCCATACCGCCTGCTCGTTTGAAGTACTGCACACGGCAACTTTCACTCCATTGGATAGTGCCTCATCAATTAACCTATATCATTGGTAAAAATATTCAAATTATGCAAATATATTATCTTAGAACATATAATGTGTGTTTAACATTGGCAGCAGATTGAGGAGCGAAACCTAGAAACACCAGGTCTAAGTGGAAGAAGCTTTTTCTCAATTAATGCCATAAACAGTTCTGTTTTTCTCTTATGAAGTGCAGCTATAAAATCTTTTCTTTCTCCTTCTGTGCTTGGTGCATTAGTTGGCAAACCCGTCTTGTTAAAGTATGATGTCATTCTAAATTCATGATTGAAAGATAATATCACAATTCAATTACCTGATATATATGTTAGGGACAAACATATGCATCCTTCTAGTAAGGTGTACATGCCTGGAGTAGAAATACCAGAGTTAGCAGCAAGGCAGATGACACGACGCCATGCAGCGTGTCTTTCTATTATCTCCTTTTCAAATTCCAGTCGACAAGAAGATTCGAAAGATCCGCATTCCTATCATATGCCTTCTTAGTGCGATCCAAGAAAATCGCTCTAATAATGCATCCACCCTTCCAAATTCTGGCAAGCTCGCCCAACTTCAAATCCCACCCCTTCTCCACGCTCTTTGCTCTGATCAAATTCGTACCTTGCGCATAGCTGCAAATTTTAGATGCATAAAGAGCTTGCCTCACATCATAGATAAGTTTAGCCTTGTCTACCACTACAGTTTTGTTAACCAAAATGTCAGGAAGCCCCCCGAATTTGAATACCAGCTTGAACCTGTTCATCTTTCAATCCACTGAGGAATCTAGAATCCAAAGAAGCTTATATTATTGGAGCGGCTATGGAAAGGTCAGCTGCTTGTTGCACGGTCCATTTACCCGTACCTCGAACTCGAACTCGAACGCTAGACTTCAATCATTTACCAGCTCACTGTCTACTGCCCCTCGTCACTGTAGTTTTATCGCCTCCACCAACAACGATTTCCAAATCGCGAGTTCCTAATTCACTGAGACCAACTACACGTGACCAACCCACCAGCGACTGAAATCCCCAAATCAAATTCAACGCATCGAATCCCCTAGAATCCGCAACTGAATTTGAGAATTGCTTACGAGAGCCGATTTTGATTTGGCTTTGAGATTTGCTTTTGAATTCGAATCGAGACATGAGTTTATAAATTGACATTAGATTTCATTTGATTTGAAGTTGTTCAATTTGATTTGAAGTCGTTCGATTGAACGAATATAAAGTTCTTTTGTTTTCTTTACGGAGGAAGTGGAGGGATAAATGAAAGCTAAGCGGGAAATAAAAAGTTAAGGGGAGGGAAAATGAAAGTTGGAGTAGGAAACAGATGAAAAATGAATGCAAACTAATGTACTTGCATCGGTTGAATTTAAAACCGATGCGACTGAAACTATTTGCACGTACCAATTGCATCAGTTGTTGGTGACAACTGATGCAAATTTGATTTTTTATTACCTATTGCTTTTCACGTACCAATTGCATCGGTTATTAAGATGGAACTGATGCAAATAGTTCTATTTGCATCAAGTTTTACTTCAATTGATGCAAATGAGGCGAAGCAATATGCACTTTTTGTACTAGTGCCAGCAAAACAGTAGCGAAACTTAGCAGCAAAAAAGTAACACAGGATTTTTACTTCTTTGATAGCAATATTTCAATTCCAGTTTTCCTAAATAGATTTTGTCCAATTTGTGCTTCTCATTTTATCAAAATCTACCACATATGGTGGATATAACCACTTCAAGTAAGAATTGCTACCTGTAAAGCATGTTAATGTTAGTAAATATATTGCATAATTATTGAAACACCGTTTAAATTTTAAAGTAGTTTTATTATCACCAAACAAAAATGTGCATATGAGATGCATTATGATAAATCTAACAATATCTTCATCAAATTCTTTGTCTACATACACACACATACATCCATACGTATGTGTACATATATATATATATGTATGTATGTATGTATGTATGTATGTATGTATGTATGTATGTATGTATGTATGTATGTATGTATGTATGTATGTACGTATATGTATATATACATATACGTATGCACACACACGTGGGTGTATCTTTCTATCTCTTTTTTGTTTATCTTTTCATTCGATAACAATTATTTTTCTAATAAAGTTTAGGCAAATCGGTGGTTTATACCTTTTTCTCTTTGTGATAAAAATGTTATTACTTATCCTTCTGTGTGAATACCAAATATTTCTGAATTTTTTTAAATCTTTTTGAATTTTTGCAATACCTTTTCTAATTATCTCCTTTTCAATAAATAATTGTATATCATTTTGAACGGAGTAGCTCTTATATATCCAAATGTTCCAGTTTCAAATACTTTGTTAGTCCATATATAAATTTCATAAAACTTTCTAGATTATTTTTGTAACTTTTAATCTCATTTGTTTTTACATCTGAATCAATTCCAAAATCATTTAGTTTTGAAATATGTTCAAAAAGGCATAGGTTTTTTTCTTTTTTATTAGCCAACAGAATTAGGCTCATCACAAGAGTTATCTGATGACACTTTCATTAATGATTTTTGTTCATCCGGTAAGAAAATCAATGTTAGTCTGAAATTTATCAATTGGGTAACTATGTGAAGTATAATACAAGAGAAAATATGTGTGCATTATATAACTACCTTTTCAACATTAGATTATAATTGAATAAACAAATACATAAAGGAAGTGGAAGCCTGAAGAATTGTAATATGAACAAGTATTAATGCACACATATGAATGATCATTTTGATGACTTTAGCCTTCATCATTGATTTTTTATTACCTATCTTCATACATGTTTTTTTTAATAGCGATAATGATATGTTTTATGGATTAATTTTTTAAACTACTATTGAATAAGTCGTGAACAACTTTTTATCATATGCATGGATTGCAACTTATTGCTCAAGTACGCTCGTCAACAATCACAATGAGTTAAAGACAGTTTTAATTGTCAACTTATTTAAGAAGAATAGAATTCTTTATGAATTTTGTATGGTAACTTAAAAAAGGAAAAGTACAACATATGAAGAAAATAATATATATTCAACAGTGCTACATAGTAGAGATAATAAGAAGCATAAGAATGGTCAATTTTTATATATGACATCCGGAGACATCAAAATTCAGCACTTAGTCGAACATATATCAGCTTTTGTATCTCTATGAATGTACATGTGATAAATTACTATTTTGCTTTAGGGGTGTATAATGAAGAGAATATATAACAAATAACTATATACTCTTAAGGTGTTCTATTTTATATAGACGAATGTAATTAATGAAGTAGAGTGCACCTTTTTTTCCATGTTAAAGATCAATTAAAATTTATAATATATGAAAAGCGCAAGAAGGCGCCCACTTTTGCAAAATTAAGTTGCACTTTTGTAAAATTTACGATATTGTTTTCTTGATGTTCTTAGACTTAAAAAAAAAATTATACCCAAAAATTTACTTTCGCATGTTAAAAGTAAATTAAAATTGACATATGTGAAAAATGCAAGCATATGTACACTTTTTGAAAATTAAGTTGCACTTTCATAAAATTTACGCTATTGTTTTATTAATGTTGTTTAATTTTTTTCTTTTTAATTTTACGAAAGTATGTTTGCATTAAAAATTTACTTTACTTTGTTAAAAGTCTATTAAAATTTAAAATATATTAAAACTTCATTAAAACTCTAATAACTCAAATTATTTGGGTTTCCTACATTCAAATAATTTAATCACATAATGAGCACAAGATATTTATGTATTAAGGTCATTTGTTAAGTTACTAATAATTGATAATTACTAAATTTTAAATTAAAAATTAACATAAAATTTCATTTTAACTATACAGTAACGATAGAAATTACACAAAATTCCTATGGTTCATCTAATGAAATATTTTATTGTAATGTTCTTTTCTTCCGATTCAACATATGTAGAAATATGTACAACTTTTTGATTCGGACTCAACCTTATTATTGGACTGTTTGCATTTCAATTTATTTTGCAAGTAACTCTGGTTTTGAAATTAATGGACTTCGATATTGAACTAGATTCTATTTATGAATTTGCATTTTTCTTCACGTTTATTTTTCAAAATTGTTGATGGCACGTTGCGAAATGGCAAATAAGCAATTTTTATAACTAATTTCACGTTCTATACAAGTCTTCCATTTTCGACTGAACTCTTCACATTATAGTAGTTAAAAGCATTCTAATCCAGCAACGCATGTTCTGCGTTTGACATGACGTGCCTTGCGATTCACTATAGTTGCATAAATTCAACATTTTAACGTAATAGGTTGCTAAATTAAAAAAAGAAGGTTTTTACAATGTAACTTTGGAATGGTACATGAATGCAGCTGTTTATTTGGGTACATTAACCATGTGTTTCTTTTATGCAGTAAACAGTAAATAGCATATGAAGTTGATGGATTAAACCGAAGTCTAGCAGGAGACTACTATGAAATCACCTATAACGGGGAAAAGGAATTGAAGGTCAAATCCAAACATTTGGTTTGATTGGTTGTTAAAATTGAGGTAAATTCAACGCGTCTAATTCTATTTTGACAAGACATATATGAGTGCATGTAATGTTATCCGGATTCTCTACTACAAATAGACATCTTTTCTAATACTTAACGTTTTCAATACAACACCCAATTGCTCACTTGCTAAAAAAACTTGATGTAATGATCCAAAAAATTTATCAAATTTTGTAATGAAAATATTTAAATTTTTTTAATATTCGAATATAACAAATAAGAAGAAAATCAAAATTTGAAAAAGCGATTTGATTTTAATAAGGTATTTTTAGATGATTTTATAAGATTTTTCCATAAATTTTAATCTAATAAATATTTAATCTGTTTGACATATTTTATGGCAAACATTCATGTTCTTGAAATTTCATAAATAAGATAATCGGTGTATTTTATTGTTGTTTAGTGATCCTGTCGTATTGTTATACATGATCATATTTTTATCGTTCGCGATCTATACGCGAGCAAAATATTGTGTAAGGGGTGTCATGTTTGATGGTTTCTTAGCTTGAAAGTTTGGTGTTGCTTTATTTATACTTTATATGATCATCTCACTTCACTTCTTTGATTTACTTTGATTTGATAGGTTCTTAAACTTTGAATATCTTGGTTGCTTAGCAACTAAGTGTCATTGTTTTTATAAGTATGCTCTCATCAACACTCTTTTTTGCTTCATTTCTTCTTCCTACGCTTTCATTTTCTTTTTCCTGTAAATAAAAACATAGTCCTCTTTCAAGCGTCAAAAATCAACATCTTCCAATCCGATCAAAATTTGATAAAACTTCCAACATGAAATTGTTTGTTTCCTTATTTAGTATTTTTTAAAATAACTGCTCATTGTTTCATAGAGGGAGGTGGTTGGAATTAGTCAAAACAGTATCGGGTGAATATTGATCTTTTTTCGACGATCACGGAATGACGAAAGGAGAGCATGGTTGGGTCGTATGGTCGAGTCTTATGGTCGGGTCGAGATTTTTGGAGTTGGTCTCGTGATTTTTGGAGTTCGAATCGTCGTGGAGAGTTAAATGAATGGATTACTTTCATCTTTCATTTGCCAATGGCATGATGGTCTAGAGAAGGGATGACAATGACTGTGAACAGGCTTAGGTCGAGGCCGAGGCAGGAAGGCCGATCGGAGGAAGTCTAGTGGCATGTGGTGGTGGCCCGATTAGGGTTTCAACCTGTATATTTTTGGACTTAGGTTTTCTTTACCGCTAGGGTTGATCAAGTGCATCGAGCGTGGCGTGGCAGGTTGGAGGTGAGGTGAGACGTAGGCGATCTACGTGCTACAACGCCGGGTTTAAATTCCATGACGTATGCTATGAGACGTCTCTTAGAGGTCGGGAATGGCCGAGGTGATATCATGTTTAGTATTATCCATACCATCCATTGGCTTCGGTACATTTCTATAGAAATGTACTGTGCAAGAGGTAGCCTTTACCTTGCTATTCATTGGAAATACGTCCTCCAATAAGTGCCTTCGGACTTAGTTGTAAACCTATTATGCCATCAAATTTAACCAATGTAACAACTTCGGCTATTTGAATATGCTTATTTGAAAGGTTTATAAAGAATGTCATTAAAAATAATATCATTGGGTTTTACGTAAAAATGATTTGGTTATCATAAGGTAAAAACTCATTCCGTGTTTTTGTGTGACCTGCTTTTATGAGCCTTTTTTCCAATACTCGTATTTTGAGTTTTTCACACCAGTCTCATGACTTACCCAAAGTTTGTTTTCTTCCCCATAAACTTTTGGTGCTCTATTTTTTCGAACAACCTAGTAGTCAGGTTTAGCATGGAGCATTTTAAAAGAGCTCGGAGCATGAAGCTAGAAGATTCTTCTGAATATTATTATCCATTTCCACCATACTTATGTACGACTGTATTCTGCATTTGTAAGGATGGAAATTTATAACTGCCCATGTTAATGTTTAGTTAAAATCTGATAAATGTATATAAAATTTTCCATTATAAAGATTATATGTTGAAATAATATATGTTATTCCACTCGTGTAAGATTTTGCTCTGTGTCTTTATTTTCTTTCTTCCATAACTATTCATCTTTTCATACAAATTGAGTTGGACACGTGTGGTTTGTTCTTAAATTGTACGGAATTGTGGGTCGTTACACTTATTGATACGTTGCATGCGGGAGTTGTCGATACTAGATTTGATATGCTTCACGAAAGTGTTCGGCTGTTGAGTAAGTTATGTTTACCTTATGGTATATTCTATCTAGGAAAATAGGGCACTCGGAAGGTACATTCTAATCCTTGTTATAGAGATTCGCTTTAGGTTTCCATGAAAAATCCATATTCTAACGTACTTAAGTGGTTTTGGTTATACTCTTAATATTGTTTATTTAACTGTACTCTGGAAAACCAGACGGACCGGTAAACTCCTAAGGTGAATTTAGTTGTCTCTAACTACTTCAGCTCATGGCACCTATAACCTCCGAATTCTATTTTTTACAAGAGTATGAGCAAGGTAGGGTTCGAACCTGGGTTAGTTACCAAACCTTAGCACCCTCAATATTTTTATGATGTGATCAGTATAAGCATCACAGTTGTTTTCTAATTTATATTCTACACCCTAGACATTATCTATTATATTGCTTTATTTACATATTATATAGTGATTCTTTTGAGGGGATAACTATCACGTTATTCTGTGTAGTCTCTAAAGTACTATTAAACGTTGGTCGCATATTTCTTGAGTTTCTAATAACAGACTTATGTGTGACTCATGGTTTTATATTTTTCATATTTTCATGGGTGCTTTTTCGAGTAGGTGAGAAAGATGAGTTTTCAGTAGTGTTTATTGGAGCTCGAGGAGATGAGCTGGATGTTTCACATACCATAGTATTCCAGCTGCAATACTATTATGTATATATCAGTAATTGTGAGGACAAGTTTTTATAATTTTCTAGGCTGATGCTAATATTTATAATTGTAGCTCTGAAATGCTGTGCATCTTAGAGTGACAATTTGTACTGTCTTTTGATATTATATGTTATCGTTCAGCAGTGAGACTCTGATATTGTGTTCTCTTCTTTTTTGTACTATTTTCACTTTTGTTTTATTTACCCTACAAGTTGTCTTTTCGGGTCTTGGGTATTCAGCACACGAATACCATATATGCATTTAGTGTCGACATTTTGGGGCAAAAAGGCGAATCGTTACAAATTAGGTTGGGCTTAGTTGTGTCGTATTGACTTGAGTTGAACCGGGGTTCGTCGAGTTGTCTGGGGAATTATACTTGCAAGAAATTAGAATAACGGTAGCAATAAAACATGGATACCGCCTCGGATTGTTAGCATACGATTGCTTAGTAATGCTTTTCCTGTCTTGGCCCAGTCTATTTCCATTAAAAAAAAATCTTTATGCAATTTTAATTATATGAAAATCTTTTAATCCTGGATGATCAATATTCTACACTATCATGAAGTAGTTTAAACATCGCATGGTAGATCCAATTTTAACTTCATTTGAGTAATTCTGTTGTACCTGCATCATATGAGATATTCTTTACACTTCGTCGATCGTACAATTTGTCTTAAAAAAAGTGTTTCGACAAAGAGATTCTCTATGTTTCTTTGGTTCCTTATTACTTTATTTTGTATAATTAAAAGGGTACTAGCATGATGTTGGGAATCCCTATATATATGGTATGCCAAAATCCGAATTTTATTTCTTCAAAAAAAAAAGGTTCAGAGCGCCCCTCGATCATCTTTTTTTTTCATTATAAAATGTTGTGTTACCATGACATAGAAAATACATATACCTAACAGATTTGAGGTTTGTATTATTTTTAGAAATTGAAAATGCTGATGTGTCGAAAAAGCACAGAGCATTCACACTATTTTTTGATGCTTTCATAAAAAATAACTAGGAATTTATTTTCCGATGCTTCCATAAAAAATAACTAAGAAATTATTTTCTGACTTTTCTAACAATGGACGTGGATAATGTGTTGGAATTCCTTCATACAAAAATAGTGTAAGTAAACATCGTAGTCGTTTTGTGCATAAAAAATGACAAATTTACGCAAACTGTCATTGTATAATGATAGTTGTGTGATGTGATATTAACCGTATATTTTCACCAATTTTTTGTTTTTTATAATTAATACCAAACCATATAAGTTTTAGATCGTTTTTGAAGAAAAATAATAAAAGAAAGTCACTTTTCCATTGTGCTTTGTTTTTTTGGCTTTGCACCGAAGGTCTCTATTTTCGATGTTGTTGTAAGAAAAGTCTCTATGATAATAAGTTTGTAAATTAAGTCCATGTTTTTTGTAAATCAGAAAGCGCAAACTATCTTGCGCTTTTCTTATAAAAGTGCAAGTTAACTTGCTCTTTTCAAAAATTTAAATTCTTTTAAAATTTTCAAACTTTTAAAAAAATTCAAAATTAAAAAGCGCAAACTAGTTTGCGCTTTTCTGATAAAAGTTGCAAGTTAGCTTGCATTTTCTGTCAGAAAAGTGCAAAGCATCTTGCGTTTTCTATTTTTCAAAAAATAGAGACTAAATTTATATACTGACTTTTCTTATAACAACATCAAAGATAGAGACCTGTAACTCGTTTCTTGTTGTTTTTTTTTCTTTGTCGGCCCTTTTTAAGTGTCCGCACATAACAAAATTTTTACCCGGTTCTTTCAATTTACAAAGGTTACATTTTGGACATATGATTTAAGTGTGCAACAAATGGCTCTAGAATTAAAAATGAAGACGTACTGAAAAAACTATAAAACAGCGGCAGTGGAGATCCATATCCATTCAACCACGTGATAAAATAGCCTTTAAAAATACCCCATGTTGCACATTTCCTTTCTCTCTATCCACAAGAACAACAGTACTTTCTTCACTGTATATAATAACAAGCTCTCATCTCCTCTTCATTTCATTTCATTTCATTTATACGACATTCAAGCTTCACAAAAGCAATCAATTAAATTTAAATTTACTAATCATGGATCAAAATGACTGTAACACCGAGCTTAGTTTACGACTAAGTACAAATTTAGATTCTTCAGGTTCAAGCAGGTGGATTACATAATCCAGATTTATTCTGAATTTCAGAATTTTATTTTAATGTTATTAACAGTGTAATGTCTTCATAACTGCAGAGTGGAAGATTGGTTGGAAGAAGCAACGGCAATCAGGAAAAATGATCAGCAAGAAAAAATGACCATCTTTTACAATGGCAAGATATGCATTTGCGCCGTCACTGAGCATCAGGTTTGTATTGTACGTTTTTTCACCTTTAGGAAAATGAATTCTACATTAAGTAAATAAAAGTTTGAAATGTCTGTTATAGGCTAGAGCTATCATAAGCATGGCAAATAAACACAGAGAAAGTGGTAGTTCTTCTTCTTCTTGTGAGCATGAGATGATGAATACACAATTTATGAATTCAGGATTGAGGATGAAGAGATCGCTACAGCAGTTTCTGCATAAAAGGAAGAGTCGTATGGATAAAATATCTCCTTATGCATGTAGAACATAGCGCACTATGTATAAATTATGAGTTTGTAACTTGTAGAATAACCCGATGTAAATTTCAGAGATGGTGAAGTTTGAGTAGTATTTGGTTTTCATTTTTGATTTTGACAATATAATAATATTGTTTGGATGTTTCTTTTGTTGCCATAAGCTGAATTGGCCATTTTTTTTCGTTTTTTCTTTCATTTGCATTTTCATTTGCGCATTTGCGCATTTGCATTCGTATTTGACTAATTAGTTTAGATCTTTTACTTGATTTATACATAGAGCTGCAGATTATGTTGAAATCTTGTGTGGAAACCATTTATGATTGTGCCTGCCATTAGGATATCATAGCAGTGATCCACATCTTTAGTGGCTTGTATACATACACTACAATGATACTTTGTCTTTGTCCAGCAATTAAATTAGTTGGGGGTTCGTTTATGCGTGTATATATAATATATGTCGATTAACACAAACCAAAAGATTAACAAAAACCAATGACAAGACCGTGACACCAAAAGATTAACAGAAACCAATGACAGTTATACTCGATTATTAATTATGAACAGATCAGCTATGGATATCGGTGAATTTTGACCAAACCCGGATCGAGCTATAATTAACAAGACATGACAAACAATGCTGTGAAAACCAACGTTTTAAATTTCGAGTCAATCCAAGTTCGTGTGCTTAAAAAATGATCGATGCAAGCCAAGAAAATCAAGTCACATTCATCACTTTGCATCGATCAAGTTGTATCCCTCATTTCGTGTCGATCAGCTTCGTATCCATCAAGCCCCAGCATGTTTGTATCCATCAGCAAGTAAGTCTACCTCATATCCATGCCAATTCATATCGATCAATGACTGTTTTAGTTCATATCCATCAAAGATAAGACTTCGTTCGTATCCATCCATACTGAGAGTGTACTTCGTATCCATCTGTCGGCCTTGTTCATATCCATAAAAAACCCTGTTTCATATCCATCAACTCGCGTCTTCTTCGTATCGATCGAATATGCACTCCGCTCCCATCATCTAAGGTTACTTCGTATCGATCAACGCGTATAAGATCGATACGAAGTACACCGCTGGCATCGATATAAAGATGGATACGAATTAAGTCACTTCGATGGATGCAATCCAACGATGCAAACAAAGACTGAAGTGGATGGATGCGAATGAAAGAATATGGGTGGATACGAATGGAGTTCAAAAAGGATAAAGGCTCGGTGAACACAACAAGAAATGTGAACCCACCTCAGTTTATCGCTCCACGTCAACAAGTAAGCACGTGCCTTTGATTGACACGAAGGAGATGAAGGCGAAAGAACCGATACAAACTCGTATCCATGTTGGAGAGCCCAATTCGTAACGATCATATCTCGTAATCCACAAGTTCAAATGCTATTAAATTTTCAGAGAAGCTTACGTACAATCTAAAGAATGTTCATACTCAATTTCGACTCGATTGAGCCAAATCTTGATCGATACGAAATTCGTTTGTATCGATCACGGACCGAGTGTAAACCACATGTGATCGATCGCGTGGTTCCACTCACGTGCCAAAAGAGGTCTACCAAGATATGAGCGAGATATTTGCATCATATACATATAAATAGCATCCCAAAGTCTACAGAAAAAGGACTTTTTGGTTTTTTTACGTCCAGACTCTGCCGGATTCATCACTATATTTCAATTGTACTGTTGTAATCAGTTGTAACTCATTGTAACTGGCGAACAAAAATCAATAAAGCAGCAACCCTTCAAAGTGGACGTAGGCTATAACGCCGAACCACTATAAATCGTGTGTTTCCACTGCTTTTCTTTGACATTTTGAGTGTTCTTGATATTTATGTTCTTTACATATTTGCTATTTGTGATCTGTGACTGTGAACGGATGCTTTCATCGACAATTGTGGGTTTTGTGACCAATTTTGGACAAACAATATATTAATCACTCATGGTTACTGCACTGGTTGGCATAATAATGAATAATGGGAAATAATGAATGTGGAAATATTGTTTAAGCTGTAAGCAAACGTGTGTCACACTTGGCCAGTAGTACCTCGTCTCTACTCCTACTCCTACAGTAAACATATATTTACGATTGTGCCTACCATTAAGATATCATAACAGTGATCCACATTGTTAGTGGCTTGTATATATACACTAAAACGATACTTTGTCTTTGTCCAGTAATTAAAATAGTTGGGGTTAATTTATGTGTGTATATATAATATATTAATCACTTCTCATGCAAAATGATGGCTACTATACTGGTTGGTATAATAATGAAATAATGAATGTCGAAATATTGTTTAAGCAAACGTGTGTCACACTTGGCCAGGAGTACCTCATCTCTACTCCTACTCCAACAGTAAACATATATTTATTTATCTCTAAGACTATCTATTTCACTCACAGTTACTATCTTATTGTTTTATTGATTTTGAGCCCATTGATCGATAGGCTAATCTATATTTTAATTTGTATTAACTATAGCATTCATTATAATAGGTCTTATTTCACCCAATATAAATGATGTTCTCTTGTTCTGAACTACTTTGTATAACTAATAACAAAAACAAACAACACCCTTTGTTTTGTTTTGATTTTGCTGTTGACGAAAAATAGCATGAACTGTTTATTTGTGATGATCAATTTCTACATTCCATACGTGCGGTTTGAAATTTGCAGTTATGAGACGTTTATAGCTTGAGGATTTATATTCAATGCTACTACCTAATCGTTTTACAGTAAAATATGTAGTAGTTTATGATTATATGGTTGGATTATGGGAAATGTGGTTTGAATTTAGAAGCAAGAAAATATTAAATATTCACTTTATTTTCTTATGCATCCAATGTAGTGCATGCAACGAGAGGAAACGTCCATTTCCTTCTTTTGAATTGTTCAAAATGACATTTAAAATTATTGTTACAAATGCATACAACCATTATCATACAGAAAATGAAATTGTTCATACTTATTTTATTCATGGACGTCCAACAAACGTGACTATCGTAACTCATTTAATATTCTTTATTGAATATATTATGATATCGAAGACTCGATTCTTAGATACAAAGTTATGCTCTGTTTCTTTTCTTTACCGTTGAAGACTCCGTTGTTAAAAGTCGGTCTATGCAGCAAATTAGAAGTAATAAAGCACATGAATTTGATGGCTAAACAAATGCAAATCAGGCATATTAAATTATCCAATGGCTATCAGTAGAGAAGAAAAAAGAAGGTAAAATCCAAACATTATGATCGGTTGTAAATATGGCATAATAAAATGACGTGTGTACACCTTCCGTGTTTGGACTGGCATTTCATGAGTAGGAGACATCCATCTGCAGTGTCCCACCAGACTGACTGTTGTAGAAATGAAGTATTTGATTTTATTGAACAATGTATTTCCATACTTCTTTTTTGATACAAGCCTATGTATTTATATTGTACAAAGTGGTGAAATAAGCGAACAGAACAATATAAATGGGCCTGGTCCACTATATGCAACCGCATGAAATAAACGGTTTGCCTGCTGGCTTTTGTAATTGTTATTCTTTTAGTAACCCCATCAAACCAGTTCGAAGGTTAGAATTTTCATATTCTCAATAATGGCCATCACGAACAAAAAATTCTTCATAAATTTCTCTTCAAATCTAGTTAATCTTCTCTCCAGTGATGTTTTATCAGATCTAAGACGTTCAATACAGTCATCAACAACATAAAGTATGAGATTTGCAAATGGAATTAGTGAGGTTGAGAGATGTGGAAAAGTCGAGGCTTCATTTTGGTGAGTAGATCTCGGAACTCTTTGTTGCTGGCAAGTAATTGAAGCACTACGCCTTAAATCTGAGTTCTCTTCATCGATATTCAATTCATTTCTGAATCTGGCAAAGTTATTCTTCGATAGTGTTTTAGTAAAGACGTCTGTTTTTTGGTAAGCAGAAGGTATGTGATTAACCCTCAATTTTCCCTTTATGACTTGCTCTCAAACGAAGTACAAGTCCAGTTCCATGTACTTCATTCTGAAATGCAGTACTGGGTTTGTTGTAAGTGATATAGCACTGAGGTTGTCGCACCATATAGTTGTTGTAGTATAAGTTTTGATCTGTAATTCCTTTAGCAGTGATTCCACCCACATAGTTTCATCAGTTGCAATGACCACACTTCTGTATTCTGCTTCTGTACTAGATCTAGATGTCGTTGGTTATTTCTAAGCACACCAAGATATTGGAATTTTTTTCTAAAAAGATAAAATACCTAGTTGTCAATTTTCTGTCATCACTGTCAATAACTCAGTCTGCATCTACGTAGCCATTGATGTTAAGTGACTTGCTTGCATGTAGATTAAGACCCTGATTTCTGGTGCCTTTAAGGTATCTCGGTATTCATTTAACTGCCTTCCAATGATCATCTAGTGGTTTTTGCATAAATTGATTGGCTTTATTGACACTGAATGATATGTCTGGCCTTGTTATTGCTGCATATTGTAATGCTCCAGTAATGCTTCTGTGTAGTTTCTCATTTTCTATTGGCTCTCCTTTGCTCTTTGATAAGTGTAGATCATTGGTCATTGTGTTGGGAGAGGGTTTGCCTTATCCATTTTTGCCTTTACCAGAATTTATGAGATATATTTCCTTTGACATAGATGTAACTTGTTGTTAGATGTCCTTTTAACTTCTATGCCAAGAAAGTAGTTTATCTCTTCCAAATCTTTAATTGAGAACTCTTTGTCTAATTGTTGTATGACTTTGCTGATTTCAGTCTCACTGTTACATATAATTATGAAATCATCAACATAAATAAGCAAGTACGTAATAGTTGTATTAGAGAATTTAATAAAAAGGGAGTTGTCAGATTTTGTTGAGATATAGCCAAGGCTGACTAGTGTCAGTTTCAACTTATCAAACCACACTCTTGGTGCTTGTTTGAGTCTATAGATTGCTTTGTTTAGCTTGCACACCAGTCTTTCATTCCCTTGTTGTATGAATCCAAGTAGTTGTTCCATGTATACCTCCTCCTGCAATATACCATTTAAAAAAACATTATTTACATCTAATTGTTTAATGGTCCAATTCTTATACAAGGCTATAGTTAATACAATTCTAATGATGGATGGTTTCACAACTGGTGAAAAAGTCTCATTAAAATCAAAGCCACTTTGTTGTGAATACCCTTTTGCCACCAATCTAGCCGTGTATTTTAGAATTGTACCATCAAGATTTTCAGCCTATAAGTCCATTTACACCCTATAATGTTTTTATGTTCAGGTAACTGAACAAGGTCCCAGGTTTATTACTTGTAAGTGTATCATATTATTCCTTCATGGCAATCTTCCACTTTTCATGTTGTATTGCCTGGTAATAAGTACTGGGTTCCACAGTAGTCAATTCTGCATTGTGTATTTTTGGTTTGAATATACCACTTTTTGTTCATGTTATCATATGATGACCACTATTTACAGGAGCAGTCTGTTGAGTTCTATCTTCCACTATGTTTACCTGGTGAGTATTGGATGATTGAAGATCATTCAATGCTTGGTAGCGATCTACATGACTAATGCTGCCTTGTTGTGGAGACTGATATGGACCTTCAGATTCTTCATTTTGCTCATGGCTTGAGGTACTTCCAATTATTTGTTGCTGTTGATCAACATTGTTCTTATTTTGAGACAGCTGCCTTTTAACTAGTATGATTACTTCAGGTATTGGAGGTATGGAATGCTTTGGGTTATACAGCTTTTTTGTAGTATTGTTTTCAGATTTTCTAAAAGGAAATTCAAACTCATTAAAAGTCATATGTCTTGATATATATGCTCTACCCTTACCGTCAAGACATTTATACCCATTTTGATTAGCTACATATCCCAAAAAAGTAGAAGGAGCTGACCTGAACTCTAACTTGTGTGTCTTGTAGGGTCTTAAATAGGGGAAGCACAGGCATCCAAATACCTTTAGACCCTGATAGTCTGGCTTGATCTTTTTCAGTATTTCAATTGGACTTTTGAGTTTTAGAATCTTAGTTGGCAGTTTAGTGATAAGGTACACAACTGTTGAGAAAGCATCGGGCCAGAATTTCAGGGGTACAAATGCCTATGCAAGAAGAGCTAGGCCTGTCTCTACAATATACATGTGCTTCCTCTCGATGAAACCATTCTATTTAGAGCTATGTGGACAAGTTGTCTATGATTTATTCCTTTCATTTGGAAAAATTCTTTGAGTGGTAGGAATTCCTTGCCACCATTAGTCTGCATGATTTTTACTTGGCAATTTTTTTGTTTTTCAGCACTTGCTATGAACTGTATTACAACATTGCAAGTCTCGGATTTTGATTTAAAAAAATAAATACATATATATCTAGAGAAAGCATCAATAAATGAAATGTAATACTTATAACCATAATCAATAGATATTGGGGCTGATCCCCATAGATCTGTAGCAATAAGTTCTAATGGCATATCATACTCAGTTTTTGAATCTGGAAATGCAAGTTTGTGACTCTTGCCCATTGGGCAATAGGTGTAGGTGTAAAATGAAGGGATGCTTTCAACACGAATTTTACTATCATTACTCAAAACATGTCTTGCAATTTTCATGCTTGGGTGTCCCAGTCTAACATGCCAAACATCATAGTTATTACAACTTTCTATGGATTTTGTTTCTGACATGTTACACCAGTTTTTCATACTTTCACATTTCTTGATTTTGCAACATCAAATTTGCATAATCCCTTACATTCTCTACCCTGCAAAAGAATTTCATCTATTAGTGCATCTTTTACTAAGCAATTCTTTGAGTGAGATCCAAACTATACATTATTATCTTTTTGAAAATTATGAGACACTCATCAGATTTTTTCTGATAACTGGAACTCTCAAAAGATTATCAAGATAAAGTTGCCTTGCACCTCTAATACTTACATTTCCAGAGTGTGTAATGTGAGTTGATTTGCCATTACCCATATATAACAAATGTTTATCTTTGTATTCCTTGTTTCCAGAATTCAAATTGTTGAGATTGTTTATAACATGATTAATGGTACCAACAGTCATCTTGAATGTCTTCTGCCTTTGCTAAGTGACTGGTTGTATTTTTTGATTGATCCTTGCATTCTTGTTAAGTATTAACCATGTTTGCACTAGGATTATGCATTCTTGGTTTGCAAGTATTTTATTGAGATGGTGTGTACTTAGCATCGAATCTAAAATAGTATCTATTTGCTGTATGACCATATTTTTCACAGATCTGACATCTTGTTCTGTTATTGTTGTTAGTATTGCTGCATCTGTCACCTCTTCCTTTTGATCTATAACTCTGGCCAACTCTTTGATTGCTGTTAGACTGATTTTTGTTATTATAATTTCTTTCTTGGTTTCTTCCTTTGTTGCCAGCAATATAATTTGCAGAATATTCAAGATTTGTTGGTCTTTTTTTCTCTAATCTCCCTTTATGTGCAAGTAATATAGAATGCACATACTGTAGAGTTGGTAAATTTTGTAGATGATATCACCGCAACAACTGATTCATGCTCTTCATCTAATCCACTTAGTAGAGACAATATTTGCTCTGTGTCACTTATGATATGCCCTGTAAAGGCTAACGGATCACATATATTGGTTTTGGACAAGTATTCCCTCATTGGCTGATTATCTTTCTTCAAATTATGCGATTGTCTTTTGTACTGCATAATTCTTGCAGCAGATTGAGAACTAAAAACTTACTCTATTGTATGCCAAATTTCGTAGGCAGTTTTACAGTCAATTAGTTGTGGCAAAAGACTTGCACTGATTAAAGATAATAACTAAGAACTATAACCAAGAACTAACTAAACTATCTTGTCATTCACGTTTGACATATTATTAATTGTTAATTAACTTTCCTTGTGCATCTACAATGAATCGTAGTGGAGTATTGAGTATTCCAAGAACATATTCCTAAAGGCCATAAGCCCTTATTGCAGTCTCCACCTAAAATTTCCAAAGTAGATAGTTGGTCTCATCAAGTGGGGTAGTTATGATCTAGCTTATTTACTTTAGCCATAATCGCAGTCTCTACCTAAAATTTCCAAAGTAGCACTATGCCTTATTTTTATAAACCTTCAAAACATTTTCTTCAAAATATCTTCACTGAGATATATGCTTAACTTCTTTCAATATTTCTACATTTGATAGAAATTCAACACTTGTATCCATAATAGGATATTTCACCATCCTCAACACATAGAAATGTTTCCAAACTTCCAATTTTATAATACTTAGAAAATATATCTAATCCAAATCATTTCCCCTTAAAAATATTTCCAAACCTTTTTTGAATACTTAAGAAAATATTTATACGTATAACTTCCAAAATCATGTCGATATTAAACCTGGAAATATTTCATAACTTATCTGATAAGTCTCCGGATTTTCAATAAATCCTTCCACGACTTCCAAACCGATTATACTTGTTTATAATCCCAACCGACCATTTATAATCTCTTTAAATGAATTCAAATTTTTTCCGAAGTTATCGCATCTAACATTGGAAATTTCCTTAAGTCTCTAGAATTCCATTTATAAGATTTCTCTTGTAAAATCTCATCCTTAAATTAAAACCTGCTTACACATCTTGAGAATTTTATAAATAAATTTTCAATCATTTCAAACCATATATATATATAATGAGCATTTTTAAAGAATGTTATTTTATTTTTATTTTTAAAGTATATTTAAGTTATCATTTAAAATATTAAACATTTTTAATAAAACATCGATAACTTATTTAAAATAAAGCAAATCAATTTACAAAGCTAATTATAAAAAAAATTAAAATTTTTATTTTAATAAATATTAATTATTGAAAATCCATTTTTCGAAGTATTCCAATACTAATTAGTTTAAAATTTCATAGTTTAAACAATAAAATTTCCCTTTTTAAACAAACTTAACTTCTTAAAAATAAAGATACATTTTAAAATCTCAATAACCAATTTAATTTATAACTTCATCTCGATTTCACAACGTATCGGTTCATTATCGATTCCCTAAATGTTCTCATTTCGAAAATAGAATCTATTATTTTTCTCAACTCTGTTTCACATATTCTTCCAAATTTCATCTGATATCGAATTCCTTTATTTATAAACATTGTCTATAAATTTCATAACCCTTTTGTTTTAACTGTTCACAAAACAAATCTTATTTATTAAATTCCATTGTATAAATTCA
Organism: Allium cepa; assembly: GCA_030765085.1. Classification (NCBI taxonomy): domain Eukaryota; kingdom Viridiplantae; phylum Streptophyta; class Magnoliopsida; order Asparagales; family Amaryllidaceae; genus Allium; species Allium cepa. Next base: position 591,921,319 of record CM060944.1, read on the forward strand.
TTTCTTATAAACTCCCTTTATACTTCCAATTTTCTATATTGATTTTAACTCCTTTTATATTTCCATAATATCATTTATTAGTTCTCTTATATAATTCACTTTTAAGAATCTCCATTCAGTAAATCACAACAGTTAAGTACAACCAAAAATCAAATATATATATTTTTCTAATTCAATTTCTTTAAAATAACTCCAATTCCAATATATATTTTTATATCAAATTCCCTTAATTCTATAGATTTTAAAAAATATTTATAGTATTTAGATTATCAAAATTGAGGCTAGTGTTACACTAGCATCCAATAATTGCAATCACTACAATAATTCAATAATAGATTATTTTACACAAATCATATATCACTATATATAAAAATAAATAAAATATTTGAGGAATTCAGTTGGATCCCTCCAACCTGTTTCCCTGCATACAACATAAAAGAAATACCAATCCCACTTCGAAGGGGATATCGTGATATATAGGGTTACCCGCTATTATGCGGGGCGCATAGGGTCTCATCCGTTATAATGTGCGGGAACATCACTCCAAATACTAATATATGCACAACTATATATACAATATATCATCCAACATATAATTAAAATTTATTAATCCTATCAAGCATCCAATAATTTTAAATTAACATTTAAATTTGGAAATCCAATTGAGTGAGGAATTCTCACCTTAATTTTCTAAATGAAACCCGTTCCAATCGCGACTTGTTTTCCCCCGATTTTTAGCCTCGTACAAAAATGTTATTGAATTTTCTTAATTATCAATTTGCAACTAAAATTAATTTTAACTAACTAATAAATTTGTAAAATTAATTTATCATGAATCCTGGTCGTTGCTTCCAATTTTTTTTCATGCCCGACCATCCTACTGCTGCCGACTCTACAACCACCATGACCCAAAGCAACGACGAATCCGTGACCTAACCCTACACGAAGTTATCCACCACCTCACTCCCATTCCAAGCAGTTGCCATCATATTTGTGACGACCTCTATACCCACACTAGCAAAGAGTATTAATAGATAATACCGTCTGCTAACACGGAGAATAAGGCTGTTTAGGAGCGACCATCTATAGCCTTGCTTTAATTATCTATTGAATACATCGACAATTGCCTTACCAAGCAGATCGATATATCCAATGAATACTTAAAAGAAAACCATAGGTGGCTAGAGGATCTATCAGAACAGAATATAACAACTCAAATGCAATATACATCACAGAACAGTAAACCATCATATACACATACACTGATACATAGCAGAGTATACAAAATAATACATGTCAAGTGGTATAGCAAACCACAATATACAGACGAGTTCACAAGAATACATATCAGAGTTACAACAAAATAGGACTACACAAAAAGCTATGACCAAAAGAAGCTAGCGGAGTAGTCCATGCGGAAGCAAAATAGGCTAAGTCCAAAGGCACCTAACCTGAAACATCTCGGTCTGACCCGAGTAATTAATACACGGGTCAGTCTAGCTAAACAAATCAGTTAGATAAACTGAACAACAATAAACCTGCAAAGTTACAAAGCATAACAAATATCTCTAAAAGAGATAACACAATCATCTAACAAAAGATGAATATATCAAGGCAAGCCTCGTATCATTGGCAACATAGATAAACAAAGGATACAAATATCCCAAAGCAAGCCAAAAAGACAAATAACAAATACCCATAAGGTATACAAGTTCCACAAGGTAATCGTTATACATCATGCGGCTCAAAAAGACCAACACCGATGGGCGATACCAAGGGAATATAATATCAATGAAACATATGATTTCTCGAGCTCAGTACTGTATAAACAAAGATCCATGAGCCTGAAGACTCCAAACCCAATATCACCCATGCGGCTCATAACGATCAACATAGAAAGCGATACTATAGGGTGACAAACCCGAAGGCACAAACCCAATATCACCCATGCGGCTCATAAAGACCAACATCGGAAGCGATACTATAGGGCGATAAGCCGTAGTGGTGAAGGTCGAAGACCCAGTACTGGACACCACTAACTGACGGAATGTGTCACAGCTCTCGAAAAGGAATCCGAAAAGTGTTAACGTGCGTCCCATAACCACTCGTTCGCACTAAATGGTTTACTATCCGTCAGTCACTTTCACACTCAAAGCAGTACAAAGTTTACCTCATATCATTGATAAACCAAACCCGAAGGTCAAAACGATCAATTGACTAGGTCGGGGATTAATCGGAAAGATAAACGCACAGATTCATGGTCCGTGTTTTGCCCAACCATTTAATCATCCTTCCACTTCGCTCGAAGTGAGAAAGTGTGTGTTTTAAATAGAATTTATAAATTGGAGAAACGAGCTTTTAATATGGTTAGAAAGATTATTTTATAAAAACCCGTGGATGAAGTCAAAAATAAGTTATCAAAGTCAAAAAGGCAATAACAACCACTAAGAACCAACATGAATCGATAAAATCCGGAAAACCAATCAAAAAGAGCATAAATAGGCAAAACAGGGAAACAGGAGCAGGTCAGTCGACTGAAATCCCTGTTCAGTCGACTGAAAATTGTCCAGAAAAATTTCGGGCTTCAGCTCAGTCGACTGAACAGAGGATCCAGTCGACTGAACTCAATTTCCTGCATTTCCTACTTATTACCAATGAAGTGCAAACTCTCCCAACTTTCAATCGGACGAGCACGGACGCTAGGGATTTACGCCAAGCGGCAACCCGACCCTATAAGCACTTCGATTCATCACCAAAAACATGATCAAAAATTCAAAGTTAGGATTTCAAAGAATTTAACCCAAACAATAAAAATTCAGATATTCACCAATTCAATCCAAACTAAAAGCAAGCGCATATGAACAAGTGCTAGAAATTCATACCCAACATCAATGAAATCAAGAGAAGTAGATGTGAGTTCAAAACTCACCTTTTCCCAAAGACAAAGAAGAAGAAGAAGAAGCTCAATAACAAGGAGATGACCAATTAATCTCTACTTCAACTCAACTAGCTTCAATCAAAGGATAAAACATATATTTCCCAAATTAGGTTTTAGGGAACTTTCTGAAATTGAAGAGAGAAAGAGATAGAGAAGATGAAGAAGAAGCTTACTAATGGATTCCCTTTGATTTTGGAGCAAGATTATGAGCTAGCAAGAAGAACTAGGGTTTGGAGTTTCTAATTCCCTTTCCTTTCCACCATTTTCAGTTTTAGGTGGAGCTTTAGAATAAGAATGAGAGAATGGAGAGGAGAGGGCTGAGTTAGAGGGTTTAGTTAGCTAGTGGGCTGAACTCAAACCCAAAACCCAACTAGAAAAGGTAGCCAATTTCAACTTACTCCAAACATATCGAAGCTTATACTCAAAAAGATCGCAAACGACGTTTTGAACTCAATGGAAGTGGTCTTGAGACCCAATTCAACCGTTTGCAAAAAGTTACATTTCGGACCCAAAATTCGATTAACGACGCTATACTTAAATAAATCATTTAAATATAAAATCGTTAAATATGCGAGTTGTTACAGATCTCCCCTCCTTACAAAATTGTGTCCCCACAATTTCTAGAGACGATATTTGTAACAACTACATACATACAACATTCAAAAGAAAAGGAAATAAGATTGAGATGAAAAGACATTCTCACCGTTTCAAAGCAAAGATAGAAAACCCGGATAGGATCGCTCGATAAACTCTCTGGTTTCCCAAGTACAGTCATTGGTATTAGCGGACCATTGAACTTTTAACGAGTGGCACGCCCTTGTTTCGAAGGTGTCGCACCTTCGTGTCAAGTACGCGCATAGGTTGCTGTACAATAGATAAGTCCGGTGAGACCTCAAGCTCTTGCAAATCAGGAGAAGTAATAACAGAATCCGACTCCCGAAGACACTTCCGAAGTTGAGATACGTGAAACACATCATGAATACCAGATAAATGAGTAGGAAGTGAAACTCTATAAGCCACAGGGGCAATACGTTCAGTAATAGAAAATGGTCCTATATAACGAGGAGCCAATTTCCCAGTCATACTGAAGCGCATAACCCCATTCAAAGGAGAAACACGAACAAAAACAAGATCGCCGATCGAGAACTCGAGAGGCTTCCTACGGTTGTCCGCGTAGGATTTATGGCGACACTGTGCCTCTTTCATTCTCAATCGAATAAGATCAATCTTCACGGAAGAATCACGAACAAAATCTGGACCAAGAATAAGCTTCTCCCCAGATTCCAACCAACAAGAAGGTGATCGACATGGCCTTCCGTATAAGGCTTCGAAAGGAGCCATACCAATACTAGACTGAAAACTATTATTGTAGGAGAACTCTACAAGAGGTAGGTGATTCTCCCAACTACCATAAATATGTCAACATAAAAGAATAACAAAATAAGAAGTTCACCATAAGGAGCACGAGAGGATAAGTCCGAACTTGCTTACTCAGAGAATTCTATGGATTCCTAAGCTCAAAATAATTTGGAACACCGACGTGGTACAAACAATACGTCAAATGAACCAAAGCTCAACAAAATAAAGTACAACAAAACGTCCGATGAACTTGGTAAAAAGACCATTCCATTCGGACATCAACAAAGAAACAATCACTTGCTGCTTACAACTAAATGCATTGGCAACACGATCCCCTTTTCGGGAATTAAAATATCAAGATCATAAGATGCTAGGAACTCGAACCAACATTAAGTTCCCTATGAGAAAATAAACATTTCAAAATTATGATTGGTAAGGAGAGTAAAATTCCTCACCCAAAAGTAATGATGCCAAATACAAAAAGCAAAAACAATAGCCGCGAGCACTAGATCATAGGTGGCATATCTAGTCTCGGTAAGCTTTAATGGTTTAGAAACATAAGTGATAGCGCGTTCTCTTTTGCAAGGAAATGACATCCAAACCAATACGATTAGCTTTGGAACAAAAGATAAAGTCTTGGTTTCCTTCGGGAATCCCAAGAATAAGAGTATCGAAAAAGAGTTCTTTCAAATAATATTCTTCCCCGAAAAACTAAACTTTCAAAATCACAATTATCTTTATGTAACTATTTTTCTAGAAAAATTTTCTTATTTCAAATCAATTTATTGTGTCAAATTGTCTCATCAAAGTGTTTAGGAGATTCCTATCGAAAACGTTGATCAAGCGCATCGACCAGAATTCTTAAAGCACTCAATGGGCAATACAATCACAAAACCATCTTCTATATGATAAACATGTTTCTAAAAACTTTTGAAAATTCTCTTTGTTCGTTTTAAAAACAAAAATCCCATTTATACTTATAAATAACTCTTATGAAAAAGATTTGCAAAAATTTTAGATTGCTAATTCCATCCAAAATCAACAAATACAAAAATGGAATCATCGAGATATTCGTAGAATACTTGATTCATAAAATGGATGAAATGAGCTGGACAAACTGAATGACACAACAATCATTCATAAGAATTACAACGAGTGCGTAGAGCGGTAAGATCGAGCTAAAAACACCTTAACACTACAACAAAAGATTGCTTGGGTGATAATCCTAAGACAAGACAAGAAATACCAGAAAATTCTCAAACTACAAGAATGAGAGAAACAACACTTTCCTCATCATGAGGGCTTGAAGAATAAAATGATGAGATCAAATTAGAATCGAAATCACAAAGAAAATAGAAATCTGTTTAACAGATTGAAAATGTTGAGGATGAATAGTCCACTCGGGATATAGGATATGACTTCATAATAATTAAGTCAATCCTTTAAAAAATTATCAATTCTGAAGCCTAAGTAACGCATAACATGCAAATTGGCTCGGAAAGAAAAATCACATAAAATAATCTCGACATTAATACAAGCAAATTGAGCATTGCGGATCCACCAATTTGGATTCGCAATTTTCAAAGAAGTAACCATACAAGAAACATCCAAAGATAAATCATCGAAGAGCTTCTTTGATATGGAAAAAATGCGAAGCCCCCGTATCGAAGAGAACTCGAATACAATAGTCAAGAAATAAAATAGAACCTTCCTAAACAGATGGAGATGTACCTTTTCTCCGAGAAGAACCTCTAGAAGCATCTGTTATCTTTAGCTTGCTAGATAGAGGATTATTTGGAACAATAGGACAAGTGAAAATACGATGGTCTTCCTTCTCGCAATAGTGGCAGAAGAGAGGCATAGGGCAAGCTCGAATCATATGATCAGGGGAACCACAATTGAAACACTTCCGAGTGAAAGATGTTCCAGCAGACTGAGACTGAGAATTAGATTCAACGGGCTTTTTCTTCTTGGAAGGGAAAAATTCCCGCTTATCCAATGGAAACTTCTTCTTGTTAGGGTTCTTGCGAATCTCAACACCATCCCCACAACCACACTCCTTCTCGAAGGCTTCGAGGTGAAGTGCCGAATCAACCAACTCCTCAAAAGAAAGCTTAAGCTGGAGCATTAAAGACTTCTTAAGACATTTCTTAAGACCAGATACAAACTTCAGATTCTTCCTATACAAGGTGCTAATGAATTCAAGACCATACTTAGATAAGGCCTCGAATGATGCAACATACTCAAAAACGGAAGGCTCCCCTTGCTTCAACTCAAGGAAGCGACGGGTCAATAAAACTTTCTCAGATTCAGGAACGAACTTGAGTTCGAATCGTTCCCGAAACAGAGTCCAAGAAAGAGCAGACTCATCAAATTCAGCTAAAAGAAGCTCGTACCAGTCAAAGGCACGCTTTTGCAATAAGCTAGAAGTTACAAGAACCCTATCATGATCAGAAAGATCCATGCGAGAGAGAACATGCTCATACATGCGAACCCAAGCTTGGACCTCAAGAACAATCTCGGAGCCTTTAAATGGCTTCCCTCCAAGATGAGAAAAATCACTGCACAAACGTGCAAAGGTGGACTTGCATGGAGGAGATGTTCGAGTAGGACCTGGAGGTTGTGTGGACCTAAACCACTCTAAAAACTGATCGGCAGACATATAAACGCCGTCCGGATGTGAGCCACTGGATTGCCCAACATCCGAGCGTCGTCCTCCATCTCTTCCAGCCATAAGCTGAAAGTTAAGATAAGGTAAAGATTATTCCCAAGGTAGATAATTCAATATGGAATACTACGGAATTTAAATGCATTCCTAGGCATATTCCCAAATCCTATCTAACCTTTGATGGTAGAAGGAATAGAGAGACACGATGATTAAAATATTTGTATCACTTATCACACTCTGATGTATCGTAATATGTGCTCTATTCTGTGTTTATCATATTTTGTTCCGAACCTGGGACCTGTGGGCTTTGATACCAAGCTGTGACGCCCCACCTCTATACCCACGCTAGCAAAGAGTATTAATAGATAATACCGTCTGCTAACACGGAGAATAAGGCTGTTTAGGAGCGACCATCTATAGCCTTGCTTTAATTATCTATTGAATACATCGACAATTGCCTTACCAAGCAGATCGACATATCCAATGAATACTTAAAACAAAACCATAGGTGGCTAGAGGATCTATCAGAACAGAATATAACAACTCAAATGCAATATACATCACAGAACAGTAAACCATCATATACACATACACTGATACATAGCAGAGTATACAAAATAATACATGTCAAGTGGTATAGCAAACCACAATATACAGACGAGTTCACAAGAATACATATCAGAGTTACAACAAAATAGGACTACACAAAAAGCTATGACCAAAAGAAGCTAGCGGAGTAGTCCATGTGGAAGCAAAATAGGCTAAGTCCAAAGGCAACTAACCTGAAACATCTCGGTCTGACCCGAGTAATTAATACACGGGTCAGTCTAGCTAAATAAATCAGTTAGATAAACTGAACAACAATAAACCTGCAAAATAGGCTAAGTCCAAAGGCAACTAACCTGAAACATCTCGGTCTGACCCGAGTAATTAATACACGGGTCAGTCTAGCTAAATAAATCAATTAGATAAACTGAACAACAATAAACTTGCAAAGTTACAAAGCATAACAAATATCTCTAAATGAGATAACACAATCATCTAACAAAAGATGAATATATCAAGAAAAGCCTCATATCATTGGCAACATAGATAAACAAAGGATACAAATATCCCAAAGCAAGCCAAAAAGACAAATAACAAATACCCATAAGGTATACAAGTTCCACAAGGTAATCGTTATACATCATGCGGCTCAAAAAGACCAATACCGATGGGCGATACCAAGGGAATATAATATCAATGAAACATATGATTGCTCGAGCTCAGTACTGTATAAATAAGGATCAATGAGCCTGAAGACTCCAAACCCAATATCACCCATGCGGCTCATAACGACCAACATAGAAAGCGATACTATAGGGTGACAAACCCGAAGGCACAAACCCAATATCACCCATGCGGCTCATAAAGCCAACATCGGAAGCGATACTATAGGGCGACAAGCCGTAGTGGTGAAGGTCGAAGACCCAGTACTGGACACCACTAACTGGCGGAATGTGTCACAACTCTCGAAAAGGAATCTGAAAAGTGTTAACGTGCGTCCCATAACGACCCGTTCGCACTAAACGGTTTACTATCCGTCAGTCACTTTCACACTCAAAGCAGGACAAAGTTTACCTGATATCATCGATAAACCAAACCCGAAGGTCAAAACGATCAACTGAATAGGTCGGGGATTAATCGGAAAGATAAACGCATAGATTCATGGTCCGTGTTTTGCCCAACTATTTAATCATCCTTCCACTTCGCTCGAAGTGCGAAAGTGTGTGTTTTAAATAGAATTTATAAATTGGAGAAACGAGCTTTTAATATGGTTAGAAAGATTATTTTATAAAAACCCATGGATGAAGTCAAAAATAAGTTATCAAAGTCAAAGAGGCAATAACAACCACTAAGAACCAACATGAATCGATAAAATCCAGAAAACCAATCAAAACGAGCATAAATAGGCAAAACAGGGAAACAGGGCAGGTCAGTCGACTGAAATCCCTGTTCAGTCGACTGAAAATTGTCCAGAAAAATTTCGGGCTTCAGCTCAGTCGACTGAACAGAGGATCCAGTCGACTGAACTCAATTTCCTGCATTTCCTACTTATTACCAATGAAGTGCAAACTCTCCCAACTTTCAATCGGACGAGCACGGACGCTAGGGATTTACGCCAAGCGGCTACCCGGCCCTATAAGCACTTCGATTCATCACCAAAAACATGATCAAAACATCAAAGTTAGAATTTCAAAGAATTGAACCCAAACACTAAAAATTCGGATATTCACCAATTCAATCCAAACTAAAAGCAAGTGCATATGAACAAGTGCTAGGAATTCATACCCAACATCAATGAAATCAAGAGAAGTAGATGTGAGTTCAAAACTCACCTTTTCCCAAAGACAAAGAAGAAGAAGAAGAATCTCAATAACAAGAAGATGACCAACTAATCTCTACTTCAACTCAACTAGCTTCAATCAAAGGATAAAACATATATTTCCCAAATTAGGTTTTAGGAAACTTTCTGAAATTGAAGAGAGAAAGAGATAGAGAAGATGAAGAAGAAGCTTACTAATGGCTTCCCTTTGATTTTGGAGCAAGATTATGAGCTAGCAAGAAGAACTAGGGTTTGGAGTTTCTAATTCCCTTTTCTTTCCACCATTTTCAGTTTTAGGCAGAGCTTTAGAAATAAGAATGAGAGAATGGAGAGGAGAGGGCTGAGTTAGAGGGTTTAGTTAGCCAGTGGGCTGAACTCAAACCCAAAACCCAACTAGAAAAAGTAGCCAATTTCAACTTACTCCAAACATATCGAAGCTTATATTCAAAAAGATCGCAAACGACGTTTTGAACTCAATGGAAGTGGTCTTGAGACCCAATTCGACCGTTTGCAAAAAGTAACATTTCGGACCCAAAATCCGACTAACGACGCTATACTTAAATAAATCATTTAAATATAAAATCGTTAAATATGCGGGTTGTTACAATATTCATCTCTAACGAACAAAAAAACTGACATAAAAAATCGCATCCATCACAAAGTTCATCGACGACTAGCACTCCCTCTAAACGACAGTGACTTGAGGATCCAGGCAAGTCGAAAGCGACTTCGTTTGAGTTGTTTTTTCCTCGACTGCGAAGATATACCAACCATCGTCCAGAATGTTAGCTGTCGTCCATTACGGCCTCGCCCAAACCCCTAGCGCTCGCTTTTCGAACTCCTCGAAGTCGCGCTTCTCAAACTCGCGCGAATCGCCTGCTGCCCTCCTCGATCTTGTGCTCTCCATCAGAATCATTACGTGATCAAATCGCGTTTAAACTCTCTCTCTCTCTATTGTAGAAAGGAGGAGAAGACGCATTTTTATGTGGAAAGGAAATAGATTCGTTTAATTTAGTTTGTTTTTAATGGATTTTCGAAATCTTCCTCTTCTTTTTCGTCTGCGTATATGAAATTGAAGAGGGGGGAGGGAAATGTCGTGTTTTTAAAAGGGAGAGGAGAGGTCATAATCTTTATTAAAAAAGAAAAGAAAAGGGTAGTTCGACTGATGGTACATGCTAGGACATCTGAGATTGACTTTGATTAGATTTTAAACAATTTGAAGTATTATGTAATTACAAACATTTCGTTTAAGAGCAACATAAAATTTCAAACTCCTATCGAGGCATGCTGCTAGGCGTTTATAATGTTCTACCCCTATTTCAAACGCAATGAAAAAGGTTTCCAGTCCTAATTCGATCGTATGGAGAAGATCGCTTTTTGGATCTAATTATTATATTAAATTTTCGATATAATTTCAAGGCGTTTACATCCCCGTACGATCAAACGATAATTTCAAACACTACGAAATTTTTAATCCAATAATAATACAATATTACGGATCTAATGGAACTCATTTCGTCGAATTCCGAGACTTTGCCTTGAAAGGCTATTTTTAAATGGCAATTTGAACAAGCTATTTTTAAAGTTGAACAGATCACTTAAATTCAATTTTAAAGCATTTATTATTCTCATTATTATAAATATACATTTTATAAGCCTTTAAATTATTTTTGTCAAGCTTAAAACTCAAGACACATTAATTTAACCAATATTCAATTATCAAATTCAATTATTAAATTCAATAATTAAATTATCCAATAAATCTCTATATTTTAAATTCTGAGTTTATTTTATAAATAAACCCGAACTTTCATATTCAAAATTAATCTATACTTCAAATTCAATATTGAAAATCATTTAAATATTCCAAATCAAACATCGAAATAACCAGGTCGTTACATTCCTCCACCCTTAAAAGAATTTCGTCCCCGAAATTGCTAAGGTAGGAAAAATACTCCAAACCCATTAACTTATTAAAACCCACTTAATGAAAATTCGATATTTCACTTCTCTAAACTTTAGTTTCGACCACAGCAATTAATTCCTCAATTCTTATTCCAAAATCCTTTATTCCAGTTTCAATTCAAAATCAAATTATCGTTAATAAAAATTTTCAAAAAGTTTGAAAATTTCTAACATCTTGACTCAAAATTTTTGGCAAAGTCTCGCTTGTACGGAGGATCTTTTGCAATATGATAAGAGAGATAAATATATATATACACACACACATCGACCCGCACGATCGGAAAACAAAATATATATCAATATTTTATATTTTCACAGTATTTAATTCGAAAACGTACCTTATTTTATCATTTTTAAGCAAGCGGCCTATTTTATTTGGCAATTCGCGCAATCAAAGTCAAGCAAAATAGCTCCATGTACCTGTACTTGCTCAATTTAAATACATGAGTACCAAAACATGAAATTAAATAACATTTCACTTAAATAAATCGTTAAACACATAGGTTTCATAAGCAATGCATGCTAAGCAACATTTAAAAGTAATTTTAAGGTTCCATTACTAATTTAATTGTTTTCAACCAATCCATATACTATTTCATTCAATTCGAATGATTTTCAACTAAATTCTCTTGCCTTCAAGTCATTTTTGAACCAAACAAACTTATCTACATTTTGATTAAAAACAATTTATTCACTTTCAATTCATTTGCAGAATTTAATTTACTTCCGTTTACGTCAAACAACAAATATTTCTATGTAAATTCGGCGATATTTAATTTATAAAATGTCCACTTTAGTTTATAGCTATTTTAAATTGATTCCAACTCAATTTGTATTCAATTCTGTTTCATTTCAAACTCATTCACGATCAATTCAATTGCACTATATTCAAATCCATTTTATTTAGCCTTGGAATTATTCGATGTTATTATATTAAATAACCATTTCACAAGTTTATTTAAGCCATGCTTTCATTCAAAATATAAACTTAAGTTCATTTTTTATTTCCAATTATTTCAACCTTATAACTTAAGTTTATTTCGTTTCAACCAACTTCCATTTCATTCACTAACTAATTAGTTCATTCATTTATTCACTTCAATTTTAATTTCATACTCAAATTCATTCTTGAATTTATTTAATTCGTATCTAATGCCCATTCAATTTATTTACATTTAAACTGTATTTATTTATAACTCTAGTTCCATTTCCAATATCCACTTTTTATTCTAAATCCACTTAATTTAACCAAGTTAAGCTCTATTTCCATATTCAATTAACTAATTTATTTAGATAATTTGTTCACTTCCATTCTATAACCCAATATTTTATTTTTATTTTACTTCATTTGATTTCTTGAGTTTAATTTCTTTTTATAACTCAGATTGGATATATTTCCCTCACCAAAAATATCAAATCATTTTCATTTTGGTTTTACTATTTTGCTTCTCAACTTTATAAGTCACATAACTTATTTTTCACATTCCGTCAATCAGATACTCGAATATATTCACATTTCATTTTTAACTATAGATTGTACAATTATTTATAGCTTAAAAGTACATTTATTCCATTTATTTTAATATTTAAATTTATTTATTCAACATTCCAATTTTCACTTAAATTTTATCTCATTCAAAATTTTTACTCTATGGCCATATAATTATTTCATAATTCAAAATTTATATTTACCTCAATTTAATATTATTTCTAATCCAATTCTAATTTTATAACTCATAGTTATATATGCACTTTATAATTCACATTTTCGAAGTTAATTTAATTTAATATAATTCAAATCCAATTCACCACTCTTTTTTTTATTTTTTTATTTTAATTCCTTTTAACCAATATTTCAAAACCATATTCGAATTTTCCATACTTAAATTAAATTCCTCTTCAAACCATTTTATTTTTTTCAATTCGATCAATTTAGTCAAGTAAGGGTTCAATTCAAATTTCAAAATTTTCCACCTCCTTACTTATACTCATATAGCAATTATTATCTCAATTCCAATAATTTATTTAACTTTTCTTAAGTTAAATTCAATTCACACAATTTTATTTTAACTTACTTAAGTTAAAATTCATTTTCCAAAATTCAAATTCCATACTTCCTTTATGATAAATATCATCTCCATAGGATTCTAGAATTTTTAAACATGCAGTATTTATTTCAGATCACTTTGAAATCAAATACATATATATATACTCTTCTTAGTTTAACAAACCACTTCCTTTGAATTTTAAAATCAACCTGATTTTATCCAAAATAATCCCTTTTGGAAATTTTTTTAAACAAAACTTTTTTTCACCAAAAATCTCCATATCAATTCACGATGGTAGCAATCCATCACTTAAAAACTCTAAAATGAATACTGATGATGCGGCTATCATCATCAGAATTATTTTCCAGCGACTGTAGTGATTTAGTGCTATATCACTTCCAAAATCCATATAAAACAATTTTCTCTTCAAAAATATCAAATTTAACTTCAAAAATTCAACCGACTTGGAAAACCCTTTTAAACTTTCGGGATTCCAAAATTTTCAAATACTTGGTTCAAACCCATTTAAAAAATTTCTCAAAGCTTCTGGGAGTTTAAATCTCCAAATTTTGGTTTGAATCCTTTTAAACTATAATCCATATGTATAATTCATACTTATACAATCTCTACTTGGTTATATGCATAACCATTTCAATTTTTATAAGCTTATTTTGATTATATAATAACAACCAGCACACCACTATAATAATTTTTCAGCAAATTATTCTCTTTTATATCAAAATATAATTTGGGTAAAATTATTTTATTTACCCGATTCAAAACCATACTATGTCGGTTTACAGTGTTTAAGTGTGTAGAAACTTCTATCGATTTAGTGGCATCCCACTACTGGAACATAATTTATGTACCACTCAACAGATAAGTTAACACAATATAAAATCATTTATATTCACAAAAATAAGCGCTCATATCTATTATTACACTCAACTCATTCTATAGTACTACTGACGCTATATCTAATGAGTAATCCCCACCAAAGAAAAGATTCTCGCTTAACCTTCAGCTCTGATACCAAATGTAAAGGCCCGTAAATCCATAACCCTTGAATCGACCATAATTCACATCAGTTCGACTCAAATTGAACAGAAAATACAAATCTTTAGGGTGAAGAAGAAGAAGATAGAAGAAAATTAAACAACCAAATAAAATCTCACAATTGCAGCAGAATAAAATATAATATATAATAATAGACTTGTATGTACAAAGAAATCTATAACTGTTGTATAGTTACAACCATTAGAGTACAATAGAAAATAATCCATTTGGACCGTTTAATAACTTGTCCTTACACAGCGGAATATAAGCCAAGTACGGAGGTACGTCTCTGCCATACAGCTCATCTCTGAAGCTCCATAGCATTCAATCGTGAATCTGTAATACTCGGTTTGACCCGAACATTATAACAAAATAACACCCGAGTCAGTCTGGAAAACCAGCATGAGAAAACACACTCAATTTGAGTTGTTAGAGTTATCAAAATCCTTTGAAAAACAAAGGTATCTCGTAAGATCGCATCACACATAAACACAACGGGATTTTACCTTACGATAACCAAAACACTTTATAAATCCAATGATATTATAATAGTGTCTAAATAAAAGTAATTATTCAAATAGCTGAAATTGGTACATTAATTAAATTCCAGCATACTAGACTCTACAACCGTAAGCTCGTATTGGAGAATGGATTCCGGTGAATGGCTAGGCCACTGGGGTGTCGCCCACCACGGTACACCTCTAGAACAATGTATTGAGGTCCACGCCAGAATCCCTTGCTACATAAGACTGGTCTACCCTAACTTGGATAGACCGAATATGTTATCATCCCGGGTGTTCCCACCCTTACCATCGAACGCTCCTTCTTTCATACACAACCATATCCATAATAAATAGGTTTTTGAGGACACCAAGAAAAGTGATAACATACACTAATTGGGAGCGACTCAATTAGCCTTGCTGCATCTCCCACGTTTTAGTCATTCCTGATTGATGAGGCTCAAGGCTAAGCGTTACCTTTCAAGAAACAATTCTACTTAGAATGATCATCGTCCTCCAATGAGCATATTCTGATAGCATTCATCAATACAAGTTGTCCTGGGTCCAAACAAACCTAATCACCATCTTCATCATCTTCAATGTATTCATTTGTTGCGTTCAAACCAAATCGAAGTGGTTTTCGAATAATTAACCCGATCCCGACCTCTTCGGAACAATTTACGAAATTGGCCAATATTTATAGTCGATTATTTAACTGTCAATAAACACCCATAAGTAGCACTAGGCCTTATTTTTATAAACCTTCAGAACATTTTCTTCAAAATATCTTTACTGAGATATATGCTTAATATCTTTCAATATTTCTATATTTGAAACAATTTCAACACTTGTATGCATAACATGATATTTCACCATCCTCAAAACTTAAAAATGTTTCCAAACTTCCAATTTTATAATACTTAGAAAATATATCTAATCCAAATCATTTCCCCCTAAAAATATTTCCAAACCTTGTGTTCAATACTTAAGAAAATAGTTATACATATAACTTCCAAAATCATCTTGATATTAAACTTGGAAATATTTCATAACTTATCTCATAAGTCTCCGGATTTTTAATAAATCCTTCCTACGACTTCCAGACTGATTATACCTGTTTATAATCCCAACCAACCATTTATAATCTCTTTAAATGAATTCAATTTTTTTTTGAAATTATCACATCTAAAATTGGAAATTTTCTTAAGTTTCTAGAATTCCATTTATAAGATTTCTCTTATAAAATCTCATCCTTAAATTGAAACCTGTTTACACATCTTGAGAATTTTATAAATAAATTTTCAATCATTTCAAACCATATATATATATAGTAAGCATTTTTAAAGAATGTTATTTTATTTTTATTTTTAAAATATGTTTAAGTTATCATTTAAAATATTAAACATTTTTAATAAAACATTGATAACTTATTTAAAATAAAGCAAATCAATTTACAAAGCTAATTATAAAAAAATTAAAATTTTTATTTTAATAAATAATAAATATTTAAAATCCATTTTCTGAAGTATTCCAATACTAATTAGTTTAAAATTTCATAGTTTAAACAATAAAATTTCCCAATTTAAACAAACAAATGAGTGAAGAATTCTCACCTTAATTTTTTAATTGCAATCCGTTCCAATCGTGACTTGTTTTCCCCCGATTTTTAGCCTCGTACAACAAGGTTATTGCATTTTTTAATTATCAGTTTGCAACTAAAATTAATTTTAGTTACTAATAGATTTACAAAAATAATTTACCATGAACTCTGGTCGTTGCTTCCCTTTTTTTTCGTGCCCGACCATCCTACTGCTGCCGACTCTATAACCACCGTGACCTAGAACTGCGATCAAACTGCGACCCAAAACATGACCTAACCCCACCTGAAGTTTCCCACCACCTCACTCTCGTTCCAAGCAGTTGCCTTCGTATTCATCTCTAACGAATAAAAATAACGGACATCAGGAAATCACATCGAACACAAAGTTCATCGACAGCTGGCACTCTCTGCGAACGACGGTGACTGGAAAATCCAGGCGAGTCGAAAGCGACTTCGTTCAAGTTGGTTTTTTCTCGACTGTGGAGATCTGGCCACCATCGTTTAGAATGTTCGCCGTCAACCATCACTACCGCACCCAAACCCCTAGCGCTCACTCCTCGAACTCACGCAAATCGCCTGCTGCCCTCCTCGAACTCGCGCTCGCCACCAGAATCATACCGCGATCAAGTCGCGTTAAAACTTTCTCTGCTATAGAAAGAAGGAGAAGGAGAAGATGCATTTTTATACGGAAAGGAAACGGCTTCGTTTAATTCAGTTTGTTTTTAATGGGTTTTCGTAATCTTCTTCTTGTTTTGTCTACATATATGAAATTGAAGAGAGGAGGAGGCAAATTTCTTGTTTTTAGAAGGGAGAGTAGAGGTCATAATCTTGGTTAAAAATGAAAAGAAAAGGGCAGGTCGGCCGAGGGTACATGCTAGGACAGCTGAGATTGACGTTGATTTGATTTTAAACAATTTAAAGTATTATTTAATTACAAATATCTCGTTTAAAAGCATCATAAAATTTCGAACTCGTATTGAGGCTGCCGCTAGGAGTTTATAATGTTATACCCTTATTCCGAACGTCAATGGAAAAAATTTCGAGTTCTAATTCGGTCGTATGAAGAAGATAGCTCTTTAGATCCAATCATTACATTAAATTTTTAATATTAATTTCAAGCCATTTACATCCTGTACGACCAAACGATAATTTCAAACACTACAAAATTTGAAATCCGATAATAATACATGATCCAATAGAAATCGTTTCGTCGAATTCTAAGATTGTGCCTTAGAAGACTATTTTTTAAATGTTAATTTAAACAAGCTGGTTTTAAAATTGAACAGATCACTTTTAAATTCAATTTTAAAACTTTTAATTTCTTCATTATTATTAATATAAATTTTATGAGTTTTTAAATTATTTTTATTGAGCTTAAAACACAAGACGCAATAATTTAACCAATATTCAATTGTTAAATTCAATAATTAAATTATCCAATAAATCACTATATTTTAAATTTTAAATTTATTTTATAAATAAACTCAAATTTTCATATTTAAAATCAATATATAATTCAAATGCAATATTTAAAACTAATCAAATATTCTAAACCAAGCATTGAAAAATCCGGGTCGCTAGGCTTCGCACACTAGATGCAACCGCAAGAGATAAACTGGTTTGTCTGGCCTTTGTAACTGTTACTCTTTCAATACTGACCGAGCCCGCTGCAAAAACGGGACCATTTTATATTTAGAAACTAGTGAGTGGTCCATGTTACGGACATGGCAGTGATATTCCCCATTATTTTCAACGGTCGTACCCATGGAGCAAGTAACAAGGGCAGGGATTTAAATCCAATGCTAATATATCTGTTCCGTCATTGTTGTACAGTTTCAATTCATTTTCCCAGCAACAGTAAACACAGATTGACATAGCCGAAAATTTTAGTGCATCAAAAAATCAGTGGACACAGGTTATTGATCATTGAACAAACTGACTACCAAAGCCTCTGTTCCAATGTAACAACTAACTATTGCTCCCAACTACAAAAATTATAAATACCAGTTTTTAGTGTAATAATACCAGTTCGTACTACTATGGTTATTTTTATAGTAAACACATATAAATAAAGAGGGGTAATAACCAAGACCAGTGGAAGATACCACCGTACTAAATTTGCACAAGCTTGAAATAATGAATTTAACAATTAGTCCGCACACACCAAAGCATATATTTTCACAAACTATCATGTACAATTTTCTGTTTGTGGTCAGCAAAAGAATCAAAAAACCTGGAAGCAAGCAAGAATAGGTTGGTGAACACGTTAAAACTTAATGATGTGGTACAAAAATGTTGTACAGGTAAATGTACTGTCGTGGTATAAATATAGAAATATAGTACAAATCAGTGTATATAAACACGTTAAAATCTAGGACTATTGGCAGCACGGTAAATAAACTTCAAATCTGACTTTTTTAAAACAATGATACAGAAGAATGAGTAGGCCAGATTTATGGTAAAAATCCATACCATTTTTAAACGTACAACTCCTTCGCCGCAAAGAGATAAGTACGGAAGATTTGATAAATAAAATGTACAGGAAAATATACTAATACGGTTATAAATACAGACATATTTCATATACGTGCACGTAAACATACACAGATAACCCACCAACCATAGGTTCAAAAGTACAGATGAAAATTATGGAAAAAAATTGATAGGATAAACATACAACATAGTTTTAACATATGACAGACTAAGTGCCGGCACAGTTTGTTAAGCTTCAAAAGATTTTATTCTTTGCCTCTTCTCCCTAACCTTACTTCTGTAGTGAAAAAATTCATTTTTTTCTTACTAATACTAATGCGGAATAGTCTAACGCCTAGCTCTAGATTAGCCGATTGAACACCTCTCAATCTAGCAGCAATTATTTACTACTCAACAATAAATAAATAAAAAACAGAAATTAAAGAAAGACGATAAAATTTAACGTTATTCAGTCTAATTGATCTACATCCACGGACCGAACAATTCATTATAATTTGAAAAGAGTACAAGAGATTTTTCTATTACATGATTATAGCTACCAAAGTGGAGCAAACAAAGCTATAATCTATGTAAATAACCAGAAGAGATAATTTTTTATGATGATAAAATGGTTGAAATTCTACTGCTTTTATATAGACACTGATAGATCATATATTTAGGATATTCAAATTTCTTCCAAAACAAAATATGTGGCTACTTTTGATTTTGATTGGATTACCATATCTAATATATCTCCACATCATAAATTTTTGATATTTTCTAATATTAGCTTTGACTTTTTACGCATCAACAACTTTTGAAATAAATAGATTTATTTATTTATTTATTTCAAACACTAATTTGCCTGTAACTTTCACATACGAACTTCTTTATGCAAACCGTCTTCTCCATCGCGTCCCACATCATCTCCTCATCAAAATGAGTATAATATTGTATCGTTTATTTTCAACACTCCACCTCAATATAATATTACTGCATCACTTTTTATCTCAAATCAACTAGTGACTACTATTTGTTGGGTCAGCGCCCCGTGGCGCTAAGTAGCAGTATACAAACAATTAAGTTTGAGAAATGCTTAAATTTATCTTTAGGAACTGATTTCATCATCATATCTGAAGGATTATCCATAGTATTCACCTTCACCAGCTTGATCTTGCTTCTTTCTTCCTCTAACATAAGAAAGAATCTAACATCAATATGTTTCATCCGAGAACTATAGGCTTGATTTTCTACAAGATGAATCGCGCTTTGCCTGTTTGAAAATAGCTCTATTGTCTACTGCACCACTGAAAGATCATTTAACAACCGAAGTAAATACAATCCCTCCTTAGTCGCTTCCACAATCAATATCAACTCGGCCTTGGAAGTCGATAAAGCTATAATAGATTGCAGCTTTGATCTCCACGAAATTAAGCCTATGCCAAGTGCAAGCACATAGCCCGACACCGATTTCAACTCGTCTCTATCCCCAGCATAATCTGAATCACAGTGGCCTCTAAGATATATATCATCATCTACTTCACCATACAACAAGCCAACTGAAGAAGTGCCATGAAGACATCTAAGAATCCACTTCACTACTTACTAATGCTCTTTGCCTAAGTTAGACATATATCGACTTACATTACCCACTGTATGTGCCAAATCTGGTCTCGTGCATACTATAGCATACATTAGACTACCAACAACACTAGAATAAGGTATACCAGTCATATATCTCTTGTCTTCATCCGAAGAAGGAGATAATTCTTTCGATAACTTAAAATGAGAGCCTTATGGAGTGTCAACTGGTTTAGCTTTCTCCATACCAAATCGAGCAAGGACTTTCTCGATGTACTGTGCCTAAGTGAGTCTTAACTCTCTCTGCTTCCTATCTCTGAATATCACCCTTCCAAAAATTCTTTAAGCTTTTCCCAACTCCTTAATATTAAACTCATTTCCGAGCTCCACTTTCAACTCCTTAATTCTGACCATAATCCGAGATGCAATCAACATACCATCAACATATAACAAAAGTTATATCATATCTTCATCACACCTCCTGAAATAAATACACTGATCCTTGAAGATTCTAGAATTCCCTTTGAAAGCATAAACTTATCAAATTTCTTATACCATAGTCTAGGAGACTGTTTCAATCCATATAAAGATTTGTTAAATTTACAAATATAATCTGGCCTGCTACTATCAATGAACCTCTCTATTTGCTTTAAATAAACCTCCTTATCCAGACCACCATGCAAGAATGCAGTTTTGACATATAGTTGCTCAAGTTCCATATCATAATAAGCAACTAATGCTAAGAGAATACGAATGGAAGTATGCTTGACAACTGGTGTGAAAATATCATGATACTCTACCCCTTTCTTTTGAACATTCCCTTTTACTACTAACCTTAATTCATATCTGAAATCTCCATTGTTATTGTCTTTCCCCTATAGATCCACTTACATTCGATAGCTCTCTTGTCGGTGGGAAGAGGCACCAAATACTAAGTATGATTTTCCAGCAAAGATTCAATCTCCTCCTTCATAGCAACTAACCAACTGGAATAGTCAATTGATGCAATGGCTTCTCTATAATCAGTGGGCTCATCATGGACAACATTCAATGCATATGTCGCCATATTATCGAAATCAATATCTTCGATGCTCAATCCAACAAAATCATCAAACCACTTAGGTTTCCTTCTCTGCCTAACAGGCATAGTATCTGAACGAGCTTCACCTTGAGTCTGATCCTCTATACTAAAATCAGTAGTATCCTCATCAACTACAGTGCCATCAAAACCACCGTCCGCACCTATATAGAAAGAATCTGAAGATGACTTTCCTTGTGTTTGGTGTTCTGAATTTGTCCTCATATTATCATCGGATGAGAAAGGCTCCACCTTCAATATAGCCATCTCATCAGAAGTCGCATGCTGATAGGACACCATAACCTATATCCCTTCACTCCTCGACTATAACCTAGAAACATACATTTGCGAGTTCTAGGTTCCAGCTTTCTTTACTCTCATGTAGATAAGCTAAACATCCAAACACTCTAAGAAATGAATAGATAACAAGCTCTCCTCTACATACTTCTTTAGGAATTTTCATATCCATGGCAGTAGAAGGTATGCGGGTGATGAGGAAAGCCGTCATAGATAAGGCTTCTGCCTAAAATCCCTTCTTTAACTTAGTAGTCAATCTGAGTCAATGAGTTCTCTCCAACAATGTCCAATTCATCATTTCAAAAACTTCATTAGACTGAGGGTCACCGGGTGTGGTGTAATGCCTCTAATGCCTTAGAACTCAATATAATTGATGAATTCCTATGATATAAATTCACCACTGTTAGCTGAATGGAGAACTTTCAACTTCTTCCCCGACTGCTTCTCAACCGTAGATTTCCACTTTCGAAACATGGTAAAGGTTTCACTCTTAGACTTAGACTATAGGAAGTATTTATACTTTGTGAGAGAAATCATCTACAAATGAAACAAAGTAATTGGCTCCACCTAAGGATGGACAAGGAGGGACCCCCACACATCTGTGTGAACATACTCTAAGTCAACCTTTCCTTTGTGCTCTTTTGTACCAAACGAAATATTTGTCTGCTTTTAAAGAACACACTCTTCACAAAAGCTAAGCTTTGAATGATGTACTCCATCAATCAAACCTCACTTTCTCAACTCATCCAAACTACATTTACCGATATAACCTATCCGCAAGGCCACAATCTAGAAGAATCTAAATCAACAGAAGTAACTGAAGCTGATTCACCAACTGTAGTAGTGTCATTCAATAGATAAAGATTTCATGCCCTCACTCCTTTCATAACAATCATAGAACCCTTCGATATCTTCATTTTCTCTCCCTCAACTACAATCCTTAAACCATGCCTACTCAAAGCCCCAACAGAAATCAAGCTCCTTCTCAAATCAGGTACATGCCTAACATTAGTAATAGCATGAACAACATCATCGAACATCCTGACCTTCACACTACCAACACCAACCATGCAGCAAGAAGCATCATTGTCCATCAGAACTTCTCTTCCACCAATCTCACGATAAGTAGAAAAGAAGTTCATATCCGGTGTCACATGTAGGATGCACCAGAACCAATCAATCATAAGTTGCTCTTCCCTGAAGAGCCAGAAGCTGTAAATACATCGGTATCACGCTCTATATCTGATTTCTCTACAGATGCTGAAGCTTGCTTTAGGTCCTTTCTTCTTCCTTCGAGCTTGGGATATTGAGCTATAAAGTGCCTTGATTTCTTATAATAATGGAAAGTCATCGCTTAAGCCTCTTAGACTGAGATCTTGAATTACTTCAATCTCCACCATCTTTGATTTGCTTTGGCTTCTACCTCTTTGTATAGATAAGCCCTCTGTATCACTATCCAAACTAGTGCTTGCCAATATACGTCTCAACACTTCATTATGAAAAATAGCATTTATGTCAGATAGGCTAATCTTAATATGACCATATATCATGGAATTAACAAAAGCAGTATATTCCTTAGGCAAGGAACATAAGAAGATCATTGCATGAGCCTCATTAGCAATTTCAACTTCCATTGCCTTCATGTTCATAATCAAAGTGGTCAAAGCATCTACATGCTCCATAAGATCGGCTCCAGGCTTCATCTTAAATGAATAGAGTTGTTGCTAAAGAATAATCTAACTATTGAGAGACTTGTCTTGATATGCATCAGGTAGTGCATCCCATAATTCCTTCACCGCCTTCTTCTGAGAGAATTCTCTTAAACTTCATTTGAAAGACCCTACTGGATGGTTGTAAGAGCTTCTTCTTGTCTTCCAAAACATTCCTCTCTATATGTTTTGGTTTATCCGGCTTAGAAATAATCTTAAAAGTCTTTTCTTTTTTAATATGGCCTCTATCTTCATCTTCTATGTGCCAAAATCTCCTTTTCCATCAAAACAAGTAACAACATAAATACTACAGGATCTACCTATCTTCTTAGAAGCCATAAATGCTCAAATCTAAAAAAAAATCTACTATCTCTAATACCAATCTGTATTGAAAGATTTTGTGTTTTTCGACTAATGTGTAATAATCTAACATCAAGACCTAGATTTGCTGAACACCTCTAAATCCAATAGCAATTATTTACTACTTAACAATAAATAAACAAAACATAAAATAAAGGAAGACGATAAAAATTTAACGTGGATCGGTCTAATAGTCCTACATTCATGGACCAAACAACTCACTATAGTTTGAAGAGAGTACAAGATATTTTCTTATTACATGACTATAGCTACCGAAATGGAGCAAACAAAACTATAATCTCTGTAAAAAAAACTAGAAAATATAATTTTTGATAATGATAAAATGGTTGAGGTTCCACTGCTTTTATATAGTTGCAGATGAAGCATATATTTAGGATATTCAAACTTCTTCCAAAGCAAAATATGTGGCTACTTTTGATTTTGAATGGATTACCTTGTCTAATATATCTGCAAATCACAAGATTTTGATATTTTTCAATATTAGCTTTGACTTTGTATGTAGAAACAACTTTTGAAATAAATTTATTTATTTATTTATTTCGAAATACTAATTTGCTTGTAACTTTCACATATGAACTACTTTCACATATTTATTTAGTTATTTCGAAATACTAATTTTCTTGTATTGCTTATTTTCAAAAAATATAAGTAAAAAATGTCATTTTACTTTTATTTATTTGTTATTTCTATAATGATATAGGTTTCTACTATTCTAGTGCATTTATATTCGTTAATGGTGAATATTTTAATATACATGCTTACAATATTTGAGCGTTAATTATGCCAGGCCATACATAAGTATATAACAATTTCCTTGAAGCCATTAATATTTATGAACCATAAAATGAAAAAATTTACGTAGCACATGAAAATAATGGATCATATTTATATTTCCAAATAATTATTAAGATTTCCATAAACATAATAGACATGTGAATCTAGCTCTAAAAATCAAAATAGAGAATTTTATAAGAAATCAAAGATGCTAGTAGTAAACCTACCAATTTAACTCTACATGTATTGCTTGCAGCATAACAAGCATATAAATCCCTTTATGAAATCCTTGCATGGAGAAACATAATTGGTCTCGTTTTGTACACAATAAAAATGTAAATTTATCTTTGAATTACTTGGACCAACTATGAATATATCACGTGTATGTGTAAGCTTTTAGTTCATAAAGCTTGTAATAAGATCCTAATAGCGTAGCATATCTACTAATTGAATCAACACCTTGAAATTTTCCAGAGTGATGACGCTGTTTCAAATACCATAGATTTCCATGCTTCAATAAAGGCAAATTTTAACTATAAGTCAATTAAAAAGGTGTTTTGTTGTACTTTAAATAACAAAATTTAAAGTAGCAAGTACACTAGAAGCATTAGTTAGTAGGAAATAAGGGATTGCAAGACCTAGCTAGTGATTCTACTACTACAACCGTGGATCTTTACATTTCAACCAGCATATTCAAGGTTCGGGTTTGATTTGGATCATATATTTTGATTAAAATGCATGCATTCGCTCATAAATTTGTAGGTACAATTCTATTTTTTTAACACATGAAATAGTCTTTAAAAAATATTGGAATTATATTACGATTGCACTAATAAAAATAGGCACCTTGATTTGTAGCAGAAAGGATCCACTGGTGCTCCTCCTCATTATCTGTGTCATCCAGTCCATTCATAAAATTCTAGTTGGGTTTTCCCTTTATCAACAAAAACAACACTAAAATTATAATTGCAAACTTAATCCCCCTTGGAGTTGGTCAGTCCACCGTCCCTGTTGGAGGTCCTCTCTATCGGGGAGTTTATAAAAAAATTATAATTTACAAAAAAAAGTAGAAAGCAGTCGAATATAACCCTTAAAATTAACTAACATGATTATATTTTCAATAGTGCTTTGCAAGCAGGTACACTGGTTTGATTTCACGATACTGACATGGGTTAGAGAGCTACAAATGCTAGATCAAAATGAATTGAGAAAACAACTGAACATCATTTTCTTCCCCAATAGTAAAGAACACTGAAATGTTCAAGCACATATAATATAATTATATTAAATAGTTTATAAGCACCAACACAATTATTGCCTTAATATATAGACATATTACAAGCTACACATAAACTCATATAGAATCAAGTTTACGTATTCTGGTGGTTAAACACACATTCACTTGTAGAAATTGAAATTTGAAATTGCAAACTCTTCAATGGCATAAGTTATTTTTACAAGGTAGTGTCGCCAAAAAATATATAAATAGTTTAGAAATTCATGTCGTTTTAAGTTGGTCCTAACAAACTTATGCAAAAAAATTACTGTTTCGTTTAATAGTTATGCAGCAAAGTGCTTAGATAGCAAATCATTGTGCATACAGCTGTTTTATCAGTTTTTCCAATCGATGATATAAGTAATATCTGGTTTACCAAATTTGCATTTTTTTACGTCTAATACCAATTTTTTGTTAATACATTAAGATAAGTCTAAGGAAATGATTAGTCTTATGAGTAGCAATAGTGTCAAAATCATACATAAATATAATATTATCATATTTCTTATGTCTCTTATTTCGTCCAGATTGATATTGAAATGGTTTTATTTTGGATCAAGTTTCACTATTTGGTATTTCAGATTTGTAGTTTGTCAACAAGGTCGATAAATTTGACAATTTCTAACGTCGATGGATACATATATTTCTTGTTGGTATTCAAGGACACTAATAACACAAAGGAATGGTTGGAAGGAAAAATATCTTATTGAACTGAAATAAACTTGTGGCTTTTATAGCCGTTACAAAAAGAAATACTAAGCAGTAACTACAACTTTTAAGCCTACATAATAGTTATTAAGTTGAATAGAAAAACTAATCCTTATATCCCCTAAAGAATAGGACTTCCCAGGAGATTAGGACTTATTAACAAACTTTTTACCTCATTCCCTCCCTTAAGCTAATGCATCTGCATTTAGCTTACTTCAATAGCTTTAATCATTCCAAGCATCCCACGAAGCTTCTCGAACTATTCCAGCCTCAGTGGTTTTGTCATTATATCTGCAACTAGATTCTCAGAGCTACAAAAACCCAACTTTACAACTCCATCATTTACCAAATCTCTAAGGAAATGAAACCGTACTCCGATATGTTTACTCTTTCCATGGAAGACAGAGTTTTTGGACAGCTGAATGGCAGAATTGTTGTCACAATGAGGTACAGTACCTCTCTTTTCTTTAGCTCCGGTCTGATCTAAAATTCTTCTAAGCCAGATGCATTGGCAAGCACAAAGAGCTGCTGCAATGTATGCAGCTTCGGTGGTGGATAAACTCACCACTGGTTACTTTTTGGAAAACCATGAGACAGCTCCAGACCCCATCATAAATACAGAACCAGAGGTGCTTTTTCGATCATCCAAATCCCCATCATAATTGCTATCGGTATAACCTATGATACCTATGTCACCTTCTCCCTTTTTGTAGAACACACCAAACTCAATAGTCCCCTTCAGGTACCTTAAAATTCTCTTAGCTGCCAGCCAATGTAACAACTTTGGACTTGCCATGAATCTGCTAATCAAACTCACTCCATACATTAAATCTGGCCGAGTCACAGTTAGATACATAAGACTCACAACTGCTTGTTTAAACATAGTAGCATCAACTCCAGCGTCGGCCTCATCTTTTGATAATCTTGCTCCTAAACCATAGGATTCTTAACTGGATTGCTGTTCTCCATGCAAACCTTGTTAGAACTTCTCGAGCATATCTTCTTTGGCAAATAGAAATTTCAGCTGCACTCTGTATGACTTCTACCTCGAGAAAATGTCTCATCCTTCCCAAATCAGACATGTCAAATTCTAACATCATTGAGTTTTTAAACTCATCACACATAATTATATTATTTCCAGTAAAGATTAAGTCGTCAACATAAAGATTAACTATTAATATGTTACCTCCCTTAGACTTGGTGAATAAAGTACGCTCATAAGAGCAACTTTCAAATCCTTCCTGTGCAAAATACGTCTCAATCTTGTTGTACCATGCCCTAGGTGCCTGTTTAAGGCCATATAATGCCTTTTTCAACCTATAAACTTTATATTCTTCACCTTTCTTAACAAATCTCTCTGGTTGTTGGACAAAAACTTCTACTTTGAGCTCTTCGTGAAGAAAAGCACTCTTCACGCCAAGCTGAAACACTTCCCAACCACATCGAGCTGCCAAAGCCAGTATCACATGCACAATATCAAGTCTTGCTACCGGTGCAAACACTTCTGTATAATCTACTCCATATTGTTGTGCGTACCCATTCGCCACCAACCTTGCTTTGAACTTCTCCACCTTCCCACTTTCGTTGAGTTTGGTTTTGAAAACCCACTTAACTTCGATAGGCTTAACTCCTTTCGGCAAATTTGTTAGTTCCCATGTCTCGTTCTTTTCAATAACTTTTATCTCCACTACCATTGCATCTCTCCAATTCTCGTGTTTGATTGCTTCCTCAAAAATAAAAGAATCATGTTCATCTTCAATCATCGTCATTACATTTAAACCTTCTTCTTCTTCTTCAGACAAACCTGCCCCTGTTTCATAATCTGCCGTCCAAGTCGGTTCTCGTCTGTTTCTAGTACACCTCCCTTCAACTAGAGCCTCCTAAACAACATCGTTTGGCTCATTCGAGGGTGGATCAATCTTACTGGGGTTGCTGCTAATAGAAGTGCCTTGGTCATCACCACCACCTTCTTCTTCATTCTGCCTAGTCTCTTACTCTTCATCATTGCCCTCTTCTTCTTCCCACACTAGAACATTAGCTTTGCACTGTTCTTCAGTTTAGCCCCAATCCCAGCCTTCTTCTTCTTCAAATATAACATCTCTGCTTACAATGATCTTATTTGTGACTGTATCAAACAATCTGTAAGCTTTAGATTCATCGTTAACACCCAAAATACACAATTTTTGCTCTTATCATCCAGCTTGCTTCTCTTTTGGTATGGTACATGAGCATGGGCTGCACATCCAAAAATTCGAAAGTAGCCCACCATGGGCTTCATATTGCTCCATTCTTCTTCTAGGGTTTTATTTTTTTACAGCTGTGGTTGGACTTCTATTCTGCACATGCACACACCACTTCGTTGCGTCAGGCCAAAAGACTTTAGGAACTTGTCTTTCATTTAACGTGGTCCTCATTGCATTCATGATGGTTCTGTTCTTCCTCTCGGTAACTCCAATCTGTTGGGGAGTGTACGCCGTTGTCAGTTGCCTTTTAATGCCTTGAACCTTACAAAACTCCCCAAACTCATTGGAGGTAAACTCACCACCCTTGTCTGTCCTTAAACAAGCAATGTATGCAGCAACTTCTTTTCAACACAAATTTCAAAATTTTTAAAAAGTAGCAAATGCTTATGATTTCTCATGTAAGAAATAAACCCAAGTTTTACGAGTGAAATCATCGATAAAACTTAAGACGTACCTCTAGTCGCTGTTTGAAGCGGGTTTGATAGGACTACATATATCAGCATGCACTAACTAAAGTTGCTTTGAAGCCCTCCACAAAGTCCTCTATGGTATCGAATCTCTGTGTTGCTTTCTGGTTAAACAAGTAGTGCATATCTTCTTAGGGGACATTAGAGAGGGTAAACCAGCCACCATCTTCTTATCTGAAAGTGTCCCGAGCCCCTAATGATTAAGATGCCCAAAATAACAATGCCACAAATGAGCCTCTTTCTCTAACATTACCTCAGCTTGTAAACACAGGGAATCTTTTGGTGCCATGGCTGCTGACAAATAGAACATTCTATTCCTACACATATTAGTATGCATTATTAACCCTCTTCTAGGATGAAATACTTTGCAAGTTCCTTGCTGAAACAAAATTGCTAACCCTTTTTCTTGAAGTTGTCCCATGCTAAGCAAAATGTTTTTAAGCTCAGGAACAAAATAGACATCTGATATTACCTGAGTGATACTATTCACCTGCACCCTTATGCTTCCTTTTGCTGTAACCACATTTCTCATATCATTCCCAAGTTTGACGGTTCGACGAAAGCCTTCTTTCAACTCCGAGAACCAATCTTTGTTCCCTATCATGTGATTGCTGCATCCAGAGTCGAGAAACCATACTTCTTCTTGCTTGGTTTGATGCAGCTCTTCATAGGACATCAACAAGAGCTCATCTTCTTCCTGCCACTCGACATAATTTGCCTTCTTTTCCCAAACGGGAAGCTCATACTGAAAGTGTCCCAGCTTATGACATCTAAAGCACTCAATGAATGCTTTTTTTAGGGGTTGTCTTCCTCTTCCTCTTCCTCGACCTCGTCCTCCTCTGAACAGACCTCTACCCCCTCTTCCTCTGCCTGATCTATCATCAAGGGTGGTTATTTTCAACACTTGTTTCTCCGCCTGGTATCCCTACATTCTTTGTTCATGAACTAACAGACTCCCATGCAATTCATCAATGCTTAAGGTACTTAAATCATTAGACTCCTCTATTGCACAAACAACATAATTAAATTTGATGTCAATGATCTAAGTATTTTACAAACCACTATACTCTGCTCCATCACTTTACCATTTGATTCCATATTGTTCACCACGGTCAGAGTCCTCCCTAAAAAACTGTCCACCTTCTCTCCTTCTCTCATGGAAAGCAACTCAAACTCCTTTCTTAATGCTTGAAGTTATGCCCTTTTCACCTTTGTGGATCCTTGATACTTCTGTAGCATTGAATCCTATATTTCCTTCGACGTCCTCTTGTTGAGAAATTTTTTCCAGGATTTCTCTATCAATGGCTTGGAACAGGAAGTTCTTGACCTTCAGATCCTTTATTTTGGCCTTCTCCACACTTTTCCTCTATGCCTTACTTGTTGGTGCAGTTCCCATTGCTGGTGCCGGAATTCCCTTATCCACTAGGTTCCATATTTCCTTGCTTCTCAGTAAATTCTCCATTGACATCGACCAATAATCATAATGGCCATCAAACCTCGGAATGGACAACTGCACAAACTTCTCTAAAGTTGACATTCTTATCTCTCTGTGTTTAATTCACACTCACACAAACTCTCGTGTTTGCTTTGGGCTCTGATACCAGATGTTGGTATTCAAAGACATTAATAACACAAAGGAATGGTTGGAAGGAAAAATATCTTATTGAGCTGAAATAAACTTGTGGCTTTTATAGTCGTTACAAAAAGAAATACTAAGCAATAACTACAACTTTTAAGCCTACATAATAGTTATTAAGTTGAAAAGAAAAACTAATCCTTATATTCCCTAAAGAATAGGACTTCCCAGGAGATTAGGACTTATAAACAAACTTTTACCATCATTTCTAACGTCGATGGATACATATACTCGCCATCTTAAAGAAATAAGCATATGTAGATAAATTATTATCCATACCGTAATCTAAAGAATTCAATAACTTTAGATTATGGCGACAATGTTAGTTTATGAGTTTTATGCACATTTTCGACTATAATTTTTCTAGAAGCTAGAACATTAATCTTAATTTGAAGGAACCTAAAGTTAAACGATCCTAGTATTTTATTAGTTAATAATTTCACAGTTGAATGTATGGTTAATATTTTTAAGAGCACACACATCTGCAGTTGTTGAATTTGAGTTTGAAAGCAGTCTCGTTGTTTTTAAATGACCATAAAACTCTTAAAAGGCCATTTTGTAAATGAAATTATATTGCTACGGGCAAAGATTATCCTTTTATTATATTAAAAAGTGAAAATTTACTTATTATCTTAAAATAGAACTTTTTATGGCGAATGATAAGTAATGCAAGGAAAATCAACTTCACCGATATTGAGTTTGAGAGGGGAATAGTTTTACCATGTGGCAACATAAAATGGATTTACTGGAATGCAAAAATGTACACAACAATAGCATTATCAATGGTTTTGAAATAAGTTTAAACATTTTGTTGTATATATTTTATTGTAGAAGAGCCGAGGTGGGTTTTTGGCTGTACTAAAATGTGATTCACAAATGAAATACATAGCAAATTTTTGAAAACAAAGAATAACTATTTCCTTACTGCCAGTCATGTGATAATTGATATTATTCAAACGGTAATGATTAAGCAAAAAAGGAGAAAACGAAATACTTACAAAAATCCTAATATCCAAAATAGAGTCTTCTTCATTACCAGTTAACAATCTTTAATCAATAATTACCTATATATAAAAAGTAGAATAACCAAAGCTAAATAACTATTTTTTATCAACTAACGTATCTATAAATCAATAAATTGCAATTGCTATAATTTGATTCCATTGCAACCTCTGTGGCAGGTCGGGCTACTATAAAGTCAATGGCATCTTCAATGAATTTAAGCTTGGATGATTATCTCCACAGAAGTGAATTTGGAATTTTTACTACATCTACCCAAACTTTAACTCCATTTCTCCCTAAGTGAATTTGGAATTTTTACTGCATCTACCCAAACATTTGGATTAGTTGGAGCTGCAATTCCTTCAGCAACTATTTCCGCCGCTCCACCCACATCGAGCAGCTTGCATCTATTTTTTGAAGTAGGCTACGCCAGTTGCAAGGCAAGAAAAAAGAATGCTTGATATATGTTCATTTAGTAAATTAGATAACAAGTCGCATCAAATTCATTATGATATGTGCATTCACTAAATTAAATATAGGAAAACATAATACAAAATTGATGATACCAAACTCATAAGCATTTGAACATAAGCTCTAAAGTCCAAAATTTTAGTTGTATCTACTGCTACAATATAAAATGCTTAGGAGATAGCATATGATCATTGGAAATATAGATATAAGTAGGTTAGAAAGAAATCTTTTGAGAAGTTTAATCAAAGGGAGGGTAATTATTATTTTGTAAAGAAAATTATTATTCCTTACTTTCATTTTGGCCATGCATTTAGAATATAGTAGACATAATCCACAAGAGAAGTTTCAACTCTCAAAAAATTCTTAATCTTATAACAAGTCTCATGTAAAGGGATTGCATACTAATTTCAAAATCAATATGTGAATCTAAACTGTCACTAGTATTTTCTGGAAACACAAAATTACGTGCAATTAAATTTCCATAACTTAACTAACCTTATCTATGGGTTAAAGACACCATGTACGAAGCACGTATTTGCCGTAGTATAAAGCGATAATGAAGTAAACCTACCATCCGATATGGAGATTTTTAAAGAGCTCCAATGGGCCAGGCTGCTTCTTCCCAAAATCAGTCGTTTCTCTTACCAATTCAACTTGTTCCACCTTTGCTTTTTATTTTTTATTTTACCCTCTTGCGCTTGACTCTTTTACACTTGTACATAAAATATTTGGCAATTAAATAGTTGCTATATTTAGCCAGAGGAAGCCGCTAAATTATTATTAAGTTGAAATAATAATCAGAAACAATTATATATGTTTATCGAGGATTTCAAATAAGGTATGAATACAAGTAGACCATGTACTAGACAATTGCAGAGATGAATTTGACTGGATAGAAGTGCAACTATTTCATAAGTTCATCGGTTTGATTTATTATTACTAGTATTTTGGTGTAAAATTAACTACATCAAACATATTGCTAGGATTTGTTTTAAAAATGAATTATCAAAAATATTGAGAAGAGTATTTGAATGCCCCTCTTAGTGAATAGTCCAACATTATGGAAAACTGTAGAGAAATCTTATTTAGATATAGAATTCTCAAGAGAAAGGATGGACCTTTTGGATACCCAATGCTTTCTCTTGTGTTAAGGAGGAAGAAGATTCTGACCACCACACGCGCACACGCATAGGCTGACACGACCTGATCTGGGTTGGGTTTGGCTGATGTGGTATATAATTCTTTATTTTTTCTAGCATATTTTCAAGTCAAATTTTACTTTATAGAGCATATAGGCGGATTTTATATCACGTAGGCAGCGCTCCGCCATAGATAGCCTTGCACGATTTCAGCAAAGCGGCGAAACGTCTTAAAGGCATTTTGGCTTCGATCACTGACAACTCTACTGGCTACGACGCGAACAAACCATTCAAATTTGAGGGGCTTCATTTCAAATGCTACAGACTAAAAAAATGCAATATTTCATGACAATAAAGAAGGTGGAGCATGTGTTGACGATGGAAAAACTAATGCTGCCTGAAGAAGCAACGAACGACTAGAAAAATGAGTTACAGGACTGGATGGACCATGATTACCTCTGCAAAAATTATGTTCTTAATAGTTTGAGTGACGATCTATATGACTACTACAAATCTGATAAGTCAGCAAAGAAGATTTAGGATCGAAGACATAACGTCTTTTAGACATTTCGCCGATATCCTGAAATCGTGCAAGGCAATCAATAGTGCAGCGCTGCCTACAGAATAGAACAACCCCCTATATGCACTATAAATTCAAAGTCAGTTTAAAAATATACTTCCAAAATAAAGAGTTATACACCACATTAGCCAAGCCTACCTATGCAAAAATTATGTTCTTAATGGCTTGAGCGACGATCTATATGACTACTACAACTTAGACAAGTCAGCAAAGGTGATATGGGATGCACTGCAAAAGAATACAATATTGAAGAAACTGGAATGAAAAAAATATGCTGCCAGCCGCTATTTAAAGTTTCAAACGATGAATAAGAAATCGACGGAAGCATAGTCGCACGAGCACTAGAAAATTTCGCATGAGATCATCTCCGAATGTATGCATTTGGATGAACAATTTTAGGTTGCAGTTACCCACTAGTTAGAAAGATTTTAAGAACGTTCTCGGGCATAAGACGAAGGAATTTTCCTTAGAAAGTTTGATTACTTGTCTTCATATTGAGGAGGAGGCCAGAAAACTGGACTAGAAAGAAGAGTGCTTGTTGTTTCTTACAACATCATTAAGAAATCCACAAATGCAGGTCTGAAACCAAATGTCAAAACCGAATCAGAACCACAACAATCAACGTTAGAAAAATCGGTAAAATGCCTCCCTAAAGAATGGTACTAGACAACTATTCTTCTGTTACAACTATGGCAAACCATGTCGTATGGCATCAAAGTGTCAGAACATGCCAAATCCTACACCGTTGGCTAACCTGACTGAAGAAGCCCTTGTGGTTGTGCTTACAGAGATCGACCTAGTCGATGGATCAGAAGGGTGGTGGGTAGACATTTGTGCTTCTCGCCATGTCTGCTATAATAGTGAAATGTTTAAAACGTATAATTCTGTTAATGATTGGGCGACCAAAGACCTTAGCTTTGAACTTCATTCATTCAAAAGGTAGATCAAGAATAAATATGTTTTCGCACCCCCTCTTTAAAATGAAAAGTAGACGTTCCAGTACGAATCTCAGCAATAACTTGTTCAGATTCTACATATTGATTATTTTGAACTAAAATCAAACTTTTGGGAGGAATGTTCACACTATGTAGAATATCCCGACTCTCAATAGTTAAATACAAGTCTATAGAACATAGAAAAGCACGATGCCCGTGACGGGTACATGTGGGATGAACCAAATACTCGTTGAACTTTATTTTTCCGTTAGAAGGAGCTTGTACATGTTCGGCAGTATCGCCCGTGAATACTCCATATAAAAGTGATGCTGGGAGATTCCTACACCGCTACTATTGCTGAAATTGGGACTGTGGAGTTGAAGTTTACCTCTGAAAGAACTTATCGCTGAAAGATGTGATGCATACTCCAAAGATGAGGAAAAATTAGCATTTAGTTTCTTGTTAAATAAAGCTGGTTTTACTCAAACTATTGGATCTGACTTGTATATCGTCACTAAAAATGGTGTTTTTGTTGGTAAAAGATATTACGCAGATGGGATGTTTAGGTAAATATTGTTTTGAATAAAGTTAGTGGTTCTGCTTATATGTTGTATGGTTTTAACATTTGGCATGCTAGACTTTTTCATGTTAATAAGTGACTTATCCATAAAATGGGTAACTTAAGATTAATTCCTAAAGGTTCCATAAGTGATTTAGAAACATGTGAATATTGTAACCAAGCAAAAATTACTAAGACCCCATAGAAATCAACGTTTAGAGAGTCAAAATCTTTAGATTTAATACACTATGATATATGTGAACTTGATGGCACTCTAACTAAGGATGGAAAATACTACTTTATTACTTCTATTGATGATTGCTCTGATTTCACTTATGTTTATCTCATGAAAAATAAAAGTGAAGCGTAAGTTTTGGTTTAAGTTATTTGTCATTGAAATTAAAAACCAATTTAATAAGAAAATTAAGAGATTTTGAAGTGATAGAGAAATAAAATATGAATCTAGCCTATTCATTGAATTTTATAATCAGCATGGCATCACTCATGAAAGAATTGAACCATATTCGCTTGAAATAAATGGTAAAGCTGAAAGAAAAAGAATAAGACTCTTACTGAATTAGTTGTAGCTCTTTTGTTATATTCGAGTGTACCATCACATTGGTGGAGGGATTTTGTTAACTGTTTGTTATATATTAAACAGAATTCCTAAATCTAAGAGCAAAATTTCACCATTTGAGATTTTTAAAAATCATAAACCCGACTTGTCTTGTTTTAAAACTTAGGGTTGCTTAGCATATACTCTTATTCCAAACCCTAGAAGAATTAAATTAGCAAGTTGAGCGTATGAATGAGTTTTCATTGGTTATTCCATTAACACCAAAGCCTATAATTTTTTTGATTTGAATGCTCGAGTTATTATTGAGTTGAATGATATTGATTTCCTTGAAAATAAATTTTCGTTTAAACTTTGAAATAATGGGGGCACGTATACTATTAATAATCTAATAATCATAAATAATGAACATAACGCAGAAATCGAATCTGAACCTAGATAAAGTAAAATAGCTAGGATAGCTATAGATTTTGGTTCAGAATATTATGCTTATGCACTAGAAGAGGACCTTACTTATCTTAAAGAAGCCATGTCTTCTTTAGATTCTAACCTCTAGCAATAAGAGGATGAGTTTCCTTAGAAAGAAGAATGTAGTCGTGAAGTAATAAGAGTATGAGTTTAACTCTAAATGAAACAATACCCTATGTGGAGTGGAGTACCCAGTTGTAGGAGTACTATTGGTAGACTCAAGTATGTGAATATGGAAAAGTGGCCATTTCCTAAGGAATTTTGGACAAAATTCCTCGAGCGTTTACTAAGCTTAGATAGATGTGCATGGCCTTTAAAGTAAGGGCTACAGACTACACCCTAGAAAGGTTACGCGTGGTTTAATGTCAAAGATAGAGTTCAAGGCTACGAATCACTCTAGTATAATCTAGATCTTACTCACTATGTAAAGGTTCAAATAAAAAGATACCTTAGTTTATACACAATCTTATAAAATTAGAAGTTTCTTGAAGAAAAAAAATTTAAAATTCAAGTGGGTGATTTTTATAATTTTCTTTAAAATGAATTATTAAAAACATTGGAAAGAGTGTTTGAGTGCCCCTCTTAGTGAATAGTCCCACATTATAGCAAACTATAGGGTAATGCTATTTAAATATAGGATTCTCAAGAGAAAGGATGGGACCCTTCAACACCCAATGTTCTCTCTTTGTTGAGGATATAGACTATGTTGACCACTACCGACATGCATGCGCCGATCAACTGACTTGACTAGACCCAACCTGGCCCGAGCTTGTCTTGGCTAATGTAGTGTATAACTCTTTATTTTTGGCATTATAGTTTTAAATCGATTTGACATAGTAAGAAGACCCATTAAACTTAGATCTGATATTAAGCCCGTTTTTGCACTTAGATTTTTCTCTATATAAACCAAGCTATTTGGTAGAATAACGATCGATTTTAAAAACTGAGCACTTCTTCTTTTTCCTCTACTTTCTTAAGATCCGAACAATATTAAATTTGGGTGCTACTAACTTGACGGTCTTTGTGCAAGAGGTTGTTGATGTTGAAATATAGAGCATATTGGGGGCTGTTTTATCCTAGAGGTGGCGCTACACTATTAATTACCTTGCATAATTTTGGCATAGCGGCGAAAAGTCTTAAAGAGAGTGACCTAGTCCATGACTTAGCCACAAAGACACTCCAATTTCAGATCGAGGACAACTTTAAGACATTATGGCTTCGACAACTAGCGACTCGACTTGCTAAGACACGAACAAACCGTTCGAATTTGAAGGGTTTCATTTCAAACGCTTGAGACAAATAATGCAATTTTTATGACTGTAAAGATGGTGGCACATGTATTGACGACAGAAAAACCAACGATGCCTAAAGAAGCATCGGACGACCATAAAAAAGGTTTGTATGACTGGATGGACCATAACTACCTCTGTAAAATTTATGTCCTTAATGGCTTGAGCGACGATCTGTATGACTACTACACCTCAGACAAGTTAGCAAAGAAGATCTTGGATGCGCTACAAAATGAAATATGACACCGAGGAGGGTAGAGTGAAAAGTATGCCATCAGCCACTATTTAAAGTTTCAGATGATGGATGAAAAATCGATAGAGGCATAGTCACATGAGGTTTAGAAAAGTGCACATGAGATCATCTCCGAATGTATGGCTTTAGATGAACAATTTTAGGTTATTGTGTTAATTGATAAATTACCCCATAGTTGGAAAGATTTTTGAGAATGTTCTCTGGCATAGAATTAAGGAGTTTTCCTTAGAAAGTTTGATTACTCGTGTTCATATTGAACTGGAAGCCAAAAATCAGGACCAGAATGAAAAGGTGCTTGTTGTTTCTAACAACAACATTAAGAAATTCATGAATAGAGAGGACTCGGCTATTAGTACCCCCTTGGTTTCAGGATGGACCCTTTCACTCTATTTTATTATATATGCTTAGCGAAAAGAATGTTCTTTATGATAGACCTAGGATATGGATTTTATACGAACCAATGGATCATGATAAGTCATTACTACTAGCAATGAATTCCTCTTTCATTACTTCATCCTACCCATACCCCTCTCCCTTGTTCGATCTTACTCATCAAATGGCACTCAGTTTATATCTATAAGTTCGATCATTGAGAAGGTGCAAAGTACAAGTGAATATTTAAGACAAGAAATCAATTACAAACCTAAACTAAATGCGAATTTATTAAAAAAATCATAATCGCAAACCGAATCAGAAGTGCAACTATCAACCTCAGAAAAATCAGCATAATGCCTCCCTAATGAATGTATTGGATAATTGTTTTTATATTACTACTATGACAAACCAGGCCATATGACACAAAAGTGTCGAAAAA
Organism: Allium cepa; assembly: GCA_030765085.1. Taxonomy (NCBI): domain Eukaryota; kingdom Viridiplantae; phylum Streptophyta; class Magnoliopsida; order Asparagales; family Amaryllidaceae; genus Allium; species Allium cepa. The sequence goes on from CM060944.1 coordinate 591,960,524, forward strand.
GGCCAAACCCCACACCGCAGGCTAACGTGACTAGAAACCCTTGTGGCTATGCTTACATAGATCAACCCAGTCAGCGAATTAAAAGGATAGTGGATAGACGCTGGTGCTTCTTTCCATGTCTGCTATGATCATGAAATATTTAAAACATAACGTTGTTAACGATATGGAAGTAATGTGGCCGTTTCCTATGGAATTTTGGGTAAAATTCCAAGTAGGCTCACTAAACTGGAATAGACGTGCATTGCCATTAAAGCATGGGCTGTAGACTGCAACCTAGAAAGGTTGAGCGTGGTTTGATGTCAGAGATAGAGTTCAAGACTATGAGTCACTTTAGTATAATCTGGATCTTACTCGCTACGCAAAAGCTCAAAGAATACCTTTGTTTGTGCACAACCTTATAAAATCGAAAATTTCTCAAGAAAAATATTTTTCAAATTCAAGTTGGGGGTTGTTGGAACTTGTTTAAAAGATGAATTATTAAAAGTATTGAGAAGAGTTTTTGAATGCCACTCTTAGTGAATAGTCCCACATTATGGGAAACTATTGATAAATTCTATTTAAATATAGGATTCATAAGAGAAAGGATGGGCCCTGTAACAACCCCATATTTTATGATTGAGTATTTAAATATTATATTTAAATATTTCATCGTTAGTCGGATTTTAGTCCGAGAAGCTACTTTTTGCAAACGGTCGAATTAGGACTCGACACCACCCCATTGAGTTCAAAATGACGTTTGCGACCTTTTTGAGTATAAACTTTGATATGTTTGGAGATAGTGGAATTTTGCTACTTTTTCACTTAGGGCTTTGGTGGGCTGAAACAAAATCCAAAGCCCTAAGTGAAAAAGTAGCAAAATTCCACTATCTCCAAACATATCAAAGTTTATACTCAAAACGGTCGAATTAGGACTCGAGACCACCCCCATTGAGTTCAAAATGACGTTTGCGACCTTTTTGAGTATAAACTTTGATATGTTTGGAGATAGTGGAATTTTGCTACTTTTTCACTTAGGGCTTTGGTTTTTGTTTCAGCCCATTTGACCCAAGCTTCGCCCCTCTCCTCTTCATTACTTTATTTATATTTCCTAATACTCAATCTTTAGCAACAATGGAGAGGGGAATGGGAGATTAAAACTCTAAACCCTAGTTTCCATTTGCAAATCAAGTTCTAGCTCCAAATTTATAGAAGAAACTTTGGTAAACCTCCTCTTCTTCTTCTCTAACTCATTCTCTTACCAATTTCAGAAATTCCTAAACCTAATTTAGGAAATGTTTCTCTTTTAAGCTTAGATTCAAGCTCTTTTGGTTGGAATTGAAGAGTGATTGTTCTTGCCATTGCTCTATAGCTTCTTCTACGTAGTTTTGGGTTTAAAGGTGAGATTGTTATCTCACATCTAAGTCTATAATTATCATTGATCATTAGGTATGAATTCCTAACACTTATCCATATGCATTTGATTTTGGTTTGGATTGATTTGGTGTATATTCCAATTTTTGGTGTTTTGAAATCAAAATCTATGAAAATCCTTTTATGGATATTTGAACATGTTTTGGTGATGCATCGAAGAGCCTATAGGGCAAGGAAACTGATGTATGTAAACTACTAGTGTTGTGGCTCGAAAGATTGCAATTTGGAGGGGATTGGCCCTCATCTTAATAGGCTTGGAAGTGCAAGAAATAGGTTCTAGCCGACTGGAATTCTGGTCTAGTCGACTGACCTGCTACCAGAGCACTTCCCTGGCTCTGGTCTAGTCGACTGGCATACTGAGTCCAGTCGACTGACCAGTATCGCGAGAGTTTTCTGGGACTGTGTTCAGTCGACTGAACTCAGTGAGTCAGTCGATTGACCTGCTCCTATTTGCCTATTATGCCTATTTTTGCCAACTTTTGCTTGGTTTCCAAATTTAATCGATTCATGTTGATTTCCGATTTGTTGTTATCATTTATTATCCACTTTGATGACATTTTCTTCGGGATTTTTGTGAACATACATTTTGATGGATTTGGTATCGATTTCTTTGGATTCTATTCACGTCTTCGAACGTGAAATTTTGGTGATTGATTGTTTCTACAATCATTTTTGTGCGCTTTGTCACTTTAAAAATATAAAGGTTTCAATACTAGTAGTAAATATCAAAACTCTTTTATCAAAATGATTTCAACTCTATTTTCAATATCAAGCTTGTTTATAAAACCGTTTTCCAATCTATTAGCATATACAAACCTTTACCTCACTCGTATAAGAAATATAATTAAACGGCTTAGTAAATGGTATGAAACGCTTGCGTTTACTTCGTCGGTTAATTCTTGGACTTGTTCGATTGAATCTCTTATGACAATTTTCGAGTGGAGATCTAAAATTTGTTCGTAAATATTTAAGTTAAGCTAGTGGTTATGGTACATGAAGCTAAGCTCATATATTTACTAGCTTAGTGTAATTGACACTTCTTGAAGATCGATGATGATCATTTTGTGATTTAGACTAGCAATGTGCGATGTCTCTTTGTCTGCAAGGGAGATTAAACCCCGTTTCTGTGGAGTTTCTGCTCAATTTGGTGGGGTAGCGACCCATGATCTTCGGGCCGTTTTGTGGAGCTTCGGCTTAAAAATAATGGTTAGCAACCATGGAATAGCGTTCCGTTTTGTGATATACGTGTTGGTGAGTTTTCATGCTCCCGTTTTGTGATTTTTGGATTTCCATTGATGATTTCTAGAATTTGTGTTTCACCAATTTTCGTGATTTACATTGATAAGTTTTATCAATATTTGTGCATTGGTGAATTTGTGTGTCATTAACTTTTGTGATTGGCATTGATATAATTGTCAATATTTATGGTTTAGTGAATAAAAATAAAGAGTATGATATTCCTTTTCATCTTTTAGAAGATTCTTGTGATATTGATTAATCTCTAGTTGATTTTCAGTTGCATACTTATTACAGTATGGCTCTATGGTTATCATATGGCTTTTGTCATACCTCTTGTTCTACGTCATTTTATCTGATATTTATAGTTAGACTGATCCATTTATTATTTTCTTATTAAATAATACTCAGGTCAGACCGAGATGTTGCAGGTGCTTCTACTTGACTCCTCTTCTGGAGTTATCATTCTGACTTTTGGCTAACTACTTAGATTAGTAGTTTATTTTGTTGTATACATTTGAGATATAGACTCCAGGATGTATACTTATTCTTTTATCTAGCACTTGTAACTATTCTTTTGTGATAGTGTGGATCTTATTTGACCACTACTCTGATGTACACTTGTATGTGTAATATTCATATCTTTTTCCGCCTTTGTGATATAGATATATGTGACTGATTTATGTTATGTTTATTTCTATATTTGTTTCCAAAGATATTATAGCCACTGTTTAGTGGCCTTGAGTTTGCATCGGTATGTCGGATTTCCTCTTAAGATGATAAGTTGTATTTTTATCTGGCATATCGGTACTAGCACAAAGTAATTATACAGATGGTCGCTCCTCAACAGCCTTATTCTCCATGCTAGTTGACGGTATTACCCCGTAGTGTACTTGGCTAGCATGGATATAGAGCTGGGGAGTCACAGCTTAGTATCAGAACCAAACTTCGGAACAATGTAGAATAATTTAACAAGGATCATCGTCCTAAGTCCATCTTAGGAGTCGTGCCTTAGGATTTAATTCGTGTCTTCGTACCATCCTATCCTATTTTCTTTTGTGATTCCTTGTTTTATTAATCATTGTTGTTTGATATTCAATTTGTGAATAACCTTTTTCTTCTTCTTCTTTCTTTCTTAATAAAGAGAAATGGTTAGACCTGGCCGTCCCAGCGCCGGTCAATCTAGTGCTACTCCCCAAGATGGAGTATTTATGTCTGCCCAGCAGCTTCTTGATCTAGTAAAGAAGGCTCAAGCAGTCGGTTCTAATCCGGAGTCTACTCACCCTAAGTCTGGATTTGCATGTTTGTGCAACGAATATACCAATTTGGGTGGGAAGCCATTCAAAGGTTCTGAAACCATTATTGAAGTCCAGGCTTGGCTAAGAACATGCGATCGCATCTTTTCTCGCATGAATCTTATTGATCTTCACCGAATTCAGGTGGCCTCTAGTATGCTGTAAGAAAGAGCATTAGACTGGTACGAGCTTCTGATTTCTGAAATAAATGAAGTGGGTCTTACTTGGGAGAAATTTCGAGAACGATTCGAATTAAAGTTTATGCCAGAAGCTGAGAAAGTGACATTGGCTCGTCATTTCATTGACTTGGTTCAAGGTGAATCCTCTATGGCATATTATGTCACATCTTTCAAGTCACTTTCTAAATATAGGGTCGAATACATAAACACCCCATTGAAGAAGAACCAAATATTTGTTTATGGCTTGAACAAAAATCTCAAGAAGCCATTACTTCTATAGTTAGAAGTTTCTTTTGATCAACTCGTTGATATCGCTCTTCGACTTGAAGAGGCGAATAAGGAGAGTGATGTTGAAGTTGTGGGTGCCAAACCAAACTTCAACAACAAGAAAAGGCCTAGTAAGTTCAAAGGTCCTTATCCCAATAAGAAATGGAAGCAAGCAACTCCGGTGGCAAAGACTTCTGTCTCTAGTAGTGGGCAATGCTACAATTGTAGTTCTAAAGACCATTATGCTAATAAGTGTTCAAAGCCTCTTGCTTGTCGCTATTACAAAAGTTCGGGCCATTATATATCCGCATGTCCCAAACTTCAAGGCAGGAAGGAGGGAAAGCTTAATGTGGTGCATACTCCTAGTAACACTTCTCGAGGTCAAGGTATTTCTCATCCTATCCTTGATGGCATTATTTTATTTCATGATCAACCTATTCGAGTTCTTTTTGATACGGGTGCGTCCCATTCTTTTATATCAAAAGAACTTGTTGATACTTTTTCTTTAAGTGTTGTTGCTTTAATGACTTCTTTGAGAATTGTGAATCCGGTTGGTGGATCCACAACAATTAGTTTGCTTTGTAATGATGTCGAGATTATTTTGTGTGATTTTTCTTTCCGAGCCGATTTGCATGTTTTGTGCTACTTAGGTTTTGGAATGATTTTGGGAATGGATTGGCTTAACCACTATGAAGCTCAAATCCTATGTCCTGAGCGGACTATTCATCTTCGACATCCTCAATCTGTTAAGCAGATTTCTATTGATCTTAAAGATTCGGATTCCAGCTTGGCAGTATCTTTATATTCTTTAAATCCTCATGATGATGATAATGATGACGAGGAAGATGTCATTTCTATTATTCACGTTGTTCGTGAATTTTCTGACATATTTGAGCCTGTTTTGGGATTGCCACCTAAGCGAGCAATTGAGTTCAGAATTAATCTAATCCCTGGAGCTCTACCTATTACTCGTCCTCCTTATCGTATGTCCAATAAAGAAAATGAAGACATGCGCAAACAATTATCCGGATTGGAGACGAAGTAATTTATTCGCTCTAGTTCCTCTCCTTGGGGAGCTTCGGCTATTTTTGTGAAGAAATACGATGGTAGACTTAGGCTCTGCGTTGACTACCGCAAGCTTAACGTTCTTACCATCAAGAATAAATATCTGTTACCTCGGATTGATAATTTATTTGATCAGCTTAGTGGTGCTAGAGTCTTTTCACAATTAGACTTAGCAACCGGTTTTCATCAGCTTCGCATTGCAGAGGATAGCATTCCTTTGACATCGTTCCGTACTCGTAATGGATCTTATGAATGGCTTGTTATGCCATTTGGTTTAACGAATGCCCCGGCTTATTTCGTTGATCTTATGAATAGAGTTTTCAAAGACTTCCTCGATCGATTTGTTCTCATCTTTATTGATGATATTCTTTTGTATTCTAAAACCGAGGAGGAGCATGAAAGACATTTTCATATTGTGTTGGAAACTCTTAGGAGCAATCAATTGAAAGCAAAATTTTCTAAATGCCACTTTTAGCAATCTCGGATGAAGTTTCTCGGTCATATCATTCCCGAATCTGGAATTTCCGTAGATCCTTCCAAGAGTGAAGCGATTCAAAATTGGAAGAGACAGGAGAGTGTGACGGAAATTCATAGTTTTCTCGGATTGGCGGGTTATTACCGTCGTTTTATCAAAGACTTTTCTAAAATTGTCGTGCCACTTACTAGCTTGACAAAGAAGGGGTTAAATACATTTGGTCGGACAAATGTGAAGCTTCTTTTCAGAAAATAAAAGAAGTCCTTTCCGATGCTCCTATTCTTGTGATTCCCGAGGGAAACTAAGATTTTATTATTTATACCGAAGCTAGTCGCGTTGGTTTGGGTGCCGTTCTTATGTAAAGAGAACGTGTTATTGCTTATGCTTCTAAGCAATTGAAGCCCACCGAGTCTAGATATGCCACTCATGATTTAGAGCTCGCGGCTATTGTTTTCACTCTTAAAATTTGGCGTCATTATCTTTTAAGAGAGAAATTTGTTCACTATACCGATCATAAATCTTTGAAGTATTTATTTTCTCAAAAGGAACTTAATTTGCGTCAACAACGTTGGCTCGAATTTCTTGCATCTTATGATCTTAATATTCTTTATACTCCTCGAAAGGAAAATCGTGTTGCCGATGCACTTAGTCGCAAGCAACAAGCGGTTGTTTCTACGATAATATCCGAATGGAATGATCTCAGGGTTTTATCCACTTGTGAGATTCGAGATCGTGTTTTCGATTTATGTTCATCTCTTGTTTTATGTAGCCTTGAGGCTCATCCTTCTCTTTTAGACCGCATTCTTGAAGCTCAAAAGTTAGATCCCGAATTGGCTCTTCTTGGCCGAAATTATACGGATAAAATTGATATTGATGGTTTGAAAGATTTTGATGTCGATTCTCGTGGCGGTATTCGAAAATTTGGTAGGCTTATCGTGCCAAATATTAGTGATCTTCGTAAAGACATTTTAGAAGATTCCCATCGTTTTAAATTTACCATTCATCCCGGTAGTAGTAAAATGTATGCGGATATGAAGTGACTTTATTATTAGAAGGGGATGAAATTTGATATCGCTAACTTTGTTAAGCGTTGCATGACTTGCCAACTCGTTAAGGCCGAGCATCAAAGGCCTGGTGGGTTATTGCAACCTTTAGAAATTCCAATTTGGAAGTGGGATCAGATTTCCATAGATTTTATTGATGGCCTTCCCCGCTCTCGTTCGGGTCATGATAGCTTATGGGTTATAGTTGATAGACTCACTAAATCCGCCCATTTTATTCCCGTTCGGTCTAATCGGACTATTCCTCTTTTGGCCAAACTCTTTATCAAAGAAATTGTAAATTGCATGGAGTTCCTACTTCTATTGTTAGTGATCGTGATCCATTGTTTACTAGTAGATTTTGGAAGAGTCTTCAAAAAGCTTTGGGAACGAAGCTTAATTTTAGCATCGCTTATCATCCTCAGTCCGATGGACAAACACGAGCGTGTGAATCAAACTCTTGAAGATCTTCTTCGTACATGTGTTCTTGATTTTGGTGGAAGTTGGGAAGATCATATTTCTCTTATTGAGTTTTCCTATAATAATAGCTTCCAATCTAGTATTGGTATGGCACCTTTCGAGGCACTCTATGAAAGACCATGCCGATCTTCTTCTTGTTGGCTTGAGGCCGGTGAAAGACTGGTTTTAGATCCAGATTTATTCGTGATTCCACAAAAAAGATTGATCTTATTCGTCATAGGATGAAAGAAGCCCAAAGTAGACAGAAATCCTATGCCGATAACCAAAGAAGGAAATTACAATTTTCTGTGGGAGATTTTGTGTTTATTCGTGTTTCACCTATGAAGGGTGTTGTACGTTTTAGTCGATCGGGAAAGTTAGCACCACAATATATTGGTACATTTTCTATCACCGAACGTATTTGTTTCATGGCTTATCGCATTTTATTACCGGCTCAGTTTTCTGCTATTCATGATGTTTTTCACGTTTCTCAATTACGGAAATGCCTTCGAGATTCCGATTCTATTCTTGAGCCCGGTGTTCTGGAAGAAATTGAAGTTTCTCCTAGTTTGACTTATGAGCAACATCCTATTCGTATAATTGCTCTGGAGATTAAACGCCTTCGAAATAAAGATGTCCCACTTGTGAAAGTTCAATGGTCCTCAAACCCTAAGGATTGCTCTTGGGAATCTAGAGAATTCATCGAGCGAACACATCCGGACACTTTCTCGTGCTCTTTAAGGTGAACTTTTTATTTCAAATTTCTTTTGTGTTAAATATGCTTTTATGGTTGTTACTTTATATTTCCTTCTTAAATATTGCGAGGATGCAATTTCTTTAAAGAGGGAAGTCTGTGACAACCCGCATATTTTACGATTGAGTATTTAAATATTTTATTTAAATATTTCATCGTTAGTCGGATTTTAGTCCGAGAAACTACTTTTTGCAAACGGTCGAATTAGGACTCGTGACCACCCTTATTGAGTTCAAAATGACGTTTTCGACCTTTTTGAGTATAAACTTTGATATGTTTGGAGATAGTGGAATTTTGCTACTTTTTCACTTAGGGCTTTGGTTTTTGTTTCAGCCCATTAGACCCAAGCTTCACCCCTCTTCTCTTCATTACTTCATTTATATTTCCTAATACTCAATCTTTAGCAACAATGGAGAGAGGAATGGGAAATTAAAACTCCAGGCCCCAGTTTCCATTTGCAAATCAAGTTCTAGCTCCAAATTTATAGAAGAAGCTTTGGTAAGCCTCCTCTTCTTCTTCTCCAACACATTCTCTTACCAATTTCAGAAATTCCTAAACCTAATTTAGGAAATATTTCTCTTTTAAGCTTATATTCAAGCTCTTTTGGTTGGAATTGAAGAGTGATTGTTCTTTCCATTGCTCTATAGCTTCTTCTTCTTCATAGTTTTGGGTTTAAAGGTGAGATTGTTATCCACATCTTAGTCTACAATTATCATTGATCGTTAAGTATGAATTCCTAACACTTATCCATGTACATTTGATTTTGGTTTAGATTGATTTGGTGTATATTCCAATTTTTGGTGTTATGAAATCAAAATCTATGAAAATCCTTTTATGGATATTTGAACATGTTTTGGTGATGCATCGAAGAGCCTATAGGGCAAGGAAACTGATTTCTGTAAACTACTAGTGTCGTGGCTCGAACGATTGCAATTTGGAGGGGATTGGCCCTCATCTTGATAGGGTTAGAAGTGTAGGAAACAGGTTCCAGTCGACTGGAATTCTGGTCCAGTCGACTGGAATTCTGGTCCAGTCGACTGACCTGCTACCAGAGCACTTCTCTGGCTCTGGTCCAGTCGACTGACCTGCTCCTATTTGCCTATTATGCCTATTTTTGCCAACTTTTGCTTGGTTTCCAAATTTAATCGATTCATGTTGATTTCCGATTTGTTGTTATCATTTATTATCCACTTTGATGATAGTTTCTTTAGGATTTTTGTGAACATACCTTTTGATCGATTCAGTATCGATTTCTTTGGATTCTATTCACGTCTTCGAACGTGAAATTTTGGTGATTGATTGTTTCTACAATCATTTTTGTGCTTTGTCACTTTAAAAATATAAAGGTTTCAATACTAGTAGTAAATAGCAAAACTCTTTTATCAAAACGATTTCAACTCTATTTTCGATATCAAGCTTGTTTATAAAACCGTTTTCCAATCTACTAGCATATACAAACCTTTACCTCACTTTTATGAGAAATTTAATTAAACGGCTTAGTAAAACAAGTGGTATGAAACGCTTGCTTTTACTTCGTCGGTTAATTCTTGGACTAGTTCGATTGAATCTCTTGTGACAATTTTCGAGTGGAGATCTAAAATTTGTTTGTAAATATTTAAGTTAAGCTAGTGGTTATGGGACATGAAGCTAAGCTCGTATATTTACTAGCTTAGTGTAATTGACACTTCTTGAAGATCGATGATGATCATTTTGTGAATTAGACTAGCAATGTGCGATGTCTCTTTGTCTGCGAGGGAGACTAAACCCCGTTTCAGTGGAGCTTCTGCTCAATTTGATGGGGTAGCGACCCATGGTCTTCGGACCGTTTTGTAGAGCTTTGGCTCAAAACTAATGGTTAGCAACCATGGAATAGCGTTCCGTTTTGTGATACACGTGTTGGTGAGTTTTCATGCTCCCGTTTTGTGATAGGCCTCCTCCCTCCCCTTTTTGTGATTTCTGGATTTCCATTGATGATTTCTAGAATTTGTGTTTCACCAATTTTCGTGATTTACATTGATAAGTTTTATCAATATTTATGCATTGGTGAATTTGTGTGTCATTAACTTTTGTGATTGGCATTGATATAATTGTCAATATTTATGGTTTGGTGAATAAAAATAAAGAGTATGATATTCCTTTTGATCTTTGAGAAGATTCTTGTGATATTGATTAATCTCTAGTTGATTTTCAGTTGCATACTTATTATAGTATGACTCTATGGTTATCATATGGCTTTTGTCATACCTCTTGTTCTACATCATTTTATCTGATATTTATAGTTAGACTGATCTGTTTATTATTTTCTCATTAAATAATACTCGGGTCAGACCGAGATGTTGCAGGTGCTTCTACTTGACTCCTCTTATAGAGTTATCATTCTGACTTTTGGCTAACTACTTAGATTAGTAGTTTATTTTGTTGTATACATTTGAGATATAGACTCTAGGATGTATACTTATTCTTTTATCTAGCACTTGTAACTATTCTTTTGTGATAGTGTGGATCTTATTTGACCACTACTCTGATGTACACTTGTATGTGTAATATTCATATCTTTTTCCGCCTTTGTGATATAGATATATGTGACTGATTTATGTTATGTTTATTTCTATATTTGTTTCCAAAGATATTATAGCCACTGTTTAGTGGCCTTGAGTTTGCATCGGTATGTCGGATTTCCTCTTAAGATGATAAGTTATATTTTTATCTGGCATATCGGCACTCGCACAAACAATTATACAGATGGTCGCTCCTCAACAGCCTTATTCCGTGCTAGTTGACGGCATTACCCCGTAGTGTCCTTGGCTAGCATGGGTATACAGGTGGGGCCTCGCAGGCCCTTTGGGCACCCAATGTTTTCTCTTGTTTTGAGAAGAGAGATTATGTTGACCACCACATATGTGTGCATGCTGACTGACCAATTCGCTCGACCCGACACGACCTGACCCGGGCTACGCTTGGCTTGGCAAATGTGGCGTACTACTCTTTATTTTTAGCAGTGTATTTTTAAACCGACTTTGACTTGGTTATAAGACCCAATAAACTCAGGTTTGATATTTTCCCATGACCTACAAGGAAAAAACCCGTTTTTACCCTCAGATTTTTTCCTATATAAACCAATCTATTTGACAAAATAACGATCGGTTCTAAAAACCGAGCTCTTCTTCTTTTTCCCCTACTTTCTTAAAATCTGAGCAGTATTAAATTTAGGTGCTACTGACTCGACGGTCTTTGCATAAGAGGTTGTTGATATTGACATATAGGGCATATATGGAGATGTTTTATCATGGAGGTGGCACTGCACTACTGATTATCTTGCAAGATTTCTATACAGCGATGAAATGTCTTAAAGACAGCGACCTGGTTCGTGACTCAGCCGCAAAGGCATTGCAATTTCAGATTAAATTACAATAACTTTAAGACAATATGGCTTCGATCACTGACGACATTGCTAGCTACAATGCAAATAAACCGTTCGAATTTAAGGAGCTTCATTTCAAACATTGGAGACAAATAATGCAATTTTTTCCGACGATAAAGAAGGTGGCGCATGTGTTGACTATGGAAAAACCGACGTTGCCTGAAGAAGCAATTGTCGACAAAAAAAGGCTTTGCAGGACTGGATGGACCACGACTTCCTCTGCAAAATTTTTGTTCTTAATGGCACGAGCGACGATCTGTATGATTAATAAAACCCAGACAAGTTTGTAAAGGAGATCTGAGATGCATTGCAAAGGAAATACGTACCAAGGAAGCTGGAGGGAAAAAGTATACCATCAGCTGTTATTTAAAGTTTCAGATGACGGACGAAAAATCAATGGAGGCACATTCACATGAGCTTCAGAAAATTGAGCATGAGATCATCTCTGGAGGTATAGCTTTAGATGAACAATTTCAGGTTGCTACGTTAATTGATAAATTACCCCTTAGTTGGAAAGATTTTAGGAACGTTCTCAGACGTTAAGGTAAGGAGTTTTCCTCAGAAAGTTTGATCACTCGTCTTCGTATTGAGGAGGAAGCTAGATAATAGGACCAGAAAGTAGAGGTTCTTGTTGTTTCTAAAAACATCACTAAGAAATCTACAAACCTTCGTCTAAAACCAAATTCAAAAATTTTGAAGAATCAAAACCGCAACTATCATACAAAGAAAAATTAGCATAATTCCCTCCTAAATAATGGCACTGGACAGTTATTCTTTTGTTATGACTATGGAAAACCATGCCATATGGCATGAAAGTGTCGGAATAGGCCAAATCCTACACGGTAGGCTAACCTGACTGAAGAAGCCCTAGTGGCTATGCTTACAGAGATTAACCTAGTTGGTGAATCAAAATGGTGATGGGTAGACACTGATGCTTTCCGCCATGTCTGCTATAATCATGAAATGTTCAAAACATATAATGTTGTTATTGATAAGAAAGTGACGTTGGGGGATTCTAACACCACTACTGTTGCTGGAATTAGGACTGTGGAGTTGAACTATACCTCTGGAAATAAATTATTGCTGAAAGACGTGATGCATACTTCAAAGATGACGAAAAATTTAGTATATGGTTTTTTGGTAAATAAAGCCGGTTTTATCCAAACTATTGAATTTAATTGTACATCACCACTTAAAATGGTGTTTTCGTTGGCAAAGGATATGTTGTGGTGGGATGTTTAGGTTAAATGTTGATTTGAATAAAGTTAGTAGTTCTGCTTATATGTTATGTGATTTTAATATTTGGCATGCAAGACTCTGTCATGTTAATAATCGACTTATCCATAACATGAGTAACTTTTGATTAATCGTTAAAGTATCGACAAGTGATTAAGAAAAATGTGAATACTATAGCCAAGCTAAAATTACTAAGACCCGATATAAATATGTGTTTAGAGAGTCAAAAACCTTTAGATTTATACACTCTGATATATGTGAACTTGATGGCACTCTATCTAGGGATGAAATACGCTACTTTATTGGTTTTATTGATGATTCCTCTGATTTCACTTATGTTTATCTCTTGAAAAATAAAAGTGATGCACTAGATATGTTTAAGTTATTTGTCACTGAAATTGAGAACCAATTAAATAAGAAATTTAAGAGATTTCAAAGTGATAGAGGAATAGGATATGAAGCTTGCATATTCATTGAATTTTATTATCAACATGGCATGATTCATGAAACAAATTCACTCTATTTGCCTAAAATGAACGGTAAAGCTGAAAGAAAAAATAGGACTCTTACCAAATTAGTTATAGCTGTTTTATTAAATTCAGGTGCAACATCACACTGGTGGGGGGAATTTTATTAACTTCTTGTTATGTATTAAACAGATTCCTAAATCTAAGAGCAAAATTTCACCTTTTGAGATTTATAAAAATCATAAACTCAACTTGTCTTATTTTAAAACTTGGGGTTATTCCAATAACAGCAAATCATATAGATTTTTTGATTTGAATGCTTGAGTTATTATTCTGTCAAATGATGTTGATTTCTTTGAAAATAAATTTCTGTTTAAATTTAGTAATATTGGAGGCACATCTACTAATAATATTCCAATAATCAGAAATAATGAACATAATGCGAAATTGAATCTGAACTACGAAGAAGTAAAAGATCTAGGATAGCTCAAGATTTTGGTCTAGAATATTATGCTTATGCACTAAAAGAGGACCCTAATAATCTTAAAGAGGTCATGTCTTCTTTAGATTCGGATTTTTGGCAAGAAGCTGTAAATGAAGAAAGAAATCTCTTGAATCTAATAAAATATGTCATGGTTGACTTACCTCCGGGTTGTAAAACTATAGGTTGGAATATTTTTATGTGTAATCATATAAAATTGGAAATTGCTCGAGAAAAATATTTTAAAAAATTCAAGTGAGGGATTGGTGGAATTTGTTTTAAAAATGAATTATTATAAATATTGAAAAGAACGTTTGAATGCCCGATCCCCTATTATGGAAACTATAGAGAAATCCTATTTAAATATTGGATTCTCAAGAGAAAGGGTGGTCCTTTTGGGCACCCAATGTTTTCTCTTTTGTAGAGGAGGGAGACTATGCTGACGACCACATACGTATGCATACACCGACCGAACCAACTTGACCCGACCTAGGTCGGGATTGGCTTAACTAATGTGGTGTATAACTCTTCATTTTTGGCAGTATATTTGTATATGAACTTTGACTTTGTAATATTACCTAGCAAACTCAGATCCGAAATTTTCTCGTGACTTGGTAAGGAAAAAACTCGTTTTCACCCTTTTATTTTTTTTCCTATATAAACCAAGCTATTTGACATATAATAATAAGTTTTAAAAATCGAGCTCTTCTTCTTCCTTTTCCTCTGCTTTCTAAAGATCCAAGCAATATTAAATATGGGTGCTAATGAGTTGATGGCCTTTGTGCAAGAGGTTGTTGACATTGACATATAAGGCATATAGGGGCTATTTTATCGTGGATGCGACGCTGCAGTATTAATTACCTTGCACTACTTTGGCATAGTGGCAAAACATCTTGAACAGAGCAACACAATCCCGGACTGAGCCACAAAAACATTGCATTGTTAGGTCACAGTACAACAATTTTAAGACATTATGGCCTCGGTCACTGTTGATTTTACTGGCTACGATGGGAACGAATAGTTCAAATTTGAGGGGCTTCATTTCAAACGCCGCAGACAAAAATTTCAATTCTTCTGACTATAAAAGAGGTGGCGCATGTGTTGACGATAGAAAAACCAACACTGCCTAAAGAAGCAACGGACGACCATAAAAAGGCTTTGCAGGACAGGAGGTACCATGACTACCTTGGCAAAAATTATGTGTATAATTGCTTGAGCGACGATCTGTATAACTACCACAACCCAGACAAATCAGCAAAGGAGATCTAGGATGCATTGTAAAATAAATAAGATACAAAGGAAGTTGGAGCAAAAAAATATGCCTTTGACTGCTAAATAAAGTTTCAGATGACGGACGAACAATCGGCAGAGGCACAGTCGCACTGGCTTTATAAAATTGCGCATGAGACCAACTCCAAAGGTATGGGTTTTGATAAACAATTTCAGGTTGTCGTGTTAATTAATAAATTACCCTCTAGTTGGAAAGTTTTAAGGATGTTCTCAACATAAGATTAAGGAGTTTTCATTAGAAAGTTTGATTACTCAACTTCATATTGAGGGGGAAACCAGAAAATAGGACCAGAAAGAAGAGGTGCTTGTTGTTTCAAACTACATCACTTAGAAACCCACAAACGTGGGTCTGGAACCAATTTCAAAAAGTTTAAAAATCTGAATCGCAAACCAAATAAGAACTGCAACAATCAACCTCGGAAAAATCAACATAATTTCCCTCTAAAGAATGATACTCAACAGTTGTTCTTATGTTACGGATGTAACAAACCAGGCCATATGTCATGAAAGTGTTGGAATTGGTCAAATCCTGCACCGCAAGCAAACCTGACTGGAAAAACCCTTGTGGCTACGCTTACAAAGATCAGCCAAGTCTGTGGATTAGAAGGGTGGTGGGTAGACACTGGTGCTTGTCGCCATGTCTACTATGATCGTGAAAATTTTAAACTATATAATGTTGTTAATGAGACAGAAGTGATGTTGGAAGATTCTCATACCACTGATGTTGCTTGAAGTGGGACTGTGGTGTTGAAGTTTACCTCTAGAAAGAACTTATTGTCGAACAATATCATGCATACTCTAGATATGAGAAAAAAATTAGTATTTGGTTCCTAGTTAAACAAAGCTGGTTTTACTCGAACTATTAGATCTGACTTATACACCATCGTTAAAAAAGGTGTTTTTTGATAAATGATATGTTTTAAATGAGATGTTTAGGTTAAATGTTGATTTGAATAAATTAGTAGTTTTGCTTATATGTTGTGTAATTTTTGGCATGCTAAACTTTACCATGTTAATAAGCGACTTATCCATAACATGAATAACTTAGAATTAATCCCTAAAATATCCATAAGTGAATCAAAAAAATTGAATATTGTAGCTAAGATAAAATTACTAGGACCTCAAAAAAATATGTGTTTAGAGAGTCAGAACCCTTAGATTTAATATACTCTGATATATGTGAACTTGATGGCACTTTAACTAGCGATGGAAAATGCTACTTTATTACTTATATTGACGATTGCTCTGGTTTCACTTACGTTTATATCATGAAAAATAAAAGTGATGTGCAAGAAATGTTTAAGTTATTTGTCATTGAAATTGAAAACCAACTTAACAAAAAATTAAGGGATATCAAAGTGATAGAGGAACGGAATATGAATCTAGCTTATTAAATGAATTTTAGAATCAACATGGCATAATTCATGAAAGGACTATGCCCTATTTTCCTGAAATGAATGATAAATCTGAAAGAAAAAAATAGGAATAGAACTTTTACCGAATTAGTTGTAGTTGTTTCAATAAATTCGAGTGCAGCAGCATCACATTGGTAGGGGTAAATTTTGTTAACTGATTGTTATGTATTAAACAAAATTCCTAAATTTAAGAGCAAAATTTCACCTTTTGAGATTTTTAAAATCAAAAACCCAACTTGTTTTGTTATAAAACTCGTGGTTGCTTGGCATGTGTTCTTATTCTAGACCCTAAAAGAATTAAATTAGCAAGTCGAGCATATGAATGAGTTTTCATTGGTTATTCTTTAACACCAAAGCATATAGGTTTTTCTGATTTGAATGCTCGAGTTATTATTGAGCCAAATGATGTTGTTTTCTTTGAAAACAAATTTCCTTTTATACTTAGGAATAATGGGGGGCACATCTACTACCAATAATCAGAAATAATGAACATAATACAGTAATTGAATCTGAACCTAGAAGAAGTAAAAGAACTAGAATAGCTAAAGATTTGGGTCAAGCATGTTATTCTTATGTGCTAGAAAAGGACCCTGCTTATCCTAAAAAGACCTATCTTTCTTAAATTCGGATCTCTGACAAGAAGCTATAAATGATGAAATGAAATCTCTTGGATCTAATAAAAAATGGCATCAAGTTGGCTTACCTCCAAGTTGTAAATTATAGGTTGTAAGTGGGTAGTCAAAAAGAAGTTGAAACCTAATGGTATAGTTGATAAATATAAGGCTTGTCTTGTAACTAAAGGATTTAAACAAAGAGAAAACATTGATCTTGTTGAAAAATTTTCACCTATTATAAGAATAACATCAATTCGAGTATTAGTTTCTCCTGCTTCGCTTTATGGTCTACTAATTCAATAAATGGATGTAAAAAATGCTTTTTGAAATGGTGAATTATAAGAAGATATTATACGGACCAACCTAAATGTTTTGTTATACCTGATCAAGAATATAAAGTTTGTAAATTCGATAAATCTCTATATGATTTTAAACAGGCACCTAACATGGCATGAAAAATTTGATAATCTGGTTATTTCACATTGTTTTAATGTAAATTAAAGTGACAAATGTATTTATTATAAATCTAAGAATAACATTTACATTTTCATATGTTTATATGTGGTTGATTTACTTATATTTAGTTCAAATATTCATGTTGTATCATGTTAAGTCCATATTAATGTGCCAATTTTCATGTGTAAGATCTTGGTGAAGCGAGAGTAATTATTGGCAATATGATTACTAAGTATGGAAATGGTATTTCTTTAGACCAATTTCATTAAATTGAGAAGATGTTAAAGAAATATAATTACTTTGAATGTAAACCTGCTAGTACGCCGCATGATCCTAGCGTAGAACTATTTAAGAACACTTGTGAAGGAGTAAGACGGCATTAATATGCGAGCATCATTGGCAGCCTTCGGTATGCCATTGTTTGCACTAAATCCGACATAGCCTATGTCGTGGGATTACTGTGCAGGTTTAGTAACAGACCTAGTATAGAGCATTGGCATGTTACTATAAGGGTCATGGGATAACTTAAAAGAATAATGAATGTTGGATTACACTATCAGAATTTACCTATTGTCCTTGAAGGATATAGCGATGCAGATTAGAATACTTTATCAGACGATTCCAAAGCAAGTAGTGGATATAATTCTATTATTGTAGGAAGACCTGTTTCTTGAAATCCAAGAAACTGACTATTTTGGCTCAATCCACTATAGAGTCAGAAATGACAGCACTAGCTACTACTAGTGAAGAAGCAGATTACTGAAGAAATATGCTAAATGAGATCCCTTTATGAAAAAAGCAATACCGGCTATGTTGATCTATTGCGATAGTACCATAGCTATTGCAAAAGATGAGAACCATTTTTACAATGGCACGAGACAACAAAATTCATCTTAAGCATAGTACTATAAGAGTATATTTATTCAGGATCTGTTAGAATGGGTCATGTCCGCACTGAAGAGAATATGACGGATCCTTTACCAATTTAGTTGCAGCTGTTTTATTAAATTCGGGTGCAGCATCACATTGGTAGGGAGAAATTTTGTTAACCTTTTGTTATGTATTAAATAGAATTCCAAATTCTAAGAGCAAAATTTCACATTTAAATAATTTTAAAAATCATAAATCCAACTTGTTTTGTTTTAAAATTTTGGGGTTGCTTAGCATATGTTTGTATTCCAGATGCTAAAAGAATTAAATTAGCAAGTGGAGCGTATGAATTTGTTTTCGTTGGCCATTAAGAGCAAAGCATGTAGATTATTTATTTTGAATCCTTGAGTCATTATCGTGTCAAATGATGCTGATTTATTTGAAAATAAATTTCCGTTTAAACATAGGAACCGTGGAGGCACATCGACTACTAATACACCAATAATAAAAAATAATGAACATAATGCGAAAATTGAATATGAACCTAAAAGAAGTAAAAGAGCTAGGATAGCTAAATATTTTGGTCCAGAATATTATGCTTATGCACCAGAAGAGGACCCTGCTAATCTTAAAGAAGCCCTGTCTTCTTTAGATTCAGACCTCTGGCAAGAAGCTATAATTGATGAAATGAAATCTCTTGGATCTAATAAAACATGGCATCTAGTCGACTTATCTCCAGGTTCTAAAACTAAAGGATGCAATTGGGTACATAAAAAGAAGTTGAAACCTGATGGTACAATTGATAAATATAACGCTCGTCTTGTAGCTAAAGGATTTAGACAGATAGTAAACATTGATTTTTAACACTGTTTTACCTGCTACAAGAATAACATTAATTCGAGTGTTAATTCCTTTCGCTTCACTTTATGATCTATTAATCCACCAAATAGATGTAAAAACTGCTTTTTTGAATGGTGAATTAGAAGAAGAGATTTATGTGGACCAACCTAAAGGTGTTGTTATACCTGGTCAAATGCATAAAGTTATTAAATTAGATATTTTGTTTAAAAACTTAAGGCTCTTAGGAACTTTCTTAAGAATTGGAGTAAGAATGTTTTTTGTAACACTAAAATTAAGAAAGAAAACATTCTTTCCGAAATGCTTAAAATAAATAAAATAGAAAAACTAGAAAACTAAATCTAGATGAGCGTAACATTCTCTCTAATTTAAAAGAAGAGCTTAATTCAATTTTAGAAAAAAGGAGGTTATGCAGAAATAGAGATCTAGAATTCAATGGATTACTGAAGGTGATAATAATACTAATTTTTTTCATAATATGGCTAATGTATAAAACACAGTAATACAATTAATTCTATTTTGTGAATAATGAAGAATTGGTCGATCAAAAAGATCTTAATAAGGATTTTACCGAATATTATAGTGATATTTTCGGTAATAAAAATAAGCATAGGATTAAAGCTAGATGGAATGATCTTTATCCTTCTGCTTCTAGAATTGATCTTTCTGTGGTTGATAATCCTTTTTCTGAAGAGGAAATTTTGAAAGCTATTAATGACATGCCTAGTGCTTAATATGCGGGTCCTGATGGGTTCCCTATTTCTTTTACAAAATATTTTGGGTTTTTTTAAAATTCGATTTAATTAGCAACAAATTCTATAATGGAAAATTGCAATTGGGAAGATCTAATTTTGCAAATGTTATCTTATTGCACAAAAAAATCGGTGCTAATAATTTAAAAGATTTTAGACCTATTTCGTTAATTAATTGTTCCATTAAAATTATGTCAAAATTTTTAGCTAATACACTTAGTAAAAGAATGAATGATCCAATTGACTGTTCATAAACTGCTTTCATTAAGGGGAGAAATATCATTGATGGTGTGGCTCTTGTTCAAGAATACATTGATCACTGTTGTAGGAATAATATTACTTGTGTGGTACTAAAACTGGACTTTGCGAAAGCTTTTGATTCAGTGGATTTGGATTTTATAGTTGATATGTTACATGCTAGAGGTTTCAGTCATAGATGGATTAGCTGGATCATGGTTTACTTAAAACTGGTAACTCAAGTATAATGGTTAACTGTATTTTGGGTAATAAAATTCAATTTAAACGAGGCTTAAGTCAAGCTGATCCTTTATCGCCTCTTTTGTTTAACTAGCCGTAGATGTTTTTACTAAGATAATTAAAAAAGCAGTTGATGATGGATCTTTGGGGAGTGTTGGTAGTAAAATCTCGCAACTGGTCTATCTTTCCTTTAATTTGCAGATTATACCTTAATATTTACCTCTCATTTGCCTAATCATGTTATTACCCTTAAATTTATTTTATATTATTTTGAACTTCTTTCAGGTTTAAAAATAAATTTCG
Organism: Allium cepa; assembly: GCA_030765085.1. Classification (NCBI taxonomy): domain Eukaryota; kingdom Viridiplantae; phylum Streptophyta; class Magnoliopsida; order Asparagales; family Amaryllidaceae; genus Allium; species Allium cepa. The sequence goes on from CM060944.1 coordinate 591,981,344, forward strand.
ATGGAAGTTCAGTTTTAGTTTTAAATGATTTTGAAAAGGTTGAAAATTTAGTTGCTAATACGCTTAACTGTAAACTACGAATTTTCCATTTAATTATCTTGGTTTTTTTATTAGACCAACTAAACTTAAACATGATGATTCGTTTATTATCATAGATAAAATTAAAAAATAGGATTTCTAATTGGAATGAGATATTTTTAGCGAGAGCGGGTAGATTAGTTCTTATAAGCTCCGTTTTATCAGCTCTCCCAATCTATTGGATGTCTATTCATCTTTTTCCAGAATGGGTGATTAACAAAATTGATAAAATAAGAAGAGACTTCTTATGGAGTGGGGAAACTCTAACAGCAGTATTAAACGTTTAGTAAATTGGTAAATTGTCTGTAAATCCCTAAAGGAAGGTGGTTTAGGAGTCATTAATTTGCATAACATGAATTAGTTTTTGTTAGGGAAATGGTTATGGAATTTAAGGATATTAATGACAATCCTATTAGCAAAGAAACCATTTCTAAATATTACTATAATGGTAGTGATAATTTACATCAAAATTACTCCTACAGGTATAAGTAAATAGCCTATTTTTGGAAATCAATTTTAAAATGTCATAGGACTTTTAACCTAGGTACTAATACAATAGATCATTCAAGAAATAGTACTTCTTTTTGGCATGACCGTTGAATTTTAGTTATCTCTCATAGGATAGAACTTAAAGAGCTTTACGAAATTTGTAACATTAAGAATGCTTTAATTATAGATGTTTTTCTCTCGAAAATGACCCCCTTGGTTTTTGTTTTAATATAATTTTAGTAGATACAACTCTTAGGCAACTTTCTTAGCTTTATGCTAGATTTAATCTATTTAATGTTGATAATGAAAATGATAATATTAGTTAGGAATGGGATAAGAGTAAGAAATATACTTCTAATTCTTTTTATAAATTTCTTAATTTCTCGGTAATAATTCTTTTAAATTTATTTGGAAACCAAATCCTCCTCCTAAATCTAAATTTCATATGTGGTTAATCATGTTTGGAAAACTAAATACTATAGAATTTTTAAAAAGAAAAAATATGCAAATTGATAATAAATGTTATTTTGCAATCTGCCTTTTGAAGATATTAAACATGTATACTATGATTGCATGGATACTTACAACATTTTGAATAATACTCTCAAAATCTTTAATTTTAGTCTTACAACTAAAATTAATGATTGTGATTACTATTGGAATAATTTTAGATTTAAGTTTAAAATGGAAAATAGATTTTTACTTGATACTTTATTCATTATAATATGTTGGTACATTTGTTTTGAGAGAAATCAGAGAATTTTTAATAATAATAATAGTCATGTTAATAAATTGATTTTTATAATTTCTTCATTTTGTTTTAATTGGATCTCAAATCCTAAATATAAATTAGCTAAAAATAATCGTTTTAAATAATATCTTAATAAGGTTAATAATAATATTAAGTTATTTAAACATAATAACAATATTAAGTTTTAATTTTTTTAGTTTTAGTTTTAGTTTTTTATGTTTTAGTTTATAGATTTTTAACTTATTTTGATCTTGGATTCTTCTTTAGTCTTTTTTCTAATTTTTATTGTTTTCTATCCTATTATCTTAGCTTTCGTATCTTTACTTTTATTTCATTAATAAACACATATGTATATAAATTTCATTCATATACATATATGTGTATTATTCCTATAATTTTCTTTAGTTCCTTTTATAGGTATAGGTTTTGGCCAGAAATGGTGTTAGATTCTTTTTGCAGGTTCACAGGATTGCTGTTGGCAGGATTGCTGTTTGCAGTAAGGAGTTCTTCTAGGTTCTTCAACATCTTCAGTATGGCATTCTACTTTCTAGATGTTTCACTTTTCAGCGAGGCACTCTCTCCAGTTCTTCCGAGACTATAGAGTGGAGTTTTTTTATTCCAGATCATTCACACTTCTAGTTCTTCCGAGTCTGTAGCGTGGCGTTTCCTTCTCAGATGGAGTTATTTTCTAGTTTCATTCATGCTAAGTTTCTTAATAGATTTTTTATGTACTTCTAACACCTCAATAACGGGCAGTGGCCTTGCCGGAACTTGATGTTGGGGTGTAATGGGTGGTGGTCCTGCCGGAGCTCATTCTAGGGGTACCTAAGTTATTTTCTTTGTTATTTAGACTATGATTAGTTACCTACTAGGAATGTTGGCAAAACCTTGTCTTCTGTGATATATACATATTTACGCATATGCACTCCTCTATTCTAGGGGATCACACATGTCTCTCAATTTTTTAAGATAAATCTCTATATGGTCTTAAACTGACACCTAAATAATGACATGAAAATTTTAATAGTCTAGTTATTTCACATGGCTTTAAAGTAAATGAAAGTAACAAGTGTATTTATTATAAATTCAAGAATAACATTTGTACTATCATATGTTTATATATGGATGATTTACTTATATCTGGTTCAAATATTCATCTTGTGAATCATGTTAAGTCCATATTATATGCCAATATTGATATGAAAGATCTTGGTGAAGCGAGTGTAATTCTTGGCATTGAGATTACTAAGTCTGAAACGGGAATTTCTTTGGATCAATCTCATTACGTTGAGAAGATGTTATAGAAATATAACTACTTTAAATGTGAACTTGCTAGTGCACCGTATGATCCTAGTGTAAAACTATTTAAGAACATCGTTGAAGGTGCAGATAGTTTGAATATGAGAGCATTATTGGTAGCCTTCGATATGTCACTGATTGTACTAGATCTGACCAAGCCTATGTCGTGGGAATACTATGTAGGTTTACTAGCAGACCTTGTGTAGAGCTTTGGCATGCTATTAAAGAGGTCATGAGATGCCTTAAAAAACAATGAACCTTGGATTACGCTATCAGAAGTTTCCTGCAATACTTAAAGGATATAGCGATGCAGATTGGAATATTTTACCAGATGATTTCAAAGAAACTAGTGGATATACTTTTAGTATTGCAGGAGGAGCTGTTTCTTGGAAATCTGAGAATTTGGCTCAATCCACTATGGAGTCAAAAATGATATCCCAAGCTACTAGTAGTGAAGAAGCCGATTATTTAAGAAACCTGCTGGCTGAGATCCATTTATGGGAAAAACCTATACAACCTATGTTGATCCATTGTGATAGTACCACTGCTATTGCAAAAGTTGAGAACCGTTTTTACAATAGAGACGACAAATTCACCGTAAGCATGGTACTGTAAGAGAGTCTATCCCTTCAAGATCCGTTAGAGTGGATAACGTATGCACTGATGAAAATCTGGCAGATCCTTTGATGAAACAATTGGCCAGAGACAAAGTCCGTTCCACATCTAAAGAATGGAACTATAGCCCTAAGAATGGGAACTCAGAGAATGAGAAGTCACTCATGATAGTAACCCAACCTAATGGCTGGAGATCCAAAGAACTTGGTTCAATGGGTAATTATAAGTTATGAAGTGACATTGATTGAACATGCTAGTTTCTTTAGATAGAAGCACGTAGTCCTAAAGCGATAAGAGGATGAGTTTAGCTCTTAATGAAATCTATACTCTATATGGAGTGGAGTAACAAGCTGCAGGAGTATTCTTGATAAATTTACCTATGTGAATGTGGAAATGTGGCCGTTTCCTATGATATTTTAGGAAAAATTCCTACAGCGTTCACTAAACTAGGATAGACGTTCATGCCCTTTAAAGTATGGGCTATAGAGTGTACCCAAGAAAGGTTGTATATGGTTTGATGTCAAAGATAGAGTTCAAAATATGAGTCATTCTAGTATAATGTGGATCTTACTCTCTATGCAATGGTTCAAATAGAAAGATACCTTTTTTATGCGCAATCTTATAAAATCAGAATTTTCTCAAGAAAAATATTTTTAAAATTCAAGTGGGGGATTATTGGAATTTGTTTTAAAATAAATTATTAAAAATCTTTAGAAGAGTGGTTGTCTTAGTGAATAGTCCTACATTGCCCGAAACCATTGAGAAATCCTATTTAAATATAGGATTCTCAAGAGGAAGGACGTGCCCTTTGGGCACTCAATGTTTTCTCTTTTTTTGAGGTGGGAGGCTTGCTAATTACCGCACACGTCCATGCTCGACCAACCAAATCGACTAGACTTGACCCAGGTCGGGCTTGGCTTGGAAAATGTGTTGTGTAACTCTTTATTTTTGGCAGTATATTTTTAAACCAACTTTGACTTGGTAATAAGACCCAATAAACTAACATCCGATATTTTTTCATGACCCGGTAAGGAAAAAACCCAATTTTACCCTTAGATTTTTCCCTATATAAAACCAAGTTATTTGACAAAATAACGATCAGTTTTAAAAACTCAACTCTTCTTCTTCTTTTCCTCTATTTTCTTAAGATCCGAGCAATATTAAATTTGGGTGCTACCAACTCGACGCTCTTTAAGCAAGAGGCCGTTGGTATTGATATATAGGGCATATAAGAGGGCTGTTTTATCCTGGAGGCAGCGCTGCACTATTGATATATAGGGCATATAAGGGGGCTGTTTTAAATGGATAAATGGATCACTAATGGCTCAACTGGAAACAACATGGACAAACCGTTCAAATTTGAGGGGCTTCATTTGAAATGCTGGAGACAAACAATGATATTTTTTCCGACTGTAAAGAAGGTGGTGCATGTGTTGGCAGTGAAAAAACAATGCTGCATGAAGAAGCAACGGACGACCAGAAAAATGCTTCCCAATACTTGATAGACCATGACTAACTTTGCAAAAAATTTGTCCTTAATGGCTTGAACGATGTTCTGTATGAGTACTAAAATTCAGAGAATTCAGCAAAGGAGATCTAAGATGCACTGCAAAGTAAACATGATACCGAGGAAGATGGTGCGAAAAAGTAAGTTGTCAGCCTCTATTTAAAGTTTCAAATGATGGATGAAAATTGATGGATGCACAGTCACTCGAGCTTCAGAAAATTGTGCATGAAATTAACTCTAAAGGTATGGATTTAGATGAACAATTTCAGATTGTTGTATTAATCGATTGATTACCCCCTTGTTGGGAAAATTTAAAGAATGTTGTCAGGCATAAGATTAAAGAGTTTTCCTTAAAAGTTTGTACTCGTCTTCATAGTGAGGTGGAAGCCAGAAAACAGGATCAGAAAGAAGAGGTACTTGTTGTTTCTAACAACATTGCTATGAAATTCACAAACGCGAGTCTGAAACCAAATACAAAATTTTTTAAATATCAAAATCACAAATCGATCAGAATTACAACAATCAGCCTCTGAAAATCAGCATAATGCCTCTTACAGGATGGTACTGGACAGTTGCGCTTATGTAACAACTATGGAAAACAGGTTATATGGCATAAAACTGTTGGAACATGGCAAATCTTGCACCGCGGCTAATCTGACTAAAGAAGCCTTTGTTGCTATGCATACAGAGATCAACCTAGTAGGTGTATCAAAAGGGTGGTGGGTAGACACTAGTGCTCCTTGCCATGTCTGCTATAATCGTGTACTGTTTAAAACATATAATTTTGTTAATGATATGAAAGTGATGCGGGGAGCTTCTCACACCACCACTGTTGCTGGAGTTGAAGTTTACCTCTGGAAAGAACTTGTTGCTGAAAGATGTAATGCATACTCCAGATATTAGTAGGACCTTAGTATATGGTTTCTTGTTCAATAAAGCTGGTTTTACTCAAACTGTTGGATATGATTTGTGAACCATGGCTAAAAAAGGCGTTTTTGTTGGTGAAGGATATATTGTTGATGGGATGTTTAGGTTAAATGTTGATTTGAATAAGTTGTGTGATTTTAATATTTGGCATGCTAGATTCTGTCATGTTAATAAGTGACTTATCTATAACATGAGTAACTTAGGATTAATTCCTAAAGTATCCATATGTGACCCAGAAAAATTTGACTATTGTAGCCAGGCTAAAATTACTAAGACACCGTATAAATCTTTGTTTAGAGAGTTAGAACCTTTAGATTTAGTACATTCTGATATATGTGAATTTGTAGGCACTCTAACTAGGGATGGCAAACGCTACTTTATTAATTTTATCAGTGATTGCTCTAATTTCACTTATGTTTATCACATGAAAAATTAAAAGTAATGCGCTAGACATGTTTAAGTTATTTGCCATTGAAATTATGAACCAATTTAATAAGAAAATTATGAGATTTCAAAGTGATAGAGAAACATAATATGAATCTAGCTTATTCGTTGAATTTTATATTCAACATGGCATAATTCAGTAAAGAACTACAATGTATTTGCCTAAAATGAATGGTAAAGCTGAAAGAAAATACTAGACTCTTACCAAATTAGTTGTAGCTGTTTTATTAAATTTGGGTGCAGCATCACGTTGGTGGGAGGAAGTTTTGTTAACTGTTTATTATGTATTAAATAGAATTCTCAAATATAAGAGCAAAATTTTACCACTTTAGATTTTAAAAATCATAAATCCAACTTGGCTTATTTTAAAACATGGGGTTGCTTAGTGTATGTTCGTATTACAGACCCTAAAAGAATTAAATTAGCAAGTTGAGCATATGAGTTTGTGTTTTCATTGGTTATTTCATTAACAGCAAAGCATGCAGATTTTTTAATTTGAATTCTCAAGTTATTATTGAATCAAATGATACAGATTTCTTTCAAATAAATTTTCGTTTACATTTAGGAATAGTGGGGTAACATCTACTACTAATATTTCTGTAATGACCCGTATTTTTAACGCTTTTAAAATACTAAATTAAATAAAATTTTATTTAAAAATCCGATAGAAATAAAATTTTACGATTTATTGAATGGAAATTTCTTCGTATATATGTTACAAATCCAAATTCGTAGACGACCAATTTAGATAAGACCAATAATGTAATACATATTGAAAACGTAACGTAATAATATGAAATAGTCGTAACCAATAACAGAAACCGAATTAATAATTTTAACGTAAGAAACGTGCGTTTTGCGTTAAATGAAAATTTTCGTTAAATAAAAAGAAACAATAAAATTTTGCAACGGAAATTCGATATTTGAAACGCGTCCAATTAAACATAGCAACTGGTAAATTTTCGTTCGGAAATATGAAGGTTTATTTCGTGCGTAAATTTACTTCAATTTAATCAGTTAAAAAGCGATGAAAATAAAACGTTTTCAAAACCAAAATATTTTTACATAGAAAAATTCTAAATCATCTTCTGAGCAAGATGTCAGTTTGTCGTTTTTCCAAATTCGGACATCTTTGGCTCCGTCGATCTTATTTTTCAGCGATTTTTACGCATTTTCGCTTGTAGAAATTTCGAAACTTTATAATTCAATCGTACCACTGATATTTATATACCGTTTTGATCGCCTCATTATGCTGATTCCTACGGTATATTCGCTTCTATGTTTTGAAAGTCGATACACAGCAGAATCCGTGAAAACGGCAACCGTATCGAAACCGTTTTCATGTTTTTTGTTTTTCCATTGTTGTAAGCGTATTGGTGTTCTCCCTGGCTCTTCGTTAATCGCATGCATTAATTAAATAAATAAATTACGTTAACTTTTAATACTCGATATAGTTTCTGACTTTTGGTTGATAAATGTTTCAATTTATATTTGATGGTACAGTTACCAACTCCTTTTCATCCCTTCATATTCCTGGCTTACATAATTAGATCTCTGTAACTTTCATTTCTTTAACAAAGAGAACGTACAACCAAGCAAGAGCATGCTTCTCTGACACTACTCCTCTCCTACTTCATTTATATTCTCCTCTTGCATTCTTGTACTTCATTTTACTGACAACAAATTTGGCAAAGAAATGTTTATGAAACCACATGCACGCTCTCTCCCTACACTGCTCCAGCGTCCTCCCCAAACCTGGCCGAGATCCATGATTCGATGTCCACCTTGAAACTCGAGCTCGACCCAAACTACCGACCCTTCACTTCTTCCTCCTCCATGCTTTTCAATGGCCGGCCATCTCCACAAGTAGCACGAGCTCAGCTCGACTTTTTCCACTTTCTTTCCGCTGGCCGCAACTACGAGCGCGCTACCCTACGCACAGACGCGTGCGTCACCATGGGAACATTTGCTCGCCACCACCCTCAAACTCGTGACGCCCATCTGCCCATACGTGTGAATTCTGCCTCCACATCCCTTCGTCGAGCTCTTCATCTCCTCCACTGCCCAGCCTCACGGCCATTGCCACATGAGAACACGCACTAAACTACCTCGACCGCAATCAAACTCTCTCTGCCTATTGCTTCCCACTCTTACCATCTGCCTCTTCTTATGGGAAAAGATGGTACGTATGATATATATGTACATCAGCAATATATGTTTACCTTCGCATATACAGGTTATAAAGTATTTTATAATTTGTATGGTAGTATATATAAGTCTGTTAAAATTTAAAGTTTTTCCTGCATTTTTCCTTTCACTTAGTTCAAGCCTGCATTCATGTTGTAGTTCCAAAGTATATGTTAGTCTTAATATAAAGTATATGTAGTTCCAATATTTGATATTACTAGAATATCTAGGAAAGTATTTTCAAAATCTAATGTTTCAAATTGAAATTACTGTACGATTAAAATACACATTTTAGAAGGCTGTATTGCGTAAAAAAAAAATTAATTTAATTATACAATCAGTATGTATATTTGGGGTGTAAAGGTTACGGTACATATATTTTAAAGAGTAAATGAGCTATATTTTGCATGTTGGATTTATATGCTAGTTTATGTATATTCATGTACAATGGTTTATATATTAATTATATATTGTATAATTTTAATTTCAAAGGACATATATTGTTTATATTAAGTCTGTTATGAGAAATGTATAAGCCGTTGTATTGGAAATATTATTTTTCAGAGCTTTATATATAGGCGGGTTTTATAATTTGTTAACTTATGTATATTATAATATAGGAATCCATATAAATTCTTATAATAAATGGTGATTTTAAATATGATATGAAATTTTATAAACAAAACTTATGGATTTTGGTGTGCGTGTAAATATATATGTCGCCTGTCACGTTAAATATAGATTTTATTTTGATTGGAGTTGTGTTTAATTGTATGTTGATTTTGGAAATATAATTATATATGAAATGTTTTGATTCTCATCGATTCCCATTTATCAGCTTTATGCGTTGACTTCGTGCCCATCTTATTTCGCTTTGGTATTCGTGATTGGATCCGCAATCCGCTTCCATTCTCGTTCATCTCTCTAGCCTCGAAAGGTGAGCAATCACTCACGATTAATGTTCTTTTATTTATTAAATCTGATTTCAATTGAAACGACAATTGAAATATACTGCTGTTATTTATTGCACTGTTATTTATGTATCAGTTCACCTTTGACATCTGACACCGTTATCTGTTATGTATGCAATAATAATCCAGTTTGGTTGATAATTGATTGTTTGTTTGTTGTTTATATTGGATGTTAAATTGTAATGTAAAAAGTGATGAATATTATGAAATTGAATTTGACGTAGGATAGTTTAAAATTGTGAATTGACGTATGTATTGAATTTGATTAGTTAACTTGAATAATATGATCCCTTTTAATTGTTAAGTTAATTGACACGTAGAATTTGATAAATTACACTTTGAACCTTTGAACGTATATTGGATAAATTGTTGTAGTATTAAAATTGAAATTGAAATTGAACGACAAGTGGAAAAACCGAAATGTAATAATCTTTAATCTACATGAAATGATAGTGTAGATTCTAGAGATAATTATATTAATTCGCACAAATAACAATGCAAATTAATACGATTATTTCGGGATTATTTGAATTGATTATTGGATTGTTAACGATTGTTGTTGTTGCTTGTTTATTTACTTTGACACCATCCCTATTATCACACTGCAAGTTCCCTCTGCTATGCTTTGATTGTGAATTGGAATTGGAATCGGGTTGAAATGATAAATACCCTAAATGAACTTGACCTAGGATAGAGAATTAAATAAAAATCCGATTGGTCAATAATTTGATTTGAAAATAAAATAATGATTTATTCGAATAAAGAATAAGTTTGAAATGAAACTGGAATTTGAATTTTTATGAAAGGAAAATGTAAAGATTGAAATCTGGAACAAATATTACGTAGTAATTGATGAAAGAACGTGTTTAAAATTTAATTATTTAATAATTGAATTTGGAGTTATTAATAAAATTTTTGGAATTAGTAATAATCGAGTTTTGAAATTATTAAGTTTGAAATCATTTAATAATTAAAATTGAAATTATAATTAAGTTTGGAATTATAATTAAGTTTGAAATTATTAAGTTTGAATTCATAATTAAGTGGAAATGAATTAATAATTAAGTTTGAATTGATAATCAAGTTTGTAATTATTAAGTTTTGAAGTTATTATCAATTGATATTGAAATTATTTAATAATTGAATAAGATTTGGTTATTTGATAATTGAACAAAAATTGAATTCTTTGATAAGAGAAATTGAACTTTTGATTTAGTGAATTTGAACTTCGTTAATAAATGAAATTGAGTTTCTTTATTTATTAATTAAGCTTTGGAAAATTTAAGTAAGTTAATAAGTGAAAGTAAACTTCTCGAATATATGAAATTTAGTTTCTTTACTAATTGAGTTTTTGAAAATTTGTAACTTAGTAAAGAAATAAGTGAAATTGAATTTCTTTAACAAGAAATAAAATGCGTTTATTGAAATGAATGTAAGACTTGTAATTTTAATAATATAATTTGACGAATAGAATTTAAGTAAATTTGTAAGTTTTGTTAAAATGAGATTGAACTTAAGTAATTGATTTAATTGAGTTGGAATTTAAATGAAAATTGTTTAAATGATAAATTGGCTTAACGAATATTGAGTGAAATCGATTAATGAATTAAAATTGATTTTGAATTTTAAATTTAATTAATGTAAATGATTTCGAAATGAAAATGATATAGGAACTTGAATGAATGTTTGAACTGTTTAAATAAAAGTAGAAATCAAATTATAAGATTTTGAAATGGTAATTTGGAAGTTTTGAAATGTAAAATTTTGGAAATTGATTTAGAAAGATAAATGAAATGTTGGTTTACGAACTGAAATTGAAATTGAAATTGAGTTTAATTTGGTTTGAACATATTAAATGACCAATCGGTGTAATAATTACGAAAGTTATTAAAGAAACCGGAGTCGGTTATGGACATACTCTCTGTCTAAACCGAAAACCACTTTAATAACCATACGCGGAGTGTGATCCAGAATGAAGTGGTTGGAATGATGTACGTGATGATTGAAGAAAGAGAACGATAATGGATAGCCTTGACACTTGTGTCAAATTGGAAATGACTAAAATCAGGAGCCGTGCCGGGCCAAACGGGGTTAGCCACCTCGAGCGGACACACTTCTTCGTAACTACTACTCATTACTTGTTATCGATTGGTGCACCCTCATACTTTTCAGGAGTGTTGTTTCGCGGTGTTGCGATCGCTGCGGCGATGCGTTCTCACCAGTCCGGATCAGGCGAACAATAGTTTTACTACCTTGGGTATTGCCTCATGTGCCTTGTCATACTTGTATCCCTATATACGCGACCACTACAAATTTGTTTTGTGTTATACCTATGGAGTACTCCCTGATATCCCACTAGTTTACGGTAGAGTTTACAGTGCCGTATAGATTATGGCATTTATATAAAATGTGTTAAGGGGGATAATGGTAACGCCTTAACACTATTTTGATATTTACATTACTGATAGGCATTATCTATTTAGCGTACACTACTACATAGTAGATAGTTTAACGGATCCTTAGAGGATGGTTATTCCAACATCTTTTGAATTACTTGTATTTCGATTGCTATTTCACTTGAGTTGGATTTATTGATATGAGAATATTAATCCTGACTCGAGTGTTTTGTGTTTTGCCTTACGCTCGGGTCAGACTGAGTGGTTCAGCTTTTGAGACTCACCTTTGGGGTTGGAGCTTCGTCTGGAGACCCAGCTATCTATCCAGCTTTCAGATATTCGATGATTCTAGTGATGTATTCCGATTCTTATATTTGACTGTTGTATTTGAGACTTCTGTTGTAACTTATTTAACTCTGATGTATCTTATATATTTATATAGTAGCTTCATGAACTACTATCTCTTTTATTTCCGCTGCATATTATTACTCTGTGTTTGAGAATGTGATTATTTATTTACTGTATATCTGAGTTTTGCCAAATTTAAATTAACCATTCGGTATTTTGAATTATCCAAGTCCGACATGTGCGGATGCGAATAGTCCAAAATAGCGGGTCGTTACAGTTGGTATCAGAGCTTTTGGTAGCTCTTGGCAAAACTTAGCATATACGGTAAATGTATTTACAGAATCACTCCCACTCGAGTTTCAATCTCTTCCTTTTGACTCAATTCCTTTGAATTTTGGTACATTCCCTCGGTTCCTGAATTCATTCGTGTCCCTCACTATTCGTCTTCTTCCAATTCTGGAACATCCCATAACTCCACTTCGAATGACCCTTATATTTAATCGGCGGTCTCGCCAAATTTCGAATGATTCATAAAGGGGTGAAACTCCTTTACAATAGACATTGACTTACCGGAGATTTCTGTATACTCGGTTTACGATGTTATCTATTCCCTAATATACTTGAATTCCATCTTTTGAGATCGAATGTTGATTTACCTCGGAATTCAACATCGATCTTATTCTTGAAGTTACGGTCGACCCGGTAAAGGTTGCTCGTAAATTAATATAAGCTTATCCATCCTCGATTCTGTTATTTTAATTATCTTATCTTCTATTTCGAACATATTATTGAATCAAATTTCTCTTTGATTTGATTTCCATTAAATTTGAATCTCTATACTTATTTTGAAATTCATTATTGTATCGTCGAGCGAGAAGTGTATTTGTAAATTAATGTTAAAAATGTTTTATATATATTGTGTTGTTTGAGTTGTTGATGTTGATTTGGGTTTTCGATCGATTCGTCTGATCAACGCTATCGATAGGATTTCCAAAACGCTTGAGCAGAGCAAACCGACACAATAATAATTTTCAAATTGGTTAATAAGATGGTTTTGTATAATTATTATATATAAGTATAAATTTTTCTGAAATTAAAATGTTAATAAATCCGTTGTCCGAAATGTTAAAATTTAATTTTCATTTGTTGTTTATAAATCATTGACTATTTCATAATATAAATAAATGAATTTATAAAACTTGGACATAATTTGATTTGGAATTTAAAATGATTTAAAACAAGAATTTGGAAATTTAATTTCCGATAGATTTCAAACCTTATATTTAAAGGTATATTATTTAAAGTATTTTCGAATAGAAATCATTTGAAAGAAATTTTAGACGTTTAAATCAGTGCTCTTCTCTTTGTCGCTGGAAAATAATTTCGGTGATGGCGGCCGCATCATCGACATTCATTTTCGAGTTTCGAAGTGGAGAGACATCAGTAGCTTGCTACACTCTGGTTTTTGAAATGAATTTGATTTGAAAATTTTAAAGTACAACACGACTTAAAATATATATAAGTATTTGATTCAGATTTGATTGGATATAATGTCCATATATATTTATTTCTAAATTGTTTGAAGATAATCGGAAATATAATTCTTAAAATTTGGATAAAAGATGATTTCAATTATAAATGAAACCAAAATTTTGAATTAATATTCAAACTTGAGAGAATTGAATTAGAAATTCACTTGTATAATATTTAATTGCACTCAATATGACTTACCTAAATTTTCAAAAGTTAATTATGTAATTGAATATTATACAATATAAATGATATCGAAGGAATTTTTTAAATTTGAGTAGTTATATTAAATGTAAATATACTTAATATAAATGTGATATGATATATTAAGTACAATAAATTTAATTATAATTTGGAATGAAGAAGAATTATATTCATTAAATAGAGTATTATTATAATGAATGACTATTCAAATTTATGATCTTTGGAATTGATAATTTAAGAAAATTAGATAATATACAATATAAATCGTCTTTATATATAAAAATGTGAGTGCATATAATAAATGTTATTTACTTAAATTTTAATTATAATGTTTACGGAGATAAATAGAACGATAAGTTAAATAAATATTTGGTGTGATTAATAGAGAAAAATGTTTTGAAAGTTAATAAATTGAATTAAATCAACTTAAGAGAGTATCCTGAATTAATTGAATTTAAATTTCATTTGAAAGAAACCTTTGATAATTGTGAAACCAAATCAATTTAATGAAAACCATGAATTTAAAAACAAATTGGGAATATAAATTTATTTAAAAAGAAATTTATATGGTCTGAATTAATTGTTTTACTCTGTTTTCAATCTATTTTCTTTCTGTTTGTTTCTGTTCTCCTACCCTCCTTCCTTTTCGAGGACGAAAAGTTTTGAGTGGTGGAGATTGTAATGACCCGTATTTTTAACGCTTTTAAAATACTAAATTAAATAAAATTTTATTTAAAAATCCGATAGAAATAAAATTTTACGATTTATTGAATGGAAATTTCTTCGTATATATGTTACAAATCCAAAACCAAATTCGTAGACGACCAATTTCGATAAGACCAATAATGTAATACATATTGAAAACGTAACGTAATAATATAAAATAGTCGTAACCAATAACAGAAACCGAATTAATAATTTTAACGTAAGAAACGTGCGTTTTGCGTTAAATAAAAGTCTTCGTTAAATAAAAAGAAACAATAAAATTTTGCAACGGAAATTCGATATTTGAAACGCGTCCAGTTAAACATAGCAACTGGTAAATTTTCATCCGGAAATATGAAGGTTTATTTCGTGCGTAAATTTACTTCAATTTAATCAGTTAAAAAGCGATGAAAATAAAATGTTTTCAAAACCAAAATATTTTTACATAGAAAAATTCTAAACCATCTTCTGAGCAAGATGTCAGTTTGTCGTTTTTTCAAATTCGGACATCTTTGGCTCCGTCGATCTTATTTTTCAGCGATTTTTACGCATTTTCGCTTGTAGAAATTTCGAAACTTTGTAATTCAATCGTACCACTGATATTTATATACCGTTTTGATCGCCTCATTATGTTGATTCCTACGGTATATTCGCTTCTATGTTTTGAAAGTCGATACACAGCAGAATCCGTGAAAACGGCAACCGTATCGAAACCGTTTTCATGTTTTTTGTTTTTCCATTGTTGTAAGCGTATTGGTGTTCTCCCTGGCTCTTCGTTAATCGCATGCATTAATTAAATAAATAAATTACGTTAACTTTTAATACTCGATATAGTTTCTGACTTTTGGTTGATAAATGTTTCAATTTATATTTGATGGTACAGTTACCAACTCCTTTTCATCCCTTCATATTCCTGGCTTACATAATTAGATCTCTGTAACTTTCATTTCTTTAACAAAGAGAACGTACAACCAAGCAAGAGCATGCTTCTCTGACACTACTCCTCTCCTACTTCATTTATATTCTCCTCTTGCATTCTTGTACTTCATTTTACTGACAACAAATTTGGCAAAGAAATGTTTATGAAACCACATGCACGCTCTCTCCCTACACTGCTCCAGCGTCCTCCCCAAACCTGGCCGAGATCCATGATTCGATGTCCACCTTGAAACTCGAGCTCGACCCAAACTACCGACCCTTCACTTCTTCCTCCTCCATGCTTTTCAATGGCCGGCCATCTCCACAAGTAGCACGAGCTCAGCTCGACTTTTTCCACTTTCTTTCCGCTGGCCGCAACTACGAGCGCGCTACCCTACGCACAGACGCGTGCGTCACCATGGGAACATTTGCTCGCCACCACCCTCAAACTCGTGACGCCCATCTGCCCATACGTGTGAATTCTGCCTCCACATCCCTTCGCCGAGCTCTTCATCTCCTCCACCGCCCAGCCTCACGGCCATTGCCACATGAGAACACGCACTAAACCACCTCGGCCGCAATCAAACTCTCTCTGCCTATTGCTTCCCACTCTTACCATCTGCCTCTTCTTATGGGAAAAGATGGTACGTATGATATATATGTACATCAGCAATATATGTTTACCTTCGCGTATACAGGTTATAAAGTATTTTATAATTTGTATGGTAGTATATATAAGTCTGTTAAAATTTAAAGTTTTTCCTGCATTTTTCCTTCCACTTAGTTCAAGCCTGCATTCATGTTGTAGTTCCAAAGTATACGTTAGTCTTAATATAAAGTATATGCAGTTCCAATATTTGATACTACTAGAATATCTAGGAAAGTATTTTCAAAATCTAATGTTTCAAATTGAAATTACTGTACGATTAAAATACACATTTTAGAAGGCTGTATTGCGTAAAAAAAAATTAATTTAATTATACAATCAGTATGTATATTTGGGGTGTAAAGGTTACGGTACATATATTTTAAAGAGTAAATGAGCTATATTTTGCATGTTGGATTTATATGCTAGTTTATGTATATTCATGTACAATGGTTTATATATTAATTATATATTGTATAATTTTAATTTCAAAGGACATATATTGTTTATATTAAGTCTGTTATGAGAAATGTATAAGCCGTTGTATTGGAAATATTATTTTTCAGAGCTTTATATATAGGCGGGTTTTATAATTTGTTAACTTATGTATATTATAATATAGGAATCCATATAAATTCTTATAATAAATGGTGATTTTAAATATGATATGAAATTTTATAAACAAAACTTATGGATTTTGGTGTGCATGTAAATATATATGTCGCTTGTCACGTTAAATATAGATTTTATTTTGATTGGAGTTTTGTTTAATTGTATGTTGATTTTGGAAATATAATTATATATGAAATGTTTTGATTCTCATCGATTCCCATTTATCAGCTTTATGCGTTGACTTCGTGCCCATCTTATTTCGCTTTGGTATTCGTGATTGGATCCGCAATCCGCTTCCATTCTCGTTCATCTCTCTAGCCTCGAAAGGTGAGCAATCACTCACGATTAATGTTCTTTTATTTATTAAATCTGATTTCAATTGAAACGACAATTGAAATATACTGCTGTTATTTATTGCACTGTTATTTATGTATCAGTTCACCTTTGACATCTGACACCGTTATCTGTTATGTATGCAATAATAATCCAGTTTGGTTGATAATTGATTGTTTGTTTGTTGTTTATATTGGATGTTAAATTGTAATGTAAAAAGTGATGAATATTATGAAATTGAATTTGACGTAGGATAGTTTAAAATTGTGAATTGACGTATGTATTGAATTTGATTAGTTAACTTGAATAATATGATCCCTTTTAATTGTTAAGTTAATTGACACGTAGAATTTGATAAATTACACTTTGAACCTTTGAACGTATATTGGATAAATTGTTGTAGTATTAAAATTGAAATTGAACGACAAGTGGAAAAACCGAAATGTAATAATCTTTAATCTACATGAAATGATAGTGTAGATTCTAGAGATAATTATATTAATTCGCACAAATAACAATGCGAATTAATACGATTATTTCGGGATTATTTGAATTGATTATTGGATTTTTAACGATTGTTGTTGCTGCTTGTTTATTTACTTTGACACCGTCCCTGTTATCACACTGCAAGTTCCCTCTGCTATGCTTTGGTTGTGAATTGGAATTGGAATCGGGGTGAAATGATAAATACCCGAAATGAACTTGACCTAGGATAGAGAATTAAATAAAAATCCGATTGGTCAATAATTTGATTTGAAAATAAAATAATGATTTTATTCGAATAAAGAATAAGTTTGAAATGAAACTGGAATTTGAATTTTTATGAAAGGAAAATGTAATGATTGAAATCTAGAACAAATATTACGTAGTAATTGATGAAAGAACGTTGTTTGAAATTTAATTATTTAATAATTGAATTTGGAGTTATTAATAAAAATTTTGGAATTAGTAATAATCGAGTTTTGAAATTATTAAGTTTGAAATCATTAAATAATTAAAATTGAAATTATAATTAAGTTTGGAATTATAATTAAGTTTGAAATTATTAAGTTTGAATTCATAATTAAGTGGAAATGATTTAATAATTAAGTTTGAATTGATAATCAAGTTTGTAATTATTAAGTTTTGAAGTTATTATAAATTGATATTGAAACTATTTAATAATTGAATAAGATTTGGTTATTTGATAATTGAACAAAAATTGAATTCTTTGATAAGAGAAATTGAACTTTTGATTTAGTGAATTTGAACTTTGTTAATAAATGAAATTGAGTTTCTTTATTTATTAATTAAGCTTTGGAAAATTTAAGTAAGTTAATAAGTGAAAGTAAACTTATCGAATATATGAAATTTAGTTTCTTTATTAATTGAGTTTTTGAAAATTTGTAACTAAGTAAAGAAATAAGTGAAATTGAATTTCTTTAACAAGAAATAAAATGCGTTTATTGAAATGAATGTAAGACTTGTAATTTTAATAATATGATTTGACGAATAGAATTTAAGTAAATTTGTATGTTTTGTTAAAATGAGATTGAACTTAAGTAATTGATAATTGAGTTGGAATTTAAATGAAAATTGTTTAAATGATAAATTAGCTTAACGAATATTGAGTGAAATCGATTAATGAATTGAAATTGATTTTGAATGTTAAATTTAATTAATGTAAATGATTTCGGAATGAAAATGATATAGGAACTTGAATGAATGTTTGAACTGTTTAAATAAAAGTAGAAATCAAATTATAAGATTTTGAAATGGTAATTTGGAAGTTTTGAAACGTAAAATTTTGGAAATTGATTTAGAAAGATAAATGAAATGTTGGTTTACGAATTGAAATTGAAATTGAGTTTAATTTGGTTTGAACATATTAAATGACCAATCGGTGTAATAATTACGAAAGTTATTAAAGAAATCGGAGTCGGTTATGGACATACTCTCTGTCTAAACCGAAAACCACTTTAATAACCATACGCGGAGTGTGATCCAGAATGAAGTGGTTGGAATGATGTACGTGATGATTGAAGAAAGAGAACGATAATGGATAGCCTTGACACTTGTGTCAAATTGGAAATGACTAAAATCAGGAGCCGTGCCAGGCCAAACGGGGTTAGCCACCTCGAGCGGACACACTTCTTCGTAACTACTACTCATTACTTGTTATCGATTGGTGCACCCTCGTACTTTTCAGGAGTGTTGTTTCGCGGTGTTGCGATCGCTGCGGCGATGCGTTCTCACCAGTCCGGATCAGGCGAACGGTAGTTTCACTACCTTGGGTATTGCCTCATGTGCCTTGTCATACTTGTATCCCTATATACGCGACCACTACGAATTTGTTTTGTGTTATACCTATGGAGTACTCCCTGATATCCCACTAGTTTACGGTGGAGTTTACAGTGCTGTATAGACTATGACATTTATATAAAATGTGTTAAGGGGGATAATGGTAACGCTTTAACACTATTTTGATATTTATATTACTGATAGGCATTATCTATTTAGCATACACTACTACATAGTAGATAGTTTAACGGATCCTTAGAGGATGGTTATTCCAACATCCTTTGAGTTACTTGTATTTCGATTGCTATTTCACTTGAGTTGGATTTATTGATATGAGAATATTAATCCTGACTCGAGTGTTTTGTGTTTTGCTTTACGCTCGGGTCAGACTGAGTGGTTCAGCTTTTGAGACTCACCTTTGGGGTTGGAGCTTCGTCTGGAGACCCAGCTATCTATCCAGCTTTCAGATATTCGATGATTCTAGTGATGTATTCCGATTCTTATATTTGACTGTTGTATTTGAGACTTCTGTTGTAACTTATTTAACTCTGATGTATCTTATATATTTATATAGTAGCTTCATGAACTACTATCTCTTTTACTTCCGTTGCATATTATTACTCTGTGTTTGAGAATGTGATTATTTATTTACTGTATATCTGAGTTTTTCCAAATTTAAATTAACCATTCGGTATTTTGAATTATCCAAGTCCGACATGTGCGGATGCGAATAGTCCAAAATAGCGGGTCGTTATAATTTTGATAATCATAAATAATGAATTTAATGATGAAAATTAGTCTGAACCTAGAAGATGTAAAAGAGGTAGGATAGCTAAAGATTTTGTTCTAGAATATTATGTTTATGCATAAGAAGATAACCTTGCTAATCTTATAGAAGCCATGTCCATTTTAGATTTAGACCATTGACAAGAACCTATAAATGATGAAATGAAATCTCTTGAATCTAATGAAACATGGCATCTAGTTGACTTACCTCCTAGTTGTAAAACTATAGGATGTAAGTGGGTACTTAAGAAGAAGTTGAAACCAATTGATAAATATAAGGCTCGTCTTGTAGCTAAAGCATTTTGACAAAGAGAAAACATTGAGTTTTTTGACACTTTTCACCTATTACAAGGATAACATCAATTCGAGTATTAATTTCTCTTGCTTCACTTTAAGATCTACTAATTCACCAAATGAATGTACAAACTGCACTTTTGAATAGTGAATTAGAAGAAGAGATTTATATGGACCAACTTGAAGTATTTTTTTTTACCTGATCACGAGCATAAAGATTGTAAATTAGATAAATCTCTATATGGTCTTAAACATGTATCTAAAAATGGCATAATTTTTTTGATAATCTGGTTATTTCATATGGTTTTAAAGTAAATGAAAGTGACAAGTGTATTTATTGTAAATCCAAGAATATTTGCACTATCATATGTTTATACGAGGATGATTTATTTATATTTGGTTCAAATATTCAAACTATGAATCATGTTAAGCCCATATTATGTGACAATTTTGATATAAATGATCTTAGCGAAGCGAGTGTAATTCTTGGCATTAAGATTACATAGTCTTAAAAGGAAATTTCTTTGGATCAATCTCATTATTTTGAGAAGATTTTAAAGAAATATAATTACTTTGAATATAAACCTGCTAGGTTAAGGTGTAAGACAGTCTGATTATGCGAGCATCATTAGTAGCCTTTGGTATGACACTAATTATACTAGACACGACATAGCCTATGTCGTGGGATTACTATGTAGGTTTACTAGCAGAAATAGCATAGAGCATTGGCATGCTATTTAAAGGGTTATGAGATACCTTAAAAGAACAATGAACATTAGATTACACTGTCAGAAGTTTCACACTGTCCTTCAAGGATATACCGATGCAGATTCGAATACTTTATCAGAGGATTCCAAAGCAACTAGTTGATATATTTTTTATATTACAAGAGGAGCTATTTTTTGAAAATCTAAGAAACGGACTATTTTAGATCAATCCACTATGGAGTTGGAAATGATAGCACTAGCTACTTCTAGTGAAGAAGTAGATTACTTAAGAAATCTAGTGGCTGAGATCCCTTTATGAAAAAACCGATACCAGTTGCATTGACCCATCGTGATAATACCACAAATATTGCAAAAGTTGAGAACTATTATTACAACGGTAAGTGATGAAAAATTCATTATAAGCACGGTACTATAAGAGAGTATATCTCTTCAGGATCTATTACAGTGGATCATGTATGCACTGATGAGAATCTTACGGATCCTTTGACGAAAGGATTGACTAGATAGAAAGCCCTTTCTACATCTAAAACAATGAGACTATTGCCTTTAGAATGAGAACTCAGAGAATGAAAAGTCACTTATAATAGTAACCCAACCTAATGACTAGAGATCTCAAGAACTAGGTTCAATGGGTAATAATAAGTTGTGAAGTGACATTGACAGAACATGCTAGTTTCATTAGATAGAAACACGTAATCCTGAAGCGATAAGAGGATGAATTTAACTTTTGATGAAATCTATACTCCGTATGGAGTGGAGTACCTAGTTATAGGAGTACTCTTGATAGTTTCACTTATGTGAATGTCGAAATGTTGCTGTTTCCTATGGAATTTGGGGAAAAATTCCTAGAGCATTCACTAAACTTGGATAGACATGCATGACCTTTAAAGCAATGGACTATAGACTGCACCCTACAAATTTTGTGTGTGGTTTGATTTCAGAGATAAATTTCAAGACTTCGAGTCACTCTAGTGTAATCTGGATCTTATTCACTATGCAAACGTTTGAATCGAATTATAACTTTGTTTATGTGCAATTTTATAGAATTGGAAATTGCTCGAGAAAAATATTTTTAAAAATTCAAGTAAGGGACTGTTGGAATTTGTTTTAAAAATGAATTATTAAAAATATTGAGAAGAGTGTTTGGATGCCCATCTTAGTAAATAGCCCTACATTGTGTGAAATTATAGAGAAATCCTATTTAAATATAGGATTATCAAGATATAAGATAGCCCCTTTAGGCACCTAATATTTTCTCTTGTATTAAGGAAGGAGACCATGTTGACCATCAAACATGTGCGCATGCCGACCTTCCAACTTGACGCGATCCGACCCGTGTTGCCTTGGCTTGGCTAATGTTGTGTATAACTCTTCATTTTTTGGCAGTATATTTTTAACCGACTTTGATTTGGTAATATGACCCAGCAAACTCATATCCTATATTTTAGACGACTTAGCAAGGAAAACCCAATTTTTACCCTCAGATTTTTCCCTGTATAAACCAAGCTATTTGACAAAATAACGATCAATTTTAAAAACCGAGCTCTTCTTCTTCTTCTTCTTTCCTTTATTATCTTAAGATTCAAGCAATATTAAATTTGGGTGTTACTGACTCGACGTTCTTTGTGCGAGAGGTTGTGAATATTGACTTATAAGGCGCATAGAGGGATGTTTTATCTTGGATGCAACATTGCACTATTGATTGCCTTGCACGATTTCGGCATAGAGGCGAAAGGCTTTAAAGAGAGCGACCTGGTCCACCACTAAGCTATAAAGACATTGCAATTTCAGATCAAGGTACAACAATTTTAAGACTTATGGCTTCGATCACAGACTCCTTTGGGGCCTACGACGTGAACAAACAATTCAAATTAGAGGGGCTTCATCTCAAACGTTGGAGACGAAAAAGGCAATCTTTTATGACTGTAACGAAGTTGGTGCATGTGTTGACAATGGTAAAACCAACACTGCCTAAAGAAGCAACGAACGACCAGAAAAAGGCTTTGCTGGATTGGATGGACCATGTGTAACATCCCCTGCTTTAAGGCCCGAAGTTAAGCGCTACGGATGCTGCTGTCATTTATAATATTAACTTCCGGTGACAAAATACTGTAATGTTAATGGTATCCATAATATTAGAGGCATATAAATATGAAATAAAATCAACACAGATTCCAAAAACATATATTTTTAATTACATTTCAATTCAATATTTCATATTCAATTACATAATCCCAAAATGATTCTTAGGTTTTGATCAAATATAATTATTACAAATTATGCCAAAAGCGACATATGAAGATTCCCCCTTGGATGATTAGAGTACTAGATAGACATGGTAGTCATAAATACATCACAGCGGAAATAATACTAAATAGCTCCTATATAGCCAGCTTTGCCTCCTACACGTCTTCAGAAGCTTATTCATCCAACCTACTAAACCTGAAAAGTCCTTACCTCTCAATCTACTCAAATTTAATTTTGAGCACCCGAGAATTGAAGGGCAAAACATAAAATTCGAGTCAGAAATAAAGCCTAGTGTGAATAGTTCTATTACATCTCGTTTTCTAATATTAAGTGAGACCAGGCCACTTAGCGGAACGGGTTTCCCCTTACTAATATCCTTTTAAAATCATATCTTTTGCAAATCAAAAACCTACAATAAAACCGATTATAACAATAACAACAATAACTTATATGCACATAAATCAGTGGATTATCTGTCCACGCTATAATTTTATCAAGATAACTATTAACCACTGGTTGATTCAGGCTAACCATATGTAATAAACATTCTAACTTCTGTTAGAAACAATACTGGGATATCTGCCCTTAATTATCTTCTTTTAGGTCAACTGATCCTAATGGTTTTGTGGGCGCACCAATAACCTATTTTTACTCTGTATATTCCCTTCTATGTATAACATTATTTTAGTCCCGTCTGTGAGGAAGCCCTACACATTGAAATTTTGGACTTAAATTAGTTGGGGGCTATTAGCTAAAGTATAGAGCGTGACCCCATATCAGTCCCATCTGGTGTTCTAGCATCTGAGTCATAAACTTAGGGTTAACTACCCTATTCAAATTTCATTTCCGTGTAAACAATCTTTACAAATGATTTACCCTTGAAATAATATCTTTATAAAATAAGGAAATCATACTCTTTATTTTACTCAAAATAATTATTCCATGATATATGCTTTACATAAAACAATGTTGATGAAATCTAATCAATGGTATTATCTACCCCTTCAAAATAAGTTAAAACCTCTTTTTAACTTAGAAAATTTTAGGCTACAAGGCCAAAACAATACATTCGATGCCTTTGTTTAAAACCTTAAACAATCCCTTTCAAAATAATTGAAAGCACCCCTTTCAGAACCATTTTATTAAACCTTAAACATCCCCATTCAAAACCATTTAAACTTGCCTTTCGAAAGCTTTGGAAACCTTCCTTTTAAAACACTTAAAACAAACCTTGCGGAACATTTAAAATATACCTTTCGAAAGCATTGAGGACTTCTCCTTCGAAATGCTTATAATACATCTTTTGAAAGCATTAGGTTCAAGTAAGAGTTTTTGGAGACATTGCTTCGAAACCATATAAAATTATTCGATGAAACCATTAGGTTTAACCTTTAATATAACTAAAGGGTCATAAAGAACAGAGGCAAAAGCATTACTTTTGAAAGCATTAATCCTAAGTAAAAGAAAAAGGATAGTTACAAAACCCACCCTTTCGAAATTATTGCCTCCGAAACCATTTGAAAGCGGCTATATGACCCTTTCGAAATAATTGAGAAGGCAGCTTCAAAGTTAAAAGGCGAAAGCGCCCCTTTCGAATACATTGTTTTAAGGTTATAACGGCCTTAACAAAGTCAAATGGTAAGAATGCGACAGCATAGGTATTGAATAGTTTCTAAAGCGGCTATTCTTTCAAAAGCTTATTTTAAAACAAAAGTACGTAATCGAAAGCTCCTTTCTAAAAACAAAGACAAGTGACAACTTGTTCGATAGCCTCTTTTTTATTAAACAAAGGTAAGTTGATTGATTCGAAAGCTAATTAGAGTGGCTTCAACCACTTCGGAAGCATGACTTCGACACCATCATTCCTTCGTCTTTTCTCTAATAAACTACATAGCAATTGCTTGATATCATGTGCATTGGTTTTGAATAGGCGCGAAAGGTCTAACTGGGCATGGTGATGGAAGCAAGCAAAGGAAATGGCAAAGTTGTAATTCATAAAAAAACTAATTTTATGCTTTTCAAAGTAATTTTTCACTTAACATGCCTAATTTGTCAAAATGTGATTGGTTGTCATTTCTTTATCAAAATCCTTTTCTAAAACGACCGGCCAATTCAAAATTTACAACTAAAAATATTTTAAGCAAACAAGCCATTCTCCTTAATAAAATGTATACAACATTTAAGTCCCTTAACTAAAGTAATTTTATATCCATAGTAAAATACTTAGGAAAATTCCTCAAAAATCATAATAATTGACTTTTATTATGTTTTCTAACATATATAAATTTCAGACTCGAAATCATTATATAATTGCCTTAAATAATTTAAACCCAATATTAACTTTTTTCTTTCATAGAAAATTCATAATAAATCGACAACTAGTTAGAAAATTAGAAACTTGAAACCCACTTCTAAAATAATGTTTTTGATCATATATCTGAAACACAAATCATATGAATATCATTTAATAGGTTTTCCAATCCAAACTTATCATAAAACTATATGAAACAATATAAATCATTAACAAGCATATATATCCATTGAAATAAACACGACATGGCATGTAAATTGCAAAATTAATTTGGATTCAACTTGAAACTGAAATCACTATTAAAAGTGAGATGTAAGTTAATTATTCACCTTGGCTTGATGTTAAGAAGATTGAGATTTTCCCTTTGATTAATTTGCTTAAGATTGCTTCTTGAATTCTAAATTTTCTTCTTCTTGAATCTCCTTAATGGTGGCTGGACAAGCTCAATAAGGTTTTTAGCTTTGTTTGTGAATGCTAAATTGAATAAGGAATGAAGAATAGAAGGGTTTAAGGTATTAGAATGAAGGATGTTTCCATTTTACCCTTGCCATATTCCTTCTACTTACTTGTTTTAAATTTTATTTACTTTCATTAAGGCATGACTCCTTATGAATTAAAAAATCTCAATTCCTTAACTATCTACATTATTTTCTTTAATTTATTTATTAAATATTCTAAATAATGTTAGTCAAAACTAGGGTCATTATAGACAAACCTCCTTAAAGAATTTCGTCCTTGAAATTACGATAAGGTACACACAACAATCAAACATAAAGGCAAAACATATCATGAAACAAGTCAGGATAAGTATCTCTAATCATGATCTCTATTTCCCAAGTACAGTCTCTCTGTCGTTACTCCACTAGACTTTGACTAATCTAACTGTCTTGTTCCTTGGTCTATTCTCATCTCTCGCAACTATACGAACCGGTTTTCTAACTATGGTCATATCTGGTTCCACTGCTGGTCATTTCACACAGTCGGTATAATAGTAGTCTTTGGATCTCGAATATGCTTCCTTAGTGAGAAATATGGAAAACACTATGGACTTATACTAAATTACTTGGTAATTCTACTTTATACACAACTTTTTCGATCCTTTCTATAATAGGAAATGGTCCAACGAATCTTGGTCCCAATTTTCCTGATTTTTCAAATCTGATTACTTCTTTCATCGGTGACACATTGACGAAAACATGATCTTCGATTGAGAACTCTAAGTCTTTCTATATTTTACCAGCATAACTCTTCTGCCATAGACTGAGCTTCCTTCATCATAGCTCGAATTAACTCAATCTTTTATGCAGCTTGTTTAACCTAGTCCGGTCCATGCATTAGTCTATCCTCGATTTCAAACCAACAAGAGGGAGATTTGCATAGCCTTCCATACAATTCTTCAAATGGTATCATCCCTATACTTGTCTGATAACTATTATTACACGAAAAGTCAACTAAGTGTAGATAGTCTTCCCATGATCCTCTGAAATCTAGCACACAAGCTCTTTACAAATCCTCTAATACTTTTTTAACTCTCTCTGTTTGCCTATCTGTTTGCGGATGGTAGGCGTTACTCATCTTGATCTTGGTACATGAAGTCTTCTGTAGACTCTTTCAAAACTCGCTAGTAAATAAGGAATCTCTATCACTTACTATACTACTAGGAATTCCATGTAGTCTAACTATATTCTTCATGAATAACTTAGCTATATCTGGTGCTGTCCTGGTCGACTTAACGGGTATAAAGTGTGCACTCTTGGCCAATCTGTCGACCATAACCCAATACTTTCATTTCCTCAATTCGACCTTGGAAACCCATCTATGAAATCCATGGAGATAGAATCCCATTTCCAGATTAGATCATCTAAAGGGTGAAGCAACCCACTCAGTTTCTGATGTTCAGCATTTACCTATCGATAGTTTAAATACTGCCTCACCCATAAGTCTACGTCTCTTCATACCTTCCCAAAAGAAACTCGTTTTCATATCCTGATACATCTTAGTTCCTCTCGGATGAATAATGAACTTTGAATGATGCCATTCTCTAAGAATTTCCTTCCTAATGTTTCCCATATTCGAAACACATAGTTGTCCTTTCTTCCTCAACCACCGCTTCTGGTCAAGATTGAAATCTTTCAAGTCATCGCGCTATGTTCCGTTCTATAAACTAATAATCTATTCACTTAATAATAGATCCTCCCCTTGTTTAGAAGCAAACTTTTGGATCATCATCGGGTCGAACTTCTAAACATGATAACATGGCAGTTCCTCGACTAGAACTAACCATTGATCTCCATTAAACTCAGCATGAAGTCAATGCTTCTAAGTCTTTCTACACAGCTTGTAACAACCCAAATTTTAGCAATATTTTATTCTTTATTTATAACTCTGGGGTTTTATTTTTCGAAAATTTGATTGTCTAACTTTTATTATAAATAATCACCCAAGATTTTTATTAGTGTGAAAATTCTAAAATTCTTATTTTGGTTAAAACTTAACATTTTTTTGAAGTTATAAATCTTTAAATTTTTAATTTTTAATCGTTTGGTTTAATTTAATATGTTCGTAACAACGTTTATTTCACCTTTTGTTCTTTAAAAAAAAATTGATTTTATACTTTTAAAATTTTAAAATTTTATATTTTACTTATATACATTTTTGAATATAAATTTCTTAGTAAATGTGTAAACAAATCATATTTTTATATAAGTAATAAATTTCCAAAACTTTGTGTATAAATAAACTGTTTAATTTCGCGTTAAAAGGCGCGTTATTTGATGGAATAAATAATGTATATATACATACAAGAAAACGTATAAAATTTAAATCCATTATTTTCATTTTTTTGGACAAAAATCACTGCGTCTGTTGTACGCATTCTACGCTTTCTTTTATATGTATATACAACAGTTTATTTCTTAAATGTTAAGTAAAACAAAAAGATATAGACAAATCATATTTTAATTAAGTAATAAATTTTAAGTTAATAGTGTAAATAAGCTATTTAAGATACACGTTTTAATTTGTACAATTTAGTTGGCATACAAATGGTATGAATTTGATGTAATATTATAACCTATATTTACTACATAAGAAAAACGTACAAATTTAAAAGCGTTTCTTTGTTATAAATTGGGCGTATATTTTTACATCAGTTTTATGCATGTCTCATTTTCTTACCTTGGATAATAATTAAATTTATCTGTAGGCGTATTTTTTTTAAGTGGGAAAGAAATAAATTCCCTAACCATTCAATTAGTTTAAAATGTTTGCCTTGGATTCATGCGGAAAATTTTCTACTCTTTCCAATTGCCACTCGTTTAAAATTGGTATAAAATCTTTAAAATCCAATCCGGTTCAAAATCAACTTTCCTTGTGCCTTTTTCTTTCACCATTATCAACGCGTGTTTGATTATAAAACACGATTCATTTCATACTTCTCTACCATTCCTAAAGCAATTTATTTCATACCGTTTCCTCCACTCAATCAATGCAAATTACTCCCTTTAAATATAAAATGTGCCTCACCATTTACATGCAAATTATATTCACTTTCCTTTTGCCTTCTGATTTAATAGGAACGTATCCACAAATTACTAAACCATTCCAAAATCTTTAAATTTCTTTCCATTTTTCCCTTGATGCATGCAAGCTTTTCTTTAAATGCTAAACACGTTTCTTCCTTGCTTTAAAATTTGCGTGCCTTGATTTTTGCTTTCCCACTTTAACAATTGTGTTGTCAAAAATAAATACAAACCACGTAACAAACTTCATCCGCATCACATTTTAGGTTCCCCTCCTTCTTCCTTGCGTGTGAGCAAAGCATCAGGTAATGAACGAATTATTTTTCCTCCTTTTTTTTCTCTTTTCTTCATTGTTCTGTTCAAATTTTTGGCTCTACTATTTCACCACATGACACCTACCCACCTCCACAATCAAGAGCACCCTCCACAGTATAGACAGATTCTTGCTTATATCATTTATAAACACGTTGGAAAAGGATGTAGGTGGCATCGCTGTTTTACTTCAGGTTTTAAATCAGTAAAAATATTCTCCTCAGCTTTGTTCGTTCAAGGTCTTAACATTAATATGTATTTTGGTTTGAGAAAATATGCATTTGGCAAAGGCCTTGAAAAAAATTCATTTGCTCCACTTGTACTCTAAGATAGAGTAAATATGTTTGCACCACTTTTATAAAAAATAGAAAATAAATGGTATCACTTGTTAGACCATGCGTGTTTTGTTAGTCACCTATGCTCTAGGAGAATGAGAAAATATTATTCAGGCACGTATACTATATTACATTACTATACATATAGTCTTAACGTGTGTTGTAATAAGTGTACTGTATACTATATTACATTACTATACATAGTATAACTTAAATATAGTCTAGTTTAAATGTATAATGGATATATGTTGATTATACAGAAAGTATGGTCAATAGTTGTTTCTAAGCTATTTATATTTCTGGAAAACGTATGTATATAATTTTAATGAGTCTCAAAGTTAATAGTAGTTAAGCAAATAATATTTTGGGATTTTATATATTTTGTTTCGGTCTACATCAAGCAGTTTCTAATCTATTTTCATCGATCTCTATTTATCAGCTCTGTTCGTCCTATTCGTGCCAATCTTGTTCATTTTGGAAATTCGTTCTTGGATCCATAACCCATTTCAAATCTCTCTAGCCTCGAAAGGTGAGCAATCGCTCACGATTAACATTCTTTTATTCATTAAATTTGATTTCAATTGAACGACAATTGAAATATGCTGCTGTAGTTATTTAAATTTGTTATATATGCTATTATCTGTAACTGTTCACCTGCGGGATATGACACCATATCCTGTTGTTTATGTTATATTGTTATTGATGATATATGCCTGTTATTTTATTGTATTCTCTGTTATCACTCTGCAAGTTCCCTGTAGTTTAGAAATCACAATGGGTCGAAATGATACATACTCGAACAGACTTTAGAATAGGAGAAAATCATTATGGGTTAAAATGATAAACCCAAGCGATTTTCATTTAATTGAATTTGGGATTTCGGGTTGAAATAATATCCACCCGTATATATATAGTATACGGATTAAAATGATAAATATCTGTAGCCCTTGACTATATGATAGGAAATATATACAGACACCGTTGGTCCATACAAATATTTTGAAAATAATTTCTATAATTTTGGAAAGAAATATATGGTTTAATAAATTTGATTCTTGAGATATTATATAAAAGAAAATTGTATATATAGATTTAGTAGTAATATTTGATTTAAATTAGATTGATTTAATACATATAATATGGTTAAGTATTTATGTAAATCTATATTTCAAATAGATTCTCTTGTAATAAATTGAATAATTAAGATTGGGAGATAAATTTGGGTTTATTAAAATGGTATTTCAATAAGGATTTATTTAATTAAATTGATTTGAAATTTTTGAATAGGAAATTTAAAACGTATGATTTTATAACTGGATTTTTGATTTAAGTGATTTAATGAATATTTCACGTTTAAATAAATTAAAGAAAATATTGAGTAAAATGTAATTTAAGGTCACTTAAATGATATTGAATCTAACAAGGGAGTATTTCAAGACTAAATAATAATGAGGTTAAATCGAGATCTATATGAAACTGTTATATAGAACATTTAAATATTAAAGCCTTGAACTATATTGGAATTTAAATGGTTTATGTTGAGATTCAGATCTGTATTTGAAATCAACGTAGTTGAATTTGTTATTTAGCAACTAAATTGAATTAAAATGAAAATTTAGGTTGAACTAAATTTGAATTTATTATTTAGAAAACTAAATTGAATGAAAATTTAGATGAAACGTTGAATACTTAAAGTTTTGAAATATATGGAAATATAAAGGGGTATTTGTGATTATAAATCCGAATTTGGGATCGATAAAATTTAAGTGGTTATTTAAAAATTGAGTTGAATTTAAAATGATAAATTGAGATTGAATTTAATTTGAATGGGAAGGTCGGGTTGATGTTGTAATGATTTGTTAAGTTGAGGAAATTGAAAGTACTTTACTGTATAAATTATTTAATATATATAAATACTATTTTGGGAAATGTAGAGATATTTGAAGTGAAAATGAGATTTGGTTTTGAAGAATAAATTAAGCTTAAATGACCATGGTGTTATAGTGTATATTTCTACCTTGTAGAAAGTTCCATGGACCCTTAGAGGATGGTTATCCCAAACATCCTTTAAGTTATTTGTATTTCATTCGATATTTCACTTGAGTTGGATTTATTTATATAAGAATGTTAATCCTGACTCGAGTTTTTTGTGTTTTTCTTTACGCTCAGGTCAGACTGAGTAATACAGCATTTGAGACTCATCTTCGAAGTTGGAGCTTTGCTTGAAGATCCAGCTATCTATCCTTTCAGTCATCCATTTGATTGGTTCAGAGAAGTCATCTGCTCATACTAGAGACTTCACTGCATCTGGGATATTCTGATGTATTTTATTTCTAACTCCGATGTATATAGTAGCTTCATGAACTACTATTCTTTATCTATTCCGCTGTATTATATTACTCTATGATCTATGATTGATTTATTTACTGTATATTTTAAGTTTTTCCAAATTTCAATTAACAATTCTGTATTTTGAATTATTCAAGTCGGATATGTATGGTTTTATTTTCGATTTGAATGGTCCAAAAATAGAGGGTTGTTACAGTTGATATCAGAGCTTTGGCTCTAGGCAAAACTTAGCATATATGGTAAATTTATTTACAAAATCACTTTCGCTCGAGTTGAATCTCTTCCTTCTAACTCGATTTCCTTTGAATTTTGGAATGTCCCTCGGTTCTGAAATTCATTCTGTCTCTCCCTATTTATATTCGTTTGATTCCGGAGTATCCCATAACTCCACTGAATGATTCGTAAAGGGGGTGAAAACTCCTTTTCAATTGGCATTGACTCACCGAAGATTTCTGTGTCCTCGATTTACGATGCTGCTATATCTTGTTATGCCAAATTCTATATCTCTGGCGATTGAATGTCGAATCGCCTCAGAATTCTACACCGATCTAATTTTGGAATCACGGTTGGCCGGCAAAGGTCGCCCGCGATTTATAGAAGTATATCCATCTTCTATTTTGTAATTTAATTATCTCATCTTCGATCGAGTCTATCTTCGAATCAGGATTCTATTGATTAGAGTTCCTCTAAATTAAATCGCTATCTTTGTTTTGAAATCCATTCTTGAATCATCCTTTGAAAATCGGGTTTTGTTTGTATTTCTGAAATTGTTTATACCGAAATTTTATTTTAATAACTATGATTTTTTTATATATATATAAAAGTGAAAATGTTTTCGATAAGGATGATATACCCATATATATAAAGAAAATAAGAAATGTTATTCTATATAAAAGGGTTTTGAAAGGATTTGAAATTTTGAAAAAATATAAGAAATTGATTTATATAAAAATGATTCATAACCGAAGTGTTAAATTTGAAATTTGAGAATTGAATTCCGGTGTTTTGAAATTGGTATTAAGGTTTTCGAAATTATATAATAATACGATTTGAAAGTATTTTCTGAATAAGAAGTGTTTCAAATGACTCAAATGAGTTCCAATGATTTCAATGAAATTTCAAGGAAGTTTTAAGAAAATAGAAGTCCAGAACTCACTTTGTCGTTGGAAAATAATTTCGGTGATGAGTGCACGCATCGTCGACATTGATTTTCGAGTTTCAGAGTGAGGGAGAGGCCACTCTAGTAGCTTTGCTATGCGAGTGATATTGTGGAACAAATTTTGATTTCAAATTCCGAAGAATAATTCGATAATCGAAAGATATATGTATATATATTTAAAATGATTTAAAGGAAACCGGTGTTCAGTCCTCGAGTTTCGGATTTAATAATTGATTTATTGATTTATTGTTGATTTTCCACTCTTGAATTGAAATTTGCTTTCCCTAACTATTTTGAATGTTCGAACACTTCCAAATCGAGATTAAATTTTCAAAGCTAAGAAATTTCGAAGAGTATAAAATGTTTGATAAAGAATATAAATTTAGTTTTGAAATGTTTTGAAAAAAAAATAGTTTTGAATAATGGTTTTCAGAAAGGTAAATTGGATATTTCAAATAGAAATAGATAGTTTAAAAGTTTAACGGGATAATTATAAATTTGGAAACCATTTTAGGTATAATTGATTTTGAGAAAATATTTGGTTTTGAAAATTAAATTGAAATTAAAAACCAATACTTATATGGTGATTTTGGGAATGAATTTGTTTGACTTGAATTATTTTAATTTGGAAACTGGGATAATTTTCTAAACTTATTATTTTGGGAACTTTGAAATATAGATATTTAATTTGGAAGAAAATTTGGTGAAATCATATATGATTATGAAACTGAATTAATATTGAAATAATTTGAAATTGAGAACCATAGATTACTAAGCACTTGATTTGGGAGTGGTCGAACTTATATAAAATGGATTTGTATAAGTATGAAGTTGATTTGAAATCTATTGATTTAAAAGGTACTCAATTTGGATTAAGAATTGTTTTATAATCGAAGTCTATATAAGTATGATTTGATATACTATTGATTTGGAAAGTATTCGATTTGAAAAAGGAATCCTATATATATGGACTTTATATAAGTACGATATTTGGAAGTGATTTGAAAAGGTACTATATGATATATATTTTCGAAGTAAAGATATGGAAAGTGCCTTCTGCTTGATATCCGCTTTGTGGCCACATCGTGGATTCATTCTATCGATATTATTCTCTTTAATTTTTGGTTTTCCGGATGTAATACACGAGTGTTCCCACCGTGGCGTAACCCATGGTTTCTTTTTTCTCTTGCGACTGCATAGCGCAACTGCCTGACTGAGTCTTGTCTAGGGGTACAGATTTTTTCCTGGGGGATCCAGGCGTAACCATTGTGTATCCTGCAATCTGCGTAGGTCGCGAATAGTAGCGAAACTGCCTGGCGGGTACGGATTGTTTCCTGGGGGATCCAGGCGTAACCATTGTGTATCCTGCACTCTACTAGTCATCATGGCGTAACTCGCAGGGCTGAGAAAGCTTACGGATATGGATTGTTTCCTGGGGGACCCAGGCGTAACCATTGTGTTTCTGCGAACCATGGTTGGACAAAGGTTTTGGTTTGGTTGTTTGTTGGATTGTACTTTCCATATCTGTTTTTAAAGGTTTTTCAAGTATTTTCACTGGGTGTTGAAATAGGTCTACTAAGTACTTGAAGAATTCTAGCTTTGCGCCTGATCAACGCATGGCCAGAGTCTGCAAGAACGAGGATAAACTTGTTGAAACATCGAGTTATAAAAGTATTTTCGAAAGGAAAATTTATTTCAATATAATAGTATTTTATTATAAAAGTATTAGTATAAAGGTATTTATTATAAAAGTATTTTTCCCAACAAAGAAATTTTGAATTATTATTTGAAATTTAAATTCTTATGGTTCTAGATTAATTATTTGTGCCCGATACTATTCCTTGCATCTACCTTATCTGCTCATTTTAGTTATTCACCTTGATTCTGTTTTCCAAATCAACCTTCCTTCCTTGTTGGATATATCCTTTTTAAATATTGCTTATTTGTATACTACATTGTTTAATAGAAAATTTTAGTGTTATAAATATTTTAAAGTTATTAATTTAATAAAACATGTTTAAATAAAATGATTATTGATGTATCTATAATGTTGAAAGTATTTTAAGATAAAGTAGTAAAAAAAAATTGATTTCCAAGTGAAGTTTTCAAATGAATATTTCAAGTTAAATTTATATAATTTTAAAATTTATTGTTTATCTTGTCTTTCAATCTATTTTCTTTCTGGTTGTTTTAATTCTCCTACCTCCTTCCTTTTCGGGGACGAAAAGTTTTGAGTGGGGGAGAGTGTAACAGCCCAAATTTTAGCAATATTTTATTCTTTATTTATAACTCTGGGGTTTTATTTTTCGAAAAAGATGTAGGTGGCATCGCTGTTTTACTTCAGGTTTTAAATCAGTAAAAATATTCTCCTCAGCTTTGTTCGTTCAAGGTCTTAACGTTAATAAGTATTTTGGTTTGAGAAAAAATGCATTTGGCTAAGGCCTTGAAAAAAAATCATTTGCTCCACTTGTACTCTAAGATAGAGTAAATATGTTTGCACCACTTTTATAAAAAATAGAAAATAAATGGTATCACATGTTAGACCATGCGTGTTTTGTTAGTCACCTATGCTCTAGAAGAATGAGAAAATATTATTCAGGCACCACTTTTCTTTTATATATATAAAAAAAGTAATAATAATAAGAATAAATAAATTAGATATATATAATATGTATAAGGAAGCATGTATTTTTTGTGTGGGTTAAAACATTCGTATGATGTATATTTTAAAAGTTATTTTATAATGATAAAGTTTTAAAAAAAAATAAAAGTTATTTTAACTGTTCAGTGTATAATATATATATATATAATGATAAAGTTTTAAAAGTTATTTTATACTTGTTGTTTCATATAAAAATGCATGACCGCATATATATATAACTCGTTGTTGAGTATACTAAGTGCATAAGAAAGTATAAAAAGGTATTATATATTCTCAACTACATCTACGTTTGCAGTATAGTTATGTTATTAGCTTTTGAATATAAATATATAGCAAGAGTTTTATATAACTGAATATTAATAAATATGTAAGGTTGTTCTCTGTGTTTATATTAAAACTGAAATTTTACAGTCACATATTTTGTTATAAGTGTATTGTTAAATATTATATTTATAGTCTTAACGTGTATTGTAATAAGTGTACTGCATACTATATTACATTACTATACATAGTATAATTTAAATATAGTCTAGTTTAAATGTATAATGGATATATGTTGATTATACAGAAAGTATGGTCAATAGTTGTTTCTAAACTATTTATATTTTTGGAAAACGCATGTATATAATTTTAATGAGTCTCAAAGTTAATAGTAGTTAAGCAAATAATATTTTGGGATTTTATATATTTTGTTTCGGTCTACATCAAGCAGTTTCTAATCTATTTTCATCGATCTCTATTTATCGGCTCTATTCGTCCTATTCGTGCCAATCTTGTTCATTTTGGAAATTCATTCTTGGATCCATAACCCATTTCAAATCTCTCTAGCCTCGAAAGGTGAGAAATCACTCACGATTAACATTCTTTTATTCATTAAATTTGATTCAATTGAAACGACAATTGAAATATGCTGTTGTAGTTATTTAAATTTGTTATATATGCTATTATCTGTAACTGTTCACCTGCGGGATATGACACCATATCCTGTTGTTTATGTTATATTGTTATTGATGATATATGCCTGTTATTTTATTGTATTCTTTGTTATCACTCTGCAAGTTCCCTGTAGTTTAGAAATCACTACGGGTCGAAATGATACATACCCGAACAGACTTTAGAATAGGAGAAAATCATTATGGGTTAAAATGATAAACTTAAGCGATTTTCATTTAATTGAATTTGAGATTTCAGGTTGAAATAATATCCACCCGTATATATATAGTATACGGATTGAAATGATAAATATCTGTAGCCCTTGACTATATGATAGGAAATATATACAGACACCGTTGGTCCATACAAATATTTTGAAAATAATTTCTATAATTTTGGAAAGAAATATATGGTTTAATAAATTTGATTCTTAAGATATTATATAAATGAAAATTGTATATATAGATTTAGTAGTAATGTTTGATTTAAATTAGATTGATTTAATACATATAATATGGTTAAGTATTTATGTAAATCTATATTTCAAATAGATTCTCTTGTAATAAATTGAATAACTAAGATTGGGAGATAAATTTGGGTTTATTAAAATGGTATTTAAATAAGGATTTATTTAATTAAATCGATTTGAAATTTTTGAATAGGAAATTTAAAAGGTATGATTTTATAACTGGATTTTTGATTTAAGTGATTTAATGAATATTTCACGTTTAAATAAATTAAAGAAAATATTGAGTAAAATGTAATTTAAGGTTACTTAAATGATATTGAATCTAACAAGGGAGTATTTCAAGACTAAATAATAATGAGGTTAAATCGAGATTTATATGAAACTGTTATATAGAACATTTAAATATTAAAGCCTTGAACTATATTGTAATTTAAATGGTTTATGTTGAGATTCGGATCTGTATTTGAAATCAATGTAGTTGAATTTGTTATTTAGCAACTAAATTGAATTAAAATGAAAATTTAGGTTGAACTAAATTTGAATTTATTATTTAGAACTAAATTGAATGAAAATTTAGATGAAACGTTGAATACTTAAAGTTTTGAAATATATGGAAATATAAAGGGGTATTTGTGATTATAAATCCGAATTTGGGATCGATAAAATTTAAGTGGTTATTTTAGAAATTGAGTTGAATTTAAATTGATAAATTGAGATTGAATTTAATTTGAATGGGAAGGTCGGGTTGATGTTGTAATGATTTGTTAAGTTGAGGAAATTGAAAATACTTTACTGTATAAATTATTTAATATATAAATACTATTTTGGGAAATATAGAGATATTTGAAGTGAAAATGAGATTTGGTTTTGAAGTATAAATTAAGCTGAAATGACCACGGTGTTATAGTGTATATTTCTACCTTGTAGAAAGTTCCATGGACCCTTAGAGGATGGTTATCCCAAACATCCTTTAAGTTATTTGTATTTCATTCTTTATTTCACTTGAGTTGGATTTATTTATATAAGAATGTTAATCCTGACTCGAGTGTTTTGTGTTTTGCTTTCCGCTCGGGCAGACTGAGTGATACAGCATTTGAGACTCATCTTCGAAGTTGGAGCTTTGCTTGAAGATCCAGCTATCTATCCTTTCA
The DNA here is from genome assembly GCA_030765085.1 of Allium cepa. Lineage (NCBI taxonomy): Eukaryota > Viridiplantae > Streptophyta > Magnoliopsida > Asparagales > Amaryllidaceae > Allium > Allium cepa. The sequence continues at coordinate 592,019,841 of CM060944.1, forward strand.
GTCATCCAGTTGATTGGTTCAGAGAAGTCGTCTGCTCGTACTAGAGACTTCACTGCTTCTGGGATATTCTGATGTATTTTATTTCTAACTCTGATGTATATAGTAGCTTCATGAACTGCTATTCTTTATCTATTCCGCTGCATTATATTACTCTATGATCTATGATTGATTTATTTACTGTTTATTTTAAGTTTTGCCAAATTTTAATTAACAACTCGGTATTTTGAATTATTCAAGTCGGATATGTATGGTTTTATTTTCGATTTGAATGGTCCAAAAATAGAGGGTTGTTACACAGCTATTATTGCCAATACTGCATTCTAATATTTTCTGCTAAGTGCATCTACAACCTTATTACCTTTTCTTGATGCGCATTCAATATCTAAGTCATAAGCGGCTAAAAACTCTAACTGCCTCTGTTGTCTCATATTCAACTCATTTTGAGAGAATAGATATCTCAGTGACTTATGATCCGTAAACAACTCGAATCTTTCTCCCAACAAGTAATGTCACCACACCTTCAATCCGAAAATTACCGCAGCTAATTCCAAATCATGAGTTGGATTTCTCATACGGTCTGAGCTATCGAGAAGCATAGGCAATCACTTTAACCCTCTACATTAAAACAGATCCTAATCATGTTCCACATGCATTTGTGTACACAACCAAGTCCTGATTCACCTCTAACAATGATCATAGGTGCATTACACAATAAGTGTTCAGTTTCTGGGGTGCCCCCTGATTCCCCTCTAACAATGATCGTAGGTGCATTAGACAATAAGTGTTCAGTTTCTGGGGTGCCTCCTCAGACTTATCAGTCCAAACATACTTCATATCATTCTGAGTTAGCTTGGTCATGGGTGTGGCTATATACGAAAAATGCTTAATGAATCTCCGATGATAAGTAGCTAATCCAAGAAAGCCCTTAATCTCAGTCGCTGTTTTAGGTTTCTTCCAATTATTAACTGCCTCGATCAAAGCCGGATCTACCGATAACTCTTTCTCTGTGACCACATGACCAAGAAATTTCACTTCCTTCTTTCAAAAGTAATAGTTTGAAAATTTCGCTTTTAGTTGAAGCTGCCTTAGTGTCTCAAGCACTACTTTCAGATAAACTTCATGCTCTCTTTCATCCTTAGAGTATATCAAAATGTCGTTTACGAATACTAATACAAATCTATCCAAATGTTCTCGGAAGATTTTATTCATCAACTCCACAAGGAATGTTGGTATATTAGTTGGACCAAATGGCATCACTAGCCATTCGTATAATCCATATCTGGTCCTAAACACTGTTAAAGGAATACTATCCTCTGCTATTCTAAGTTGATGGAACCATGTTGCCAAATCCAACTGGAAAAATACTTTGGCTCCACTCAACTTCTCGAACAAATCATTAATCCTAGGTAATGGATATCGGTTCTTTTTCATCCTCCCATTCAGCTTATGATAATCGTTACACAACCTTAACGATCCACCCAGTTTCCTTGTAAGGACTGCGACTGCTCCCCAAGGCGAACTGCCTGATCTAATAAAATTCTTACCTTCTAGATCCACCAACTGCACCTTTAACTTCTTCATCTCAGTAGGTGTCATTCTACTTGGAGGTCTACTCACAAGCTATGCTCCTGGTACTAAATCTATTTGAAACTCAATGGCACGTTTCGACGATAGTCCTATCATGGGCTCAAAGACGTCTGCGAATTCTCTAACAATGAAAACTTGGCTCAACTCATCTTCTGTCTCCATAACACCCAATAAAGCATTAACCTCAAAACTAGGGTTTTCTACGGAGTATATAATCCGATCACTACAACTAGGGTATCAAAGTGATATTTTCCAATCATGGCGCAATATCCAAGCATCATATTACTTAACCAATCCATACCCAAGATAATTTCGAACTCTACAAAATCAAATACATGCAAACTGCAAGCAAATACATGACCTAACAATTCAAACTCTAAGTGGTCACATCTCAACCCAAGAATCGCACACCCTCCTATGGATTTGCAACCCTTTAGAAAGTAACTAAATATGAAGGTTCTAGGTTAAGATTTTAGACAAAATTATGAGATATAAAAGAATGCGATGCACCAGTATCAAATAGAACTCTAACATACACACTACAAATCAAAAGCGTAGCTCCCAAAATTGCTTTCCCTTTCTCTTCTGTTGTTGGTCTTGAGGTAGATGATTCCAATGCAAACACTTTTGCCCTTTCCATCCTTGGATGGTTCCTTGTACTGGTTCCTATAATGTTCAATCTAATCACAGCTGAAGCATTTTACTCCTTTCTTGTCAATAGGCTTCTTTGCTTTGCCTGTCCGACATTCATAAGCATAGTGTCCCTTCTTATCACACTTGTAGAAGACTACATTGACAATCTCTTTCTTGGATGCTCCTCTTTTCTGAGTGCCTTTCTTGCGGAAAAACTTTCTCTTTAGTTCTTCCTACCTTCGGTTTCCACTGCTTTGTTAACATCAAACAGATAAAGCATCTCCTCATACCTCAAAACCATCTCAACAACTACATCGCACGGATCCCTAATATGTGGTAAAGTTGCTTTAGTAAGCTCAAGTCCCAATCCATGGATTAACTTCTCATTCCTTTTGATAACTGTATCAAGCGTAGCATACATGTATCTCGATACCTCCTCAAATCTAGTAGCATACTCTAGCACTGTAATTTCTCCCTGCACCAACTCGGCAAACAACCTGAGCAGAGTTGACTTCGCAATCATCGACATGAACCTTTCCTCAAATCTGCTTCCAAATTCTACCAAAGTTATGGTCTCTTCATTTACTCCCATAGTAACACTGTTCCATCAGTACAGTGCTACTCCTTGAAACTGTCTGGATTCCATGCTCATCCTTGAGTCCCAAATCAGCAAAGATCCTTTCGTAATGAAGCAACCAATTCTCCACTTCAATTATGTATGCAGTCCCGATACACATCTTTCCTCCTAACCTAGCATAGTCTCTGCTTTGTACTGCATAGTCATTGACCATCGGAGCTCCCTGATTTCCTTCTCCAGCATTTTCTCCAACTAACCCCACAGCAGCTCCATCTAGCATCATGTTGATAAAGAACTGATACATAGCTTCCATATCAACTTGCGGCGCTCTAGCACCCTATCAGTTTGTACACGACTCAGATTCCTTTTAGTGTTTGGTCTTGCATTTCCATTGGTTATGGTGTTCCTCGCTAATGCTAACTCTTCCATTCCTAGCATCCATATTTTACTTCCTTAAAATATGCATTCGAGCCTTTATAAGATACAGAAGAATAACCTATGAGAGATAAGAGAAATAGAGATAAATCGTATATTTATTTATAGCAAATACAAGTACGTTACTATAGTGTTATTGCATACCTAAATCTTTTATCTAATTACTTAGGATTATGTTTTCAAAATCATTTTAAATTTAAAATTTCTTTTAAGTTTTCATAAACCTTGCTATGATAACAAGTTGTATCATCCCCTACTTTGAGGTCCGAAGCTAAGCGTTATAGATGCTGCAGTCATCTATTGTATTAACTTCTGGTGAAAAAATATAGTATTGTTAATGGCATCCATAATATCAGAGGTACATGAATTGGAAATAAAATCAACATAGATTTCAAAAATAGATTTTCTAATTACATTTCAATTCAATATTTCATATCCAATTACATAATCCCAAAACGATTCCCAGGTTTTAATCAGATATAATTATTACAAATTATGCTAAGAGTGTCATGTGAAGATTCCCCCATGGATTATCAGAATACTAAATAGAAATATCATTCATAAATACATCTTTGGAAGGTTATCAGTTCAACATACTAAACCTAAAAGGTCCTTAACTCTCAATCTACTGAAATTTAATTTTGAACACCGAAGAGTTTAAGGGGAAAACATAAATTTCGAGTAAGATATAAAGTATGGTGTGAATAATTTTATTACGTTTCGGTTTTCTGATATTAAGTGAGACCACGCCGTTTAGCGGATGTTTTCCATTACTAATATCCTTTTAAAATCATATCTTTTGCAAATCGAAAACCTACAATCAAACTGATTATAATAATAATAGCGATAACATATATGCATATAAATTAGGTAATTAATGGACTATTTTTCCATGCTATAGTTTTATTTGGCTAACTATTAACCACTGACTGGCTCAGGCCTACCAGACATAATAAACATTCTAACTTCTGTTAGACACAGTACTGGGTTATCTACTCTTAACTATCTTCTTCTAGGGTCAACTAATCCTAGTGGTTTTGCGGGCTCACCAATAACCTATCTTTACTCCGTATATTTCCTTCCATGTATATTAGTCCCAACCATGACAAAGCTCTACACACTATAATTTTAGACTTATATTAGCTAGGGGCTATTAGTTAAAGAATAGGGAGCAACCCCATAACATTCCCATATGGCCTTCTAATATCCGAGTCATAAACTTAGGGTTAACTGCCCTATTTAAATTTCATTATGTTTTACACAAAACAGTATTGATGAAATCTAATCAATGGGATTATATACTCCTTCAAAATAAGTTAAAGCCTCTTTTTAACTAAATTTTTTTTAGGGTATAAGGCCAAAACAATACCTTCGATACCTTTGTTTAAAACCTTAAATAATCCCTTGAAAGCATCCCTTTAGAACCATTATATAAAACCATAAACATCCCCTTTCGAAACCATTTAAACTTGTCTTTCGAAAGCATTGTAAACCTTCTTTGCAAAACACTTAAAACAAAGATTTCGAAACATTTAAAATATACCTTTTGAAAGTATAGGGACTTCTCCTTCGAAAGGCTTATAACATATCTTTCAAAAGCATAGGGTTCAAGTAAGGGTTTGTGTAAACATTGCTTTAAAGCCATTTAAAATTATTCCTTTCGAAACCATTGGGTTTAACCTTTAATATAACTAAAGGGTCATAAAGAACAAAGGCGAAAGCATTAACACCAAGTAAAAGAAAGAGGATAGTTTCAAAACACGTCCTTTTAAAACCATTGCCTCCGAAAACATTTGAGAGCGGTCATATGACCCTTTCGAAAGAATTGAGAAGGCAGCTCCAAAGTTAAAAGGCGAAAGCACCTCTTTCGAATACACTGTTTTAAGGTAATAATGGCTTAACTAATTCGGGAGTTATGGATGCGGCATCATAGGTATTGAATAGGTTCAAAGGCAGCTATCCTTTCGAAAGCTTCTTTTAAAATGAAAGTACGTGGAAACTCTCCAAATGCTCCTTTCTAAAAACAAAGGAAAGTGACAACTTATTCGAAAGACTCTTTTTTTAAACAAAGGTAAGTTGATTGATTCGAAAGTCAATTAGAGTGCTTCAACTCCTTCGAAAGCATGCCTTCAACACCATCATTCCTTCTACCTTTCTCCAATACACTACATAGCAATTGCTTGATACCATGTGCATTGGTTTCGAATAGGTGCGAAAGGTCTAACTGGGCATGGTGACCGAAGCAGGCAAAGGAAGTGGCAAAGTTGTAATTCGTAATAAACTGATTTTATGCCTTTCAAAGTAATTTTTTTAACTTAACATGCCTAATTTTTTAAAATATGATTGGTTGCCATTTCTTTATCAAAACCTTTTTCTAAAACAACTACCGAATTCAAAATTTACAACTAAATATATTTTAAACATATAAGCTATTATCCTTCATAAAACGTATAAAACATTTAAGTCCCTTAACTATTATATCTGTAATAAAAAAATAAAATTCCCCAAAAATCATAATAATTGACTTTTAATATGTTTCCAAACATGTATAAATTTCAAACCCGAAATCATTATATAATTGCCTTAAATAATTTAAACCCAATATTAACTATTTTATCTCATAGAAAATTCAGAATAAATCCACAACTAATTAGAAAATTAGGAAACTTGAAACCCACTTCTAAAAGAATGTTTTTGATCATATGTCAAAAACATAAATTATATAAAAGTCATTTGATAGGTTTAACCAATCCAAACTTATCATAAAATCTATATGAAATAATATAAATCATCAACAAGCATATATATATATATATATACACATACATTTAAACAAACACGACATGGCATGTAACTTGCAAAAATTAATTTGAATCCAAGTTGAAACTGAAATCAATATCAAAAGTGAGATGTAAGTTAATTATTTACCTCTACTTGGTGTTAAGAAGGTTGAGTTTTTCTTTTGAATAATATGCTTAATCTTACTACTTGAATCCTAGTTTTTCTTCTTCTTGAATCTCTTTAACGGTGGCCGACCAAGCTTAATAGGGTTTTTAGTTTTGTTTATGAATTTTAAAATGAATAAGGAATGAAGAATATAAGGGTTTAGGGTATTAAAATGAAGGATGTTCCTATTTTACCATTACCATATTCCTCCAGCTTATTTATTTAAAATTTTCTTTTTCATATACATTCATTAAGGCACGGGCCTTCCAAAATTAATTGACAATTCTCAATCCCTTAACTATTTATATTATTTCACTTAATTTATCTAATTAAATTTCTAAATAATATTAGTCAAAATTAGGTTCATTACACCATGACTACCTCTGCAAAAATTATGTTCTTAATGGCTTAAGCAATTGTTTGCGCAAAAAATGGGCAAACACCTCCAAGTCGTGTGATTTAGTTGATTTTATGTGATTCTTAATGATTTAGATGAGTTATGTAAATATGAAAAAAGCAGGGGCTAAAATGTAAAAGACACACAGATTTATAGTGGTTCGGCCAGAACGTGCCTACGTCCACTTTATATGTTATTATCTTCTTTCTTTCAGATTACAAGTACAATGCTTTGTGTACAAGTATATGAAAGTAGTTTGAAAGTTCCTTCCGTGCTTGGGCTCTCAAACTTGTCTGCCATTGTTGTACCCCTGCCCCTCTATTTATAGAGTGAGGTAGGGGGCAGGGGCCTTGGATGTATATAGCTGCTGGTGGGCCCGGGCTGAAGCAATCTGGCCTGGTAGCGTTCTGGTTCGGCGAAGCTTGGTGCGGCAGTAGTGAGTGGACCGGTTGCAGGCGTAGCTTGGTTCGGTTGTGGTGAGTGGACCGGTTGCAGGCGTAGCTTGGTTCGGTTGTGGTGGTTCGGTGGTAGGAGTGTGGATATGGATCGGTAGTGAGCTTGGAGGTTGGTTCGGTTGTATGTGGTCCGGTCATGGTGGTCCGGTCATGGTGGGAAATGGGTTGGACCGGTGGTGTATGGAAACTGTGTTGGACCGGTGGAGTTGGGGGTTGATTCGGCAGAGCTTGGACTGGATGTGTGTTATGCCGAATGGACCGTTGCCTGTATTGCCGAATGAACCTTTGCTTGGAATGCCGAATGGACTTAGGAACCGGATGGAATGGAGGTTGCGAACCCGGGTGAAACTGACGCTTCTCGGTCTCGAGATCTTCTGGGTGAAAATTCGCCCAACATTTGCCCCCCAAAGTGGGGCACGTGCTTGCATGTGTCGCGCTTTGTTTCCCTGTGGTAGGGAGGCTTGTTCTGTAACGCCATGGGCTGGATGTTCATATCCTGTTGGTTTCCTGCGAAGGAATTTACAGTTTTAATGTGATTTCAAATGACGACCATTCGAGGTCGGGTGCCGTTCGAGGCGAGTAGGTGTGCCCCGAGGGGACTTAGAATTATTGATGCCAGGTTTACGTTCGAGGGGGTCCCTGGATCGTTTGCGAAGATGGTTTATCGCCAGCTCAGAGCAGGCCTAAGGATCGTTTGCAACCCCATACATGTGTAAGTAGCTTAGCCATTTTAGAATTATCAGAACCAAATATCCATTCAACCGATGAGTTTTAAAAGGATGTCAAAGTGTAAATTCTCACGACGGTAGGGTCAATAGCCATTCAGAGCATGTCTGTAGACCGTTCGTGGTCGCGTACATGTGTAAATGATTAACCCATGTTAGTGGGAGATTTACTACTTATTCATCATTATCATAATCTCTATTTTATCAGTAGATCCTAGAGTCCGGTACTTATCTGAGTGAGACGCTTTGCATGCCCCCTGCTACTGGTCTTTACTGATTCGGATAGCTTCATTCGGTTTTCATTTGGTCCGGTATGCCGAACCGGTTGGTCCGGTGCTTTCTCGCTCGTCTATATATAGGGGCCATCCCCCCTTAGTTATTCCTTACCGAACCAACGAGCGCCGAACCAATCTCCAGCCGAATCAACCTTTTGCCGAATCAAGCTTTTACCGAATCAGGTATATGTCCTTTTGCCGAATGATCTTTTTTACCGAATGAAAATGTGTGTTTGCATCGCCGAATGAACTCGTATACCGGATGAACCTCCAATGCCGAATGGAACTTCAATACCGGATGAACTTCCAATGCCGAATGGAACTACCGAATGAAGCATATACCGAATGTGCCTCGGAAACATGAATCTTGAGCGAAATCTTAGGCTTTTATACGCTTGCTTTAGATACTTGCTTGTTTATGTTTCTGTACTTCTTGTTCTGATATCATGTTTTTCTTGTGCTGCAGATAAATGTTTCGCAAAGCGGAAACCCGACCGGATAAAAAGAAATCTAAAGGTAGAGGAGAGTCATCCTCCTCCGTGCCCCCAGCCCAACCAAGACCGGTGCCACATGGGCCTGCCCCGAGGTCGTTAGTGGATGGGTACGGTCCCCAGGAACTTCTGGTCTCCCCTCCCGATTGCTTTCCTAGCTCCCTAAAGGAGGAGCAACTTGATGTTATATCCCGTTCCTTCGGGATAGACAGGGCTCGCATGCTGTTGCCGGGGGATGGAGTGATGCCGTATAATCCCCCCGAAGGCTACTTTGCTTACAGCAGATATCATTGCATGTGTGGTGCTATCCCTCCTATCAATGCCTGGATAGTTAGCTTTACCACATATTTGAAGGTGACTCCATTCCAGCTCCAGCCGAACTCTTATGCGATTCTGGTGAGCCTTTTCGTTATCTTTCAGAGGAGGTACGGGCGCCCTCCTTCTAACCGGGAAATTCGATATTTGTATAACCTGAGAGGCTACAAGAAGGGGTCTCCGTATATTAGTCTAGAAGCGGCCGTGCCCTTCAAACCAGTCTTGGACTTATATTCAAAGTTTACCATGTTCAAGAAAGAATGGTTTTTTATCAAGGACAATTCTGTTTCTTTCCGCCTTTTCACTTCCGGCTGTAAGATGAATTTCATTTATATTTTCCATGTTCTGACTGTAGTGCTTCTTCTGACACGCTTCTATTTCTTGCTAGCGACAGGTGGCATTGCAGTCGTGGAAGATGATTCTTTGGCGCGGATGGCTGCTGAAATAAAGGCCATTCCTGCACGGGACAGGTCTACTTCGTTCCTGATCAGGAATGCTACCCTCCTGGAGTACAACTTGATCCAGCCGCACCAGTCCGTGGTTAAGCAGAGGGACACGGCTGAGGAGAAAGCCGCTAAAGCTAAGGAGGGGGCCACGGTGAAGAGTGGCAAGAGGAAGCCCTTTGCACAACATCCCGTCGTGGGAGGCAAGAAGCTTAAAGAGTCTGAGGGCCCCTCTCCTAGTACTTGCCCGATCATCCCGGAGGAGGAAGGTGTGGAAGAGGGCGAAGGAGGCGATATGGAAGGAGAGTCGGAGGGCGGAGGAGATGGAGATGGTCAGGGTGGTAGTGGTGCTGGTGCCTTAACTTCTGGGCAAGACTCTGAACTGGGTGAGGCCCTCCGCCAGGCCTTCGGGGAATCGGAGGGAGAATCGGAAGCGGAGAAGGCAAAGGAGACTGGCAAGGTCGGGGCTGGTGCCGATCTATCCCCTAAGGGCTCCTCAGCCAGGGTGACTCCGGCGGTGCAAGGTGAACTTTTGTCCTTTGTCGATTCCATTTACGATAGGGACTTAGAAATATTTTATGGTTCACTTCCGTCCTGGAATGAGATTCAGAACTTATTGCGGTATCCCACTCCTCCGCAGGGTTTGTATAATAGATGTGCATTCTCACTTTTTCTTTCTTTTTAACTTAACATGTTTCTTGAATTATGGATCGTCGTACGTTCATAACACTTGTTTTTTACTCCAGGGGGAGGCCAGGCGGCTAAAACGTCAGACGTTCGACACCGCCTTGAACAATTCAAGTTGATGAGAGCTTCTGATAAGCCGAAGCCTCTTATTGGTCGTCCTAGGGACGTGGTCAGATACCGTCCTCTTCTTGGGGTCATTGAAGAGAGCATTCAGAAAAAGAAGAGGAGTCGTTCCTTATTTGAGCCTTCCCCTGGTCCGCAGCTTCCTGTTCAGCCTCCTCGTGATACCACGGAGGAGAGCACGGAGTTTATCCCCCCTCCACCTCCTTCTAAGAATCCCACTGTTATCCGTATAAGGCGTCCTGACGTGCCTCGCGACCCCTTCTACCGGTCATCCTGATTTAGATCCAAGCTCTCGGGATATTTCATTTGATGAGGCCACGGGTGAGCACCTTCTTCCCCGCAACCCCATGGTACGAGTGCTAGATGAGGCCAAGTCCCTAGATCTTGATCTGCTTACTACTCGGGTAGTTACCATGGGAGACGAAGCCAAAGCTAATATCGATCGGGTGGCTGAAGAGACCAAGAAGTTAATGGAGCATCATGCTCAATTGGTCAAGGCCGGGGAGGAGATTGGGAGTGCTAATATTCGGTTGCGGCTAAAGGTTGCCGATCAGGCCGAACAGCTTGTCGGTCAAGCCGTTCGGATTTCTCAGCACGAGGAAGCCTCCAGGCGGCTGAAAGAGACCATGGAAAAGGCAATAGGGCAGAACTACGGAAGATGGAGGCCGCCTGTAAGGAGCGGATCGACATGGCCATTGCGACAGTGGATGAGGTACGGAATGCGGATCTCGAGCAGGTAGAGGAGTTGTCTGGGAGGCTTGAGGCCGCGGAGATGGCTCAAGTCAAGTTAAAGGAGGAGATGGAGGAGATGAGGAGGTCTCTCCAGGCTGACTGCTTGAGATACCGATCAGAGAGGGATGTCGCTGTCGCTAAGTTGCAGGTTTCCGAGGCCCGGGTGAGGGAGTTTGAGGAGAATGAGGGGATGATGGACGAGATGCTGCAGGACATGTACTTCCGCACTTGGAAGGAGGGCAGCTTGTCTTGGATGGATGACTATCCCCGGGTCATGGCCAAGATATATCTTCGGGCTTTAGAGGAGGCCAGAGTCAATGCGGGTAAGGAAGGTGGAGTGGCTTTTAGTCTAGATGTGGTCACTGCTCAGTTCTCGAAAGAGGAGCAAGCGGTGGTGAAGGAGGGGATGCGGTTGCTTGCTGCGGAGGAAGCGGGTGTGCAACTGGAGGATGAGGATCAAGCGGTGGACGCTGGTGAGTTATTCTTCTCTTTTCCTTTTCTTTCTGGGTTTCCATAACTTGATCGTTTATCGTTTGTTTAATGAATTCCTCTTCTGGATTGGACAGGTGGAACTTCCGATCAACACGCTGGGAGCTCCGACCCTGCGGCCAAGTAGGCTTAGGGGAGTTGGTAGGATGAGAGCGAAGTGTGGACGCAGCTGGTTACTTGTCCGGATTTGGCCACCTTTTTATTTCCCTTTATCGCTGTTTATGTTAGTCCAAAACATTGACGTGACTGTAATAATATTATTTGCAAAGAATAACTTTATGTGATTTTATGACATAAGCGGATTTTGTTATGTTTAAATGTTGTTGTCATTTTGATGTGGTGCGTGAGAAGTATGCATATGCCTGTGATTTTAGTTGTGTTTGATGTTAAGCTGTTGCTTGAAATATAATTTCATGTTTTGCAATGTTAGTGTGACGTATGAATAAACTATAGTTACATATTTATGTACAAGAGAAGAGAGTACCGCCCTTCATGTTTTAGTTGCAGGTGGTAGCTTTGAACATCTTGTGTAACTGATCATGGACATAGCTGAGTACCTTGCCACCCAGTACGCAGGCTTAGATTCTCATGAGTGAATGCTCCCTATTTGGTTTCCTGTACTTTATTTGTTATACAGGATAGGAGAAAAGTATTTAAATGAAATGGAAATATGGGAAAAGTAAAACTTCCAGTCACGGAAGGCCGTCGATGTGCTTAAGTTCGTGGCAAACGGGTTTTGTAGTCACTTTCCCTAGCTGTGGGTCTTGGAGACATTTGTCACCCATCTTACGCCTCCGCGAGGAGTTTTCTTTTTTACCACAGCCGCACTTAAGACACATCGGAACCGAGATCGCGCACGGTAACTACCCGAACCATTATGGTCCGTAATCGTGGGTATTATTCGATTTACCGTGGCCGGCTAGCGTGGGTGCCGTTGGCCGTGAACTACCCCTGGCTGGCCACACCTTATGTTGGGGCTTAAAGTAGGTTCACAGTTGCCGGCGAGCCGAACGCCGTAATGAGCTGCCATCGGCTATAGTCGGCCTTTATGATGACTTATAATCGGCTCATTACAGTTGGCTTTGAGCGCAGTCGCGAGCAATGAGTTAACCCGCAGCAGAGGGATGCTGGAGCAAAAGAGTCTCATTGGCGAGTGCATAGAATCGTAGCGTACCTGTTAGGCCTTGTCCAGATGAGGCCATGGTGCGTTTTGAGTGGAGATGCCATAGGATTTTGTTCAACAGAAAAGGATAAAGCTTAACAAGCAGCCAAGATATAAAGGAACAAGTTAAAAAGAGACAAAATTTTTTAAAGTGGTTCGGCATGAAAATGCCTACGTCCACTGATTCTCTTTGCTAATTCACTTCATATGGGCAGTACAAGTTAAGAAAAGTATCGACGGAGGTGTCGGATGTTCCATGCCCTCTGGAACACCTCTTCGTCCACTGTTGACAAAATATAAGCTCCGTTGTGGAGATCTTTATGAATTACATATGGTCCGTCTCAGATGGGGTCCAGTGCCCCGGGGTGCGGAAAGATTCGCCTGAGGACAAGATCTCCTTCTTGTAAGATGCGATGCTTGACTTTGGAGTTGTATAGTGCTGCCACTTTTTGTTTGTGAGCTGCTGCTTTGAGTGCTGCATCGTTTCTCCTTTCCTCAACCAGATCGAAAGACATGAGGAGGAGTTCTTCGTTTTCTTCTGGATTGTAGTGGATCCTACGGTGGGAAGGAACAATAGTCTCAACAGGGAGCATTGCCTCCGATCCGTATGCCAAAGAGAAAGGAGTATGTCCCGTTGATGTTCTGAAAGATGTGCGGTAGGCCCAAAGTGCCGTAGGAAGTTCGTCCACCCAAGCGCCTTTTGACTTTTCAAGTTTCTTCTTGATTAGGGTTTTGAGAATTTTGTTGACAGCTTCGACTTGTCCGTTTGCCTGAGGATAAGCTACTGATGAGAAGCTTTTATGAATTCCATGCTCTTGGCACCAGTCGGCGAATTCTTCGCTGTCAAATTGGAGTCTGTTGTCCGATATGATCTTGAGTGGTACTCCGTACCTGCACAGAATATTTTTGATCAAGAAGTTGTTAACTTTTGCTGAAGATATTTTATTTAGGGGTTCCGCTTCCACCCATTTGGTGAAATAATCGACTGCCACTATAGCATATTTGGCTCCGCCTCTGCCCGTTGGCAGTTCGCCAATTAAATCAATTCCCCATACAGCAAAGGGCCAAGGGCTGGTCATTTGAGTAATCTCATTTGTGGGTAGTCGAGGAATCTTGGCAAATTTCTGACATCTGTCGCATCTCTTGACGAAGTCTAAGGCGTCTTTGTTTAGTGTGGGCTAGTAATATCCATATCGGAGTATCTTTTTCGCCAGAGTCTGCCCTCCAGTGTAATCTCCGCAACTTCCTTGATGGATGTTGAATAAGATTTCCTTGACTTCCCTTCCACCGACGCATCTGAATAGGGGGCTAGAGAAGCCATGCCGATAGAGGATGCCTTCTTGTATTGTGTAGTGGGGAGCTTTCCTCAAAATTCTCCTGACTTCATCACGTTTGTCTGGTAGTGTGCTGTCCTGCAAATATTTCCGGATAGGAGTCATCCAAGTTCCTTCTTCGATTGCAGTTATCAGATTCTTTCTTGTGCGGGGGGCGCTTGTATCCGAGTTCGCCCTGAGTGGCTAGAAAGATGTTTTCGATTGTTTCATTCAAAGGAGTGTAGGAGTCAAATCTTGGTCCTGATCGATATTGGCGTTTTTCAACCTTCCTGCCCCCATCATTGTCTCTAGATTCATTTCTTCGAGTGTCCTCAGCTGCAGCGGGAACCTTGTCCGAAGTTGTCTTACCTTGTTGCCCTGACTGCCTCTCAATGACGGCGTCTTCAAGTCTCATATACTTTCCAGCTTCATGGAAGAAATCAGGTAAAGTAGCTGGTTTTTCCTTAGTTAGTCTTCTAGCGAACTTGGTATCTGGGTGTACACCACTACAGAGGGCCATTAGGGTGAGCTTCTCATCGGCATCTTGGACTGCGGCCGCTGCGGCGTTGAACCGGGTTAGATATTGTTGCAGTGTCTCTCCGGATTTCTGTTTGACATTGGATAGAGAATAAGCATCCTTGGGTTGTTCTACATGGATGCGGAACTGGCTAATGAACCTTTCTTTCAACATCTCCCATGAGCTGATAGATCCTTGCGATAGATGGCAGAACCAGGAGGTAGCTAGATCTGCTAGGAATAGCGGAAAGCATTTACACAACACCCCTTCTGTTGCTCCGCTCATGAGCATATGCTGGGTGTATCTCTATAAGTGTACGATGGGGTCGGAAGTTCCCTTGTAAGGTTCCATGGTTGACATTTTCCATTCCCGGGGGGTGATGGCAGTTTCGATATTGCGGGTGAAGGGGCTGGTGACCCTAGCGCCTATTCCTCGGTCCCTTTGCTCCCGTTGGACGCATTCTCTGAATAATCGTGCCATTCTTTCATCAGAATTTGGAGTAGATAGAAATGAACTTGGTTCTTCCCTGCAGGATCGATCTCGTCCAGATGACCTGTAGGGATGGTATAGTCTATCACTTCTGACGTTATCCAGTGGTTGCCTCTGGCTGCTCGGATGCATGCTAGGACCAGCTACAGTTGCCCCCTGCCTTGATCTTCCTCTGTGGGGTTCTGTTTCGAGCATTTTCATGGGGTCAACTTCGGGCTGGGTTCTAGCTCGGCTCCGTTCAGCGGGGTTTCTATGATTAGGTGGCATGACTGGCTCAGCTACATCCGACCCTCGCCTGGCGCCTCCCCCACTGGGTTCGGTTCCAAGCGCTTCCTCGTGTCGGAGTTCGGGCTGAGTCCGGGCGCGGCCCCTATCATTGTTGTTCCTGTTGATGGCTTCCTCGAAGTGGGAAGACCTTTGCTGTCTCCGAGATCCTCCAGATTGAGATTCACCCCATGATTCAGTGTTGCGGTTGGATTCTTCGACATCCCTCAAGCGTGACATGAGTTGGTTCACCAAAGCTTCTTGTTGGGATGCGAAGCGGTTAGTCACTTCCACCACAACTCTGTCTAGGTCTGCTCTAGTGATTACTGCCGGTTGTTCCGCGGCAGGGGCTGTTGGAATTGCTTGATCTACATGCGACACTGCTGCTGTAGTGGGATGGTTCTCTTGATCTGGATCCACTAGATTTGGAGCGCTACTGGTTGCAACGTTCTTTCCCTTGTTGGCGTCTTTTCTTGGCCTGGAAGTCATGTTTCCTAGGCGATGAAGGGTGCTATTGGGAAAGAAGGTTGAATGAGGGAAGCTTTAGCTTCGAGTTCGAAGTTCTCAGTGAAAGCACCAAAAATGTTTGCGCAAAAAATGGGCAAACACCTCCAAGTCGTGTGATTTAGTTAATTTTATGTGATTCTTAATGATTTAGATGAGTTATGTAAATATGAAAAAAGCAGGGGCTGAAATGTAAAAGACACATAGATTTATAGTGGTTCGGCCAGAACGTGCCTACGTCCACTTTATATGTTATTATCTTCTTTCTTTCAGATTACAAGTACAATGCTTTGTGTACAAGTATATGAAAGTAGTTTGAAAGTTCCTTCCGTGCTTGGGCTCTCAAACTTGTCTACCATTGTTGTACCCCTGCCCCTCTATTTATAGAGTGAGGTAGGGGGCAGGGGCCTTGGATGTATATAGCTGCTGGTGGGCTCGGGATGAAGCAATCTGGCCTGGTAGCGTTCTGGTTCGGCGAAGCTTGGTGCGGCAGTGGTGAGTGGACCGGTTGCAGGCGTAGCTTGGTTCGGTTGTGGTGAGTGGACCGGTTGCAGGCGTAGCTTGGTTCGGTTGTGGTGGTTTGGTGGTAGGAGTGTGGATATGGATCGGTAGTGAGCTTGGAGGTTGGTTCGGTTGTATGTGGTCCGGTCATGGTGGTCAGGTGATGGTGGGAAATGGGTTGGACCGGTGGTGTATGGAAACTGTGTTGGACCGGTGGAGTTGGGGGTTGATTCGGCAGAGCTTGGACCGGATGTGTGTTATGCCGAATGGACCATTGCCTGTATTACCGAATGAACCTTTGCTTGGAATGCCGAATGGACTTAGGAACCGGATGGAATGGAGGTTGCGAACCCGGGTGAAACTGACGCTTCTCGGTCTCGAGATCTTCTGGGTGAAAATTCTCCCAACAGCAATGATCTGTATGACTAATACAACTCAGACAAGTCAGAAAAGGAGATCTAAAATGCACTGCAAAAGAAATACGATACTGAGGAAGCTGGAGCGAAAAAGTATGTCATTAGTCGCTATTTACAGTTTCAAATGAAGAACGAAAAATCAGTAGAGGCGTAGTCGCACGAGCTTCAAAAAATTGGGCATGAGATCATCTCCGAAGGTATGGCTTTAGATGAACAATTTCAAGTTGATGTGTTAATTGATAAATTATCCCATAGTTGGAAAGATTTTAAGAATGTTCACAAGCATAAGACTACGGAGTTTTACTTAGAAAGTTTGATTACTCATCTTCATATTGAGGAGGAAGCCAGAAAATAGGACTAGAAAGAATAGGTGCTTGTTGTTTCTGACAACATCATTAAGAAATCCACATATGCGAGTCTGAGACCAAATGCGATTTTGTTTAAAAATCAGAATCACAAACCGAATCAGAACCGCAACAATTAACCTCAGAAAAATCAGCATAATGCTTTCCCTAAAGAATAGTACTGGACAGTTGTTTTTATGTTACAACTTTGGTAAATCAGGGCATATGACGTGAAAATGTCGAAAGAGGCCGAATTCTACACCGCATGCTAACTTGATAGAAGAATCTTTGTGGCTATGCCTAAAGAGATCAACCTAGTCAGTGGATCAGAAGGGCGGTAAGTAGATACTGGTGCTTCACGCCATGTCTATTATGGTTGTGAAATGTTTAAAAGATATAATGTTGTTAATGATACGAAAGTGTTGCTAGGAGATTCACACACTAATACTGTTGCTGGAATTAGGACTGTGGAGTTAAAGTTTACCTCTAAAAAGAAATTATTGTTGAAAGACAGGATGCATACTCCAGAGATGAGGAAAAACTTAGTATCTGGTTTCTTGTTAAATAAAGCTAGTTATACTCAAACTATTGGATCTGACTTATACACATAACTAAATTGGTGTTTTTTTTGGTAAAGGCTATGTTGTATATCATATGTTTGGGTTAAATGTTGATTGGAACAAAGTTAGTAATCATGGTATGCTAGACTTTGTCATATTAACAAGTGACTTATCCTAACATGAGTAACTTAGGATTAGACCTTAAGTATCCATAAGTGATTCAGAAAAATGTGAATGTTCTAGACAAGCCAAAACTACGAAGACCTCACGTAAACTAATGTTCAAAGAGTCAAAACAATTAGATTAAATACACTCTAATATATGTGAACATAATGGCACTCTAACTAGGGATGAAAACGATACTTTTTTTAATTTTATTGATGATTGCTTGGTTTCCCTTATGTTTATCTCATGAAAAATAAAAGTGAAGCACTAGATATATTTAAGCATTTGTCATTGAAACTGAAAACCAATCTAATAAAAAAAATTAAGAGATTTTGAAGTGATAAAGGAACATAATATGAATCTAGCTTATGTTTGTATAAAAATTGGACACAACACTCTTCGGATGCGTTTGAAGAGATAAAATGAAGAAAATAAATGTAAAATGAGGTAGATCTAGCAAATACACCAAACAATAGATAAGGAAAATTGTAGAAACACACAAATTTAGAGTGGTTCGGCGTATTGCCTATGTCCATTATGAAATGACTGATGTTTATTAAACTTTACTCGCTGATTGCAAGTGATTACAACAGTACAATTGCAGTATAGAAGTGATTTCGATATAATGTCAACGTAGAGAAGCCAAAAAAGTCCCTTTTCTTTAGGACCAGGGTCGCTATTGATCGGCGTAGGTAGCAAATATCTTGCCCGGATCTCGAAAGACTTCTTCTCTCACGTGGATGGGCCCATGGAATCAAGTTCAGGTGATTTCGAATCGATTTGGGAGTCATATGAGTTCGTATCGATCCGTAAATGTTACTTTTGGGCTGAAATTGATCAGGTACATTCTTGAGGTTGTAGGCAAGCTCTTGTGAAAATTTGGTGGCATTTGAACTCATAGATCTCGAGATATAATCGATGCAAGTTTGGGCTTTTCATGTGCAAACGACTTAGTCTCGATATGTTCGTATCGATCTAGGTCGTATCGATCCTCGTTTCATGCCGAGTGACCGAGTCTTCCTCTTGAATGCGCCCTTTTCGTATCCATCAGTGTATCTCCATTCATATCGCCTTTAATGCCTTATTTCATATTAATCCTAAAGCCATTTCATATCGATTGATTGGTGACTATTTCGTATCGATGCGAACTTACTTATTCGTATCGAAAACTCTGATGCTTTTTCTTACTGATCACCTTGCCCGCCCTTCGTATCAACGTCTTTAAGAGTATGCTTTGTATCGGTAGATTAACTGATCGATACGAATTAAGTTGGTGGACATCGATACGAAATATGAGAGGATGTGATCGATACGAAACGTTGTCGGTTGATGGATACGAAATGAAGCAAATATGATGGACATGAAATGGAGTTGTTGGTTGATCGATACGAAGTGGAGTTACATGATGGGTTGATGGATACAATGTCGCATAGATACGAACAAGGTTTTCTGGAGGGATGGATACGAAGTTGGATGAATAATGTTGGATACAAAGTAAGGCTAGTGATGGATACAAACCACTATTCACATTGATGGATACGAATTGTAGTTGTTTTCCTTGACTTGCAACGATCATATCTTGAGCATATGAACTCCGACTGACATAAAATTTGGATTGTTGGCTTTTATAGCTTTGCTTTTCATGTCATATCGATTTTAGTTCGATTCGGACTTGGGCAAAATTTACCAGTATCTAAGTGAACCTGTGCATAACCAATCTTCGGGACAGACCGTCCTTGGTTTCTAATCGAGTTCTTGGTGTCACGGTTTTACCAAAAGGAGGAATAACATTTGCCCCCGAATATATGTCTTGTGCAAACATGACGTGCTTTGAAAAGTTGCGACCTTCTATCCGAATTTTTTTTATCTGACTTGACGTATAGTCGTTGTCTTTTCTCCAAAAGATGTAATTTTTGATTATCTTTCGATACTATAAATGTTAAATTATCAACTGCCAATGATTGTACTATGCACTGTTGTAATTGAGTACTGAATGATAGCAAATTGTTGTTCAAGGTCGTAACTGACGTCAAATGAGCATTCATTTCCTGTGAATTTTGAAAGTTGGAACGTTAATTCGTCACATGCATAAATGCATGTTAATCCAACTCTCGTTAACGTTCGTACGTCCATGAGTCATTGCCAATTTTCTCGTATCGAGTCCTGCATCGATCCTCTCCTGAATGGATATGAAACTCGAGCTGTAACAAAGCTTGATGGTTGTTTTGGGGTATTTCTTCGTATTGATCCTCTCTTGGACCGATGTGAAAAGATGAACAATTGTTTTAGTATCGATGTCGATAGACACAAATTTGGCTGGCATTTTAATGCAGTTCGTATGCATGGGAATCGATGGATACGAATGGCTGTGGTGTTATAAGGACACTAATAGAGCATGTTGTATCGATGAACCTCGAATCAATTCGAATTGCTCAAGTAATCTTCTGCCTTTCGCCTCGTATCGATAGGATGCACAAAAGGCTTGAATTACATTTGATTCATCACGGTCGCTTAATAGATATGAAATAATCAACTTTATCAATCTCCTCAGTGACTGTTTTGACCGCTAGTGATGACTGGGAGACGAACGGTCATTCCCTAGGTATATAAAGGTTTAGTACTTATAATTTATTTTACTTTCTTGCTTCTTGCCTTCGTCCCTATTTTCGTATCGCTAGACTGTTTGTGAAAAGAAGAAACTTCATCTTCGTACCAACCAACCCATTAACTCTTTTGAACCATCTACCTAAATTAAGTAATTAGCTAGTTAATTCACATTAAAAACGATGAGATTCAAGCTTATTTGCCATCTAATCACGTTTATGGCCGATTCTGATGATGTCGAGGCCGTGGATGGCCGGAGCGAGGTCGACGATGGTGGAGATGATGCTTGAATGAGTTTGGAGAAGATGAAGTTTGGGATATGAAGGACTTGTGGAGGGATTGGCTAAGCCTATGCTTCAAATTCGTATCGGTAATGGAGGGAGAACGAGCCATATCAATCTGGATTAGGAGCGCTCTATCGATCTGGGTTGTTAAATTTTGTATCGATTAGGCGAATATCTTCGTATCGATCGATGTAAGGTCCTGTACTTATTTGAGGCGATCGACATGAAGACTTTGGACTCGTCGATCGATACGAGATTATTGCATGTGGTCGATACAAAATTGAGCATACCTGATCGATACGAATTGCTTGCTAGAGGATCGATACGCACACACTCTTTCCGACCGATACGAACTTGCACACTCGATGGATACGAGTTGCCTTTCCTTGACCGATATGAATTAGTGTCTTTTTGTGATC
Organism: Allium cepa; assembly: GCA_030765085.1. Lineage (NCBI taxonomy): Eukaryota > Viridiplantae > Streptophyta > Magnoliopsida > Asparagales > Amaryllidaceae > Allium > Allium cepa. The sequence continues at coordinate 592,040,693 of CM060944.1, forward strand.
GATCCAAGTTGAATCTTAACGAACTTGAAGCCTCTTGTACATTTGAACATATTACTCCGACGAGCTTCCGCTTCACATAATTGGACTGTACTATTTCACTGCATATTTGACCGCCCTTCGTAGCTCGTCGATGGAACTATAATATGACAACACTTACCGAACTTCAATTTGAAGCGATCTCTAAAGTCTAGATGGCACGGTTGTGACAGTTAGCAATGACGGTCACTCTACTTGAATTTTGAAGTCTCACCGTTTAAATACTTTGTTAATCTTCATAGAATTTACTTAAGCAACTCATGGCACTATACTGCACAACATATTCATGCATTTCACACTGGGGAACACACGGGATTACTATCACCTAACTATGGTTTTTGATGAGTTGATTAGCTATGGAACCCGAGAGTTCACAGTAACAAGAGGTTCAAAGTCCACCCCTTTTGTAATAAAGATGCCGGCCATCGCGGTTGAAGTCACAAGTCCAGCACCGGATGAGCTACTAGGAGCAATCTTTATTGGGAATCCGCAAGATTCCATACCATCCAATGTTTCCAAATATATTTTGGGGAGAATTTGTTTATGGCACGGGTTATCGTTGAACGATGTCTTGCTACCAAAGCCGAACGATAGGCCACATACTCCTTCGGAAGGGCACACTGCTTTTAATCAATTTTCCTACACGGTCGGGATGCTCCCGCCACTCAATCAATATATTCAGGAGGTGTTATCTTATTTAGGGATTGCCGCATCACAGTTACATCCGAATAGGTAAGCTCTTTTGAACATCCTATTCATCATCTTTATGGAGCATCTTTTTTGCCCCCCGACTCTAGAGAAGTCTGATTCTTATTCAACGTAAAGAGTCAGGGAGATAATCCCTCTTTCACATTTCTAGAGGGAATCAAAAAATGCCAAATTGTGATTGGGACTTGGGCTAAACTTAGCTATTTCAAAACCGAGTGGTTTTATGTTCGGTGCCCGCTAGGATTCGCTAAAAGGTGACTAGTTAGGCATACATGTTGCAATTTTTCTGGCCACTGATTGGTTAATCGCCATTGATACCGAGTTTGATATTGATTTTCCTTTATAGCTTCAATTCCTCGACTTAAAGGCGATTAATTTAGGGCAATCTTCAAGATTCTCCAGGAGGAGTCGGGCGAGATTAGAGAGATCGAAGCGGTACTTACGGATGAAAATCTAAGGGCTGTTGGGCTGATTGACAGAGATCGGAGCATATGGCTTAAAGGATCTGTTAGGGCAGCTCCAGCAAGATGAGCTAGGTATAGAACGCCTAGGATTGCAATCATTGAGTAGGGTTGTGAAGAGGATATGCCCACTGAAGACGAACCCATAGCCGAGCCCATAGATAGTCCTCGACATTCAGAGGAAAAAAGAAAAGGCAAGGTGGTAGCTCATAAGCTTCGCAACTCTATGAGATGGAAATCTTTGGTTGTGTCCCTGCTAGCTGCCGGTGTCATAATTTCGGAGGCTCCTCCCTCACATATGGAGAACCCCTTCGATGGACTTGCAGACATTCCAATTCCGAATTATGCGTTACTCCAACAAGATACCGGATTGGAAGGGCTTCAAAGCGCTTTAGATCTAGGCAACTCAATTTCGTCGAGTATCGCCGATATAACCAGTTGGTCGGAGGGTTTGCACACACATACATACATTTCACGGCACTACACAATTTCTAGTCACAAGATATTCATCACTGGAGGTTACAAACTCTGCTTATCTTTTTATTTTACAGATACGATGTCGAGGCGGGAATCTATGCCTGGTAGCCTTCATTTTGCGCGCCACTCATCTAGCTCATAATATGAGTCTCGCAAGCATGAGGCCGATAGAGACAGCGATTGTGACTATTCCAGTTAGGAAAGGAGCGGTTCGAGAGGGAAAGGGACAGAGAGAGAGGGAGTATAGGCATCATTCTCGATCACGCTCTCTGCCATCTAGAGCTCAAACACAACCTTCTGGTATTGGAAAACAAACCCTGGAACCTTCACGTCAAATACCACCTCCTCAAGAAGCCAGGCCTTAGCAATAGCATCGGAGGGCAGAAATCCAGGCTCCCATTGTCACTGAACAAGCCATCACAGAACCCAATGGGGAAGGAGCGATTAGGATCGCTAAGTTAAAGAAGGATTTTTCAAATATCTTCTTTGACGGCTTCATCTTCCCCCCACACTCAAAGCGAATCCCCAACGAGGCAGAACAGACAATGCACGACTACAAACACGAAGTTTATGGCCAGTATCGGGAATGGATGAAGACCATAGATAAAGTCTCAGTGGTTTCCTTTGAGCAGACAAAGACGATCGAGAAACTAGGAACTAATCTCGCTCAGAAGGACCGCATAATTTAAGTGCTTAACGATGAAAACGAGTCTATGAGAAATTAAAAGATAGAGTCTAATAAAAGAGCTAACGAGGCAACCCAGAGGATGGAAGAGATGAGGCGAATACACTTAGACTTGGTTGAGGAAATGGGACATCCGACCACCATAGTTAGGGCCGAAAGATATGGGGCACTTAAAGAGCTTGAGGCACTTAAGGCCAAACTTGCGAAAGTAGTCAAACAGAAAGAATATGAAAATAAAGCCACTCAGGAAGCAAGCGAGCGGGCTGTGGTGCTCAGGGATGAGTGGGATGCAGCAACGTTAAAGGTTCAGGAAGCCGAAGCCAGGGTTGAGGGCGAAGAGAGAACGACAGAGGCAAGGTTGGAGGATGACATTAATGATCACCTCATTACATATAATGCCAATGTTCTGAAGCATCGAAATCTAAGCCAGCTCGAAAATTATCCATCACATCTATACAATGCCTGGTGCCGTTTTGTTGAAGATGAAAAAGCAGAGCACCACACTGAATCCATCGACGAGTTTGAACTAGAGAATCCGGTGCTGAATGAGGATGAGAAAAGAGTTCTCCATGACGTGACTATCACATTTGGGAAAGAGAGACTTGGTACTCAGCATCCAAAGGCTGGAGAGGGTTCTAGCATTAAGAATAATGATGCAGGCTCCGAATTTCCTATGCCAACCCTGCCCGAATCTACTATTGTGGTTGATCTTCAGTATGTGCCCGTACAACCCTGATCAACCACAGTTGTCTCCAGCTCATGAGCATGTCCCCTAAGCTTCTCCGGCTCCACCTACGACCCATTTTGAGGAAGGTGTTCTGAACATTCCTCGCATTTAATCAAAGTCGGGAGTGCTGTTTGAAGTAGTTATTTACAATTTTTCTCTTACCTCTATTCAACGATAGGAGCTGCATCGGTCGTGCCCCCGCAACTCAAAAGCCGCATCGTGTGCATGAGTCCCTTATAACAAAGGCAACCACAACAACGACCGCAACATCAATTGACGGAGTGCAGAGGTGCGCTTTTGCTTTTGATGAGCAGATGATGGAGGAACTTCTTGGTCATCAAAAAGATCCACTTACTGACCTGCATTTCGTCATGGACGAAGGCGCATTCATGGCCGACTCTTCTGGCCTAACTGACAAAATTCCCACGGACGCTCAAACATTTCATGAAGAAGAGATAATAACAGAGATCAAAGTCAAGATGGAAGAAGCCGCGTGAGCTAGTGGTATTGGTGGTGGGATGGCGGGTCTCCGCCTAGCTCCTCTGCGTATGTTTCTCCCAGCGGCACAATTGTCGACACTGGCAAGCTTCCCTCGTCTTCCAACATTGAGAGCATTTCGATCCCTCCGACTCCGCATTTCGAAAGTGTTCCAATTCATATGAAATCAGAGGAAAAGGTCACAATAATTCCCCCGAATGGAGATTAACCATCAAAAGGCAAAGGCTCGAAGAGGCACCCGAGCGGTAGCTCCAGTGGGTCAACGCCGAAGAAGAAGAAGAAGAAAATGAGAGAATAGACATGTCGTCTTGCCTCATTTTAAGTAGATAGATAGGAATTTCCTATTGTTTCTTGTAGGCCGAGTACAGATGCGGGTTCGGCCTCTGCTAGTAGGATTTCGTGGAATACTTTTGGACTTATCCTTCTTTTCCAAAGAATAGTTGAAATAAAATTCCATTTTGCCTTCAGCACATGTTCGTCGACGGAAATTCAATCGGTTTAGAAAACCATCGAACGAATTTAGATATAAAGTAACCGCAAGCGCATGACATACACTTGTAGTACGTGGCAGATATGGGTCGATCTGACGATTCTGAAAATCTATTCAATCAAATTAAACCAAAGTTGAAGAGAATGTTAAGCTAGAAAATTAGAAAATCATCTAACTAGCTAAAAGAAAAGAGATGCGAATATGAGAGTTAAATGACAATTTAGAGAATAAATCCACTCTCTAGATCACATAGTTCGACATATATGAAATCAGGATCTCTCTTTACTGGTCATTAGTGCTTTAATTGATGTGCTTATCATAAATATGGCATATTTGTGCAATTGATTAGCCAACATAAGCCATCAAACTATAAGACATCTCTTAAAGTAGTTACTAACTTTCATGAAACTTGATAAAGGAAATGAAATCTATTTTAAGTATGGCCTATTAACTATTGATTAGAAATATAGAACATTAAATTTTAATTTCAAATCACTTTCTTTTGTCATAATCATATTTTGATGAAGAGACAATTAGTGTTAGTGATTGTTTAAGCATAGCCTATTTGGTGCCAAAAATATAGGCTGTCAAATTCAAAGCATAAACAACTAGTAAACCATTTCTATCATCATCATTAAGCACAAAAAGAGAGCATAAATTAACAAATAGTTGAAGCTACATAATTAGAGAGCTTCATTACCCCTAAATTGAAGGGGTTTAGCCTCTTATATTTATCATTTGAAATGTAGCTAGCAGCATGAAAGAAAAAGGATAGGAAAATGAAAGCTAATGGAAAAGAGAAGCTAATTAACAAGAATTAAAACTTGTCTACTTTGCATGAATGTAAATTTACACTACAACATGAAAGGAAATAAACAAGAAAAGAAAAAGAACATGTATTAAATTGCATAAAAAAGGAAAAATACATGAAGTAAAAATGGCTAACTAGCCATGAAAAAAGAAAGAGAGCTTTCTTTTTATTTCTAAGCTAAAAGCTAGACTAAGAATAACTAAGGAAGAGGAGAGTTACATGAAACATAACGAGTATATATACATGTGTTAAACCTAATTCATATTTTTGGAGAATACCCAAAATACACTTGAGAAAGTGTGGAGGCCAAGTAATCATTAGCTTCTACTAATCATCATTTAAGTGTAAATGAAGCCATAAACTCCATAAGCATGTGCATTAGCCTCTAATTGAAAATCAAGGTAAGTGGATGGGGTCCTCCATGTTCTTCACTTTGAATTATTTCCATCTTCATTCTTTTGTATCTTCTTTGTGCATGCATATTTCACCATAAAACCACTTGTAAAATTCACCAAATTTCCTACAAAACAACATAAAAAATTCCAAATAAATTTTCACAATTTAATAAATGCACAAAATGACCATTTTACCCCCGTATGAAGATGAATATGTGACTATTTGAAAATAATTTGACTTTTGATTTAAACAAGTTAAAAAACCAAGTTTGATCATCTATTCAATTTAAATGGATTAAATATGGTGGTAAAAATATGCACATTTACGTGCACATCAAATACCCCCACATTTATCTTTTTATTTGTCCTCGAATAAAGAAAAACCAAGATAAATCTGTTTCTATAGGGAGCACGATTGCATTGAGCGTATGCAACAATCCGTTAAACCTCTAGGTGTCCCCAGTGGGATGAGTGTTGTCTCGTGGGGGTTTTCAGCGGATACTACCCACAAAATCCAAATGCAGGATGAAAATATTTACAAAATGCAAGATTAATTTACAAAGAGATGAATGCGAGTTTTTGAAACACTTAAAAATGAAAGGTTTACTTTTAAATAGACACAAATAAGTTAAACATAGGTTTCTGTCATTATCTTGAAAATATAGTTATCATAACAAATAGACTATAGTTTAACTTGTTGTTTCGGTTGATAACAAAGTGTAATTATAAAATGGTTCCTTAGTTGATTATCAAAGTTTATCAAAGTGGTTTATTCATTTCTTTTCAATAACAAGTCAAATCAAATAAGTTAAAAATAGTGCTAGGATTTCAATTACTTACTCTCTCTTATTTTTTTGAAAATTTAATTGATATTTACAACATATGCCTAACTCAGATAAAATGAGGCCAAATATATTACCCATGGCTTGCCTTGCGGATTTATATGAGGGGAATACAGAGCATGACGAGTGAACACACGACTGTGAACACCTATTGACTTAGGCATTATTAAAAAGAATTTTTATATATACACCTAGCTCAGATAAACTGAGGCCAGATATACCGATCGTGCACTGCCTTTCGGGCTTACGTGAGAAAGGTACAGAGCATGATGAGTGCACAACAAGTGTGTACACCTGTCTACCGTATGTTTTAATAGAAAATATTTACACATATAAAAAAAATTATTTTTTTTGGAAAGAGAGAGTTTTGCAAAATCATCCTAGCACCACTTAATATAGAAGACAAAAAAAATGTTATATCCTTTACTTTAAATCAACCACTTTTAAAATAAAGATTTTCAATTAGGATATATTCATAATTATCATGTATGAACCTTCCTATATACTAATTAAACTATCATTATTTGTAATCAAACTTCAATTTTATTTTTGTTAAGACAAATAAATTTTCAAAAATTTCAATTTAATAAACTAAAACCATATATTTATCCTATAGTGTTTCTTTAAAAATAAATCAAAAATGCTTAAATAAAATTGTTTTTTTGAGATTTTTTGTTTATGTTTTGCAAATAAAAAGTAAAAATAAATCATGAAAAATCGAAAATGAAGATGAGTCTCACCCCACACTTGATTTGACTGCGTCCCCACAATCAACCCAAGTGGAAGGAGAAAAAATAAAATAAAAATTCTATATTTACATGAAAGATTATTATTTACAAGAGATGAGAAAGTGTACAGTCAAAAAGAAAATGAAACGGTCTTCTAAAGAATGATTCATTTGTCTCGTCAAATGTGTGAGACACGGCTTAAGCACAAAAAATAAAATCGTAAAAGATTTCGAAGTTGATTGTCAATTTGGAAAAACGAATTTTGTTTTATTAAAAATTGAACGAGTTGTTTTGTTTCAATGATTTTTGGAGTTGATAAAACAATTGATTGAAATTCATATTTATTTTCACCAAATTGAAATTCAAGTTTATCATTGAAAATTTCTTCCAAATTATCGATTTCAAAGTCAAAATGGTGATCGAAATCTTCCCCATCAGACTTGAATGACTCATTTTCGAAAAGTAAATAAAACTCATGTTTGTTAAATTCATCTTCCTTCGTTGGATTATCAACAACTTCATTGCATATATCCATTTCAAAATTCAGAGTTGTTGCATTCAAATTTTCAAAAAAAGGAAGATCGAAATTTAAATCGAGTTTCTCACCCTCAAAAGAATTGAAATCCAATTCAATTACCGAATTGTCAACAACTTTATTAAGATTATTACTTTCAATTTCAAAAGTTATTATTTGAAAAACGTTGATTTGGGTAAAAGGTGGATTATCACTCGACTAATCACATGTTGGGATTTGGTTTTGTTGTTTTTCACATTGTTTCATATATGTTTCAAACAACGAATCTGTGTGATTATCGTAAATTTCGTTCATTTGTTCAACAAAATCCAATTTATACTTATTAACTTGAGAATTTTCGATTTTGATTTGTTGAGAACAAAAAATTTCAATCGTAATGTGGTTAAGATTATTCCCATTGCCAAATTCGTTTGAAAAGTTGTTTCCATTTTCATTTTGAGTTTGAAATTCATTTTGGAGTTCGAAATTGAAGTGGCATGGGTTATACTTGAAGTCATTTGAATTTTGAAGTGAATTCAAATTTTGATTATTTTGAAAACTTTGATTCGAGTTATCGCACAAATATGAATTACACAACTCATTTATCATTTGATTCTGTTGTGTAGAGATTTCAAGTAAAGACGAATTGCTATTTTCAAGATTTGAGGGTTGCTCGTCATTTTGAAAATTTTGTTGTTCAAAATTTGAATTGTTTAAAGAATAGTTGTCACTAAAATATCCATACGAATTTGGAATGAAATCATATGGACTAAAATTAATTTTCACAACTATTGTAAAATTCAAGTGAGTAGGGAAAAGGAAACTCAGACATTTTCAAGATTTTTTTGTTTTTTTTTGTAAAGGAAAAAAATTTACAAAAAATAATTTATTTTTCAAAAAGAAATTGTTTTTTGTTTTGTTTTTTTTCCTTTGATTTTTCAAATTTTTTCTTTGTTTTTGAAAAGGTTTAATAGTTTTATTTTTATTTTGGATTTCGTTTTTTTTTTAGTTTTTTGGATTTTTGAAATTTTAGAGAAAAAGGATTTACAAATTTCAAAGGAAAAGGAATATTACCTACTTTTTTTAGTTTTGGATTTTGATTTTTTTTTAAATATGCATGAACTAATGCAACTAAATGAATGTAGTGGTTAATTACAAATGATTTATCCTAAGTTAACCCAAAATTGTATAATCACACTTTGTCTTAAATCAATAAGATAGTTCTCAGACGGGTAACAGACATGATTTATCGGTGCACCACCAATCACCGTAGCAATGCAGCCGGAGGTTTAAGTATCTTAAGAGGAACAACCACTATAATATTTACGAATCACCGTAATATTTATAAATGGTTATTACTCTGTCGTAGCCTAAACACCAAGAAATTAAATTGTTCAAAGAAGACAAATTGTCAATATATAATTAAGTATTATCAATATCTAACCATTATTATTAATCAAAATCTAGAATGAAATGCAAAGTAGAAAGTAAATGTGTATTAACAATGCAACTACGAATGTTTTCTTTTTGTTTTTGTTTTTTAATTTTTTATTTATTTGTTAAATATTTAAATGAAAATGCAAGCAATCAACAACGCAACTAACATAAAAACAAGAGATATATACAATGCAAGACAAATAAAAAAAAATTATAAGCAAACAAGCATTTTTTTTTGACAAGCTAAGCAAAGCAAGCAATTTGTTTTAGCAAGCACTTCTTTTTCTTATAATTTTCTGCTTGGGTAACCTGAAAATAAAACAAGATATGTACAATTTTTTTATATTAAAGGAAGACTAAACAAAACCAGTAAAACAAAATAAATGAAATAAAACAAATTGAAATTTGTTTTTTTTACAAAAGGCAAATGAATGTTTATTTCAAGCAAATGGGAAAGGAAAACAAAAACCCTTTTTTTTGTATTTAAACAACAAAAATTTGCAATCCACTAACCTAAACAGCTAAAACTTGAGGCAAAAAGATCAGTTGAAAACAAATAAAATAAAAAGTTTTACAATCGACTGACCCAAATAAAATCTCTTTAACCCGGCCCAAACAAAATCACTAGCACTTCAATATATGTTTCGCAACCGGTTCAGATGTACACATTTTTCTCTTTTAATCCTAATTCTCGTCTTTCTCAAAATCAAAATAGACAATAGAATTTTGAAAGTACTGTGGTTATTAAATTGGAAGAGATTTTGGTCCTGGTTCGAGTGTGTGGTTCAGATGTATCGATTGCAGGTGGTACGAGGCGATTCTTGTGGATGGATTTGGGAATTTTCGCGATGAAGGTTGGAGCTCGACTGTCGCTTGTGGTGATTTTGGAGGAGGCAATTTAGTTCGAGGTGGATTGGGGATAGAGCAGTTTGCTTTCAGGTGGCTTCTGGTGTCGATTGGTGGAATTGAATTGGGCGAATTGAACGAGCAAAGTAGCGATGGAGTTTGTGGTTTTGGGTGACGCTTGTATAAGGCAGTGATGAAGCAGTTGCAAATGTTGATGATATATGTTTGGTCAGAGGAGGTGCAGTATTGCTTTGGAGTTTGCAGTGAGAAGTGTTTGGATTTTAGGCAGCTGCAGTGAAAAATCGTAAAGTGGTGGAAGATGGAGGTGTCTGTTTGCTTGGAGCAGTGAGGTTGAAGAAAGAATGTAGCATTGTTGGTGATCGTATGTGACTGAAGTATTGTTGTAGGCTGTCAGGGAAGTTTGGTGAAATGTTGGGTTCAGGGATGTTTTGTCAGTAGATGTATGTTGTTTTGGGTTATGTCAGTGATATACTATGTGCAGACAGTGTGGTTGGGATAGGAGGAAGGTAGCAGTGTGATGTTGTAGTTTGTTGAATGGGATGGCACTGATGTGCACTGGCAGTGATAGTGAAGGAATGATATGGGGGAGGAGCAGTTCCTGTGGTTGCACAGTTACTATGGATGGACAATGAGTGGATGGGTGGTTATATTGTGTACACAACAGTAAAGTTTTGTGCACACAGAGCAATGTACAGGGCAGTGAAGCGGAGCAGGAAGCAGAAAGGCAGTAGAAAGTGGGATGAAGTTGCCGATGTTGGTTGTTGTCGTGGTGGAATGTGGTGAGGCTGCAGCTTGCAGTGGTCGATGAGGCCAGAGGAGCCGGTAGTTTTGAAGTGTTGTTGCAGTGAAAATTTGTTGTGGTTAGTAGCTTGATGACTCTGGGAATGTTGATGTGATGAGTGAAGTTGAAATGCAGCGAGCTGAACTGTCAGTTGATATTAGAGTAGTGTGGAGTTAAATGTGGAGCAGGCAGTTGTTACAGCAATGAAAGTGGGTTGTTTGGTGAGGAGAATGATAAGGCAGAAATGCACAGTCAGGGATGGTTGCAAGCACAGGGTGGAAATGAATTGAGTTGTTGCTTGATAGTGGAGGCGGTGATGTTTTGTAGATGCTGTGAGTAATGGATGATATATGAAGTGCAGGCAGTTGTTTGGTATGTGACAATATTGGGAGATGACAGCAGTGATGTAGGAGGATGATTAGTGTTTGGATGTTGGCCACTGGTGATGTAGTGTTTTTGATGGCAGGCAATGGAACTGGAAACCGACAGTGGGTGGCACTGGGAAGGATGTAGTAAGTATTGGAAGGGGTGTGTGGGTTGGTATGGGAGAAGTTGTTTGTTAATGGAAGTGTGTGCTGTTTTGGTTGAAGAAGTGGGACGGTTTAAGGAACAGCGAACAGTTTGAAGAAGTGTATGAAGTTCAGATTGCTTTGGAATTGTAAAATGTATAAAAATTTGTAAAATGAAAACAGTTTGTATAAAAAAGATTGTAAATGAAAGTGAAAATTAAGAAGATTTTTTTTTTCTTTTCAATGAAATTGAAATTTTGTATTTTTTTTAATATGGAAATGCAAATGAAAATAGAAAGACTACAATAACATGCACATAAACAAATATAAACAAAAATCACACAAACACAATTTTTTTTTCAAAAAAAAATGAACAAGTGAACACACAAAACAACCACACAATAAAATCAAAAGAAAATAATTCGAAGAATAGAAAATTAAAATCAACTCTCCGGCAACGGCGCTGAAAACTTGTTCGTCGACGGAAATTCTATCGGTTTAGAAAACCGTCGAACGAATTTAGATATAAAATAACCGCAAGCGCACGGCGTACACTTGTAGTACGTGGCAAATACGGGTCGATCCGCAGAGAATTAATGATTTTGAAAATATATTCAATCAAATTAAACTAAAGTTGACGAGAATGTTAAGCTAGAAAATTAGAAAATTAGCTAACTAACTAAAAGAAAAGAGATGCAAATATAAGAGTTAAATGACAATTTAGAGAATAAATCCACTACCTAGATCGGATAGTTCGACATATATAAAATCACGATCTCTCTTTTATGGTCATTAGTGCTTTAATTTATGTGCTTATCATAAGTATGGCATATTCGTGCTATTGATTAGCCAACATAAGCCTTCGAACTATAACACATCCCTTAAAGTATTTACTAACTTTCATGAAACTTGATAAAGAAAATGCAAATGAAATCTATTTTAAGTATGGTCTATTAACTATTGATTAGAAATATAAACTATCAAATTTTAATTTCAAATCACTTTCTTTCGTCATAATCATATTTTGATGAAGAGGCAATTAGTGTTAGTGATTGTTTAAGCATAGCTTATTTGGTATCAACAATTTAGGCTATCAAATTCAAAGCATAAACAACTAGTAAACTATTTCTATCATCATTATTAAACACAAAAAGAGAGCATGAATTAACAAATAGTTAAAGCTACATAATTAGAGAGCTTCATTACCTCTAAATTGAAGGGGTTTAGCCTCTTTTATTTATCATTTGATCAACAAATGTAGCTAGCAACATGAAAGCAAAAAGAAATGAAAATGAAAGCTAATGGAAAAGAGAAGCTAATGAACAAGAATTAAAATTAATCTACTTTGCATGAATGTTAATCTACACTACAACATGAAAGGAAAGTAAATTGCATAAATAAAAGAAAAAATACATGAAGTAAAAATAACGAAATAGCCATGAAAAGAGAAAGAGAGCTTTCTTTTTTATTTCTAAGCTAAAAACTAAACTAAGAGAAACTAAGGAAGAGGAGAGTTACATGAAGCATAAGGGGTATATATACATGTGTTAAACCCTAATTCATATTTTTGCGGAATATCCAAAATACCCTTGAGAAAGTGTGGAGGCCAAGTAATCATTAGCTTCTACTAATCATCATTCAAGTGTACATGAAGCCATAAACTCCATAAGCACGTGCATTATCCTTTAACTAAAAATCAAGGTAAGTGGGTGGGCTCCTCCATGTTCTTCACTTTGAATTATTTCCATCTTCATTTTTTGTATCTTCTTTGTGCATGCATATTCATCATAAAACTACTTGTAAAATTCACCAAATTTCCTACAAAACAACATAGAAAATTCCAAGTAAATTTTCACAATTTAATAAATGCACAAAAATGACCATTTTACCTCCGTATGGAGATGAATATATGACCATTTGAAAATAATTTGAATTTTGGTTTAAACAAGTTAAAATATCTAATTTGATCATTTATTCAACTTAAATAGATTAAATATGGTGGTAAAATATGCACATTTACGTGCACATCAGCACAGTTTTGTGTTTATTTGATTAAGTGCTTTAGTGCTCGAACTTCCATCCAACGTACTTGTGAGTTCCTAGTCTTTGAATCAGACCTGAGTTTATTTGTTAAGTCCCAAAGTTACGGCTTCGGGTTATAACCGAAAAGTAAGTCGAGTCTCAATATTGTACTATTTCAATCAGTAGCTGGCACTTAAATTTTTGGGCAGTCGCTTTCTGCCTTCGATAAATCAAGCTTAACTTAGTCAGAACGAAGTTGAAAAGAGACGGGTTCGAGTGATCAGATCACGCTCGCTCATATATTGGTAATCGCATCCATACTCTAGGGATTGGACTTATACGTCGGCGGTCAGTCACGCCCGTTTGATGTTTAAAGATATTTCCACGCTCTGGGGACTTAAGTTATTCTATGGGTCGTCATTCACACCCGTTTGATATTTATAATTTATTCCGTACTCTAGGGACTTAGATTGATTTGTGGGTGGTCGATCACACCCGCTTTGTGTTTATACGACAATCCACGCTCTAGAGACTTAGAGTTAGCCGATGGATGGTTGGTTACACCCATTTTGATGTTTATACTCCAATTCATGCTTTGGGAATCGGGAGTTGGTTAACAGATGGTCGATCACATCTGTTTTTAGTTTTAGGATTTTGTTCGCACTCCGAGAACGGTAAAATTATCAGGATCGTGGACGGTCGGTTCACATCAACCTTGAGTTAACAAGTGAGGGTGTTAGATGGACGGACCCATCCTCCTCAAACTTGGTTCAAACACGGGCAAAAGTCATTAGGTGGACGAATGCACCCTCTTCGATCCCATTTTTGTAAGCTTATACTATCGCTTGCACTCTAGGAGCCGGACTTAGTTAGAGGATTGTGTGTATCAATCCTTTTCTGACTTTAGTGTGATGACTTGCCCCCCGAGCTCGGGTTTCACTTAGCAAATGAACGGTTGTATCACGGTCACTCCCTATTTGAATAAGTCCCACTGTATGGTGGAAGTCGACTCTCTGTGCGTAGTGATGGTCATACGATGCATTTTAAAAATCACGGCTCTGGCTCAAAGAGATTGCATTTTATTGCTGAAAAAAGAAAATACGACTAAGTCAGTTGACTTATTACAAATTCAAATTTCGAAATGCATAAAAAAATTGCAAATGAAAAACAGACTGAATGAATAAATAAAGTCTGTTATGTATAGTAGCAACGAAGACTCTCGTTATTCCAGGCTTTTGGCAAAGTGAGACCATCAACAGTTGATAATTTAAAGGTGCCGACATCGAATTTTCATTCAATGACATACGGCCCTTCCCACATTGGTTTCATATGTGAAAGTATGGTAAATTCTCTTAAGGAAGAAATCACCAAGTTCAAAGGTTCAGGGTCGGACTTTGGCATTGTACAATCAGACTCGACTTCGGTATGCGGCTACCCTCAAATCAGCCTCTTCTCACTTCTCATCCAATAAGTCCAAAGATTCGACAAGTAATATAGCATTTGTCTTCAGGTCATAATATGCCACACGATGAGAAGGCACTTCCAACTCGATCGAAATAACAGCTTCTGGACCATAAGAAAGTGAAATTGGAATGTGGCCGATCGAGGACCTGTGGGTTGTTCGATAATCCCATAGGGCGATAGGAAGTTCATCGACCCATTTTCCCCCAGCCTTTTCCAGTCATTTCTTCAGAATGAACTTTATAACTTTATTAACAGCTTCAACCTGTCCATTTGCTTGAGGGTGTGCAACTACGGAGAACTTTTTCTGGATGTGGAATCGTTAACAGAAATTGTTAAATTCGACACTATAGAATTGGGCTTCGTTGTCAGTGATGATGGTATGTGGGAGACCAATTCGACAAATAATGTTGCATGCAACAAAGTTGATCACTTTCTTCGTTGTGGTAGTAACAAAGGGCTCAGCTTCCACCAATTTGGTGTAGTAATCAACTGCAATGATGGCGTACTTCGAACCACCTTTTGCTAGAGGTAGAGACCCAATAATGTCGATACCCCATACTACGAACGACCATGGATTGACCATCTGAGTTATTTCGATAGGCGGGGCTCTTGAAATCCAAGCATGTTCCTGACATCTGTCACATTTCCTGGCATAATCTGATGCTTCGCGATTTACAGTCGGCCAATAATAACCATATCGGAGCACTTTCTTAGCAAGAGCTTCCTCCCCGGTGTGATCGCCACATTCTCCTTCGTGTGCATCATGCAATACTCGATTAATTTCATCGTGGGCGATACACCGGAGTAAAGGAATAGATTACCCTCTTTATATATGATTCCATTTTGAACAGTGAACCGTGAAGCCTTTCGAACAACTTGTCTTTTTTCACCTCTACGCTATAGTCGGGTCCTATGCTCGAGATAGTTTCTGAACGGAGTCATCCATGACTCCTCATCGGGTATTACTTCAAGTACCCAGTCAGTCTCCATCTGGTTAATACTTGTGGAAGATAATGTCTAAACGAGAACGGGTCCCATTTGCTATGCCTCACCGCTACTGGCCAATTTTGCTAAGGAATCGGCCTTTTGATTACGTTCTCGGGGTTTGCAATATATAGCATATTAAATATTTCCTGAACCCGAGCGACATAAGCAACCAGTCTCCTGTCTTTGGCTTGGTACTCCCCCCAAACTTGGCTCATGACCAATTGTGAAGCGTAGTAAATCTCCACAACAATAATTCTTAAATCTCTAGCGAGCCTTAGTCCGACGAGCAGGGCTTTGTATGCGGCCTCGTTGTTGGTTGGACGGAAATCAAACTTCAAAGCATAGCAAATAGATCGGCCTTCAGGAGTTTCGAGTACAACTCTGGCGCCTGAGCAGCGGTCATTCGATGCACCATCAGTATGTAGCTTCCAAACATGTTTGGGAGATTCACTAATTTCAGGAAAGTCCTCGGAGATAGTGAATTCAGCGATGAAGTCTGCTAGCACTTGCCCCTGAATAGCTCGCCTTGATGTGTAAGCGATGTCAAACTGACTCAGCTCGATATTCCATTTGAGTAACCTACCAGACGTCACAGGCCGTGCAAGAACCCGTCATAATGAATGGTCGGTGTAGACAGTGATAGGATGATCTTGAAAATATAGACGGAGTTTCCTCGAGGCAAAGACAAGACAGTAAGATAACTTTTCTAGCTTCGGATAATTTCTTTCTGCTCCGGTCAGTCGTTTGCTGATGTAATAGACTGGCCTTTGTATCCGGTCCTTTTCCCGAATTAAAGCGACGTTGATTACATTTTCTGACACTGCCAAGTAGATGTACAGTCTCTCGTGATCGACAAGCTTTGACGAAATGGGTGGTGTGGACAAATGTTGAACCAGTGCTTGGAATGCGCCTTCACACTCTGCGGTCCATTCAAAGTTCCACTTTCCTTTTCTGATTAGATTGAAGAAGGGAATGCATTTGTTGGTAGATTTTGAAATGAACCTGCTTAGTGCTGCTACCTTCACGTTAAGGCTCTAAACTTTCTTTTTAGTCCTTGGAGTCTCAAGATTTATGATTGCCCATATTTTCTCAGGATTGGCTTCGATTCCTCAAGCATTAATGATAAATCCAAGGAATTTTCCAGATGCGACCCCAAAGTGACATTTCAACGGGTTGAGTTTCATTCTGTACTCTCGGAGGATGTTGAACATCATTTCTAGGTCTTTGATATGTTTGGTGGAGAATCAAGACTTTAGCAGCATGTCATCCACATATACCTCCATGGTCTTTCTGATCTGGTTAGAGAACATTCGGTTGACGAGTCTCTGATAGGTTTCCCCAGCGTTCTTAAGTCCAAACGGCGTCACTTTGTAGCAGTAAAGTCCTAGATCGGTGATGAAGCTGGTATGCTCCTAATTGGGCAAGTATATAGGTATCTGGTTGTAGCAAAAATACGCATCCATGAAGGATAAGAGCTCATGTCCAGTCTTTGAATCTACGAGATGCTCAATTTGGGGAAGTGAAAAACTCTCTTTAAGGCAAGCTTTATTCACGTTTGAGTAGTCGACGCATGTTCTCCATTTCCCGTTAGGTTTCCTGACAAGTATAGTATTGGACACCCATTTTGGACATAACACATCTTAGATAAACCCGTTCGACCTATGTTTATCTACCTCTTTCTTAAGGGTGGCAAATCACTCGGGATCCGTACCATGCCTTTTATGCTTGACCGAGACATGTCGCAGGTCAAGATTCAATGTGTTGCTCGCAATATCTGGTGAGATCCCATATGTCGGAGTGCATCCAGGCAAGCACGTCAAGGTTTGCCCAGAGAAACTCAACCAATTCCTCCCTCATCTGCTGGTTAAGCTGGGATCCAATCTTTACCATTTTAGAATTGTCATCATTATTGATCGGAATATCGATTGTCAGCTCTGCCGGAGAAGCTTGACTATCTTTGACCTCATCTTAGCTTCCGGCATCTCTTGGGTCAAGATCTCTTAGGAATTGGTTGTGATGCCTGGGCCCTCGCCCAGGCGTTAACTGTCAATTATCCACAAAGTGGACGCAGAGAGATTCCTCTATGACCTTTCCTTTCTCTTTTCGCTGCGCTTCTCGCAGCTCAGCAATATAACAAGCTCGTCCAACAGCCTGGTCTCCCTAGACTCCATTGTCGGTGGGGAACTTCAAAGTTAGGCACCAAGGTGCGATAGCGGTCCTAAACTCAACTAGGGTCGGTCGGCCTAAGAAAGCGTTGTATGGTGAGTCAATATCCAACACAATAAACTGTAATATTCGAACTCTTCGGCGCTCTCCAACCCGCAACTCCACTGTTAGCTCCACTATCTCAGTGGGTATAGTCACACTTCCATTGAAGCTTTGAATATGAGACTGATAAGGCTTTAAATCTTTCGCTTCCATCTTCATCTAATCATTGGCTTGCTTAAACGGTATGTTTACTGAACTTCCATTGTCCATTAAGATCCTTTTCATCCAAGCATGACTTATCTGAGCTGAAATGACTAGTGGATCAATGGTTGGGGCTTCGACTCTATCGACATCCCTGTCTCAAAATACGATGTTGTTTGTCATCGTTTTCTATTGTTTGTCTGGAGCCCCATCTTTCGAATTACTATAACATTCGAGGCTCGCATACCTAACAGAGCTGGCATACGACTCCATTTCCCTCCAGCTCCGATCCGATGGACGAGGACAACTACTAACAGTGTTAATCAATAGCCTCCCCCCGGTACGAGCGGGTTCCTTCGGCCTAACCTGATTTGGTATTTGGTTTTGATTCAATGGGTCTGCTCTTCCAGACTGCGGCGCCCGTACAAACTGCTCCAACTTTCTTTCTCGTATCAACTTCTCGATAATATCCTATAAATGATGGCACTCATTCTTGTTATGGCCATAACTATCATGAAACCACAAAACTTCCTTGTTTGAATTTGTTTCTCTAATGATTACTTCAAAGCAGGTTTCTTATATTGGATAGTATTACAAGTTTGTAAGTACACATTTTCCAAAGACGTATTTAGAGGAGTATATGTGTCAAACAAAGGAGCCCTATGTCGTGGTCCACGATTTTGATCTCGGTTCCTACCTTGATATCCATTGCCTTTCTGCTGATTCTGCTTGTTCTGAGCGTTTAATTGCTCCTTTCCGGAATTGTCCCCGGTTTTTTTTACAGCAACGTTGCTTTGGATTCCTTCCGCACTAGGTCCTGCGTCATCCTTCTTCCCAAACTGTTTCGCGTACTCTCTTCTCAAGAACTGAGTAGCCTTCGAATAGAAACAGTCCAATGACGCAGGGAGTTTTCTGGCCAACCAATTGCCAAATTCGAAATCGGGATCGATCCCCTTAGTCAGTGCCATTAGAATGGAGTTGTCATTAGGATTACTAATCTCAGCGCACGCAGCATGAAACCACTCTAGATTATGTCTGAGTGTCTCTTCGGGAGCTTGAGTGACGTTGGACAAGGTATTAACATCTTTGGGACTTATGACATGCATGTGAAACTGTTCAAAAAACTTCGTTTCCAAATGGTCGAAACATGATATAGATCGAGGTGGAAGGTGAGTAAGCCACATAGTCGTGATGCCCCCTAGGGAAATTGGAAAAATTCGGCATTTCACCGCATCATCAGCCCGTGTAGCATTCATTAACCATTCATAATTTAAAATATGCTAGTTAAGGTCGGAGCTTCCTTCATAAATAGATAGAGTTGGCATTCTGAATCGCCTAGGCGACTCAGTGTAGAGGACGTCATCGGTGAAAGGGGTATGACTCGAGGAGATTCCCCAGTCATCGTTGGTGAGGCCATGACTTTTATGGATCATCTGACAGATCATTATCGAGATGTTTGGCATCTGGACATTCTGGGCATGCTGAGCCAAGGTGTGGTCAGGTTCCACAATACGAGGATGGGCCGGTCGCGGTCAACTGTCCATATCTCACCTCCTTGGTTCTAGGTCTTCAGGAACATAAGGCTCAAGAGTATACTTATATTGGCGATGGTTCTGTTCTGTTCGGTTTTGAGTGTCAGCTCCCAATTCAGTAGCAGCGCAGTTATCAATAATATAATAACGAGTCATCCCTCCTCGGGATGAGGGTCCGGTCTGGTGGCTAGTTGACGGGCCAACTCTCGGTTGTCCAAGATTCAGAGTGCATAGATGTCCGGTAGCCTGTGTATAGCTTCCATCCAGCCGTGGGTGCGTGGATCTGTGATTGTAGTCAGAAGAAGATGAACTTTCAATGGATGAATAGGAAGCCTAATTCCTTCTGGATTTTCTTCATCTTTCACGGTTCATTCGATTGGTTAACTCCGCATTAGCACAGTGCTATTGGTTAAGCTGATGGCGACTTTGAGTCAGCTCTTGCTCAGTAGGTGGAACTCCTCCCTGGTAACAGGGCCTTGTGGATCCGAAGGCCCCGCAATGTTCTGGTCTGTAGAAGGAAGTTGTGGGGGGTTCTGCCTATCCCGTCCTTCTGAATCTGCAGTTGTTGAGGTAGTCCTGGTAGCAACCATGGTGAATAGTGAAGTTCTCTCCTAGACTTGGTGCAAATCTGAATAGCGTAGAAGAACTTCTAGGCTTGAGATCTAGATCTTCTCCTTATGTTCCTACAATCCAATATCGGCAGTAGATCCAACGAGCAGGAGAAAAGATGGGTTTTCTCAATGAAAGAATCAAAGTGTTTGTACCAAATTGGACACAACACTCTTCGGATGTGTTTGAAAGGATAAAATGAAGAAAATAAATGTAAAATGAGGTAGATCTAACAAACACACCAAACAATATATGAGGAATAATGTAGAAATACACAAATTAAGAATGGTTCGGCGTGTTGCCTTTGTCCACTATGAAATAAGTGATGTTTATTGAACTTTACTCGCTGATTACAAGTGATTACAAGAGTACAACTACAGTACAGAAGTGATTTCGGCAGAATGTCAGCGTAGATAAGCCAAAAAGTCCCTTTTCTTTAGGACTAGGGTCGTTATTTATTGGCGTAGGCAGCAAATATCTCTCCCAGATCTCGGAAGACTTCTTCTCTTACGTGCGTGGGCCCATGGGATCGAGTACAGGTGATTTCGACTTGATCTAGGAGCACTACGAATTGAGTGTGTATCAATCCTAAATGGTCCTTTTGGGCTGAAATTTATTAGGTACATTCTTGAGGTTGTAGGCAAGCTCCTGCGAAAATTTGGTGGCATTTGGACTTGTAGATCTCGAGTTATGATCGATGCAACTTTGGACTTTTCATATGCAAACGAGTTCATCTTGATATGTTCGTATCGATCTAGATTGTATCGATACAAGGCACGTGCTTGCTAGGTGACGTGGCGTTATCCTCTCGAATCGATCCTCTTTTCATGCCGAGCGACCGACTCTTCCTCTTGAATGCGCCATGTTCGTATCCATCAGTGTATCTCCATTCGTATTGCCTTTAATATCTCATTTCGTATCAATCCAAAAGCCATTTCGTATCATTGATTGGTGACTAATTCGTATCGATACAAACTTACTTGTTTCGTATCGACAACTCTGATGCTTTTTCGTATCGATCACCATGCCTGGCCTTCGTATCGAATTCTTTAATGGTATGCTTTGTATCGGTAGATTAACTGATCGATACGAATTAAATTGGTGGACATCGATACGAAATATAGGAGGATGTGATCGATACGAAACGTTGTCTGTTGATGCATACGAAATGAAGCAAATATGATGGATATGAAATGGAGTTGTGCTTGATGGATACGAAGTGGAGTTACTTGATAGGTTGATGGATACATTGTCACATAGACACGAACGAGGTTTTCTGGAGGGATGGATACGAAGTAGGCTGAATTGTGCTGGATATGTAGTGAGCCTAGTGATAGATACGAACCACTATTCACATTGATGGATACAAATTATAGTTATTTTCCTTGACTTGCAACGATTATATCTTGAGCATACGATTGACTTGAAATTTGGAATGTTGGCTTTTATAGCTTTACTTGTCATGTCATACCGATTGTAACTCAATCCGGACTAGGGCAAAATTTAGCAGTATCCATAGTAAACCTGTGCATAACCAATCTTTGAGATGGACTGTTATTGGTTTCTATTCGAGTTCTTGGTATCACAGCCTTGTCAAAAGGCGGGATAACAGCTTATTCATTGAATTTTGTAATCAACATGGCATAATTAACGAAGGAGCTGCACCCTATCGGCCAGAAATGAATGGTAAAGCTAAAAGAAAAAATAAGTCTCTTACTTAATTAGTTGTAGCTATTTTATTAAATTCGGTTGCAGCGAAACACATTGGTAGGGGAGTTTTTGTTAACTAATTGTTATGTATTAAACAGAATTCTCAATTCTAAGAGCAAAATTGCACCTTCTGAGATTTTAAAAAATCATAAACCCAACTTGTCTTATTTTAAAACTTGGGATTTCGTAGCATATGTTCACGTTCTAGACCCTAAAAGAATTAGTTAGGAAGTTGAGCATATGAATGTGTTTTCATTGGTTATTCCATTAACTGCAAAGCATATAGATTTTTTGATTTGAATGCTCGAATTACCGAGTCAAATAATGTTGATTGCTTTGAAAATAAATTTTCATTTAAACTTAGGAATAGTGGGGGCACATTTACTACTAATATTCTAATAATCAGTAATAATGAACATAATGTGAAAATTCAATCTGAACCTGGAAGAAGTAAAACAGTTGGGATAGCTAACAAATTTGGTTCATAATATTATGCTTATGCACTAGAAGAGGACCCTGCTAATCTTAAAGAAATCCTGCCTTCTTTAGATTCAAACCTCTGGCAAGAAGCTATAAATGATGAAATGAAATCTCTTGAATCTAATATAACATAGCATTTAGTTGACTTACGTCCAGGTTGTAAGTGGGTACTTAAAAAGAAGTTGAAACCTGATCGTACAACTGACAAATATAAGGTTGTCTTGTAGCTAAAGGATTTAGACGAAGAGAAAACGTTGACTTTTTGGACACCTTTTCACCTGTTACATAAATTACATAAATTCGAGTATTAATTTCTCTTGCTTCATTTCATGGTCTACTAATTCACCAAATGGATGTAAAAAACGCTTTTTTGAATGGTTAATTAGAAGAAGAGATTTATATGGACTAACACGAAGGTTTTGTTATACCTGGTCAGGAGCATAAAGTTTTTAAATTAGATAAATCTTTATATGGTCTTAAACGGGTACTTGAACAATGACATGAAAAATTTGATAATCTTGTTATTTCACATGGTTTCAAAGTTAATGAAAGTGATAAGTGTATTTATTATAAATCCAAGAATAACATTTGTGCTATCATATGTTTATATTTGGATGATATACTTATATTTGGTTGAAATATTCGTGTTATGAATTGTAACGATCGCGATTTTTCGTTGCCGAAAAATCGAACCGTTAGGGTTTTAGAAGAAGAAAGAGGTAGAAGAAGAAAGAAAAGAAAGAGAAGAGAAAACAGAAAAACAAGTAACAGAACGAGAAACAATAACAGAATCTCACAGTCGCAGCGGAACAACATATAATAGATAAATGAATATTCATTAAAACAAAAGAACTATACATTTTATACATTACATCACATTACATCAATCAGAGTGTACAACAACAACAGCGGGAAAGAAATACTATATACAATAAATAATAGACTACGCTATCTGGCTCGCCTCCAGATCTGCACAGCAACTCCCGAATCCAGAATAACCTGATAACCTAACTCTAGACTGCCCGTGTGGAAAATAGTGGGCACCCAGAGTTTAGGAAAGGAACAATAAACTCCAGGTCAGTCATGGGACTGGTGTGAGAACTCAAAACAGTTAATCTTTTAAAAAAAGCAACAAGAAAAATTTAAATTTTTAAATCCGCAATGCTTTTTGGAAAATGAAACTACCATAAGGCCTCCCGCCACACACACAATGCAAACGCAGAATTGGAGGAGATTTCTCCTTATGATAGTCAAAGATGCTTACTACGCGAAAATCAAATCATTTTTGATATTATTACTAGTGCATAGTGTAGAAAACAATTTCGAAAGTAGAATATAAATCCTAGCCAGCATAGACATTCCGAACTATGCCTACTATAGCTACCATCCAAACAGTGGTGACCACCATAAGTGAATGGCAGGTAATACAACTAAAACCGTACAAGGCGCGTATTGTTTTGATTGGATTTCCAACAAATGGTCAGGCTAAGGAACTTCCTACTGCCACATGGGATCGCCTCTGGCGGGACGTCCCGAGAAACTAACGTTACGGTTAGATCTCTGCCAACACAAGGCCGGGTTACCTCTGTAACTAGGTAACTACTACACGAATATGTCATCCCCCGGTCCTTTGGGACCTTTATCCGAGCGCTCGATACCAACAACACCACACAGAAATAGATATAGTGTTTTCCACATGAGTAAATATCTGGGCTCCATACCATGATACCACCCTTTTCCAGAAGGAAATGACATACCCTAAAGGGCGCGACCCTCATAACCTTGCCGCATATTCCTGTTTCGACCATTTCCGGGGAGTGAGGTCCTGACGAAGTCTCGTCCACAAAGCTACGCTTTGTGTAACAAAGCCATGCTTCGGGTCCACAGATGACCAAAGCAATAATCACAAAGATAAATGATCAGACAAATGATCATATCACAAATGACCAACCAAAGATCATCACACAGCAGCACTCAGCATGCCACATTACCAGATTGGGAAATATCGCTGATAACCTTCAACTACATAACCTCTGAGCTCGTACGTCTCAGAGAAGGGTGTTAAGCTAAGAGAATAAATTCTCCGCCACCAACAGAAATGTATTTGAAAGAAATCTGCTCTATCTCTCAAAATGTAATGTCAGACATGTAACCATACAAGTCTGTTCCGGGTTCGAACAGAACCGAAGGCACTTCCAAAGAAGCCCTTGCAATCCGGGTATTCACAATCCCGATAAAATTTCCCATCACAAAGGAAATCTCCATATCGTAGCTAACGATGCGGAGACAATCGATAGGTCATCCTATCGTTCTCACAAATACCCGGTCTTCACACCGGTCTTCAATATGCAATCCAAACGACGTATCGCATATTCGGAATGGGATATATGACACAAAGGTCCTCTCCCGGCTAAACCGAATAGCGAGCGCTTATTTTAAAAACAAGTGTGCATTCAATTCCAAACAAACACAATCAATACCATCCAAGGGTAAATATTGATAGTCGGTTATTTAACTATCAATAAAGATGCGCCACATCATCAGATTCCAAATAATTTTCCAAAATTATTAAGTCCCAAAATATCTTTACAAGATATATGTACACAATTTCCAAATAATTGCCCAATTTATTTGCTTTACCAAAACACCTTCACGATATAATTTTCCACACTTAACCAATTGAAAACCAATTTTCAATTTACCTTTACCATTTGAAAACCAATTTTCAAATTACATTAACCATTTGCAAACCAATTTCAAATCACCTTAACCATTTGAAAACTAATTTCAAATCACCTTAACCATATATACTTTTTGAAACAAATTTCAAACCACCAAATAAATCTTTACCGATTTATTTTAACTTACGTTTCAAATTCGTAAATTATATTTTCATATTTCAAAATAAATCAACATTTATTTTTAAACAAATTTCCCTTCATATATATAAATTCCAAAGTGGATTTAAATTCCAAGCATCTACTAGCATACGATTCCCAAATCGATTTCAAGTTATTTGTTTTCAATTACTTTAAAGGTGAATTCACAAAAACCGTTCCATTTCATATTAGAAAACCATTCCCATGCTTATTTTAAAAATAAGTAATTCACAAATTTATTTATTTTCAACGATTTGAAAATATTCAATATACTTAAGTTACCGTTAAGTATTTTATTCCATTCTCTTTAAGAAAACATTCTTTTATTCACATTTATTTGGGTTAAAAACGAATGTTGCGTAAAACATCGTTACGACAACCCAAAAACACTAGTATATGGATTTGAAATTAAAAATAGATATATAAATCCAATACTATACAAATTATCCCCTTCTGTTTCTCGAAAACGTCTATTTCAACAATCAATGTTGAAATCTATGTTTTCAATACTCAATACATTTTAAAACACCTTTAATTCGTTTTAAATTCCATTTAAAACATTCCTTTCCCAAAAACAAACCCATTTTATTTAATAATCTATTCAATATTCAAAATAGTGAATATAGCCCACTTAACAAATTCCCATATTTCAATTTATCAAATTCGATGAATTTCAAATTTATAAACATAGTTTATAAATTCCATTTCTGTTATAAACCCCAATTTTATAAATTCCTTTATTAATCCGATGCAATTTTACATAACCCAATTTCATACCCAAAAGCCATATTGTAAGTTAAATACTTATAATATTATTTATTTACCAAATCGTTCCTTTGAACTTCACCAATTTAAAATCTTATCACTTACAAGATTTCTTTATGGTTTATAATAATTTCAACTAATGAAATCTTCATTTATTAACAATTTCTATAAAATTCCCCTTTTTAATGCCCAAATCCATTTTTATAAGTTAATAACTTATAAGCTTAAAATTTTCCAATAACCATTCGTTTTATAAATTTCACATTTATTAATCTATAAATCCTAGTGAAATTCATGTTATATATCAACTTAACGCTTTATAAATTTATTCTATAACTTCAATAAATTTTTATTTAAAAACATCCATTTATAAAATCCTTTATATAAACCATTAATAATAATAACTTCCCAAAAACCAAATTTAACTATTTTATAAAAACCTATTATTGTTAAAAATTTCTTTTAAGTTATATTTTATAAAAATATAAATTTTTAAAAACATAAAAATTTATCCATCTATTTATTTTAAATATTAATCAATTCAAATTTTTTTTAATAAACCATATTCTTTGAAAAATCGATTTAAAACCCCTTTTAAATTCAAAACCGTTATTTTTAATTTTAAAAATTAGAATCCGATGATGCAACGACATCGAATGGTCAATCATGGGAATAACATCATATAACAATGTGATTATCAACAATCAACATAATATTCATAAACAAATAAATATGTGAGGAATCCAGTTGGATCCCTCCAACCTGTTTCCCTGCATCCACAGACGTTAGCACAATACCAATTCCACTTCAAGGTGGAATATCGCGGTATATGGGATTTTATAAATATCCGCTTAATAGGCGGCGCAATAGGGTCTCATCCGCTATACGAGGCGGGAAATCAAATCCAATATATACATATGCCAATATATATATATTGCTATATATAATATATATCCTACTATATCTACTAGCACAATCAAACAGCAATCATCAATCAACATTAACTACTTAAAATTTTAAACAAAACCTTTCGATTGAGTGAGGAGTTCTCACCTTGATTTTATTTCCGTTTTTCGCGTTCGTTTCGAATAAAATTAAACGAACGTTTAATTTTATTCGAAATTCAAACGAGCTCCAATCGACTCCAAACCAGCTGCATTGCGAAGAGCTCGGCGATACGAAGCCAACGCAAAAAATCTCGTCCGATTCCGACCTCGCATGCAAAAGTTATCGCAGTTTGAACATTGAACGATTTAAATTTACAATTCAAATTTAAATTAAAACAAATAAAACTATCTCACCCCATACACACGTGCGGCCCCACCACCATCTTCTCTCCCGTTCGTTCGCGTTTCATCATCCCAGGCTAAACAAAACGCAAGAACCCATCTAGCATCCATTAGGGTTTGAATTTGCACGCTACCCATATGACTTGAAGATGATCCGAGACCACCAAATCGAAGCCACCTGAAGACTCCACCCTCGGCCAGAGCCTTGCCAAGCTCGGCTGTGCCCTAAGCTTCGAAATGCGTGCCGAACGCATGGTGAACGCGGGCCCACAACTCGATCTACATGGCTTCGTTTCCGATCAAATCCATATGGGTTCGAAGATCTCACAACGCTCTTCGTTTTGTTAGTTGAGAGGTTTTGAAATCGTTGAGGGGATTGGGAGAAATTGAGGGAGGAAGGAGGAGTATTTTCAGCCATTTACAAGAAGGTGGCGGCTGTAGATATGTGGATTAGGGTTTTGGAAAAGAAGATAACATATATGTTAATATTATTTTAATAATAAAATGCCCAATTTAACACTTTTGCAAACGAACTCCAAACGACGCGTGCCGCCAGGCGATCCTAAGGTTTTTCCGCATTCCGGACACAATGGAACAGGTTTCGTAAGCTAATTCGGAAGTATGTGTGAGATACGACTATAAACGCTCAATTTAAACTTAAACCGATTTAAACGATTTCTAGGCGTTTTGGCTTGTACCGGACAAACGGCAAATCCAAACGACTTGAAATTTGAAATCTTACAATAATATCACATTACGGATCCGATGAAACTGGTTTCGTCGAAATCCGAGACCGTTTGAAAAATGGCTATTTTAACTCGCCGAATTAAAATTAAAACGATATCGATGCGTTTCGAGCTGCCACGGTCAAACGACAACTCTGATTGCTATGAAAATTGAGATCCGATAATAACTAACTATTACGGATCCAATGGAACTCGTTTCGTTCAATTCTGAGACTGTTCAAAAATTGGCTATTTTTCAGTCGATAATTAAATATTAAAATATTCAATTTTTACAAATTAACTCCAAATTCAATTTTACAAGTTCTAAAATATCTCTATAACTTTAATATGATATAACAAAATTTTCCAAACCATTTTCAATCATATCTAACCCAATATTCAATTATCTACGGAATTTCACTATTAAATAAATCGATTTAATTATCCCATTAAATCCAATATTCGAAAAATAAATTATTCGACTTAAAAATTCCACTTATTAATATTAAAAATAAATTAAATATTCAAATTTAAGTTATCAAAAATTCTGGGTCGTTACAATCTTCCCCCCTTAAAAGAATTTCGTCCTCGAAATTGCAAGTTAAGGAGAATGATCCTAAACCGTCTATTATTTTTCCAAAACTAATAGTTTTATCCACCTTCTAACACCAATCTTTTTATTAAAGATTTACTATCATTTCAATTAGCTTTCCAACTTCAATTATAGGTTTCAAACAACATTGTTTATTTGACAATTCAAATTTAAATTTAAATTCAAATTTCAAACTTTCAAAATTTCTCAAAATTTTACTAACTCCCTAAATTTTCGAAAAATTTCGCCAGAGTCTCCTTTGCGCGGCTAGATCGGCACGACTACAAAATGGCACTACGGCCCCTCAGAATCAAAAAGAAAAGAGAAAGCCAAGTGGCTAGAGAAGGAAATCATCAAATCTCATATAAAAACTGAAATACGTACCTTTTTGTCGAGCAATTCAATTTAACTTCATAACCAAAATCCCAATTCCATTATATACCTGTATATCCTGCTAGCATAATATCTAATTATAATATTCAAACTATTTTGCCAATTCAAGTTCAAAATTTCCAATACATGCTTCTTACACATTTTTTTAGTTTATTATTGAAGTTGCATATTCATTTTCATTCGTTTCAATTCCAATTCAATTCTATTCAATTTCATAGCTTCCAATTACGCTAGTTCAATTTCATTAACACTTAATGAATTTACATACAATCAACCAACAAGCAATAACGACCAATGTACATCCAATACAACCAAATTTATTTATTTTACTTACATTCAATTTGGTTCAACTGTTTTAATTCCAATTGGTTTAGCATTCAATTGATTTTCATTCTATTATTAAACTATTTTCAAATGAATTTACACTTGCATGCATCATTTCATATCAACTTATTCATATTCTATTGATTAACATTCAATTCATACTTTAACTCAATTGCTAGTTCTTTTTACAAATAAAATTGAATTCCATTTCAACTTTATTTACATCATTTAATTCACTTGATTATTTAACTTTGATACAAAGGTCAATTTTTTTTTTATTCAACTTCACTTAAGTTATACTCCATTTAACATCATTTGTTCAAATAAACTTAAGCTTTACTTATCAATTCAATTCGGATTTTAAATTCCAAAGTAAATCCTATTTAACTTTTACTTAAGCCAAATTCATATCAATATTTCAATTCATATTCCATTTTACTTAACTTAATTGTTTAACCACTTCAATAATTGGTTTTACTTACATTTTCCCATTTAATAAGTTATAAAACTTATTATTCAACTTCTAACTTATATTATAAGTTCAAAACTTATTTCGCTTATACTTATCAACTTCAAGTTGAATTTTAATTTCAAATTGATTTATTACAACAAAACTTCAATTTTAAATTCATTATTGTAGCAAATCCATCACATAGAAACTCGAAAATGATACTGATGATGCTGCAGTCATCACCCTTATTATTTCCCAGTGACAATAGTGAAATCAATGCTAAATATTCTTTCAAAAAGTTTTCTTTTATTATTCATAAATCACTTTTATAAACCTTTTACTTATATAATTTTACTTCTTATATACATACATGATTATCTTACAATTGTAAATCATTATCAATTATAATTTCATCTTATGATTCATTGGTTTATACCATTATTCTTTTTACAATAGTTGCTTTTATTAGCTCATTCAAACAACTTTTAATTATTTTATATTTATATCATTTACAACAACCAAGCAATCAATTATATACACACTTCAATAATTCCTGAAAAAATTATTTTCTTTATATACAAAATATAATCAAGGTAAAATTATTTCATTTACCCAATTTAAAACAATATTGTGTCGAATTGTTCTATTCAAGTGTTTAGGAACCCCTTCGATTCAGTTTTCGAGGCTGCGCCGACGAAGGTTCATATACCACTCAACAAACCAATCATCACAATATAAAACAATTTTATACTCACTAACAAATACGCACTCATATCTATTATTACACTCACACTCATTCTAGAGTACTACTGACTCTATCTCAAATGAGTAATACCCAACAGAGCAGGTTGTCGCTTAACCATATGCTCTGATACCAAATGTAACGATCGCGATTTTTCGTTGCCGAAAAATCGAACCGTTAGGGTTTTAGAAGAAGAAAGAGGTAGAAGAAGAAAGAAAAGAAAGAGAAGAGAAAACAGAAAAACAAGTAACAGAACGAGAAACAATAACAGAATCTCACAGTCGCAGCGGAACAACATATAATAGATAAATGAATATTCATTAAAACAAAAGAACTATACATTTTATACATTACATCACATTACATCAATCAGAGTGTACAACAACAACAGCGGGAAAGAAATACTATATACAATAAATAATAGACTACGCTATCTGGCTCGCCTCCAGATCTGCACAGCAACTCCCGAATCCAGAATAACCTGATAACCTAACTCTAGACTGCCCGTGTGGAAAATAGTGGGCACCCAGAGTTTAGGAAAGGAACAATAAACTCCAGGTCAGTCATGGGACTGGTGTGAGAACTCAAAACAGTTAATCTTTTAAAAAAAGCAACAAGAAAAATTTAAATTTTTAAATCCGCAATGCTTTTTGGAAAATGAAACTACCATAAGGCCTCCCGCCACACACACAATGCAAACGCAGAATTGGAGGAGATTTCTCCTTATGATAGTCAAAGATGCTTACTACGCGAAAATCAAATCATTTTTGATATTATTACTAGTGCATAGTGTAGAAAACAATTTCGAAAGTAGAATATAAATCCTAGCCAGCATAGACATTCCGAACTATGCCTACTATAGCTACCATCCAAACAGTGGTGACCACCATAAGTGAATGGCAGGTAATACAACTAAAACCGTACAAGGCGCGTATTGTTTTGATTGGATTTCCAACAAATGGTCAGGCTAAGGAACTTCCTACTGCCACATGGGATCGCCTCTGGCGGGACGTCCCGAGAAACTAACGTTACGGTTAGATCTCTGCCAACACAAGGCCGGGTTACCTCTGTAACTAGGTAACTACTACACGAATATGTCATCCCCCGGTCCTTTGGGACCTTTATCCGAGCGCTCGATACCAACAACACCACACAGAAATAGATATAGTGTTTTCCACATGAGTAAATATCTGGGCTCCATACCATGATACCACCCTTTTCCAGAAGGAAATGACATACCCTAAAGGGCGCGACCCTCATAACCTTGCCGCATATTCCTGTTTCGACCATTTCCGGGGAGTGAGGTCCTGACGAAGTCTCGTCCACAAAGCTACGCTTTGTGTAACAAAGCCATGCTTCGGGTCCACAGATGACCAAAGCAATAATCACAAAGATAAATGATCAGACAAATGATCATATCACAAATGACCAACCAAAGATCATCACACAGCAGCACTCAGCATGCCACATTACCAGATTGGGAAATATCGCTGATAACCTTCAACTACATAACCTCTGAGCTCGTACGTCTCAGAGAAGGGTGTTAAGCTAAGAGAATAAATTCTCCGCCACCAACAGAAATGTATTTGAAAGAAATCTGCTCTATCTCTCAAAATGTAATGTCAGACATGTAACCATACAAGTCTGTTCCGGGTTCGAACAGAACCGAAGGCACTTCCAAAGAAGCCCTTGCAATCCGGGTATTCACAATCCCGATAAAATTTCCCATCACAAAGGAAATCTCCATATCGTAGCTAACGATGCGGAGACAATCGATAGGTCATCCTATCGTTCTCACAAATACCCGGTCTTCACACCGGTCTTCAATATGCAATCCAAACGACGTATCGCATATTCGGAATGGGATATATGACACAAAGGTCCTCTCCCGGCTAAACCGAATAGCGAGCGCTTATTTTAAAAACAAGTGTGCATTCAATTCCAAACAAACACAATCAATACCATCCAAGGGTAAATATTGATAGTCGGTTATTTAACTATCAATAAAGATGCGCCACATCATCAGATTCCAAATAATTTTCCAAAATTATTAAGTCCCAAAATATCTTTACAAGATATATGTACACAATTTCCAAATAATTGCCCAATTTATTTGCTTTACCAAAACACCTTCACGATATAATTTTCCACACTTAACCAATTGAAAACCAATTTTCAATTTACCTTTACCATTTGAAAACCAATTTTCAAATTACATTAACCATTTGCAAACCAATTTCAAATCACCTTAACCATTTGAAAACTAATTTCAAATCACCTTAACCATATATACTTTTTGAAACAAATTTCAAACCACCAAATAAATCTTTACCGATTTATTTTAACTTACGTTTCAAATTCGTAAATTATATTTTCATATTTCAAAATAAATCAACATTTATTTTTAAACAAATTTCCCTTCATATATATAAATTCCAAAGTGGATTTAAATTCCAAGCATCTACTAGCATACGATTCCCAAATCGATTTCAAGTTATTTGTTTTCAATTACTTTAAAGGTGAATTCACAAAAACCGTTCCATTTCATATTAGAAAACCATTCCCATGCTTATTTTAAAAATAAGTAATTCACAAATTTATTTATTTTCAACGATTTGAAAATATTCAATATACTTAAGTTACCGTTAAGTATTTTATTCCATTCTCTTTAAGAAAACATTCTTTTATTCACATTTATTTGGGTTAAAAACGAATGTTGCGTAAAACATCGTTACGACAACCCAAAAACACTAGTATATGGATTTGAAATTAAAAATAGATATATAAATCCAATACTATACAAATTATCCCCTTCTGTTTCTCGAAAACGTCTATTTCAACAATCAATGTTGAAATCTATGTTTTCAATACTCAATACATTTTAAAACACCTTTAATTCGTTTTAAATTCCATTTAAAACATTCCTTTCCCAAAAACAAACCCATTTTATTTAATAATCTATTCAATATTCAAAATAGTGAATATAGCCCACTTAACAAATTCCCATATTTCAATTTATCAAATTCGATGAATTTCAAATTTATAAACATAGTTTATAAATTCCATTTCTGTTATAAACCCCAATTTTATAAATTCCTTTATTAATCCGATGCAATTTTACATAACCCAATTTCATACCCAAAAGCCATATTGTAAGTTAAATACTTATAATATTATTTATTTACCAAATCGTTCCTTTGAACTTCACCAATTTAAAATCTTATCACTTACAAGATTTCTTTATGGTTTATAATAATTTCAACTAATGAAATCTTCATTTATTAACAATTTCTATAAAATTCCCCTTTTTAATGCCCAAATCCATTTTTATAAGTTAATAACTTATAAGCTTAAAATTTTCCAATAACCATTCGTTTTATAAATTTCACATTTATTAATCTATAAATCCTAGTGAAATTCATGTTATATATCAACTTAACGCTTTATAAATTTATTCTATAACTTCAATAAATTTTTATTTAAAAACATCCATTTATAAAATCCTTTATATAAACCATTAATAATAATAACTTCCCAAAAACCAAATTTAACTATTTTATAAAAACCTATTATTGTTAAAAATTTCTTTTAAGTTATATTTTATAAAAATATAAATTTTTAAAAACATAAAAATTTATCCATCTATTTATTTTAAATATTAATCAATTCAAATTTTTTTTAATAAACCATATTCTTTGAAAAATCGATTTAAAACCCCTTTTAAATTCAAAACCGTTATTTTTAATTTTAAAAATTAGAATCCGATGATGCAACGACATCGAATGGTCAATCATGGGAATAACATCATATAACAATGTGATTATCAACAATCAACATAATATTCATAAACAAATAAATATGTGAGGAATCCAGTTGGATCCCTCCAACCTGTTTCCCTGCATCCACAGACGTTAGCACAATACCAATTCCACTTCAAGGTGGAATATCGCGGTATATGGGATTTTATAAATATCCGCTTAATAGGCGGCGCAATAGGGTCTCATCCGCTATACGAGGCGGGAAATCAAATCCAATATATACATATGCCAATATATATATATTGCTATATATAATATATATCCTACTATATCTACTAGCACAATCAAACAGCAATCATCAATCAACATTAACTACTTAAAATTTTAAACAAAACCTTTCGATTGAGTGAGGAGTTCTCACCTTGATTTTATTTCCGTTTTTCGCGTTCGTTTCGAATAAAATTAAACGAACGTTTAATTTTATTCGAAATTCAAACGAGCTCCAATCGACTCCAAACCAGCTGCATTGCGAAGAGCTCGGCGATACGAAGCCAACGCAAAAAATCTCGTCCGATTCCGACCTCGCATGCAAAAGTTATCGCAGTTTGAACATTGAACGATTTAAATTTACAATTCAAATTTAAATTAAAACAAATAAAACTATCTCACCCCATACACACGTGCGGCCCCACCACCATCTTCTCTCCCGTTCGTTCGCGTTTCATCATCCCAGGCTAAACAAAACGCAAGAACCCATCTAGCATCCATTAGGGTTTGAATTTGCACGCTACCCATATGACTTGAAGATGATCCGAGACCACCAAATCGAAGCCACCTGAAGACTCCACCCTCGGCCAGAGCCTTGCCAAGCTCGGCTGTGCCCTAAGCTTCGAAATGCGTGCCGAACGCATGGTGAACGCGGGCCCACAACTCGATCTACATGGCTTCGTTTCCGATCAAATCCATATGGGTTCGAAGATCTCACAACGCTCTTCGTTTTGTTAGTTGAGAGGTTTTGAAATCGTTGAGGGGATTGGGAGAAATTGAGGGAGGAAGGAGGAGTATTTTCAGCCATTTACAAGAAGGTGGCGGCTGTAGATATGTGGATTAGGGTTTTGGAAAAGAAGATAACATATATGTTAATATTATTTTAATAATAAAATGCCCAATTTAACACTTTTGCAAACGAACTCCAAACGACGCGTGCCGCCAGGCGATCCTAAGGTTTTTCCGCATTCCGGACACAATGGAACAGGTTTCGTAAGCTAATTCGGAAGTATGTGTGAGATACGACTATAAACGCTCAATTTAAACTTAAACCGATTTAAACGATTTCTAGGCGTTTTGGCTTGTACCGGACAAACGGCAAATCCAAACGACTTGAAATTTGAAATCTTACAATAATATCACATTACGGATCCGATGAAACTGGTTTCGTCGAAATCCGAGACCGTTTGAAAAATGGCTATTTTAACTCGCCGAATTAAAATTAAAACGATATCGATGCGTTTCGAGCTGCCACGGTCAAACGACAACTCTGATTGCTATGAAAATTGAGATCCGATAATAACTAACTATTACGGATCCAATGGAACTCGTTTCGTTCAATTCTGAGACTGTTCAAAAATTGGCTATTTTTCAGTCGATAATTAAATATTAAAATATTCAATTTTTACAAATTAACTCCAAATTCAATTTTACAAGTTCTAAAATATCTCTATAACTTTAATATGATATAACAAAATTTTCCAAACCATTTTCAATCATATCTAACCCAATATTCAATTATCTACGGAATTTCACTATTAAATAAATCGATTTAATTATCCCATTAAATCCAATATTCGAAAAATAAATTATTCGACTTAAAAATTCCACTTATTAATATTAAAAATAAATTAAATATTCAAATTTAAGTTATCAAAAATTCTGGGTCGTTACATGAATCATGTTAAGTCCATATTAATTGGCAAATTTGATATGAAAATCCTGGTGAAGCGAGTGTAATTCTTGCCATTGAGATTACTAAGTTTGAAAAGGGAATTTCCTCAGAT
This sequence comes from Allium cepa, assembly GCA_030765085.1. NCBI lineage: Eukaryota > Viridiplantae > Streptophyta > Magnoliopsida > Asparagales > Amaryllidaceae > Allium > Allium cepa. Next base: position 592,076,844 of record CM060944.1, read on the forward strand.
CAATCTCATTATATTGAGAAGATGTTAAAGAAATATAATTATGTTGAATGTAAACCTGCTAGTACACCATATGATTCTCGTGTAAAACTATTTAAGAAACCTGATAAAGGTGTAAGACAGTCTGAATATGCGAGCATCATTGGTAGCCTTCGGTATGCCACTGATTGTACTAGACCCAACATAGCCTATGTCGTGGGATTACCGTGCAAGTTTACTAGCAGACCTAGTATAGAGCATTGGCCTGTTATTTGAAGGGTCATGAGATACCTTAAAAGAACAATGAACCATGGATTACACTACCAGAAGTTTCCCTCTTTCCTTGAAGGATGTAGCAATGCATTGGAATACTTTATTAGGCGATTCTAGAGCAACTAGTGGATATATTTTTAGTACTACATGAGGAGCTGTTTCTTGGAATCTAAGAAACATACTATATTGGATCAATCCACTATAGAGTAAGAAATGATAGCACTTGCTACTGCTAGTTAAGAAGTAGATTATTTAAGAAATATGCTAGCTGAGATCCCTTTATGGTTACAATGGATACCAGTCGTGTTTATCCATTGAGATAGTACCATGGCTATTGTAAAATTTGAGAACCGTTATTATAATGGTAAGAGATTACAAATTCGTCGTAAGCATGGTGTTGTAAGGGAGTATATCTATTCAGTGTTTGTTAGAGTGGATCTTGTCACAATAACGAGAATCTGGCGGATCCTTTGATGAAAGGATTTTCCAAAGAGAAAGTCCTTTTAACAACTAAAAGAATGGGCCTATTGCCCTTAGAATAAGAACTTGGAGAAGGACAAGTCACTCATAATAGTACCCAACCTAATGACTGGAGATCCCAAGAACCAGGATCGGTATGTAATAACGAGGTATAAAGTGACATTGATTGAACATACTAGTTTCATTAGATAGAAGCATGTATTCATGTAGTGATAAGAGGATGATTTTAAATCTTAACAAAATATATACTCTATATGGAGTGGAGTACTTAACTATAGTAGTACTCTTGATAGATTTACCTACATGAATGTGAAAATGTGGACGTTTTCCCAAAGAATTTTGTCTAGGAGCGTTTACTAAACTGGGATAGACTTGTTGGCCTTTAAAACATGGGCTGTAGACTCCATCCTAGAAAGATTGTGTGTGGTTTGATGTCAGAGACAGAGTTCAAGACTATGAGTCACTCTGGTATTATTTAAACCAAAAATGGTGTAAACAACCAATAGATTCTGTAAAGAATGAAAAGTGAAGAAATAAAATTGAAAAATTAATAAGAAAGAGCACATAACAGTTTGCAGTGGTTAGGAAAATGAAGGTCTACGTCCAGTTAATGATTTTATTGCTTATATTCTGACTTGAAGGCAGAAGTTCTTACGGATCGGTACAACTTCGACCATGATTACAAGAAATTATGATTAAGAAGTAAAAAAGCTAAGAGATCCTGAAAAATGAGCCCTACCCTCCTGTTTACAGAGGTAGGGAGCCTAATATCTCACACAAAGGATCTCCACCTCATTTTCCACGCCTTGGACTGTTTCTTCACTAAAGTATGATGCCACCTCATCAACTTATACAGGTCAGTACGACTCCATGGGCTTAGGTCCACACGACTCTAAAGGATGGCCAATCTGGTCATCTTGAACTCTACGTTTTGGTTTATCCAATGGTTAGCTTCATGATTCCATAGTTTTTTGTACCAAAGTAAGCTTGTTTTCGAGTCCAAATGATGGATTCGTGGAAGAAATTTGCTGATTTAGGAGTTCGTGGAGATCGATCGAGAACTACATTGGATCAACAAAACAACACTTGGAGTAGGTTTATGGAATCAAGAAGGATATGTAGGTAGAAGATGATACCAATTGGTGGAGGAATCTTGGATCGGTACCGACCCAAGGGCTTGGGTCGATACTGACCCACCACTTGGGTGGATCTTTGTTCCTTTGATCTTGGGTTGGTTCTGCTTTGTCCTTATGACTCGGTTTGTGTTTGGTTCCAGGATTCTTGGGATATGTCGCTGGACTTCCTGCCTTGATAACTCCAAGCTCGACTCGTCCAGTCTGTCCGAAAACTGTCGAGTCAAAAGGCAAGATAACACTTGCCCCCCAAAGTACAGCTCATTTCAGATGTGATGTGCTTTGAGTCGAAACAGGTTGGGATTGTTGTTAAGGACTCCATATGTGCTTTGAATTGTTGTTACCCTTCTTGAGGATTGATCCTATGATAAGTTAAGTCCATAATTATCCGTCATGACACTCTACCAGCATCTGAGATTATAAATCTACAACGTTGTCTCGTAATCTATCATTCCAAACTTGATGGTTTCAAACTGACTTCTTCCTTGGATTATTCATTTTCGAATCTAATTCCCTTTGATTCTAGTCATCAGGCTTTTTAGATATATACTCACACATGTATATTCACATGCACGTTCTTTGTGTAAGAAGAAGTGTACATATGTGGCCCATCACATGCATATACATAGACGTATATCCATATATATGTATATGTTATATATATATTTAAAACTTAAGACTCGGTACCAACCCAAGCTCTTGGGTTGCTACCAAACCTAAACTTGGAAAATTTTCCAATTCCATTGCCTAAAAATATGGGTCTGTAGGGTTATGAAACCAATTTCCTTCCATCTATTTTCTCACTTGCATTCCTTCCACCGATCCAAACTTTGAGAAAAAAAACTTCGTCTCTAAATTAGATTCCATCTATTCTCTTTGGCTGTGTCTTCTTCCAAATGCTAGCAATCATCATCTCCAGCCTCTAAGACACCCATACCATTACTTGAGCTTCCTAAAATCCCTCTCTACCGATCTGAGTTCCTAGATTCCTATTTCCTTGACCCATACTTGAATTGGCCAAGGTAAGTGAGAGATGGACTGATAACTAGACATGGATGGGCTTATCGTGGGTGGCCGTAGTTAAAGCGCGGGTTGATGTTCGTGACTTGGAGTGGAGAGCAAGAAGGAGGAGGAGGGTGAAAGTTTCCCTTAAGTTTGTTCGGTATGACTTTAACACTTGGGAAAATTTTGCAAACTCCAAACTCACACGATTACATTGCCTGAGTGAATTGACGATGAATTTCCACTTCTTGGTTTCAAAGCATTTCCAAAGCACGATTGATAATGTGAAGCTCATTAGGATGGTCAACTATGACGGTCACTTTTAGTGATATCCAAAAATTTAAAAATGAAATTTTAAGTAATATCATAAATCTAAACTTCATAACACTACACTAGATTCCACTTTAGCATAGGGGGAACAACTTATAGTTAATCTATTGTTGATCATCCATCGAATTTTTTTATAGAAATTGATTGAAAATGTTCCAAATGTCTTGCCGCCCAAGCCATAGGTTCATCCACTTCCAAATACATAGAATCTGATGCCGAGTCGAGTTCAACTACAACTCCACATGCACAACTAACTCCGGTAGGGCATGCACAATAGCCAAAAATCCACAAGTGGAACACCAAGATTCGGAGAATCCAACAGAGTTGGTAGATGGGCCAGAAGTAGATCCCACAGATAAGACCCTCGAGGACGCCATGATTATAGATGATCATGTTGATACTGTTGCCTTAAAAGTTGACGACGGATCCCTTTGGAGAATATACAACAGGCATGGAATTCCATTCGATGATGTCTTAGTCCCATCTCATAATCAAAGAGCTCACAATCCCTTAGAGGGTTATATTTCCTACAATAGGTATATGTGTTTGGTGGGTCGCTCCCACCACTCAACCAGTCCATCTGTTAGTTTTGATTCGCATGAGTCTAGCTCCAACACAGTTGCATCTGAACAGTTATGCCTTCCTTCTCGACACATACCTTGTTTTCGCTGAATACTTACACTGAGCTTCCACTGATAAGGAAATCCAATACATATACGACTTCAAATAGCCGAAGAGAAAGTCCGTCTTTAACCTAGTTGGAACCAACCAACGGTTATAAAGTAGTCTTCGACACATGGAACAAGTTGAGCTATTTCAAAAATGAGTGGTTCTATATCCGTTGTCCGCCTGGAGTCGCACGTAAATAGCTATCTGGACGTAAGTCCCATTCCATATGCATTATATGAATTTACCTTATAGTCCACAGACTTAACTCATATCTTTTTTTCCTATCCAGATGTTCCAATAAGACCTAATAGCATGACACTTTCATACACCACTAACGCTCTTATGGTTGTTCCAGTAGAAGATCAAGATATCAGCCTGTAAAATTAGAATCCTCTTGCCCATGGTTTATTGGAAGCGGGTCATGGTACAAGCATAATCCAAGTGATTGCTACTGATGACAACGATGACAATGATGATGATGATCACTTCTCGCTCAGAGGAGGAAATCTCGATCCAGATGTGTCCTGAGTCGCAAGTCCTGAGGCTGGAGTTGAAGAAAATGTTGAGAAAGTGAAAAGATCATGCCAAGGAAAGTGAGATTATAGGCGAGAATGGTAAAGCTGCTCATGATGACATTGATGTGGCCCACAAGCCTCAGACCGAACAACCCAAAAATGACCAACAGTCTGCTCCAAAAACAGATTTGTTGTAAAGATCTCTAGGACGTGGACTCCTAGTGGCCTCCACAGGTCGTAACTGTAGAAAAGACACATTCTCTTCCATCAACATGCACTTTTCCTTGCTTAGGGCCAATTCCTATCAAGTTTGGCTCCTTCGATGTCGGCAACATTAATCTCGAGGGCATCGATTTCCCTATTTGCTTTGATAAGGACACAATCCCTGCCCATATGGGAGAGATCACTCCTATAAGCAAAGCTCCCATACTCGGTCCGTCGAGGGGACACTAGAACACTCAAGCACATGTGCACTACACAACACTCGCACTTTAGTTGTGTCCCTGTTCATTAGATCTAACTTCTCTTTGGCCAGGTCTTCTTTCAAATGCTAGAAATCATCATCTCCAACCTTTTAGATACCCACGCCATTAACTAAGCTTCCCAAAATCTCTCTCTATAGATATGAGTCCCTAGGTCCCTATTTCATTGAACCATACTTGAATTGGTCAAGGTAAGTGAGAGATGGACTGATAACTGGATGTGGATGGGATCATCGTTGGTGGTCGTAGTTGAAGCACGCGTTGATGATTGTGACTTGGAGTGGAAAACAAGAAGGAGGAAGGTGAAAGTTTCCCTTGAGTTCGTGCGGTATGACTCTAACACTTGGGAAAATTTTACAAACTCCAAACTCACAAGATTACATTGTCTTGGTGGATTGGCGTTGAATTTCCACTTCTTCGTTCCAAAGCATTGTTGGATCGATCTCACCCTTGAGGGGGGGTGAATAGGGTGATAGTATAAATTATAAAATTAATTGCGGAAGCTTATAAAATTATTTCAACGCAGATCACAGAACAATAGCAGCACAGAATAATAGCAGAATAATAAGCAGAAATAGAACGACACAGAATTTACCCAGCCTCGGCAAAACCCTGCCTACGTGCTGCCCCTAAGGTTTCTACTAGAAATTAGATAGTCAGACGCTTACACACGTAAACTCGCGACACCCGCTATCGACTAATCGTAACTCTACGCTCAAAACCCTGCCACAACTCAGCCACTGAGTTGCGAATTCTCAAGCTACGCCACGTAGCTTGTCCCCTAGTCACACGACTAGTAAATATAACGGTTTAAAATTTAAAAGTAAATTTAAAAAGCAAATTAAAAAACAAATACACAAAAACCCTAATTAAAAATAAAAAACCCTTTTTAAAAACAAAACCGGCCCGTTCTCCTTATTCTATTCTGGCCCGTTCGACATTTAGTTGATCTGTTCCTTTTCGTGAATAATGGCGACCGTTCCTCTTGCAAATTTAGGGCTTCGTTCTCTTCGATCCAAACTAGGGTTTTTGAAATTCGAATCTTGCGACTGTGATTGAATTATTGACTCGGCATTCTTTTGTCAATCGCTGGTTTCCTTTGTGCACTACGACTGCTTCGTATTGATCGAATTTGAAAAGCTTGGGTATGTACTCTTTTTTCTTTTCTGTTTGTATGCTTGAATTCGATCAATTTGAGATTGCCGATGATGATTGTTTATATACGGTTTGTAACCTTAGATTTGCGTCGTATATTCTCTTTTTGACTTTTTCAACTAATATTGCTTGATCGTTGATTTTCGTATGGATGTTTATGATGTCACCGACTTCTTCAATTCGTATATACTCGTGTTACTTGGTTGACACGGTGTTGATTCAATTTCGTGGTCACCACGATGTTGTTTTGCTTTTGCCTTCGGCCATTTCTGATTTCATGAATTACGTGAATTTTTGGTCATCTTCGTCTCTGGCCATATCTGTGTTCATCCCTCTGCTATTGCATTTACTTCATTCCACTGTGCTTTTAGTCATGTTGAACTGTGTACATGCTTTATGATATTCTGGTAGCTCTCGAGTCTGTTGGTACTCTATACATTTGTTTGCACTGCTGACTGTTGCTTTTAACACATCATTTGATCTACTTGCATTTCAGTTGTACAAGATGCTGTCTTCATTTGATTGTTGTAGTTTTTGTATTGTTGAGTTGCCATATCTTTTGCTCGAGCTCTTTGCACACTGATGCATTCTAATCCTTGTTGTCAGCTTCTTGCTTGTGAAAAATAGTTGCTCATGTGCTTTTCGAATTTTCATATACACTGTGTCATTTAAAGTTTGTTGTGGTCTTTGTAATTTCACCACCTATGTGTATTAGTGTCGAGGCTACTGTTCTTGCCTTCATTGTGTATATCTCTCTGTTCATCCACTTGCATTCTGGTTTTGGTATCTTCGTTATTGAGGCTGGTGTATGTATTGTTTGGGTCTGCTCATGTTACTTGTATCACTGGTTATCTGTTATGAGTCACTTCATATATGCACTGATGCATACTGCAGCTATGTTGGCTTGTTGGCATCTGATTGCTGTGGCTTCATTTTTATTTGGGTTCGACTTTGACATTAGTTTTTGTAGTTGGTTCCTTACTTTTCAATGTTGCTTGGATATGGAACTGTTTCATGCTTGTAGTCGTAGCCTGTACACCTTCCCTGTGTTGAATCCAGCTAATAGTTCGGGTTTGACCTTGTGTGTGTGTTGTGATTTTATCTATATTTCACCTGAGTTGAATCCGATAATTTGGGTTTGACCCGTGCTTACCTGTCCCTGTAACATTATCAAGTGTATTTCGGTGTGCACGGCCTTGTGGCATGTACAGTGATACACTGTGCATGTCACATTGTTCGTGTGTGATGAATTCAAATATAAATCATGACGAACAACAAAAATAACTGAGGCAAATATTATTTACAAAAATTCACATTTTATTTTATATTTCAAAAATATTTGTTTTTCAATTTTACTGCGTTAGTGAATATTTTTGGAGATTGCTCAGATGCTGGATTCTAACTGGAATGAAGTTGAAGATAAATACGAGTGTGAGTGATATGTAGCGAGGTCAACTGTAAATGTAAAATTGTGATGTAATTGAATTTGTATCAAAGTTGTATAGTGAATAGTGAAAGCTTGAATTTGTACTATTCAAAATTGTAATAAATGTTTGTTTGAATAAAATTTCTGTTTGAATTCAAATTCTGTGTTATTTAATTTTATCTAGCAAATATTTATTTAACCTATGAAAAATAAAATAGTACATTAACAAATACATTTAAACGAATGGATGTATGTTTATTATCATCAAACAAAAATCATATAAGCGCATATTCAACAATCTCCCCCTTTTGATGATAACAAACATATATTTAAGATTTTGAATATATTAAATGAATTTGATCATTGATATGCTCTAATTGCTCCCCCTATTTAAATGCTTCCTCCTTACACAAAGCTTCCCCTACAAATATGCATACAATTAAATAATATGCAAATGAGCCTAGATGCAAATGGAAAATATTTGACCTTTGCTTGATTTTATTTGACAAAATCTTAACTTTTCTCTCCTCCTTTTGTTATCAGCAAAAGAATAATAGTGTTAGAGAAAATAGAGATAAAGTGATCGATATTAATTCAACATTAAAACTCAATTGAATATAAATATTAATTCAATAAAAATCAAACAAAAATCATAAATATTTTGTTAGGCGCATATTCCACTTTCAGAATGATGGGATTATGTCATCATATAAAACCATACAGTTGTGTCTATTTGTGGTATATTTATATCAGGAATTTGAATATCTACTAACCATGCATAACCGTTAGGACTTTTAAATGAGAGTAGTAGTATTCCAATTTTATTTTTAAAAAAAAGAACTCAAGCATCTTCTAACCACGCATAACCGTGAGGACTTTTAAATGGGATCAGAATCAACTTGTTTATTTTAAAAAATCAACTTTTGATATGCCTTCCATACATGCATAACCGTGAGGACTTTTAAATGAGCATGGAAGCACATAACAAATTCCAAGTAATTCACCCATGCATAACCGTGATGACTTTTAAATGAGACTGAATACTTTGGTATTTATTTATTATTATTATTTACTATATAATTATAATTAATTTTTTGTTATTTTAAAAAAAATGTAAAAATGAAAAACGAACGATTCCTGTTAAAAGTACCACATATCGACAAACTATATAGAATTTTGATGAGTGATGGTCGTTAGAAATATGATAGATATAGAAATGGTCATGGAATTTTTACCAACAAAATTTTTTATAACTCTTGTTTAAATTTCTAAAGAAATTTACTAATTATATCATCTCGAGTCATAATATATGATAAATATCAACACTCATCATTTTTTCAATCACTATTTATCTTTTCGATAATTATTAGGGAGTCAGATTAGTCAAAATAGTCATTTAAAATCAAATTCAAAAATAATTATGAAATTAATTTTTTAAAAATGACTAATCTGAAAATATGGTCAAAAATGATTTTCTCCAGGGGGTTTTAAAAGAAAAATTTTCTGCTATTTGAAAAAATTATTTGAAATGAAGAATATGCAGATATTTTATTTGAAAAACGATGCAGTTACTAAATGTCTCAACAAAAATCACGTTTCACTTAGTAATATTTCTATCAACTAGATTACCAGTGTAATCTGCATCTGAATTTCTCTTTCACTCAAAATTATCATCAATTGAATTTTATAGACCAAAACATGAAGTGTGCACCAAAAATTTCAAACTCAATTTTAACAGCAATTTAAATGACATTCTTTTGAATTTGAATTGTAGCCGTGTAAATTATCAGAAAACCGTGAATATAGAGTTAGCCGTATTATAACCAATTGTATTATCCAACAAAACCCTATTTTTAATCCAAACTGATATATATGAAGTAATTCAAAGAATCTAGAGAATTTTATAGTGTTGTGGCATAAGAATATAATTTGGCCAACAATGTTGAATAAGTCAGAATCATCTTCTCAGCATCTCATTATTGGCTGATTTAATTCAAAATACGGTGCAGATTATCACATTTAATATATCGTTTAAAACATACCATTACCTGTTTTACCTTTACGATATTTTTCGTCGTTGTCCATTGTGATTCCGTCACCTTTACACTAGGCTAAGGAACTTTGCTTTGTTGCTCGTTGTGTTCTCGGAACAGCCAAAAATCTAGAGAATACTGTTGTTGTTCCTTAGCCTGCCACCACACCTACACGGGAAAAGATTTATGTGACATATTTGTTTTTATAGGTCCATGGTTGTTAGTGGCAGAATATTTAGAAAAATAATTTTGTGAAGACCCAAAATTATTTATAATTGTCCCCTTCGGCAGCCAAATTTGTTTAACTTTGAGAGTTTTTATATTTGTGCCTTTTGGAACCCAAATTGGTATAGTTTTCACATGTTTGGGTTTATACCAACAATTATTGTGATCGTGTCCATATTTTTTACAGATTGTGCACATTAAATTTTCTCGATTAATCTCATTTCTAATATTTTTAGATTGATTATATCCAAGTCCTTGTCTAACTGTATTAACAGTTTGTTTCCCTAATAGCATATTCAACGATTTTTCACTTTTTGAAAATTTATCTAAAGTCGTTGGCAATTGTTGGACTTGTGTTTTGAGAGATTCATTTTCGTTCAATAATTATGTGCACTTTTTAATAGAATTTTCTCTCCTAGTATTTTCATTTTCTTTCAAAATCAGAATTTCATTTTCAAGTGATTTTATTTTAATTTCTTCATCAAATGTTGGACACTTATCACACTTAGGGATCCTACTTTGATAGGTTTTAACTAATTGGTCAAGTTGTTCATTTAATTCTATCAAAGTAACTTTTTGTGATTCAAGTTTAGCATATTTCTTTCTAAGTCGTTCAAAACAGCCATTTACTTCGTGGAAATAAATAATTAATTCAGAGTGAGTAAGTTTTGATACCTCGCTTGGCTCGTCATCGTCGCTATCAGTTATATTTCCATAAAGGCACATATCTGCTTTTTCACTCTCACTGGTAGAACTTTGATTATCTTCATCACTTGTATTCCACGTGGCTGCAAAACTTTTCCTTTTTGATTTCTTTTTAAAGTCGCGTTGATTTTGAGGACAATTGGGCTTGATGTGTCCGGGTTGGTTGCACATGTGACAGATGATCTTCCGTTCTTCAGAGTAGTCTAGTGATTTGGCTATTCTGCTTTTCGCTTTTTGAATTCGAGCTGAATTTCCATATTTGTAATTCCATATCTGTAATTCCATCTTTTGAATTTCTTTATTAATAGCTCCAATTCTGCTGCTGCATCATCATCATCATCACCATCACTTTCTGTTGTTCCTTTAAGAGCTATTGATTTCTTTCGAGTGTCACTTCCTTCACGCTTTTCCTTGAATTTCATTTCCAGCTCATAAGTGGTGAGATTTCCGATGAGTTCTTCAACTTTCATTTGTTTTAAATCTTTCGATTCTTGAATGGCAGTCACCTTTGCTTCAAATTTTCGTGGAAGGACTCTGAAGATTTTTCGGACTATCTCCAACTCTGTTTATGATTTCCAAGAGCTTTTGATTTATAAACGATATTGGAAAGTCGTCCATGCATCTCTTTAACATTTTCTTCCTTCGCCATTGTGAAGTTCTCGTATTCGCTGATTAGCATGGCAAGACGAGATTCTTTGACTTGAGATGTTCCTTCGTGAGTCACTTCTAGTGTGTGCCATATTTCCTGCGCAGTTAGACAATGTGAGACATGATTAAATTCAAATTGATCCAATGAACAGATAATAGAATTCATAGCTTTAGAATTAGTATTTTGTAATTTATTTTCTAGTTCTGTCCATTGTTCCTTTGGTTTATCTACTTCCTGATTATCTACAGTTATAGTCGGTGTTCTATAACCTGTCTCAACAATATTCCAAGCGTCAATGGTTTTCAGAAAGATTTCCATCCTATTTTTCCAATAAGCATATTCACCATTGAACATTGGTGGTTTAACTATGGATTGACCCTCAGCAAAAGCAGTACTAAAAGAAGCCATTTTAAAAATTCAAATTTTTAAAGCAAAAAATTGGTTTTGTAAAAATCAAATTTTTTAAACAAAAAAACGGCTTTTGTTCCTAGCTCTGATACCACTTGTAGGATCGATCTCACCCTAGAGGGGGGGGGGGTGAATAGGGTGATAGTATAAATTATAAAATTAATTGCGGAAGCTTATAAAATTATTTCAACACAGATCACAGAACAATAGCAGCGTAGAATAATAGCAGAATAATAAGCAAAAAGACACAGAATTTACCCAACTTCAGCAAAATCCTGCCTACGTGCCCCCAAGGTTTCTACTAGAAATTAGATAGTCAGACGCTTACACACGTAAACTCGCGACACCCGCTATCGACTAATCCTAACTCTGCGCTCAAAACCCTACCACAACTTAGCCACTGAGTTGAGAATTCTCAAGCTACGCCACGTAGCTTGTCCCCTAGTCACACGACTAGTAAATATAACAGTTTAAAATTTAAAAGTAAATTTAAAAAGCAAATTAAAAAACAAATACACAAAAACCCTAATTAAAAATAAAAAAACCCTTTTTAAAAACAAAACCGGCCCGTTCTCCTTATTCTATTCTGGCCCGTTCGACATTTAGTTGATCTTTTCCTTTTCGTGAATAATGGCGGTCGTTCCTCTTGCAAATTTAGGGCTTCGTTCTCTTCGATCCAAACTAGGGTTTTTGAAATTCGAAGCTTGCGACTGTGATTGAATTATTGACTCGGCGTTCTTTTGTCAATCGCTGGTTTCCATTGTGCACTACGACTGCTTCGAATTGATCGAATTTGAAAAGCTTCGGTATGTACTCTTTTTGCTTTTCTGTTTGTATGCTTGAATTCGATCAATTTGAGATTGCCGATGATGATTGTTTATATAGGGTTTGTAACCCTAGATTTGCGTCGTATATTCTCTATTTGACTTTGTCAACTGATATTGCTTGATTGTTGATTTTCGTATGGATGTTTATGATGTCACTGGCTTGTTCAATTCGTATATACTCGTGTTACTTGGTTGACACGGTGTTGATTCAATTTCGTGGTCACCACGATGTTGTTTTGCTTTTGACTTTGGCCATTTCTGATTTCATGAATTACGTGAATTTTTGGTCATCTTCTTCTCTGGCCATATCTGTGTTCATCCCTCTGCTATTTGCATTTACTTCATTCCACTGTGCTTTTAGTCATGTTGAACCGTGTACATGCTTTATGATATTCTGGTAGCTCTCGAGTCTGTTGGTACTCTATACATTTGTTTGCACTGCTGACTGTTGCTTTTAACACATCATTTGATCTACTTGCATTTCAGTTGTACAAGATGCTGTCTTCATTTGATTGTTGTAGTTTTTGTATTGTTGAGTTGCCATATCTTTTGCTCGAGCTCTTTGCACACTGATGCATTCTAATCCTTGCTGTCAGCTTCTTGCTTGTGAAAAATAGTTGCTCATGTGCTTGTCGAATTTTCATGTACACTGTGTCATTTAAAGCTTGTTGTGGTCTTTGTAATTTCACCACCTATGTGTACTTGTGTCGACGCTACTGTTCTTTCCTTCATTGTGTATATCTCTCTGTTCATCCACTTGCATTCTGGTTTTGGTATCTTCATTATTGAGGCTGGTTTATGTATTGTTTGGGTCTGCTCATGTTACTTGTAACACTGGTTACCTGTTTTGAGTCACTTAATATATGCACTGATGCATACTGCAGCTATGTTGGCTTGTTGGCATCTGATTGCTGTGGCTTCATTTTTATCTGGGTTCGACTTTGACATTAGTTTTTGTAGTTGGTTCCTTACTTTTCAATGTTGCTTGCATATGGAACTGTTTCATGCTTGTAGTCGTAGCCTGTACACCTGCCCTGTGTTGAATCTAGCTAATAGTTCGGGTTTGACCTTGTGCGTGTGTTGTGATTTTATCTATATTTCACCTGAGTTGAATCCAATAATTTGGGTTTGACTTGTGCTTACCTGTCGCTGTAACATTATCAAGTGTATTTCGGTGTGCACGGCCTTGTGGCATGTACAGTGATACACTGTGCATGTCACATTGTTCGTGTGTGATGAATTCAAATATAAATCATGACGAACAACCCAAATAACTGAGGCAAATATTATTTACAAAAATTCACATTTTATTTTATATTTCAAAAATATTTCTTTTTCAATTTTACTGCATTAGTGAATATTTTTGGAGATTGCTCAGATGTTGGATTCTAACTGGAATGAAGTTGAAGATAAATACGAGTGTGAGTGATATGTAGTGAGGTCAACTGTAAATGTAAAATTGTGATGTAATTGAATTTGTATCAAAGTTGTATAGTGAATAGTGAAAGCTTGAATTTGTACTATTCAAAATTGTAATAAATATTTGTTTGAATAAAATTTCTGTTTGAATTCAAATTCTGTGTTATTTAATTTTATCCAGCAAATATTTATTTAACCTATAAAAAATAAAATAGTACATTAACAAATACATTTAAACGAATGTATATATGTTTATTATCATCAAACAAAAATCATATAAGCGCATACTCAACAAGCATTTCCAAAGCATGATTGATAATGTGAAGCTCGTTAGGATGGTCAACGATGACGGTCACTTCGAATGATATCCAGAATATAAAAATGAAATTTTAAGTAATATCATAAATCTAAACTTCACAACACTACACTAGATTCCACTTTAGCATAGGGCATAGCTTATAGTTAATCTATTGTTGATCATCTGTCGAGTGTTTTTATAGAAATGGATTGAAAACATTCCAAATGTCTTATCGCTCAAGCCGTAGGTTCATCCACTTCCAAATACATTGAATCCGATGCCGAGTCAAGTTCAACTACAACTCCACATGCATAGCAAACTCCGGTAGAGCTGGCATAGCAGCCAAAAGTCTATAAGTGGAACAATAAAAGTTGGAGAATCCAGCAAAGCCAGTAGATGGGCCAGAAGTAGATCCCACATACAACGCCCTCGATGATTCCATAATTATTGATGATCATGTTGATTTTTTTCCTTAAAAATTGATGACGGATCTCTTCGGAGAATATACAATAGGCATGGAATTCCATTCGATGATGTCTTAGTCCCATCTTATAATCAAAGAGCTCATAATCCCTTAAAGGGTTATATTGCCTACAACAGATATATGTGTTTGGTTGGTTGCGTCCCACCGCTCAACTAATTCATCCATCAGTTTGAAATTGCATGAGGCTGGCTCCAACACAGTTGCATTCGAACGATTATGCCTCCCTTCTCGACAAATACCTTTTTTCGCTGAACACTTACAATGAGCGTCCAATGATGAGGAAATTCAATACATATATAGCTTCAGGAGCCAAAGAGAAAGTTCGTCTTTGACCTACTTTGAACCGACCAAGTGTTGTAGAGTAGTCTCTGGCACATTGAACAAGTTGAACTATTTCAAAAACGAGTGGTTCTATACCCGTTATCTGCCCAGATTCGCATGTAGAAAGCTATTTGGACGTAAATCCCATTCCATGTGCATTATATGAATTTGCCTTATAGTCCGCAGACTTAACTCATATCTTGTTTTTCTATAAAGATGTTCCAATGGCGCCCAATAACACAACACTTTAAAACGCCATTAATGCTTTTATGGTCGTTCCAGTTGAAGATTGGGATATCAGCCTGTAAAAATTAGAATCTTCTTGCCCACTATTTGTTGGAAACGGACTGTAGTACTAGTATAATTCAAGTGGTTGCTAGTGATGACGATAATGACGATGATGATGATGATCGCATCTCGCTTGGAGGAGGAAATAATGATCCAGTTGTGTTCCCAGTCCCAAGTCCCAAGGCTGGAGTTGAAGAAAATGTTGAGCAAGTACAAGAGAACACCGAGGAAGGCAAGAAATAGGTAAGAATGGTAAAGCTGTTAATAATGACATTGATGTGGGCCACAAGTCTCAGACCGAACAACCCAAAAATGACCAACAGTCTACTCCAAAAAATTAATTTGTTGTGAAGATCTACAAGACACGGACTCCTACACGGCCTCCACCAGTCATAACTGTAGAAAAGGCACCTTCTTTTCCATCAACAGGCATATTTGCTAGCTTAGCGCCAATTCCTACTGAGTTTGGCTCCTTCGATGTCACCAACATTTGTGTCGAGGGCATCAATTTCCATATTTTCTTTGATAAGGACACAATCCCTGCCAGTGTGGGACAGATCACTCCTATGAGCAATGGTCCTATAACAGTCCATCGAGGGGATACTAGGACACTCATGCACATGTGCACTTCATAACACTCATACTTGACTTTTGTCTCTGCTCATTAGATTTAACTTCTTCTTATTTTATTTGCACGATCCATGGAGAAAATAAAATATATACACCAATCTGTGGAGGATAATACAACTCGGTAGCGGAAATGATATCCAAGTGCTTACCATCAAGGCAGCGGCCGAAAATCAGACTCCAGCCACCAATCTGATCGTGATAGAGGTAGTCGCGATAGAGATGATCGGGACAGAGATAGCCATAGCAGAGTTACCCATCATGTGACTTTGGCTCCAAATATCACTCTAGGTCCAGGTCTTCTCCTCCAAAGGACTTGGATAAGCACTTGGATCATCGCGATGACATCCCGCCAGGCGGCACATCTCGTGTTCCACATCTAGCTTTTGTTCCCGCTCCACAGTTGACCTATGTCCATCGCAATCAATCTTTTGACCATGGGGACCAAAATAGTGGTTCTGAAACTTCTCATCGCAGACCTGGCAAAGAAACTGCTAAAGTTCTGGTTGGTTCGATGGAGCAAGAACTTGCACTTGACGCTCGAATGGTTGAGTTGAAGGAACAATTCCTAAATATTTTCTTTGATTGACTCAAGTTCGTGCCCAACTTAAAGAGAATTATGTATAAAGTCCAAGAAATGACCATTGCTTACATGATTAATGTTTATAATCAATACAATGAATGGTCACGAATAGTTGAAAAAATCTCCAAGGTCTCGAGGAAAAGGTAGCTCAAAATTGAAAATCAGAAAATCATCGAGCCCGACAACAAAAGAATGATAGCTCATCTTGATGTTGAGGTTGAAAAACTATGGAAATCTCATGTCGAAGCTAAGAAGAAGGCTGAGGATGCTGTCAAGGCAATTGAAGATGAGAGTGCCAAGCATCAAGATGAGACGAAAAAGCGTTCCATCAGAACCATGATCTGGTGTTAGAGAGAGATGTCGTGAACATGAGTGTAACTAAAATTAAGACCAAGGTTGATTGTAATATAAAGGAAAAGGATTAACCACTCCAACAAGCTCAGGATTACTATGCAAGATGCTCAATGCTAAGGTAGAGAGGGACAAGGCAGTCAAACGTGCTAAGGATGTAGATAACTTGTCAAGAGGGAGGTTAATGTTGTAGAGCAGTGGATGATGGAGATGTTTGAATCAGGGCTCATCTAATATGTTGCCAATGTTCTCATGTTCCACAACGTGGATTGGCATGGTGATGATTATCCTAGGGTTCTGGGCCTGGCTTGGGAATAGATTATCTCAGAGGAGATAGCATTCTTGAAAGTTAGCGAGGTGGACCTTGCTCAGCTGAAGACAGAGGTATTGATAAACGACAAGCCTAGTGTGCTGAGAAATGGTGAGCTTAATCTTTATCCAAAGCAAGCCGAACTGCATAGAAAAACTTGGGCGAAGACTTAGGCTAGCATCCAAACACCTAGGTCCCAAGATGCTCCAGATTCATGTTCTGATCTAGGGTATGATCTAGAGAATCTCCAGATGCATAAGCCTACTATCCTTCTCCCATCTTGGTGGGAAATTCTGGTGGCACTCCAGCCTACACAGAACCCTAAACAGAAGAAGGTATCTCATTGACTTCCCTTGTGTTTCAGAGGGTTGATGTGTCACTGATCGATGTCACTAATCTATATTTTTCAGTCTCTCGAGTTTCGGGTCAGGCGCAAATTGTCCCGCTTCTCGATAAGGACTCTTAGTCGGATAAGAAGTACCTATGACAGAATCAGTAACTGCTACAACTTCAATAACGATCCTAGTCATCCTGGTTGAAGAGACTTCCGGCCTTGACGAGCAAATTATTGATGCTTTACTAGATGAGGGGATTGGTGGAACCCAAAGTGCTCGGACCGATGATGGTGTTATTATCATTGGTGTATCCTAATCCATATCGGGCCACACCTTGAGTTCGACTGAGCAGGAGCTAGACTTAGCCAAAAAGGTCAAGTTAGAAAAATAGAGGTCTGTCCTCCACATCTGTCCATATCCCTGCCCGGTCAGTCTTTCTATGTTCCAGCATCTATTCCACCACCTAGGATCACTCAAAGTATGCCTACTAGATCATCGTAGAGCACTCTATCCATGGGCAAAAGAAGTGGGGAAAGAGTAAGGAAACAGCCAGAAGGATCCAGTATGCCTTCTTCTGCAGAGATAAGAGAAAGGGAAGAAAGAAGAGGCCCAAAAAATGATTGTCCGTTTCTTTGCGCCTTTTGGTTATATAGCAGTATTTAGGCTTTTCTTAGTTGCCTGCTTTTGCTTTGCTTGCTGATGTAGCGAAATTCGGCCCCCACCTTTTCTTTTCTTTGTTTAAGCATAAATAAACTTGTACTTTTCTTTCCAGGTTCCATTATGAATGTTGATTACAAAGGTTTTTGTTTCATCAGATCTTTGTGTCTATTTTCCTAAGTTATTTTAGAAATGCACTTTCTTTTTAATGCGCGTGTGATCCATTCCTTTTATGATTATTATCGGACTAAATCCTTAGCCCATTCTGTAATTTACCTTCCTTTCATCATTTTTGTGAATGTAAAGTAAACGCTGAAGTGCCGAACTATGGGCATTAGTTGAGGCTTACTACTTAGAACAATGGTCCGATCATCCTTTTCCAGGATGACGATATCTGATTGTGTCGAACTCCAGGCGCTGGTTTTAATTATCCACTGAAGATCGTTGTCCATACATCCTCATCCAGGATGTTTATTTCCAATCGTGCCTAACTCCAGGTGTTGATTCAAAGTTCATAAGTAAGATCCTACCTTACACCGGGTATAGACCTTTCGTTCTGCCTACTCTAGGAAAAATGTTGAGGATTTGATGGTCTTATCACATGCACTCTGGTTTATAATCATGCCTCCAATCCGAGGATAAGAGCGAGTCAATGGTTGTATCACGTTCGTTCTGATTTAGACTCCTACCGCACATCAAGGGTAATAGTTAGCGAATGAATGGTCGTGTCACGTTCATTTTAGGTTTATACTCCTGCCTCCACATCAAGAGTGAGAGTTAGTATGAGCGATCATGTCACATCGGGTTTGAGTTTACACTTTTTCCTGTAATCTAAGGACAAGAGTTGGCTGATGGATGGTCGGGTAACGTCCATTTAGTTTATACTCCTTCTCCTACTCGGAGGACAAGAGTTGGCTAGTACCTATCTCCAATTAAGAAAAATTCAAGGGTCCAATCATGAACCATAGAACTTATGGTTAGCACCTATCTCCGGGTACCTGCACACCTTCACTATTCACATGCAGATTCATTCGACTTGGTCAAGTCACAATTCTTAAGCAATACAAAGAAAGATCCGAGAAGCCAATTATTGAAAATAGGGAATGACAAATTCTATCTTATTGCACGATTTTTATCAATTATGTACCAATTTATTTCTAAGTGAAATAGCATTGTAGGTGCTCATAATTCCACGTCCTCGGGAGTGAAATCTCATTGATCATTGCAAGCCTAAAAGTTTCATCTCCAAGCTTCTGTTCTATTACGTATGGACCTTCCTATGTCGGGCCTGAATTTCCAAGGCCTGGGAAGATTCATTTAAGAATTAGGTCACGGATTTCGAAGTTCTGATTCCGTATTTTAGTGTTGAAATATCAGGCGACTTGGTTTCGGTGTGCAGTTGCCCTTAACTCAGTTTCCCTATGCTTCTCATCGATCATATCAAGAGACTCCAGCAAGAGACGTTCATTAGTCTGTGGATTGTAGTGAGTCACTCGATGAGAAGTTATTTCCAGTTCAACCGAAATCATAACCAATGATCCATAGGATAGGGCAAATGGAGAACGACCAGTTGCTAACTTCGGTCATTCGATATGCCCAATGTACTAGTGGAAGTTCACCAACCTGCTTCCCCTTAGCCTTTACCAATCACTTCTTAAGATTTAATAATCTTCTTTGTAGGTCCAACCCATCCATTCCTTTTTGGGTGTGTCACCGCAGCAAATCTTTTCTCTATGTGATGTCCGCAGTAGAAATTCTAAAACCCAATAATGATGAATTGGGTTCCGTTATCGGTAACGATCGCCTATGGAACTCCAAAACGATAGTTAAATTTCCTTAGCTTTCTGTCTCTTCTTCTCTACTCGAATGATGAAGAACATTTAGACTCTGAGCTGAAATCCCTCCTACTCCTTCCAAGGCTATTCCGAGTTAACTCATTCAACATCCTTAAGCTCAACTGCATCGTTTGATTCATCTCATTGTGACTAGCCTGGAATCTATCTTCCATTTGCTTTATCATCCTATCTATCTCTATTATGGTCATGACTTTAGTTGGATTCTGGATCTTTGGTTGCTCTAGTTGAGCAGCATCATCCACATGCTGAGCATTCTGGTTCTTAGCTTCAGTAGTGGCTCTGGAATTGGTAGAACATTCTCTTCATGATCGGACCATTGCAAGTGCTTCTCTTCGAATATTGAAAATCTGAATAGTAGAAAGTAAGATAGGAAAATTGGATCTGTCTCCTGGAATTAAGAAATCCAATAGTAGATTAAGGACCAAAGTAGCCAGAGAATACAAGTTTTCAGTGAAAGCACCAAAATGTTTGAACCAAAAATGGCACAAACACCCAATAGATTAAGTGGATAATGGAAAATGAAGAAATAAAATTGAAAAATAATTAAGAAAGAGCACACAATAGTTTATAATGGTTCGAAAAATTAAGATCTACGTCCATTTAATGATTTTATTGCTTATATTCTGACTTAGAGGAATATGTTCTTATGGATCGGTAAAACTCCGACTATGACTACAATAAATTATGCGAATGAAGTACAAGAGCCAAAAGATCCTGAAAAATGATCCATGCCCTACTATTTATAGAGGTAGAGAGCCTAAAATCTCACGCAAAAGATTTCCACATTGTTTTCCATGCAATAGACTGTTTCTCCACCAATGCAGGACACCACCTCGTCAGCTTATACGGGTCAATATGACTCCAAGGGCTTGGATCGGTACAATTTCGAAGGATGGCTAATCTAGTCACCTTGAAATATTTGTTTTGGTTCGTCCTATTCTTAGCTTTTTGATTCCATAGTTGTTTGAACCAATGTTAGCTTGTTTCCAAGTACAAATGATGGATCCGTGGAAGAACAAAGTTGTCGATTCTGTTGATTATGCAAGTATATGATTTTTGTTTGATGATAATAAACATATATATATATTCATTTAAATTTATTTATTATTGTACTATTTTATTTTCACATAATTAAATAAATATTTGCTAAATAAAATAAAAATAACATAGAATTTAATTTCAAATAATCATATTCAAACAAATTTTTTATTACAATTTTGAATAGTACAAATTTGGATACTCACTATATATATATACAATCTTTGATTACAATACAATTTTGATTACATCACAATATAACAATTACATTTGCGCCTCACTACATATCACTCATTTGCTCATATTTTCTTCAACTCTATTCCAGCTTGAATCCAGCATTTAAGTTATCTGCAAAATACACAGTGACGTAGTAAAATTGGAAAGGAAATATTTTTGCACTGCAAAATAAAATGTGTTTTGAAAATATTATTTGCCTCAGTTATTTGGGTTATTCATCATCGTTTAATTATGAATTCATCAAACATGAACAACTTGTGACATGCACAGTGTATCACTGTACATGCCATCAGGCCATGCACACCAATATACACTTCACAAAATTATGGGGACAGGTGAGCACAAGGTCAAACCCAATCCAAAGCCGGGTTCAACTCAAGTGCAATACAAATAAAGCCACGACAGGAGCATAAGGTCAAACCCGAGCTATAAGCTGGATTCAACTCAGGTGCAATACGAAAAACAAATCCAGATGTAAGTGTACACATGAAGCCAGCAAAAACAGAGGCTAGACAGTCCAACTAGACTCGAGTACACATGAATACATAGTGAACCAGTGGACTGTACTCAGACTCAAGGAAATATGAAATAGAAAAATGATCAGACCGTAAATGAATTCAAATATCAAGTGCATCAGTACATAAGCACATTCGTACTCATTGAAGACCAAAGAATTAAGTGCAACTGGCAAGGTCCAATGCAGACTCAAGTAAACATACACCTGAACACAAATCCAATAGTAAAAGCTATAGTTCAAACCAAAGCATGCACCAGTTCAATATGCTGTGCACAAGAACCAAGGTCAGAGGTGACATCAATGTACATGTCGACCAAGCAGCAAACAAGAATCGAGCTAACAATTAACATGAAGTCTCAACAAAATATACACATGAAGGAAACTCAAATTGCACCAGATCAGTCAACATGAAAACAGCAGCTCGAATGAGCAAATGAACTCAAATACACAAGAATCTAATGTGCAACTTCAAGTTCACATATATGACAAAATTGCAGACAAGTTCATACATGAAACAGGGATAATAATGGTGCACATGCATTCATAGTTCAAAACTACTCCAAACAAAGATGTACATAATGAAACCACATATATACATACATCAATGTACGTATACAAGTGGAAGTGATACTGCAGCTACAAGTTGAACACATATGGTCAGACACAAGAACAATGAATCAAAAACAGTAGCAAGTCCATCCAAACTAAGTCAAAGACAACTGCAGTTCAATATCGAACAAATACGAAAGGTCACACTGCACCAGGAATGACACAAATGTACAAAATCAAATGAAAACTACAACAGAGGCATACAAAAACTAAGTGAAGGCATGGAGGCTACACAGTAGTGGAAAGAGCAGTGCGAACCAACCCAGACTAATATCACACAACAACTATATACTTATGCATAAGCACATGAACTCAACAAAGCCTCAAATTTCACTCGAACCAGAATGGACTCAACCACAACACAGTTGTGGTTCATGAAAGTTCAATGTGAAGTGTAGACACAAATCAAAGCCATGGTCACATATTAATAAGAGCGGTTTGCAAATTGATCAAGCCGAAGAAGCCAACACAAAAATGGTAACAGTGTCATAATGTACAAGTGATTGTAACAGCAGTTTCAAATTAGCAAATTCAAAGCCGCGATGACCAAGAAAACATCGTCAAAGCAATTCAAAGCCGTGATAATCAAGTAAACATAGGATATACGAATTGAACAAGTCAGTACAAATCACAAGCTTTCAAGTAATAATCAGTAGCCGAGAAAAATTAACAGACGATATTGTATGAACGAAAATCAAGGGGTTCGAACCCACTATAAAACCCAATCATCATCGGCCTGAAACAATCATCGAGTTCACAAATCAATCAGAAAAGCAAAATGGAAATTACATATCAAATTCGTATCGAACTCGACGAAATTGAATCAATCGTGTGCAAATCGAAGAACTGATTAATTGACGAAGCAATCGACTCTAAACAATTATTCAATTGATCAACTTGTATCGGCAGTATTCAATTTCCAAAAAAATTAATTTTACTAAGAGGAATAAATGAGCAGAAGAACGCAGCCATTCTTTTTAGCACAAAGGATACAAGGCCATGCCTAAGAAATAAAGAGATAAAGGGATATTTTAGGCCGACCTTTATAATTGGGCTTTAATTTTTAAATTAGAGTTTTGTCTTTTAAATTGTTTTTAAATTTGTATTTTGACTTTTGAACTTGTAAATTGTAGTCGTGTGACTATGTGACGAACAATAGTGGTGTAGTTTGAGAATTCGCAACTCAGTGGCGGAGTTGTGGTAGGGTTTTAAGCATAGAGTTAGGTTAGTCGATAGCGGGTGTCACGAGTTTACGCGTGTAAGCATCTGACTACATAACTTCTAGTAGAAACCTTAAGGGTAGCACGCAGACAGGGTTTTTCCAAAGCTAGGTAAATCTAATGTGTTCTATTTTGTGTTTTTAATATTCTATTATTATCTGTGCTGCTATTATTCTGCTATTATCAGTACTGCAATTATTTTATATACTTCTACATTAAATTGTTATAATTGATAGTATCACCCCATTCACCCCCTCCCTCTAGGGTGAAATTGATCCTACAAGTGGTATCATAGCTAGGAATAGAAGTCAATTGTTGTTTTGAAAATTTGATTTTTCAGAAATCAATTTTTGGTTTGAAAATTTGAATTTTTAAAATGGCTTCCTTTAATAATTCTTTTGCAAAGGGTCAGTCCATAGTTAGACGACCAATGTTCAATGGTGAATGCGCTTATTGGAAAAATAGAATGATTTTTTTTTTAAAAGCCATTGATGCTTGGAATATAGTTGAGATAGGTTATAGAGCACCAATCATAGTTGTAGATAATTAGGAAATAGATAAACCGATGGATCAATGGACAAATCTAGAAAATAGACTACAGAATGCTAACGCTAAATCCATGAATTCTTTTATTTGTTCATTGGTTCAAATTGAATTTAATCGTGTCTCACATTGTCTAACTACACAGGAAATATGGAACGCACTTGAAGTGACTCTCAAAGGAACATCTCAAGTCAAGGAATCTCGCCTTGCCATGCTGAGTAGCGAATATGAGAATTTCATAATGGCCAAGGAAGAAAATGTCAAAGAGACGTACGGACGACTTTTCAATATCGTATACAAATCAAAAGCTCTTGGAAAATCATACACAGAATTGAAAATAGTCCGAAAAATCCTTAGAGTCCTTCTACGAACTTTTGAAGCGAAAGTTACAACCATTCAAGAATCAAAAGATTTGAAACAAACCAAAGTTTAAGAACTCATCGGAAATCGAACCACTTACGAGCTAGAAAAGAAATTCAAGGAAGAACGCGAAGGAGGTGATACTCGAAAGAAATCGACAGCTCTTAATGGTACAACTGAAAATGAAGACGATGACGACGATGATGGAGCAGTTGAGCTGGCACTGATAAAGAAATTCAAAAGGTGGAATCGCAGATATGGAAATCCATCTCTAAATCGACAATTGAAAAGCATAATAGTTAAAGTTCCAGACAATCCAGAAGAGCGGGAGATCATCTGTCAAAAGTGCAATAAATCTAACCACATCAAGCCCAATTGTCCTCAGAATCGATGAAGGAAATCGAATAGGATAAGTTTTGCAGCCGTTTGGGATGAAACCGATAAAGATGATAAAAGGAGTGGCAGCGAGAGCAAAAAAGCAAATATGCCCTTTCAAGGTGATATAACTGGCAGTGACGGTGACGAGCCAAGCAAGGTACCAAAACTTACTCATTCATTGTTGCTTATATATTTTCACGAAGTAAATGGCTGTTTCGAATGACGTAGGGAGAAATACGCTAAAATTGAATCACAAAGAGATACTTTGATAGATTTAAATAAACAACTTGATCAATTGGTTAAAAACTATCAAAGCAAGATCCTTAAGTGTCATAAGAGTTCACCACTCGAAGAAGAAATTAAAAAATTAAATTAAATCGCTTGAAAATGAAATTCTGATTTTAAAAGAAAGTGAAAATACGAGGAGAGAGAATTCAATTAAAAAGTGCACACAATTATTAAATGAAAATGAATATCTCAATACACAAGTCCAACAACTTTCTACGACTTTAGGAAAATTTTCAAAAAGTGAAAGATCATTAAATATGCTATTAGGCAAACAAACTGTTAATACATATAGACAAGGACTTGATTATAATCAATGTGAACTTGTTAGAAGCAAAATTAATCAAGTCAAATCTAAGCGCACAATTTGTAGAAAAACTGAACACAATCAGAATATTTGCTGGTATAGACCCAAACACATGAAATAATTCCAATATGGGTTCCAAAAGGCACGAATACAAAATCCCTTAAAGTCAATCAAATCTGGGTGCCAAAATGAACAAATATAAATAGTTTTGGATCTCCAGAAACATATTTTTCAAAATCATTTGTCACTAATAAACATGGACCTATAAATACAAATAATTCACAAAAACCTTTTATCGTGTAGGTGTTGTGGCGGGCTAAGGAACAACAACAGTGTTACCTGGATTCTGCCTGTTTCAGGCATACAACGGACGACAAATTAAAGTTCCTTAGCCTAGTACAAAGGTGGAAGAATCACAATGAATGACAAATGAAAAATTATTGTAAAGGTAAAAGAGGTAACAGTATACCATTTTTGAATGATATATTAAATATAAAAATATGCACCATAATCTGAATTAAATCAGCCAGTTATGTGATAAGGAAATAAATGATGATTTTGATTTTGACCTTTTCAAATTGTTTTCCAATTATATTTTTATGCCAAGAACATTATAGGTAAATCTATAATCTCTGGACTAGTTCATATAAATTTATTTGAACTAATGATGTTGTTTTATTGATTGATGATTACTCTTGATACACATGGATATATTTGTTTCTGGATCTGACATTATGGTCACTGTTTGTTTATTTGCATGGTTTCAACTCAAATTCAAAAGAAATTAATCCAAAAGCTATTAAATGATTTTAAGATATTTTGTTGTACACGTCACGGTCTAGTCTATAATAATCAAACTAATGATAATCCTGGGTCAAAAGAAAATTCAGATGCAGATTACACGGGTAATTAGTTGATTGAAAAATTACTAGTGAAACGTGATTTATGTTGAGACATTCAGTAATTACATCGCTTTCAAAGAAAATATCTGCATATTTTTCATTTCAAATGATTTTCAAATAGCAGACATTTTTCTTTTATAAAACCCCTTTCAGAAAATAGTTTTTGTTGACCTTGTTTCAGATTAGTTATTTTAGAAAATTTGATTTTATAATTATTTTTGAACTTGATCTTAAATGACTACATTAACTAATTTGACTCCATACTGATTATCGAAAAGATATAATAATGATTGAAAAAGTGATGAGCGTTGATAATGATCATATGTTATAACTTGAGACGGTATACTTAGTAAATTTCTTGAGAAATTTAAATAGGAGTTATAAATACTTTTAGTTGGTAAAATTCCATGACCATTTCTATTTCTATCATATTTTTATCGACCATCTCTCATCAAAGTCCAATATAGTATGTCAATATATGGTATTTTAAATGGGAAATCATTCTTTTTTTCAATATATTATATTTTTAGCAATAAAAACATCCAAAGTATTCGCTCTCACTTAAAAGTCCTCAAGGTTATGCATGGGAGAATTACTTGGAATTTTTGATTATGTGCTTCCATACTCATTTAAAAGTACTCACGATTATGCATGTATGGAACGCATATCAATATTGGTTAACTAAATAGACAAGATGATTCTAATCCCATTTAAAAGTCCTCACAGTTATGCGCGGTTAGAAGACTTGAATTCATTTTTTTTATAGAAATTTGAAATACTACTAATCTCATTTAAAAGTCCTAACGGTTATGCATAGTCGGTAGATATTCAAATCCCCGATATAAATATACCATAAATAGACACAACTATATTGTTTTATAAGATGACATCATCCCTATCATTTTAAAGCGGAATATGCACCTAACGTAATATTTATAATTTTTGTCTAATTTTTTATTGGAATTTAATATTTATGCTCGATTGGGTATTATATTGTATCAATATCTATCACTATATCCTTATTTTTCTAACACTATTACTCTTTTGTTGATAACAAAATGGGGAGAGAAAAGTTAAGATTTGGTAAATAAAGGCAAATAAATGTCAAATACTTTATTTTGTATTTTCTATTTGCGTCTGGGCTCACATGCATATTTTTATTTCTTTTCATGCATATATGAAGGGGGAGCTTTGTGTAGAGAGGGAGCATTCAAATAGGGAGAGCAAATTGAATAATCGAATACATTTAATAAATTCAAAGTTTTAAATATATGTTTATTATCATCAAAATAGGGAGATTGTTGAATATGCAAGTATATGATTTTTGTTTGATGATAATAAACATATATATATATATATATATATATATATATTCATCTAAATGTATTTGTTATTGTACTATTTTTATTTTCACATAATTAAATAAATATTTTTTGAATAAAATAAATAACACAGAAATTAATTTCAAACAAATATTTTATTCAAATAAATATTTTATTACAATTTTGAATAGTAAAAATTTGGGCTCTCACTATATATATACAACCTTTGATTACAATACAATTTTGATTACATCGCAATTTAACATTTACAGTTGCGCCTCACTACATATCACTCATTCACTCGTATTTATCTTCAACTCTATTCCAGCTTGAATCTAGCATTTGAATTATCTGCAAAATACCTAATGACGCGGTAAAATTGAAAAGGAAATATTTTTGCACTGTAAAATAAAACGTGTTTAAAATTATTATTTGCTTCAGTTATTTGGGTTGTTCGTCATCATTTAATTTTTAATTCATCAAACACGAACAACTTGTAACATGCATAATGTATCACTGTACATGCCACAAGGTCATGCACACCGATATACACTTGACAAAATTATAGGGACAAGTGAGCACAAGGTCAAACCCAATCAAAAGTCAGGTTCAACTCAAGTGCAATACAAATAAAGTCACGACACGAGCACAAGGCCAAACCCGAGCTATAAGCTAGATTCAACTTAGGTGAAATATGAAAAACAAATCCAGATGAAAGTGCACACATGAAGCTTGTAAAAACAGAGGCTAGACAGTCCAACTAGACTCGAGTACACATGAATACATCGTGAACCAGTGGACTGTACTCAGACTCAAGGAAATATGAAACAGTAAAATTATCAAACCATGAATTTAAATATCAAGTGCATCAATACACAAGCTGATTCAGACTCATTGAAAACCAAAGAATCAAGTGCAACTAGCAAGGTCCAATGTAGACTCAAGTAAACAAACACCTGAACACCAATGCAATAGTAAACGCCGTAGTTTAAACCAAGCATGCACCAGTTCAATATGCCATGCACAAGAACCAAGATCAGAGGTGACATCAATGTACATGTCGACTAGGCAACAAACAAGAATCGAGCTAACAGTTAACATGGAGTCTCAACAAAATATACACATGAAGGAAACTCAAACTGCACCAGATCAGTCAAGATGAAAACAGTAGCTCGAATGAGCAAATGAACTCAAATACACAAGACTCTAATGTACAAATTCAAGTTCATATATATGACATAATTGCAGACAAGTTTAGACATGAAATAGGGATAACAGTGGTGCACATGCATTCATAGTTCAAAACTACTCCAGATAGAGATGCACATAATGAAACCACATATATACATACATAAATGTACGTATACAAGTGGAAATGATATTGCAGCTACAAATTCAACACATATGGTAAGACACAAGAACAATGAATCAAAAACAGTAGAAAGTTCATCCAAACCAAGTAAAAGACAACTGCAGTTCAATATCGAACAAATACCAAAAGTCACACTGCACCATGAATGACACAAATGTACAAAACCAAACGCAAACCACAATACCGGCATACAACAATCAAGTGAAGGCATGGAGGCTAGACGGTAGTGGACAGAGCAGTGTACAGCAGCCCAGACTAATATCACACAACAACTATATACATATACATAAGCATATGAACTCAACAAAACCTCAAATTCACTCGAACCAGAATGGACTCAACCACAATACAGTTGTGGCTCATGAAAGTTCAATGTGAAGTGTAGACACAAATCAAAGCCATGGTCACATATTAATAATCTGAGCAGTTTGCAAATTGACCAAGCCGAAGTAGTCAACATAAAAATGGTAACACTGTCATAATGTACAAGTGATTGTAACAGCGGTTTCAAATCAGCAAATTCATAGCCTTGATGACCAAGAAAACATCATCAAAGCAATTCAAAGCCGTGATAATCAAGTAAACACAGGATATACGAATTGAACAAGTCAGTACAAATAAAAAGCATTCATGTAATAATCAGTGGTCGAGAAAAATTATCAGACGATATTGTACAAACAAAAATCAAGGGTTCAAACCCTATATGAAACCCAATCATCATCAGCCTAAAACAAGCATCGAGTTCAAGCAAATCAATCAGAAAAGAAAAAAGGAAATTACATACCAAAGTCATATCGAACTCGACGAAATTGAATCAGTCGCGTGCAAATCGAAGAACTAATCAATTGACGAAGCAGTCGACTCTAAACAATTATTTGATTGATCAACTTGTATCAGCAGTATTCAATTTCCAAATGCCCTAATTTTATTAAGAGGAACAAACAAGCAGAAGAACGTAGCCATTCTTTTTAGCACAAAGGATACAAGGCCAGGCCGAAGAAATAAAGAGATAAAGGGATTTTTTTTCTATATTTTGGGTCGGCCTTTACAATTAGGATTTAATTTTTAAATTAGAGTTTTGTCGTTTAAATTGTTTTTCAAATTGTAATTTCTCTTCTAAACTTTTTTAAATTCTAGTCGTGTGACTAGGGGACGAACTACGGTGGTGTAGTTTGAGAATTCGCAACTCAGTGGCTGAGTTGTGGTAGGGTTTTGACCGTAGAGTTAGGTTATTCGATATCGGGTGTCATGTGTTTACGTGTGTAAACGTCTGACTACTCAATTTCTAGTAGAAACCTTGGGGACGTAGGTAGGGTTTTTCTGAAGCTGGGTAAATATGTGTGTTCTATTTTCTGTTTTTAATATTCTGCTATTATCTGTGCTGCTATTATTCTGCTATTATCAGTTGTAGCGATAAGAATTCTCGCGTTCGAAAATTGACATCCATACTTTACATCGTATTCGACCGTTCGAATCCGAGTCGTCGGAGCTTATAACACAATTAAGTAAACAACACAGCAGAAAAAAAAAGAATAATATATTGATATACAACATTGATACAATATCTGATATAATAGATATCAATATACATCATATATATGATACAATATAATAGCAGCGGAAAGGAAAAATAGATAACACCAGCAGCGGAACTAATAACTCTAAGATAGTCTTCAAGAGAGAACTCCAGCAGCAGTAGCTCGATCCAACATCACGATGCACAAAGACAAGCAAGCGCAGTCCATATCCAAATACTGAATTAGCTCCAAATAATCTACTAAACTTGACTATCTGAACAACCCAACTCTAAACTGCCCGTGTGGAAAAATTGTGGGCACCTAGAGTTAAGGAAAGAAACAATAAACTCCAGGTCAGTCGTGGGACTGGTACGAGTAACAAAATAGTTTATCTTTAAAAAAAACAAAGCAATATTTTAAATTAGATTCGCAATGCTTTTAGAAAATGAGACTACCATAAGGCCTCTCGCGCACACACACAAGCAAACGTAGAATCGGAGGAGATTTCTCCTTATGATAGTCAAAAATGCTTCATACGCAAATTTATTTGATATTATTAACATAAGTGCAAAGTGCAGAAAGCATTTCGAAAGTATAATATAAATCTTAGCCAACATACGAACATTATCATATACCTACTATAGCTACCATGTTCAATAGCAGGTTACCGCCACATTCCATGGCAGGTTATATAACTAAAACCGTACAGGGCTCGTATTGTTTCTTTGGATTTCCAACAAATGGTCAGGCCAAGGAACTTCCCATTTCCACATGGGTACGCCTCTGGAAGGACGTCCCGAGAACCTAGCCGGATCTCTGCCAAGACAAGGCCAGGTTACCCCTAACTAGGTAACTACTAACACGAGCATGCCATCCCCTGGTCGTAAACAACCTTTATCTGAAGATCCTCAATACCAACAACCACAAAGTAATAAATTTTGCAGCAACAACATAAGTTAAGTATCTGGGCTCCATACCATGATACCACCTCTATCCAGAAGGAAATGAACATACCCTCAGGGGCGCTGTCCCCAAATGCTGCATTCCCCTTGTTTTGACCATTACCGGGTTGTGAGGTTCGACGAAGTCTCGTCCACAAAGCTACGCTTTTCACAAAAACCACGCTTTGTTCAACAAATAATCAGCAGCACTCAGCATGCCACATTACCAAGTTGGGAATATATTGCTGATAACCTTCAACTACATAACCTCTGAGCTCGTATGTCTAAGAGAAGGGTGTTAAGCTAAGAGAACAAATTCTCTGCCACCAATAGAAATGTATTTGAAAGAAATCTGCTTTATATCTCAAATTGTAATGTCAGACATACAATCCATACAAGTCTGTTCTGGGTTCGAACAGAACTTAAGGCACTTCCGAAGAAGCCCTTGCAAATCCGGATAATCCCTAATCACGTTCGGTCTTCCCATCACATATGGAGTCTCTATACCGGGGACCAGTCGGCGCAAAGACATTCGACGAGTTATCTTTTCGCTTTCGAAAATATCTGGTCTTCACAACCGGTCTTCAAATGCTATCCATAACGTTGTATCACATATTCAGAATGGGTTATACGACACAAAGGTCCTCTCTCGGCTAAACCGAACAGTGAGCGCAATATTTACAAGAACCATATGGATATTGGGGTCTCAGTTAAGTCACAACTTATTACCCAATTTTTTTCTTCCAAATGGTTTAAACAAATTACCATTTCAAATCTTTTAAACAAAAAGATTCATTTCACTAAGCTCACCCAGTTTCACAAAGATCCAGTTCTCATTTTAATTGCATTAACTCGTTAAATCTATAAATCAAAGATTTAACTTATAGCATTCAAACAGTTTCCTTAACTTGGAAAATCATTTTTTTTTCTTTCTTAACTTGAAATCCCTTTTGCACAAATCGGAAGTTTATTACTTATGTGAAAGCTTTTATTATTTGAAAACAAATAGTTTTCATTTCAGAAAGATCCAATTGTATTTACACGAGTTAAAGCACTTGAATTAAATTCAAATTCCCAAATCAATATATATTAAAAAAATGGTTTAACTCATATATAACTAGTATAAAATCTTTAATCCCTAGTTTTAAATCATAGAATTCAATTTCAAATTTTTTGAATTTAAGTTTAAATCAAACTATTTAAAATTTCAAAACACAATCAATTCATTCAAAATAAACTTTATCTTTGAAACTCCATTTCAAAAGCTTTTCACTTTAAAACCCAATCCACTTCCAAAACTATTTGGATTTAAATGTTCAATTTTTAAACTATTTCAAAATCTGTGACTTAATCGATTTCCTCGTGAAATCCATATTTGTGTGTATATAAGTGTGGTCCAGGGGTTTAACACAATAGTGCAACATCATTCAATCATCAAAGATTCAAATACAGAAATATAGTTGATAAGCGATATAAACTATAATGCTTATCGTCCATTCACAGATTCATAGATAATATACAAATGTAAATAAATGAATAATTATACACAGCTCAATCCACAGAACAAAATATCATATATTAGATAGGACAATCAATTTAAGGCATCTCATACAATACAATCATCCATGAGTAAGGTCAAGTATTCAATAATCATTTTATAAGCAGGATTAATTTAATTATCTGATTAATTTAAATCAGATTAATTTCTATGAATAAACTTTTTGGTCATGGTAAATCAAAAATCAATTAATTACCACTTAATTTATTACACTGAATAATTAATTCCTTAATTATTTCCATTAAGTAATTACACTTACACAAATTCA
Source organism: Allium cepa (assembly GCA_030765085.1). Taxonomy (NCBI): domain Eukaryota; kingdom Viridiplantae; phylum Streptophyta; class Magnoliopsida; order Asparagales; family Amaryllidaceae; genus Allium; species Allium cepa. The sequence goes on from CM060944.1 coordinate 592,110,035, forward strand.
TAAATGAATATCATTAATTAATTAATCCAATTGATTGTTACAATTTATCACGTTAATTAATTATTTAAAAAATCTTAGCTTAACGATTAATTTTTTTTAATTACTTTGCTAAATAAATTTGACTTATATTAATCATTTTTTATTATAAATGTATTAACCATTAAGAACTCATTAGTTAATCCAGATTATTTAATTAATTTAGTGTCAATTGTAACTTAATCAGTTCTTAATCACAATTTAATTGTTCCTTAATTAAATTAACTTAACTTCACTTAATAAATTTCAACTTGAAATTACTAAGTTGATTGATACAAAAGATTAACTATCAATTCTACTTAATTTAATAGTTAATGAATTTCAAATCATTCAATCTTTGTTTACTTAACATAAAATTCATATTTATTGATAATTTAGTTAACACTCACAAATATATTAAAAACATTGATTTTTCATCTCGCTTTTAAATCCACGTGTCTTTAAAATTCACATTTCAAAATTATACTCAAACATTTAAACTTATTTTAACTTTTCAAGTGATCAACTTGATTTCATTTCAAAATCTGGGGTTCAACTTCAACTATCAATCCAGGTTTAAATTTTTTTTCCTTTGTTTAAATCCTTCCTTTACAAATTTCAAATTTCATTTTAAAATTTAAATCTCTTTTAAAAACACTTAGATGCTTGAGCACTCTTTAACTTATAAAACAATTTAAATCCAAAACCTGTTTATTCCAAAACTAAGTTCCAAACTGACCTGAAGTTATATTTAAAACTTGACTTTCAAACTCTATTTAAAACTTTGTTTTAGAATTTAAAACTAAACTTTAAATTCAAAAAAAAATAGAACAGGCTTTGCTTTGAAACCTGGACAATTGTTCCTACCCGAGCCTCACGAAAATTTCTTCGAGCCCGATACATATTTTCTCGAGTAAACACTCGGGACCAACGTGAGGAAACCCGAGCGCACCCTGTTCTTCCCAAACAAACACAGGTTCACCAGAAATGATGGTGCCATACACATGCATGCCATCGTCTATCACCTCCAGCCGACGCCGCAATGTCGAGCAGGTCGACGGCTACTCCCCAGTCAACTCCCGATCACCCAAACTCCAACTTTGTCTCGCATTTGAAATCAATAATTTCGAACCAAAACCTGGAACTAAACACTTCAACATCTTCCAAACATGAAAACATCTCGTGTTCAACACCCCAACCACCAACAGCTACACAACTCCGCCCGTAGACTCGTCATCGACCAAGCTTCCATCACCCAGAAGCTCACAGCACTCGATCACCTATGCTAGCCGCGGTGATCGATACATGACGCACAAAAAAAATTAGGTTTAAAAATTTAAACTGTTCACCGCCGCTTCCACGATGAATTGGACTACCACCCAATATTTCTCCTAGAACCCCTGTTCACTCCTCCACCTCCAAGAGGAAGCTCGACCCCTCCGACCCTTTAGATCAACCGAGACAACTCAAAATGCTCATATCAGACAAACCCAAACTACTCTCTGATTCCAATTCTAAAATTGGTGATTTTGTTTTTAAAAATCATGATTTTGTTTATGGATTCTATTTATAACCCTGAATTCATGAATTAAGAACTTTATTTTTAAACTTATTTTAAAGATTTCTTCAGCTTTCTTGCTTTCCAGAGATATTGACTAGTTGTTTTAACTTAAATAAAATTTTAAATTAAAGCTTATGATAAAACAATCAAATTTTGTTTAAATCATGAATCCAGATTTGCTTGGATCAAGAGTAAATAATTTTTGAATTGTAACCTGAGTTTGACATTTTGAATAGAGGTGTTCTAAGGTTATACAAACATGCATTCATCATACACAGAAATTCAACAATATATAAACACAAATACAATTTATTTCAGACGTACATCAAGCAACCATATCGAAATACACTTAAGCATTTTTATAAATGAAGTTACTCACCTTGATTTTTGAAGAAAGAACAGAGCTTCATGTTGAAACTGCAGTTGTTTTTCTTCTTTTTTTCCCTTTTTTCTGTTTTTTTTTAATTGGAGTGTTGTTTAAATTTGGACTTTGTTTAATTTTAAAAGATGATGCTTGCTTCGGTTTTTTTTTCTTTTGAGCTTTTGATGATCGAACTGAGATAAGGATATATAGGAAAGAATGTACAGGGATTATTATTGTTTGTTTACACAATAGGGTATATTATTTTGTACAACATCAGAGATTTTATATTTGCTTTGCTTATTTTACTTGGCTGAAACATACTACATGGTGTACTAAAGGTAATAGCATTAAATGCCGAAGTCCTTTCTTTTCTTTTTGCTTGTCCTAGCCTTGCATATTTAACTTGTTTACAGCCTACATACTTGTATCTTAATTTTATTTTCTTTGTTCTTGTACTTTGTAATATAAACCAATTCCTATTTTAATATGTTGTTTGAATCCTAACTATGTGTATTTATTTATTGGTTTTATTTATTTCTAACTTCAATAGTTAATTTAACTTACATATTAATTTTCAACTTTAATACTTATCATCTTGTATTCATGGGTTTTATATTTTACTTTGTTTATTTTGTGAGTATATTTTGTTTGTATTCACGCATATTATTTTTACATTGTGTCTTGCCTTTCATATTCATTTTACAGACATATTTTACTTTGTCTTGCATTTCAACTCCCAGGCTACATTCTTACTTTGCCTGATTTGCTTTTATAAGCTTGTACTTATTTGAATGTATTGTTTAATGTCTTCGTACATATATATTTTTAATTTCCATTTCTAAGTTAAATATTTATTTTTACTTAAATACTAATTGTCTTTACATTATTTATAAAAATCCAATTCAAATTTAATTCAAATACATTTCTCAATAAATTCATATTTTAACTAATATTTTATATTGATTACCAATTAATTTCACAATTTTTATTCAAATATTAAATTAATTATCAATTTAAACTTAATAAAAATCCGAGATCGTTACAGATTCCCCTCCTTAAGAAATTTCGTCCCCGAAATTTGCAAGCACGAAAACAACAAAGGTAGATGAAGAACGTTTCATCAAATCAAACTGAACATATATTCTGCATTTGTCTTACCCATATAGAATATCAATAATAGATACGAGAATGAATCTATTTAACACTTCATAAGATACTCGGGTCATTCAGATCTACGAAATATGGAGTGATATCGGTTACTTTGAAGGATAACTAACCGTTCGTAGAATATCGAGATCCAACCAATAGATAAATGGAATTGATTTTCCACAATTCTCAAACATTAGATATGTATTCCAAACTCAAGTCGGAATATCTCAAAATATATACCAACCTATCCCTCTTCGGACTTCAATCTACCCAAGGAATTATAATAAAATTTCAAATTTGGCTTTAAACGAAATCGTTTTATTGATACAATTCAAATTTAGCCCCATATTCTATTAATCAATTTTAACTCAATTTAAAATTTCCAATTTATTTAAATTTTAAGGTTTAAATCAAAAACTGATAAGAAACCGGTGAAATACGAAGTAAGGATTTTCTACAATGATTCGTAAGGCCATCATCACACCGAAACTTCTTTCTGGAGCTATCACGAAGCAATCAAAAGAATTTGGAAACGAATCAAAGGAGATTGATAGAGTAAGATTGTTTCCACTATTGTAGGGTATTGACCATTTACAGTGGTACTTTCCTGTCCCCTATCTCGTCTTCTTCTTGCATTCATACTCACTATCAGTGGATAGTAAGAGAATTTACTGAGGCACACGAACGGATATCTTAGGGATATACTCATTCTAGGGTATACTTCACCTTATCTCTAATGAGTTACTTAATGTGTTATGCTCCTGAGCTAAAGTTTCAACCCTCAGCTTTGATACCAAATGTAGCGATACGAATTTTCGCGTTCGAAAATCGACATCCATACTTTACATCGTACTCGAATGCCACAGATTCGACCGTTCGAATCTGAGTCGCCGAAGCTTATAACACAATTAAGTAAACAACACAGCGGAAAAATAATAATAATATATTGATATACAACATTGATACAAAATCTGATACAACAGATGATACAATAGATATCAATATACATCAGAGATATGATACAATAAAATAGCAACGGAAAGGAAAAATAGATAACACCAGCAGCGTAACTAATAACTCTAAGATAGTCTTCAAGAGAGAACTCCAGCAGCAGCAGCTCGATCCAACATCACGATGCACAAAGATAAGCAAGCGCAGTCCATATCCAAATACTGAACTAGCTCCAAATAATCTACTAAACTTGACTATCTGAAAAACCCAACTCTAAACTGCCCGTGTGGAAAAATTGTGGGCACCCAGAGTTTAGGAAAGAAACAATAAACTCCAGGTCAGTCGTGGGACTGGTTGAGTAACAAAACAGTTTATCTTTAAAAGCAAACAAAGAAATATTTTAAATTAGATTCGCAATTCTTTTAGAAAATGAGACTACCATAAGGCCTCTCGCGCACACACACAAGCAAACGCAGAATCGGAGGAGATTTCTCCTTATGATAGTCAAACATGCTTGATACGCAAATTTCTTTGATATTATTAACATAAGTGCAAAGTGCAGAAAGCATTTCGAAAGTATAATATAAATCTTAGCCAACATACGACCATTATCATATGCCTACTATAACTACCATGTTCAATAGCAGGTTACCGCCACATTCCATGGCAGGTTATATAACTAAAACCGTACAGGGCTCGTATTGTTTCTTTGGATTTCCAACAAATGGTCAGGCCAAGGAACTTCCCATTTCCACATGGGTACGCCTCTGAAAGGACGTCTCGAGAACCTTGCCGGATCTCTGCCAAGACAAGGCCAGGTTACCCCTAACTAGGTAACTACTAACACGAGCATGCCATCCCCCGGTCGTAAACAACCTTTATCCGAGGATCCTCAATACCAACAACCACAAAGTAATAAATTTTGCAGCAACAACATAGGTTAAGTATTTGAGTTCCATACCATGATACCACCTCTATCCAGAAGGAAATGAACATACCCTCAGGGGCCGCTATCCCCAAATAACCTTGCTGCATTCCTCCTATTTTGACCATTACCAGGTTGTGAGGTTCGACGAAGTCTCGTCCACAAAGCTACGATTTTCACAAAAGCCACGCTTTGATCAACAAATAATCAGCAGCACTCAGCATGCCACATTACCAAGTTGGTAATATATTACTGATAACCTTCAACTACGTAACCTCTGAGCTCGTATGTCTCAGAGAAGGGTGTTAAGCAAAGAGAATAAATTCTCCGCCACCAATAGAAATGTATTTGAAAGAAATCCACTTTATATCTCAAATTGTAATGTCAGACATACAATCCATATGGTTTAAATGGTTTAAACAAATTATTACTTATTACCCAATTTTATTCTTCCAAAGAGAAGGGTCTCAGTTAAGTCACAACTTATTACCTAATTATTTTCTTCCAAATGGTTTAAACAAATTACCATTTCAAATCTTTTAAACAAAAAGATTCATTTCACTGAGTTCACCCAGTTTCACAAAGATCCAGTTAAGGACTTCAAAACAATTCTCATTTTAATTGCGTTAACTCGTTAAATCAAAGATTTAACTTATAGCATTCAAACCGTTTCCTTAACTTGGAAAATCAATTTTTTTTCTTTCTTAACTTGAAATCCCTTTTGCACAAATCAGAAGTTCATTACCTATGTGAAAGCTTTTATTATTTGAAAACAAATAGTTTTCATTTCAGAAAGATCCAATTGTATTTACACGAGTTAAAGCCCTTGAATTAAATTCAAATTCCCAAATCTATATATATATATATATAAAATGGTGTAACCCATATATAACTAGTATAAAATCTTTAGTCCCTAGTTTCAAATCATAGAATTCAATTTCAAATTTTTTGAATTTAAGTTTAAATCAAAATTTCAAAACTCAATCAAGTTATTCAAAATAAATTTTATCTTTGAAACTCCATTTCAAAAGCTTTTCACTTTTAAACCCAATCCATTTCCAAAACCATTTGGATTTAAATGTTCAATTTTTAAACTATTTCAAAATCTGTGACTTAATCGATTTCCTCGTGAAATCCATATTTGTGTGTGTATAAGTGTGGTCCAGGGGTTTAACACAATAGTGCAACATCATTCAATCATCACAGATTCAAATACAGAAATATAGTTGATAAGCGATATAAACTATAACGCTTATCGTCCATTCACAGATTCACAGATAATATACAAATGTAAATAAATGAATAAATTATACACAGCTCAATCCACAGAACAAAATATCATAGGTTAGATAGGACAATCAATTCAAGGCATCTCATACAATACAATCATCCATGAGTAAGGTCAAGTATTCAATAATCATTTATAAGCAGGATTAATTTAATTATCTGATTAATTTAAATCAGATTAATTTCTATGAATAAACTTTTTGGTCATGGTAAATCAAAAATCAATTAATTACCACTTAATTTATTACACTGAATAATTAATTCCTTAATTATTTCCATTAAGTAATTACACTTACACAATTTCATAAATGATTATCATTAATTAATTAATCCAATTGATTTTTACAATTTATCACGTTAATTAATTATTTAAAAAATCTTAGCTAATGTCCTTCATTAACGATTAATTTTTTTTTAATTACTTTGCTAAAGAAATTTGACTTATATTAATCATTTTTGATTATAAATTAATTAACCATTAAGAACTCGTTAGTTAATCCTGATTATTTAATTAATTTAGTGTCAATTGTAAGTTAATTAGTTCTTAATCACAATTTAATTGTTCCTTAATTAAATTAACCTAACTTCACTTAATAAATTTCAACTTGAAATTACTAAGTTGATTGATACAAAAGATTAACTATCAATTCTACTTAAGTTAATAGTTAATGAATTTCAAATCATTCAATCTTTGTTTACTTAACATAAAATTCATATTTATTGATAATTTAGTTAACACTCACAAATATATTAAAAACATTGATTTTTCATCTTGCTTTTAAATCCACGTGTCTTTAAAATTCACATTTCAAAATTATACTCTAACATTTAAACTTATTTTAACTTTTCAAGTTATAAACTTGATTTCATTTCAAAATCTAGGGTTCAACTTCAACTTTCAATCCAGGTTTAAATTTTTTTTATCTTTGTTTAAATCCTTCCTTTACAAATTTCAAATTTCATTTTAAAATTTAAATCTCTTTTAGAAACACTTAGATGCTTGAGCACTCTTTAAGTTATAAAACAATTTAAATCCAAAACCTGTTTATTGCAAAACTAAGTTCCAAATTGACCTGAAGTTATATTTAAAGCTTGACTTTTAAACTCGGTTTAAAACTTTGTTTTAAATTTTAAAACTAAACTTTAAATTCAAAAAAAAAAAAACAGAACAGGCTTTGCTTTGAAACTTGGACAATTGTTCCTACCCGAGCCTCACGAAAATTTCTTCGAGCCTTATACATATTTGCTCGAGTAAACACTCGGGACCAACGTGAGGAAACCCAAGCGCATCCTGTTCTTCCCAAACAAACACAGGTTCACCAAAAATGATGGTGTCGTGCACATGCATGCCATCGTCCATCACCTCCAGCCGACGGCGCAATGTCGAGCAGGTCGACGGCTACTCCCCGGTCAACTCCCGATCACCCAAACTCCAACTTTGTCTCGCATTCGAAATCAAGAATTTCGACCCAAAACCAGGAACTAAATACTTCAACATCTTCCAAACTTGAAAACATCTCGTGTTCAACACCCCAACCACCAGCGGCTACACAACTCCGGCCGTAGACTCGTCATCGACCAAGCTTTCATCACCCACAAGCTCACAGCACTTAATCACCTATGCTAGCCGCGGTGATCGATACATGACGCACAAAAAAAAAATCATGTTTAAAAATTTAAAATGTTCGCCGCCGCTTCCACGATGAACTGGACCACCACCCAATATTTCTCCTAGAACCCCTGTTCACTCCTCCACCTCCAGGAGGAAGCTCGACCCCTCCGACCCTTTAGATCAACCGAGGCAACTCAAAAGCTCATATCAGACAAACCCAAACTGCTCTCTGATTCCAATTCTAAAATTTGTGATTTTGTTTTTAAAAATCATGATTTTGTTTATGGATTCTATTTATAACCCTGAATTCATGAATTAAGAACTTTATTTTTAAACTTATTTTAAAGATTTACTCAGCTTTCTTGCTTTCCAGAGATATTGACTAGTTGTTTTAACTTAAATAAAATTTTAAATTGAAGCTTATGATAAAACAATCAAATTTTGTTTAAATCATGAATCCAGATTTGCTTGGATCAAGAGTAAATAATTTTTGAATTATAACCTGAGTTTGAAATTTTGAACAGAGGTGTTCTACAGGTTATACAAACATGCATTCATTATACACAGAAACTCAACAATATATAAACACAAATACAATTTATTTCAGACATACATCAAGCAACCATATAGAAATACACTTAAGCATTTTTTTAAATGAAGTTACTCACCTTGATTTTTGAAGAAAGAACAGAGCTTCATGTTGAAACTGCAGTTGTTTTTCTTTTTTTTTCCCTTTTTTTTTCTGTTTTGTTGAATTGGAGTGTTGTTTAAATTTGGATTTTGTTTAAGTTTAAAAGATGATGCTTGCTTCAGTTTTTTTTAAGCTTTTGATGATCGAACTGAGATGAGGATATATAGGAAAGAACGTACAGTGATTATTATTGTTTGTTTATACAATAGGGTATGTTATTTTGTACAACATCAGAGATTTTATATTTGCTTTGCTTATTTTACTCGGCTGAAACATACTACATGGTGTACTAGAGGTAATGGCATTAAATGCCTAAGTCCTTTCTTTTCTTTTTGCTTGTCCTAGCCTTGCATATTTAACTTGTTTACGGCCTACATACTTGTATCTTAATTTTATTTTCTTTGTTCTTTTACTTTGTAATATAAACCAATTCCTATTTTAATATGTTGTTTGAATCCTAACTATGTGTATTTATTTATTGGTTTTATTTATTTCTAACTTCAATTAGTTAATTTAACTTACATATTAATTTTCAACTTAAATACTTATCATCTTGTATTCATGGGTTTTATATTTTACTTCGTTTATTTTGTAAGTATATTTTGTTTGTATTCACGCATATTATTTTTACATTGTGTCTTGCCTTTCATATTCATTTTACAGACATATTTTACTTTGTCTTGCATTTCAACTCCTAGGCTACATTCTTACTTCGCCTGATTTGCTTTTATAAGCTTGTACTTATTTGAATTTATTGTTTAATGTCTTCATACGTATATATTTTTAATTTCCATTTCTAACCTAAATATTTATTTTTACTTAAATACTAATTGTATTTGCATTATTTATAAAAATCCAATTCAAATTTAATTCAAATACATATCTCAATAAATTCATATTTTAACTAATATTTTATATTGATTACCAATTAATTTCACAATTTTTATTCAAAAATTAAATTATTTATCAATTTAAACTTAATAAAAATCCGAGATCGTTACATCAGTACTGCAATTATTTTATATACTTCTGCATTAAATTTTTGTTAGTATCACCCTATTCACCAACCTAGGGTGAAATCGATCCTACAGATTCAAGGGTTCATGAAGATCGATAGAGAATTGAATTGGATCAACAAAACAACACTTGGAGTAGGCTTCTAGAATCAAGTAGGATGTGTAGGCAGAAGATGAGACCCATTGGTAGAGGAATCTTAGGTCGGTACCAACCAACTCCTTAGTGGATCTTTGTCCCTTTGGTCTTGGGTTGGTTTTACTTTGGCCATGTGACTATGTTTGTGTTTGGTTCCTGGATTCTTAGGTTATCCCTCTGGGTTACTTGCCTTGATAACTTAGAGCTCAACTCGTCTTGTCTATATGAATACTGCCTGGTCAAAATGCTGGATAATAAGTATAATCTGGATCGTACTCACTATGTGAAGGTTCAAATTAAAAGATACTTTTGTTTATGCGTAATCTTATAAAATCGAAAATTGCCTGAGAAAAATATTTTCAAAAATTCAAGTGTGGGATTGTTGGAATTTGTATTAAAAATGAATTATGTAAAATATCAGAAGATTATTTGAATGCCCCTTTTAGTAAATAGTTCTACATTTTGGGAAATTATAGAGATATCCTATTTAAACATTAGATTCTCAAAAGAAAGGTCGGGCCATTAAGGCACCCAACCCTTATATTTTTCCCTATATAAACCAAGTTATTTGACATAGTAACGATCAGTTTTAAAAATCGAGCTCTTCTTCTTCTTTTTCCACTGCTTTCTTAAGATCCAAGGAATATTAAATTTGGGTGCAACTGATTCGACGGTCTTTGTGCAAGGGATTGTTGATACTGACATATAGTGCATAGAGGAGGCTATTTTATCTTGAAGACGGCGCTGCACTATTGATTTGCCATGCACGATTTCGGCATGGTGGCGAAACATCTTAAAGAGAGTGACCTAATACACGACTCAGTCACAAAGATACTGCAATTTCAGATCGAGGTACAACAAATGTATGTACATATAGATACATACACACATGTACGTGTGTTTGAATAAAACAAGTGTGTTTGAATAAAACAAGCTTCATAAACATTTTAGTTTTTAGTGGATATGATCTCAATTTTAAAATCTATAGTTTTACTTTTATTTTCTCCCATAGTTTAAAAGCTTGATTTTCCTAGATTGCTTTACGTTCTCTCTCAGCCTCTCTTACTATAATATAATATAGAAGATATTAAGAAAACAAGTTTTCCAAAAACACCATGGATACAGAATTGCCAAAAAATATGAACTTTCAGAAATATCAACTTACTAAAAAATAGTAAGTTGCAAAAAAACACTAAAAATGCGAGCTTGCGAATAATTATATTTGAGTTGCAAAAATTTATCAAATGGCTGAAGCCATAACTAGTGAAAACCTTAGCTTCAAAGGTGCACGGTGACATAAAATTGTGACCTGTTGAGACTCATGTTCTAAAAGTGTATGTATGACGTCGCATGAAGCCACAATTTCAATTTCCAAGGAATTGTGCAACAAATGTGTGTGTGACACGAGATGGCAACCATTGGGGATCCCCGCTTACATGGAGTGCTGGAACATGAAATTACAACAATGAAACCACTATTCTAATCTAATGAAGGTCTGCTTAAAGGTTCCATAGTATCATCATTTACCAGATAGACGAACTATCACAGAAACATGGAAAAGTCAAAATATTGTTTCATGTACAATTCATGTAAATCACATAAGTATAGGTACCCTTCATGCCCATATACGCATAAATCTTCACTTTTAAACCACTGTAGCACATCTCGCTCATTATTATGTTACACTACATCATAAAGCATTAAACACAATGTGTCATATCTCAAATAGACAACAAGCAATCGTGCATCAATATAGTGACAAAAAGGATCAAGCGTACTTGAAATAAAATAAAGTGATACACAAAACATCAAAGAAAATTCAGTCATCAACTTGAACCCCATAGTTGAACCAACCAATAAACTACATTTCACTAAGATGATCCCAAAGTATATTTTATAAGGGTAAGACATCTCAACAAAGTATATTTTTAAACACTAGTTTCATAATAACAACAACCTGTTATTAAGCAATTAAACATCCAATGCAACTGGTGGAATGTGATAAATAATCATGGAAAGAGTGTCATGTGAAATTTATAATAAGAAGTACTATAAAAATTACCAAAGCCTCCTACTTGCAAGCTCCAAGATGTACCATATTACTTCCATAGTGAACATGCTATATTTTGAACTTACCGCAAGAAGATGTTTGAACCTCAAAACATAAATCAGCAAACAACCTTTCCACTCCAAGCCCATACAACTCAGCTTGGAGTGGCTAAACGAATGGGCATGGGTGATTGATCTGAGCAGTTAGAAACAAAGCGTCTATTTTTTTGCCTCGGATTTCAACACCTTTGATCTTGTAGGGCATATGGTATTTATAGGAGCTGATATGGATGATGGATGGGTGAGATTGCGTAGTAAAACAGGCAGGAAGTGCTCCTGGCCGCTAATCTAGTCGCATGGGCTAAATGGCGAACAGCTGTAAAGGCAAAATGGAATATGTGAGTGGGAAATACGCCAACTGTCATTTCGCACCAGGCGCATGTTTTAAACTGAGTAAGCCGGCTTAATTCAGAAGTAGAGGTGCTTTTGGCAGACTATAAAACCTAGTACAACTTGTTATACCGCTTGTTTTGTGCTTTCGCATGTCCAAATAGCAAGGCGGATAAGAAGCTTCTTATGGGTTGTGGTGGGCGGTTGCTTGTTAAGATTGCTGAGTAAAATTGAATATTGATAATGATCAAATCGCAAAGGATGTGCCGACTAGGCTATGGGAGGAAAAGATGGGCAGCTTGGGATTAGTTGAAGATGGGATGTGTTGAAGCCAGACCAAAGAAGAGTCACGCTTGGTTCGGGCCTGGTCATATGAATTGACTGTTGAAGCCGTTTTGTGTTAGACCGGTTGATAATAGACCCGGAATGCTTTTGAGTAGATGGGTTGACGTGGTGCGGGATTGAGTGTAAGCCGACATGAATGTGCAGTGCCGGCTTGAGTTGGACGGGACTTTATTGAGCTAGCTAGCTTATTATACTTGCAAGACATTTAAGCAACGGTAGCCATAAAATATGGATATCGCCTAAGGGTTTTTAGCGTTTGATCGCTCAGTAATGCTTTTTCCTGCCTTGAATCAGTCCATTTCTATTAAATAAAAAATTAATATAATTTTAATTACGTGAAAATATTTTAATATAGGATGATCAGTTTTAACTATTGAAACATCCTATGGTAGATTCAATCTTAACTTCAATCAAGTAATTCGGTTATACCTGCATGCATCATATGAGAGATTCCTTACACCCAGTCGATTTTGGAATCCATTCTGTTAAAAAACGGAATTGAACGTCAATAAAAGGTAGATATTCGCTACATTCTAACACCTTATTACTTCCGTTTTATTTACTTTTTCATGTGGTATTGGCAGGATGTAGGCAATTCCTATATATTATTTGCCAATCTCGGAATTTTATTTCTTCAAAATAGGGTTCCCAACTCCCCTCGATCGCCTTAGGTACAATTTGTTTGCAATAAGCAATCACTTGTTTTGACCACCTATTCATGAATAAGAGCTTTGGAGTTTTTTGTTTTGAATAAGCGTTCAGATCTAAAACATTTATTTAGTAATAAAAGTGTTAAGCACTTCTACAATGCTTTGTCTAGTTCTGAATGCTTAATAATAAGTCTTTCGATATATACCTTAGTTACATTTGTTACATTATTTAAAAAATTGCTAAATATTTTAAAATAAATTTTTTTTTTTGAAAATTCATATATTTAAGATTTCAAACTGTTTATGTTATATTTAGGTTACTTTTCTAAATTAAGATTCTTTTTTCAAAAAATGAAAAGAAAGAAAACAAAATCAAATAATATCTTAATTTTCAAATAAAAATCCTAAATTATATAATTTTGATAATTATTTTTTTGAAATTATTTTTTTAACTAAATTTTTGAAAACTTATTCATGAAAAATTAAATTTTGAAACTAAAATTTGAAGCACAACAAATTGAAAATTAAATCTTTCAAATAAAAAAAATTAAATAATTATTCACTATCAACATTGCGCATAACCTAAGTATTTCCAAAATTAAAAATATTCAAATTTTAAGCTTTTAAAAATTTTAATGCACGGTTTAAAATTCATTTTCATAGTTACCATGTAGATAATTAATTACTACAAAGAGTAATATTGTCAAAACAATGATTTTCATTAATATCAATATTCAAGAATTTAACTATATATAAAATAATATTTATATAATATCAAAAATATCAATATTTATTAAACCGTGTGTTTCTATCCAAAACCATAGAAATCATTTTCAAAGTATTTATATATAGACCGATGGTATCTGTATAAAATTTTCTATCCTATGGTCAAATGACATGGATATTTATCATTTCAACCCGTAATTTAAAATAAAAATATGGTTATATATCATTTCAAACCGCAATCCCGAATGAAATAAAATGCATAACAACTTGCAGTTTATAGCAATATAAAATACAACATCCATTCATCAAATATCAATCATCAACCATTTATCACAATCATCATCCAATTCAATCAATAACATCAATATATAACAGAAAATAAATAACAGGCATTTACTAGCAGTTTATATTCAATAATAAGTTAAATAACTATTTAATTGGCAGTTTATATGCAATAATAAATTAAATAACTATGTAACTGGCAGTTTATATGCAATAATAAATTAAATAACTATTTAATTCAATAAATTCAATTTTAACTAAAATGACAATTAAAATATGCCAAACAGTGATAAATAAATTTCTAATCACATCATAAATCAATTTAACAAACATAAGAAATTTTAGAAGTTGTGAATGGGTTAAAACACCCACCCTTTGAATTTAAATAGAATTTAAATCCAATTAAAACCCAAAGATTGAACAGTTTCAGAATTCGTCCAAACAAGCGTCAAAATGTCTGGAATTCCAATAAGAACCTAGCAGAGAAAACCGTGTGTACATCGGACCTCGTATGTAAAAGTTATGGCGATTAGTGTTTTTGAATTTCAATTTAAAAAAATAAATAAAATAGAAGAACACTTATACCTCCCCTCACTGCCACGTCATCAGGCTCTATTCTCTCTCACGCGTTCGAAACCCAACCTCGTGTACGAATATGGCAGCACCGCCACGACGAACGCCTCTGGCCATTATCGCTCGCCGACACTACCAGGAAGTCGCGCGCCACCTTGACCACCTCGCGATGACCTCCGGCTTACGAACCACGACGCCGAGCGACAGCCGCCGCTACATGCTAAAACCCTAAACGAATTAAAGTCGTCGATCCAACCATCATAACGCCAAACAATCACCACAGATCGACTCCCCACGGTCCCCTCTACACAACGGCATCATTAATTTAATGATCCGTCGCAGTTGATCACGATGCAACGGACGACCGAGAATAAACAAGCCAATTCCCATTAAACAGAAACCCAGATCGAAAAACGAATCATAGAACTGAGATGCGCTCTTCGAGAGCTTTCCAATGATATAAAATATGATATAGTTTGAAAAGTTTGAATTTTTGGCTTTGAATTTGATTTGGAATTGCATTTTGGGATTTAGGGTTCCGGGAATTTGTCTGCCATTCGGGAAGAGGAGGAACAAAATAAATTGTATGTATAAACAAATGACAATAATGAATAATTAGGGTTTATAACGAGGGGGGTGTGTGTGTGTGTGCATGCAAGGCTGAAATTAAAATGGACCGGATTGAACGACAAATGACCCGAAAAGTCCATTCTGACTTCGGAACAAAATTGGGTCAACCTATATATCAAAATAGATATTTTAAAATATTTTAAAATCAATGGAACTGGTTTCAAGTCCAAATTCCATCGTATAGAGAAGTTATGCTCAAATCAAGTTATTTTAAATTGATTTCAATTGATTTCAATTAAATCGATTTCTAGGCGTTTCGCGTTCGTACGATTAAACGACAAGTCCGATCGCTACGAAAATTGAAATCATACAATAATTCACCGTTACGGATCTGATGAAACTGGTTTCATCGAAATCCGAAACAGTGTCCAAAATGAATATATTTACACTAATTAAATAAATTAATAATTAATTAATTAAATCAAATTTTCAATTTCAATTCGATAATTGAAAATTTTCATCATTTTTTATTTATTAATCATTTACAATGATTTAAAAAAATTTAAATGTCAATTTATAGTTGATTAATTTATCAATTTCAGTGTTAGCCTCAATTCATTAAATTCATAAATTATAAATATAATTCCCAATAATCCCATTTAATTAAATAAATAAATGATTATTCCATTCATTATTGTCAAATAGATGGATTTAACATTAGATTCAAAACTATTATATTGATATTCTCACATTCCATCTTAATTTCAAATAACATAATATTTAGATATTTTAATTTCATTTAATTGCAATTAATCCAATTATTATAGTTCAAATCCCAATAAATTGATAAATCTTTATTTCCATTCTTTTAAATTCCACAAATTGTCCTATTATTAGTAGCATTAACATTAATTTCAAATAATGTTATAATTACTATTTATTATTATTAATTCATTAATTAATTCAATATGTACGTTTGTTTTCTTGTATTAAATTTATTACCAAGTATACATTTACCCTTTTTCAACTAATTGGGATTTCATTCAAGTTCATAATAATTAACTATAAATAACACTGTTGCATTTCACTTCAGTTATTATTTCATTAACAAATTCCAAAGTTTACATATTCTAAAAATGGCGACTAGCGAATTGCGTTTGCTCCTCCGTAACCTCCCTTCCTTCAATTGCAGTACGCCGCCCCTTTCCCCTTTCACTCTCCTCTGTTTTCCCTTCGCCCTCCTTTCTTTTCACGCATTTTGAACCTGCCTTCGCGTTCAGCGATTATGTCTTCAGATCTGCCTCGTGGATCTGGCGCGTTTGTGGGCGCAGCTCCTTCGAATCGTGTAGATGAATTGCCTCTTGCTGAGTGTGTTTCCACATTGCCAACGACTGGATTATTGTCCGATAACCCATCTTCGGTCTCGAATACACCATCTGTGCTCGGCCCAATTCCTTATACGGGTAAGTCCTCCTTGTCAGCGTTCTTAGCTGCTTCTCCCTCATCTACTTGGACGTCTTTGAAGGTGAGTCTTCCGGTTCTGTCTGGTTTGGAAGTAAGTACTGTGTCACCTGTTGGACTTGACTGTAATTTGGATAAAGTGGTGGCAATGGCCAATGTAAATGATAATGAAACATGTAAATCGTGGGTGTCTTCTGATTGTGTAGTTGATGCGGGTAACAGTGTAGTAACTGGCTTGGGAGGTAATGCTAATACTGGGGCTATATTGGGTGGCACATCAAATGTTCGATGTTTTGACAATGTCAGTGTTCCCAAGCCTGTGGTTTCACATGATCTGCATGTCCCTCCACTGTCTCGGCCTGCTACTAGTTGGTCTTCTTTGTTTACCAAGCTACCATGTAACGCTGGTATTCACTCACCACGTCGTTTTGAAGTAGTTGAGAATGAGGGATTAATGGTTCCTCCGGTGGAAGTGATTGAGGCCGGCGTGACTTTTTGGAAAGACCATTTGGTTGGGTTCTTTCTTGATTAATCCTCCCTATCATGTAGTCAAGTCGAGGTGCAATATGGTATGGAAGCCAAGAGGTGGTTTGTCAGTCCATTATGATAATGAAATGTTCTTTTTTAAATTTGCGCGTAGTGATGAAAGGCAACGTATATTGGAAGCTAATCCTCTACTTATTGATGGTAAACCGTTCATAATCACAACGTGGAGTCCTTCTGTGGATCGTGCGAAGGAACAAGTTTTGTTTATTCCTGTCTAGGCCCATTTTTCTCATATTCCTTCTGTTCTCCAGCCTCTTATCGGGATTGACTGGCTTGCCGATCTGGTTGGTAAGGTAATATGTTATGATACTAATACTGTGGCTAGAAAGAAGCTTGTTTATGCCAAAGCTCTTATTGAGATCACTCCTGACAAACCATTGCCTATGGTATTAAAAGTCAAGCTTGATGAGAGTCATGTTGCTGAAGTCAGAGTTCGCTATAGTTGGAAACCTGAGATATGTGATTCTTGTCAATCCTTTGGTCATTGTGCTGTATCCTATCCTGGTCTGGTTGTCCCCTTTTATGCCCGGACCCCTCTTCCACGTCCTCCTGTTCGTGAGTGGGTTAGGAAGATTGCTGTTCCTGCTCCTCCTGACCCTTTATCTATTGCGCCTCTAGCTCCTGATATATTCCCCCCTATTGTGGATCCACCTGCTGCCTTGTTGGAATGTGTTGCTCCTTCTGGGTCTGTGCCTGTTCTACTTCTAGCCTCTGATACTCCTCCTTCTACCCTGAAGGTGGATCCTTCTGCTACCGTTTCTGATATCATTTCCTGGTACTCGGATGAGCGTGCTTGGGTTCACTCTCCCTCTGATATGAGATATTCTCCTGAGAGGGACGTTTTCTATGCCTTTATTAGTGAGTCTGGTGGCGAGAGTAGATATCTTATGTATCATATTGTGGGCGAAGGATTGTGCCTCATTACGGATGGTGAGTTAGGGGAGGAGAACAAAAGTAAGTTTTATGATGTCACTTGGGATAGGAAATTTCTTTACTCGCCTGGTTCAGTTGGTTATGATCCTTTGTTGGCAACTCTTTTCGCTAGGTATTCGCATGATATTGGACCATCGGCGGTTGATGGACGACATAGTTCTTCCTCTTCCGAGGAAGACTAGTTTATGCTGTATTAGTAGTTTAGGCTTTTTTGTCTAACTCCTGCCCTTTATTTTATTTTCTTTTCTATCCATCTTAGTTGCTCTGTGCATGTGCAGAGCACCTGTTCTCCCATTTTTATATACAGTGGCACGGCCCACTCTGAAGCCGGCTAGCTTTGCTAAAAAATTCCAAATTTTTGTTTATTCCAGATTTAATTACCAAAATCTTATTAAATTAAAAAAAAATTAAACATCGAAAATTGTGGGTCGTTACACTCTCCCCCACTCAAAACTTTTCGTCCCCAAAAAGGAAAAGGAGGGAAAAGTAAGAATTGAGTAAACAATACATTTTATTCAAAAATATTAACTTTATAAACAAATAAATTTATAAATTTAAATAAAATATATCTATTTATAACTATTAAATATATTTTTACTTAAATTAATAAAGTTTGGAAATATTTCAAAAAAATTCTATGTCTAAAATTTACGGAAAATTTCGACAGAGTCTCCTTTGTATGGAGAGGCTCGGGAGAAAATATAACATCAAATACAATAATATACACATATATTTTCCAAAATAATATATATCCCAACACGGGAAAAATAATATAATAGCGTTATAAACCGTAATCAGAAAACGTACCTATTTGTCGGGCAAACAACGCTTAGTTATGAAACCAAAAGTAGTAGCGATTGCTTCCATAACCTGTATTTCACTTATATAATCCAAAAAGAGTTAATAATAATTATATAAATGAAATATTTAAAGTTGTTTCAACCATAAATAAACAAATCAATACAACAACAATCACTTGCAATAAGGCATACAACCATCACATAGAATAGAAAATAAACTACTTAGTGCACCATTTACTCGACAGTCTTAGATGAAACTAAATAGATTATTCATTCATCCAAACAATTTTAAAGTATCCTTGCCCAAACAACCATAACCAACAAACAACAATTCCAAACAATGGATCATGTTCAGTCTTATTAATTTCATTTCATAACATTTGTTGTTTGATTTCCTTTCGTTCATATGATGATTCATCCTTTAAATTTTCAGTTACTTCTTACAAACTTCTTCTTTTATTCATTGATTCAATGTTTATTTCCTTTGTTTCATTTATTACTTACAAATATTCATTTTCATTTATTAATGTCATGTAAGTTTCCTCTTTATCGCATTATATTCATTCATTCATTCATTATTACATAATTCCATTCATTAACATTCATCTATTTATACTATTCATGTTTAATTCAATTTCTTTGCATATCAATTCATTTACTTAAGTTTATAATCTTATACTTGCAATACTTACTTCCTATTACCATTATTTCAGTAATAATTCAATTATAACTTAAGTTCACAACAATTACAACATCAAATTCTTATTTGTAGAAGAATTTTATTAAATACTTTCATTACCTCAAGTTTATTACTTGTATAACACCCATTACATTTTCTTATTAAACATTAGACTTTTAATATTCGGTAAGTTACACATATGCTTCTAAGAATGTAATTGAAAGTTACACAAGTTTGACTTACTTATTTTAATTAGCAAAATATTCAATAATCATATCTTTCAGATTTCATTCTTTTGATTTATAGGTTAAAAGTTTCAATTCTTGTATATTTCATTCATAACTTACCATTTAACTTCTTATTTTCATTTAGAAGTTTCCATTATTAATTATTTACGTTCCATTTCACTATAATAATTGAAACTATTAATTAATGGAAACTTAAGAACTAAATACCGGGCTTCATTTTATACCATTTTAAAATAATAGATGAATGTATATACTTACAACTTATATATATCCAACTATTTTGAAAACAATTCAAAATCTATATTTGTTTATCAAATAAATCTACAGTAAAACTACTACAGTGGTATTTCCACTTTGAAACTTGAAAATGAACGTCGATGATGCGTGCACTCATCACCGAAATTATTTTCCAATGACAGAGAGGGGAGTACAGAACTTATTTCTTTTCAAAATTTCTTTAAACACTTCTTTCAAATTATACTGAAATAATTATATCAGAAAATACTTCTAAATAATATCATTATCATATTCCAAAATCATTTGAAAGAAATTTTCAAAATCCCGGACTCAAGTTCTATATTTCCAGTTTATTCTCATTTATTTTCCTTTCAAATTTAATCTCAACCAATATCTATAAATTTCACTACCTAACAGCCAATATATTACAACCACATATAATCTTTACAAAAATTTTATTTTATATATAAAAAATATAATAGGAAAAATTAATTCATTTACCTATATTCAAAACAAATATTGTGTCGGTCTGTCCTGTTAAGTGTTCAGAAATCCCTATTGGTGTCATAGCGTCCTATGCACCAACCAGAATTTATAAATACAAAATGGAACAAATTAACAATATCAAAACCTTTTATAACACTAACAAATACGCTCTCTCATATATATACTCTTAGCGACTCATCATAGGGTATCACTACCATATTAATAAAGAATCAGACCCCACAAAAATAAGGTTTACGCTAAACTAAGGCTCTGATACCACGTGTAACATCCCGCCTTTTTATTACGCTTTGAACCGACGATAAACCGCACACGTCAGACTTAAACCATAAAATAGGGTGAATTGTTATTGGGGTGAATAAGAAAAAGGCAGAGAAAGAAAAAATAAACAAAATAGAATCTTGTAGCGGAATGACAAAATATAATAATCAAATAAACAGTTCATGAAGCTGTTTTACAAAAACATTTTATTTTACTTATATAATACATATCAGAGTTACACATACCAGAGAATAATAAATAAAACAGTGAAATACATGAAGCAGTGGAATAATATCTCTACTACTGATAATGAGAATTTACTCCACTCATTTACTCGGTGTCTTTTTGAAATACCAATACTACCCACGACCCTACTTCCATTTTACATCCATACGGCTTCTCCGTTTACCGTTTTCCATTACGCAAAATACCCATTGCTCCAAATCAATCCAAGATTTTTGAAAATGCATCTCAAAGCCCTAATTCGTTTCTCAAATCACCACCAAGCATTTTCGTAATTGTGTCCATCTTGGTCGTTGCTCAGCTCCGGCGTTTTTGGCCGCTCTTTCTTCCTCGCGATTTTGCTGTTCGCCACAATCACTTTGTTTCAAGCTATCGATCTTCGAAAATTGATTTTCGGCTCGATCGACTTTACCTGCTATTTTTGGTCTTCTCTACAGGTCCTATGGAGTTCAAGGTTATTATTGATTCACTTAATATTGTAAGTTTCTATTTTGTCCTTTATTTACTTTAAGTTGAATATAAAATGGATTGATTCTTTTTAACTTTATATACACTGGATGGTAATGCAATAGAGAATTTGTAAACAATGTTGCAATATTTAGTCCTAAAAAATCCATGAGTTTTCCATTTTAGTAAAAAGCAGTTACAATTCCATAAACGATGTCAATAGGGGTTCAACGACTTTAGAGTTATTCTTAAAAATGGAGGAATTACCTTAGTACATAACAAAGTTCAAGCTTGAACCGTTAAGCTTTTGACTGTAGGATGTGTGAAATGTAAAAATATGTTCTGTTACTTACATTATTTTTTATTATTTGTATGATGTTTTGATTGATTTTGAATAAAAAATTCTAAAATAATTACGTATGAACTTCAAAATTTTGGAGTTTAAGAATATGCATAATATTATTAATGAATGTGCGAGAACTTATAACTATCCAGACATACAAAAATGCATATCTGTGTGTCAGTTTGACTGAAATTAGCTATATAACTATTGTACATAACTTGATGTAGGCAGGAATCATGTTTTTTGCATGTAAAATCATTTGAAAAATTGCAGGACTGCCATTTGATTTTAAAAATTACAAGAGACATTATCAAAGAACAATGTAACGGAAGCATATTTGTCACCTCAATGGGCAATATATTACTGACTATAATGTAAATCATACTTTCCAACTCAAATTGCAGTCAAAATGATTTACCTACTGCTTTTTGTCAAAATGATTTTTGTTGGTTTTCCATGGTGCAAATAGCGTCATTCCTAGAAACATTTTCGGACTCTATAGGTTGGCAAAGGCAGCATGCCAGGGTTGGCCCTGCCTCTAAGTTTTTCAATGCTGATACAAGCAGTCGCCTTTACCAAAAACAATAATGTTGAATTAGTTTTACTAGCTGACATGATAATCATTTATATTTTATAGTCTTCTTCAAATCACATAGGATGATGCACATGATACAAATATGATTTATCATTCAGAGATTGTCATAAGCACCATCTATTTTATTAACACCATTTCTGTGCTTGGGATTCCCATTACTGTAGTAGTTAATTTATGTAGTAGTTGGTAGATATTTATGGTCAGTTATTTGATTAACATCATTTCTGTGCTTGGGATTCCAGTATGCAGTTTGTTCTTCTACAATTTTAAACTATCATCAATATTCCCAGGTTGAGTCGCCCGTAGCAATCTGTAGTAAACATATGAATATCATATACTGAACTTTATTACTTCATAAGTTTCAATCTGCGTAGTTCATTCCCATTAATTTAGTAGTTAATTTGATGTAGTAATTAGTAAAAATTTATGGTCATAATTACAATTAAAATAGCAGTTAAATCTTCTAAACAATTTCCATGTTAGAAATAATAATTAGTTTTAAAGCACCCATGATCATCCATTTAATATTAGTCATACTGCAAAAGCTGTATGTTGCACAATAAATATCTACACTTAGACAACCTTTGTGCTTCAATTTAATATAGAATCAACGTGCACTTCTTTGCAAAGTTTATTGATGGAATCAAGGGCTGATTTTAGTAATACATTTGTTGTTTACTATTGGCTTTGGAGTCATATCATCTGTGTACACAATCGAACATGTAGATACAGTAAAGAAAAATGAGTGATTTTAAAAAATGTGGTAAACTTCATTTAAATTAATCAGTAGTTGGTATAACGTGTCAACAAATAATTATTATGTACTAATTCACCATGAACAATTGATGTGTAAGCGGTTTTGAATTTGTTACAAGGGTGTGGATTTTTTTAAACGATGTTGCAATAAATATTCAGCTTCCATTAGTTGCAACATAATATAAGTTAGTCGAAGTTGAATTATATAGCACAAATTAGTTGCTAAACCATTTGTTATCTGAAAAACAGTTGGAAGTGATTAAAATCTATGGCATTGCAGTAACGATAACAATATTTACTAAAAAAAATTGTTGCTACAGATGGTTCAAATACAAAGTTCCAAACAAATAGTAGACTGTAAATACAAATGAATCAAGTGTGTGTTGAAAATGAAATACAAATATTGGTATGCGATAGAAAGACGTACACCTCATAGAAATCTACTCCAATCATTCCAAGCATAATCCATACAAAGCTCCAAATCCATCATATTGTCAGCCAATCTTAACTTCATCAAACCTCTTCATCAATGTATTAAACTTATGTATTTTCATTTTTATATAATATCTTATAATTTTATACATAGCAGAGATTAGTATGTTTATCTTAATTTATCTTATACACACACACACCAAATACTGGTTGGAATGCACACATTCATATTTGAGAAGTAATATATAATATATTAATATTATCGCATATCAACTTAACAAAAGTTGAATATAAAATAATGTAATATCAAGTTTGCAACCGCATACAAGATATTATAACAAGTTCAAAAACCTATTGATCATTTCTCACAGGAAATTTCATAAAATAATATCAGATGACTGTCTGGAAGAACAAGACAGAGACACTCAGGTAAAAGACACTATTGCATTCCCACGTCAGTTTTTTTAGGCCTTCGTTCAGTTGATCATAATTGTGGACTTTTTTCTTTGTCCATATTTAGCGTATTTATATGCACTACAAATATTTGTTGATGATCGGCAAATACCGTGTGCTGAAGGCACACAGAAAACACAAGCCAACATACATAAGTTGTTTGTTATATAGCGACTTTAGTACGAAGCTATCTTTCCAAACTTCAAAGTTCACCGTGTGGCCAATTTTAGCTGTTTTTGTTGATTCTTTCCTCAAAACCTGTTTTGTCTAATTCAAAGCAAATATTATTTCTTACACACTGTTCCATACACCGATTGATTGGTTCACTGAATTATGATCCATGTTTTTTCCGTTGTAGCATTTTAATTACAAACAACATTTATTACAAGTGCTTAATCGGTAAAATTCTTTGATACAAACATGAACTCATTTTCCTCTGCTTAATGTTTATAGTAGTTTTCTGTTGTATAAACATATTTACTGTAACTAAAAGCTAAGTAAACTGTTGATTTTAGGGTCGGGAATACGGCGGCCAAAGGATCAACATTTTCCTTCAAGCATAAAATCCTTTGCTGAATACATGCATAGCAAAGGACTAAAGCTTGGGATATACTATGATGCTGGGTAAACTATATTATTCCTAAAAAATAAAAATAAAAATAATACAACTGTATACTTCTAGCAGTATCACCTATCTTTTCCACTTAATCAGTTTCTTTCCCTTTTTTTTTCTATTTCAGGTCACAAACTTGCATCAATACAATGCCTGGGTAACTAGATCATGAAGAGCAAAATGCAAAGACCTTTGCTTCTTGGGTAAACAAGTCTGCAAATAATCAAATATATATACAGGTTGCTTTATTTTCTAATTAAAGTTGGTATGTTAATCAACTTATACCATATACATTTGAAATGAAATGATAGATTTCTAAGGTATATTCAACAAAAAAATTTTGCTTATAGACATAAACACATATACATATATATCTCTACTATTAAACAAATATACATATACTTAATGCAGTAGTGTGGCTGAGCACCTAAATCCAAACAACATATTTTACTATAGCCGGATTGATCAGAGTTGCACTGCGATGGATATATATATATAGTCAAGTTACGGTCATGCTATGTAAAGTAGAACAAATTAGTGTTAATAATACTATTGGTAAAAGCTTAAGGGCTTCCACTACAAGGACATGATAGTCTATGACTGCAAAGTAAACAAGGGATGAAGTATATTCCTTAACTGTAATTTTTAGACTGTAACTAGGTGAATTAGGACTATAGCTTAGAAAAGTTTGGATGTATGGGCATGAAATCAGACTATACGCAGGAGATGATGGGATGTAGTTTGAATGTATGTGTATAAAATTAGTGCTAATAATTTTTCAGACTGCATGTATTTATATTACTAAGAATGGATAATTTATAGAATCCATATATCTCAGACCAATTTTACTCGAAACTTTAAGTAAATTTTTATTCCTTTCATCTTTTTCAAAAGATGAAAGATGATTTCAATGATTGTATTAGTTATTTTTTTGTTAGATCTTTTTTATAGTACACTAATATGGAATATGGGAGGATAATAGATGTTCAAGTGAATTATTTATACAGAACGTGGCATAAAAGTTAGGTAATCTTAATCTAAAAATGTTTTGATATACATGTTAAGGTAAGTTACATACTTATATAGATTATTCAAGTATGTTAGATATTTATCAACAAACTTATCTGCAGCATCTTTTTCATGATCATAATTTGCGAACATTATTTTTTGTTACTTCTAAAAGAAAACGAAAATACTTTTTTTCCCTTTTGATTGTGTGGTTCAGTACTCATTATACTAATCCCCACGCACTGACCATTATTAGCTCCAAGAATGTCTATTATTCAAATGTGTTTAAAACAACGCATTCAATGTTCATCATCTGATATTAAAAAATGCAAATTATTTACATATACGTATGCTAGATAATATACAACATTGTGTATTTACATGTAACCATGCAAGTATGCCAGAAAATATATAGCAATGACTTATTTTAAAATAAGTAGAATATGCTTAATAAATTGCAACAAAATATTTGCGTAAAATATCTACAATAAATATTTTGTGTTTGTTTGAAAATTTATACATATTATGGATACTTATTATGTGCCATATGAGTATATCAGCATGTCAACAATACATCATGTTTGTCTAAATATTATAAACCCAGTCTATTTATTTAATGATTTTATGTCATCTCATGGCTTTTATGTTATAGTTATAACTAAGGATTCAAGTTTAGCTTGGTACCACTGTCTTACATGAAAAATTCACCTTTTTTATCCTTAACATCTGAATCCTTGAACCTAATGAGATTAGATTCAAGCTAATGAGATTATAGTTGAGTCGTACATATAAATCTTCTTATGTGCATGTATAGACTGTGCGCAAAGAACGATGCATTTTTTGGTACCAAATTATTATTTTTGTTGTTGCAAGAGTTGAGCTGGCTACACAGTAGGTATAAAACTGTTATATCTCCTGATTGTTTACCTATCATGTGACAACAACCATCTATACTTGCTCTAAACCTTATACAAATATGTTGTTGAAGTAATGCATGGACATTGTGATTAGAGCAGGCTTACCTGAGCATGTATATTTTCTTACCAAATATGCTTTCATGGTCATATATGCTTTATAAAACAACTGAGAATTTTCATATTTGAAAAATAAGGATAATACAACCAAATGTAGAGTTTTCCTAGGAATATATCAACCAGTGCACCTTTCTTAATTATTAAGGCTCAAATACTTTGTCGATATAAAGCCGGATAGTAGTTTAGTTTCGTTATTTCTTTTGTTTTCCATTTTTTTAAAGTATTTTTATAAACAACAGTCAAATGTCAGAACCACGGATAAAAGTTCGTATGTATAACAAAAGCCATGGTGACAGTCTTATGCATTGTATTTTCCCTGTTACTAGACTAGATAGAAGAGATGAAGCTATGTTGTGAAGCGATGATGCATATAATATGTTTCCATATTAGCTAAAAGATCATATGGATGTATAGGTACATGTATCATTTCCACTTTCAGTGATATAAAATAAACTAAAACAAAAGAAACAAATAATAAAACTTTAGTATTATAAAAAAAATTGGTTCATGGCTATTCTTCAGTTGTTTTGATTTCCTCAAATGCTGATTTAGGTTCAGTTTATGCAAATAATGATACCGTTAAATTTATTTTTTGGGGTATAACTATAAATGCATGCAAATTGTGATTTGCAGGCCCACTGGGCGTGCATATACCCTCGTAATAAATAATGGTAATACAATCTTCGTCTTCGTCCTTCATAAGTAAGGTCTTCAAATCCTGAAATGCTAAGGCTGACCCGAGCGAATTGAAAAGAAAAAACACTCGAGTCAGAACTAAAAGATCTTATGTGAGTTAAATCAATATAACAGAAATGGGTGAAACGGAGTCAGAGATGTTTACGGGATCTCCTATCCAGTGTCTAACGTGGGTGCAGTAACTTAAGAGATGCTCGAGATTCACATCTCCTAAGGATCCATTAAACTATTTACTGTGTAGTAATATTTCGCTATTATAATAGTGTCTAATAGTAAAATAAACTTACTTTTAAATAGCATTAAGGAGTGACCCAATATTCCGCTTAACACATAATAGTCCCAGCAGTCCATCCAGTATCATAGTCCCTCCTGATCGGGAAGCCACCAGAGGATACCACACAGGCTACAGGAGAAAACCAAACTCGTACAAGGCGCGCTAGGGTAAGTGACACGGCACAACTAGGCAATGCCAGGGTAGATATACCAATTACGCTTCCGAACCGGTGGTAACACGTAGCAGCTACTACCGGCCACCTCAAGCCATACCCCTAAAATCAAAATGTGCCCAAATCAATCACAAAGTAATAGAATGATATCGAAGGAGTGTGTCCGACAAAAGGAGCTACCTTCTTAGCCCGTCGATCGCTCCTATTTTAGCCACCTTATGGAAACTCATGGGAGTTGGGTCCACGTATTTAACACAAAGGAAACGCCGCCACCATCCTACTTCATTCTGGAATCTCCACCGTGTACATGGTTGTTAAAGTGGTTTTCGGAGTTGGCAGAGAGTATGACAACTTTCGATCCCCGTCTCCTTAACAACCAAACGTTATTATAACACCGCGGTCATTTGAAAATAATTATACTTCAACACTAGAATATAATATCCATTCAAAGCCATATAAATACGATATAATTTCCACTTTAAAAACCAAATCAATACGATATCCTTTTTATTAAAACCCAAATCAATATAATATCATTTTTATTTCAACTATATCCCTTTTCCAAAATCATAGCACTTTCGAATTTATACATTTCGTAACCAAACAGTTGAAAATTTACACTTTTAAAACATAATACTTTGAAATTCATAACTTCGAAACATTTCAATTTCGAAAAAACATTTCAATTTCGATATATTTCAAGGCTTTAAATATTCCAAAATTTCAAAACTAAATTTGACAATTTCGATTCAACAATTAAATTTCTATTATTTGGTTTTGAAATATTTTACATAATAAATACCTTATCATTTAAATAAAACTCAAATTACAAATAACTAAATATTTCCTTCAATTCATTTATACTTGCAATAATCATTAAATTCACCTTGACCCCAAGATCAAGTTATAATAATTATACCTTTCAAAATTTCCAATTTAATAAATTTCACATCTACTTTTTTAATTTAATTCTTAAATGAATTTAATTTCAAATAAATTTCCAATTTATCCTCCAACCTTAATTTATTTAAATCATTATAAACTCTATATTAAAAATAATTTATATACTTAACCATATTATCTTCCATAAAATCAAACTTCGTTATTAAAATTATTTTTATTAAACAAATTTGTGCATACCTTAAATTCAAGAATTTAACTATATATAAAATAATATTCATATAATATCAAAAATATCAATGTTCTTAAACCGTACATTTCTATCCAAAACCATAGAAATCATTTTCAAAATATTTATATATAAACCGACGGTGTTTGTATAAAATTTTCTATCCCATGGTCAAGTGATACGGATAATTATCATTTCAATCCGTAATTTAAAATAAAAATACGGTTATATATCATTTCAAACCGCAATCTCGAATGAAATAAAATGCATAACAACTTGCAGTTTATAACGATATAAAATAAAACATCCATTCATCAAATATCAATCATCAACCATTTATCACAATCATCATCCAATTCAATCAATAACATCAATATATAACAGAAAATAAATAACATGCATTTACTGGCAGTTTATATTCAATAATAAATTAAATAACTATTTAACTGGCAGTTTATATGCGATAATAAATTAAATAACTATTTAACTTGCATTTTATATGCAATAATAAATTAAAAAACTATTCAATTAAATAAATTCAATTTTAGCTGAAATGATGATTAAAATATGCCAAACAGTCATAAATAAATTTCTAATCACATCATAAATCAATTTAACAAACTTAAGAAATTTTAGAAGTTGTGAGTGGGTTAAAACACTCACCCTTTGAATTTAAATGGAATTTAAATTCAAAAATTAAACAGCTTAGAATTCGTCCAAACTAGCATCTAAATATCTGGAATTCCAATACTAAGCTAGCGGAGAAAACCGCGCGTAAATCGGACCTCGTATTTAAAAGTTATGGCGATTAGTGCGTTTGAATTTCAATGTAAAAAAATTTAAAATAGAAGAACACTTATACGTCCCCTCACTGCCACGTCATTATGCTCTCTTCTCTCTCACGCATGCAGTAACCAGCGCGTTCAAAACCCAACCTCGCGTATAAAGATGACAGCACCGCCACGACGAACGCCTCTGGCCATCATCGCTCGTTGACACTACCATGAAGTCGCGCGCCACCCTGACCACCTCGCGATGACTTCCGACACACGAACCACGACGTGGAGCAGCAGCCGTCGCCACATGCTTAAACCCTAAATGAATTAAAGCCGCCGATCCAACCATTAAAGTGCCAAACAATCACCTCAGATCGACTCCCCATGTTCCCCTCTACACAACGGCATCATTGATTTGATGGTCCGTCGCAGTTGATCACGATGCAACGGACGGCCAAGAATAAACAAGCCAGTTTCGGCTATACAAAGACCCAGATCGAAAAACGAATCACAAAATTGAGATGCGCTCTTCAAGAGCTTTCTGATGATATGAGATATGATATAGTTTGAAAAGTTTGAATTTTTAGCTTTGAATTTGATTTGGAATTGCATTTCGGGATTTGGGGTTCTGGGAATTTGTTCGCTATTGAGGAAGAGGAGGAACATAATGAATTGTAAGTATAGATAAATGACAATGAGAAACAATTAGGATTTATAACGAGGTGTGTGTGTGTGTATATATATATATATATATATATATATGAATATATATATATATATATATATATGCAAGGCTGAAATTAAAATGGACCGGATTGATTTGGATTGAAAGCTGAACGACAAATGGCCCGGAAAGTCTGTTCCGACTCCGGAACAGAATTGGGACAACCCATATATCAAAATAGATGTTTTAAAATATTTTAAAATCAATGGAACAGTTTCAAGTCCAAATTCCATCGTATGGAGAAGTTATGTTCAAATCAAGTTATTTCAAATTAATTTCAATTGACTTCAATTAAATCGATTTCTAGGCGTTTCGCGTTCGTACGATCAAATGACAAGTTCGATCGCTGCGAAACTTGAAATCCTACAACAATTCATCGTTACTGATCTGATGAAACTGGTTTCGTCGAAATCCGAGCCAGTGGCCATAATGGCTATTTTTACATTAATTAAATAAATTAATAATTACTTAATTAAATCAACTTTTCAATTTCAATTCGATAATTGACAAATTTCATCATTTTAATTTCTTAATCATTTTCAATGATTTAAACAAATTTAAATGTCAATTTATAGTTGATTAATTTATCAATTTCGGTGTTAGCCTCAATTCATTAAATTCAGAAATTGTAAATATAATTCCTAATAATCCCATTTAATTAAATAAATAAATGATTATTCCATTCATTATTGTCGAATAGATGGATTTAACATTGGATTCAAAACTGTTACATTAATATTCTCACATTCCATCTTAATTTCAAATAACGTAATATTTAGATATTTTAATTTCATTTAATTGCAATTAATCCAATTATTATAGTTCAAATCCCAATAAATTGATAAATCTTTATTTCTATTCTTTTAAATTCCACAAATTCTCCTATTATAAATACCATTAACATTAATTTCAAATAATATTATAACTACTATTTATTGTTATTAATTCATTAATTAATTCAATATCTATGTTTGTTTTCTTGTATTAAATTTATTACCAAGTATACATTTACCCTTTTCAACTAATTGGGATTTCATTCAAGTTAATAATAATTAACTATAAATAACACTGTTGCATTTCACTTCAGTTATTATTTCATTAAAAAATTCCAAATTTTTATTTATTCCAGATTTAGTTACCAAAATCTTATTAAATTAACAAATTTTAAACATCGAAAATTACGGGTTGTTACACTTACAACATAGAATAGTGGTCTGGATATCCTTTTCTAGGATAACGATATCTGATTGCATCGAACTCTGGGTGCTGGTTTTAATTAGCCATTAAAGATCGTTCTCCGTACATCCTCATCCATGATTTTTATTTCCAATCGCGCCTAACTTCTGGTGTCGATTCAAAGTTCATAGGCATGATCCCACCTTACACCAGGTATGGACCTTTCATTTTGCCGACTATGGGCAAAATATTGAGGATTTGACGGTCTTATCACATTCATTCTGGTTTATATTCATGCCTTCAATCCGAGGACAAGAGTTAAGCGAGTGAACGGTCTTATTACATTCGTTCTGTCTAATACTCCTACCCCTAAATCAAGGGCAAAAGTTAACGAATGAATGGTGGTGTCACGTTTATTTTAGGTTTATACCTCTGCCCCCACATCAAGGGTGAGAGTTAGTGTACGGACAATCATGTCACATCCGGTTTGAGTTTATACTCCTTCCCCCAATCCGAGGACAAGAGTTGGCTGATGGGCAATCAGGTCACGTCCATTTAGTTCATATCCTTTCCCCAGTTCGAGGACAAGAGTTGGCTATTATCTATCTCCGATTGTGAATAACTTCATGGGTCCAATCATGAACCGTAGAAGTTTTGGTTGGCACCTATCTCCAGGTACCTACACACTTGCACTATTTACATGCAGATTCATTCGAATCGATCAAATCACAGCTCTTAAACAATGTAAAGACAGATCCGGAAGCCATCTGTTAAAAACGAGAAATGACAAATTCTATCTTATTGCATGATTTTTATCAATTATGTACCAATTTATTTCTAAGTGAAATGGCATCGTAGATGCTCGAAATCCACGCCCTTGGGAGTGAAATCTCGTTAATCATCGCAAGCTTGAAAGTTTCATCTTCAAGCTTCTGCTCTACTGCATACGGACTTGCCCAAGTTAGGACTGAGTTTCCAAGGCCTGGAAAGATTCATTTAAGAACCAAGTCACCAATTTCGAAGGTCTGATTCTTGACCTTAGCGTTGTAAAATTGGGAGACTTAGTTTCGGTGTGCAGTTGCCCTCAACTCAGCTTCTCCAAGCTTTTCATCGATCATATCAAGAGATTCCAGCAAGAGTTGTTCATTCGTCTGTGGATTGTAATGAGTCACTCGATGAGAAGTTATTTCCAGTTCAACCGAAATCATAGCCTATGATCTGTAGGCTAGGGCGAATGGAGAATGGCCAGTTGCTAACTTAGGTTGTTCGATATGCCCAAATTACTAATGGAAGTTCATCAACATGCTTGCCCTTAGCCTTTGCCAATCGCTTCTTAAGAATGGACTTAATAATCTTCTTTATAGGTCCAACCTGTCCATTCATTTTTGGGTGTGCCACGGCAGCAAATCTTTTCTCTATGTGATGTCGGTAGTAAAAATCCATATACTCGACGATGATGAATTAGGTTCCATTATCGGTAACGATCGCCTACGGAACTCCAAAATGACGGATAATTTTCCATACCACACAAGATTTCTTTATTCATCGTAATCGTAGATAATGGCTCCACATCATCCCACTTGGTGAAGTAATCAATAGTGATGATGGCATATTTCGCGCCATCTACAGATTTCGGCAACACACCAATATTATTTATCCCCCAAACTACGGATGGCCAAGAACTGAGCATTTGAGTAATCTCTATCGATGGAGCTCTAGGGATCTTAATAAAACTCGGGCATCGCAATTTCTAGTGTAATCAGCTATGTCTCGGTAGACAGTTGTCTAGAAGTACCAATAGTAGAGAATCTTCTTCATTGGTTTGTCCCCCAGTGAAATCGTCACAGGCCTCTTTGAGCACTTCCTTCGGGACTTGTTTGGCCTCGTCATGAGAGACACACCAAAGCATAGGGATAGAAAAACCCTTCCTATCCATCAATCCTTCATTTATAATATATCTCGAAGCTCAGTGAAGGAGTTTATGTCGCTCATTCCTCATGTTGGGAAGGATTCCTCTCTGCAAGCAGTCATTTATCAGGATCATCCATGACTCTCTTTCAGGTCAGCATCTAAGATCCAATCGGCATCCATCTGGTTGATGCTTGGTGCTGACGATATTTCCAATGTAACCAAGCCTATGAGCTGCACATCATTGGAATTGGCCACCCTAGCTAATGAGTCTGGCTTTGCATTTTCCTCTCTGGGTATATGCGTTATCATATAATACTCATTGCCACTAAGAAACTCAAGGACTCAGTTAGATAAGAGGCTAGACTTGCTCCTTGTGCTTGAAACTCTTTCCACACTTGAAACACCACTAGCTGAGAATTAGAGAAAATATGTAAAGTCTTTATCTCCATTTCTTTGGCAATCTTGAGTCCTGCAATTAAAGCTTTGAACTCTACTTTGTTGTTTGTTGTAGGAAAATCAAGTCTTTCGTTGTAATCACGAGTGGGTCAATCTTTAGAGCCTCCACTCCATCAGCATCTCTATTTTGGAAAATAATGTCATTGGTCATCGTTCTACACTACTTTTCCATAGTTCCATCCTTAACTGCAAGGAAACTCTCATCCACAACATGCTTTATAGCACCAACATATCTGTCAATTTAAGTTAAACTTGTATCAACTGGATGTGGTCCACCGATGATCATGTTAATCACCCTGCGTTTTCCAAGCCACCTTAGCTAATCAACACTAGGCCCGGCTTGCCCCTATTGAGAAGATGACCAAGGGGATTTGAACCCGCCATCTTGCGGGATTTCACATATTGTTGCAGTTTCTTTTTGCAAACCAGCACCTCAAGCATAACATGCAAGTGTCTAAACTCAATAGTATTGTAACCGTGGGTCTTATAGAATCTACAAAACTTGCCAGACTTTGTCTCCGTCTCAGTCGACTTTCTAGGAGCCGACTTCTTATCCTGCTAACTGAATTGAGTTGCTAGATATATATTCTCTATCGAGTTGTTCAATTCGGTATAGCTATCGTACTAAGAAGTCCTAGTACAATCCTGATATCCGGCTTTTGCTTCTTCTCCCTATCACCATTCTACTTCCAACTACCGTTCTTATTACTGGCACTCACATCTACATTTCCAGAACTTCCACCAGATTGCTTTACAGCAAAATTGCTCTGCTCTACTCCAGCTGAACTCCCAGCCACAGCTCTCTGTGGACGTTTGAGTGCTTCTTCTATGTATAATTACTCATTGGAATTTCTATAGAAAGCATCCGTTATCGGTGGGGGCTTCCTTCCCAACCATTCCCCAAAAACCATATTGAGATGAATTTCCCTGATTAGCGCGATCAACACTATGGTGTCCTTGGGATCTGTAACTTTTGTCGTGGCTGTGTGGAATAGATATAAGAAATCCTTTAGTGACTCTCTATCATCTTGGAAGAGGTTTGACAAAGACATGACATGTATTGGACATGAAGCGTGTAAGCAGAATAACTCTCTAAACTTTCACGACAACTCAATGAAGGATAATATGGATCTTGGCGAAAGTCGAGTGAACCACATCATAACAACCCCTTTTAGGAAAATTTGAAAGCAATGATATTTCATGGCATTGGAAGCTCTGGAAAAATCCATATGCCACTTTTACCTCATCAAATGCTGCCTAGGATCTATTGTTCCTCCGTACAACAGCATAGTCGGCATGACAAACCTTGGGGTTATCTCTCGTGTAGGATGTTTTCTGTAAACAGATTCTGACTAGGAGAGGTACCTCACTCATCATTGCTTCTAAAGTGATTTTTACTTAGAAATCCCTTGACCATATCTTCTAAGTACTCCGGGTCCATTGGTTTGATTGAATGGCGGTAATCGAGATCCATCCCAAGTGTTCGGCTCGACGAACACGATAGGTTTGGCTCTCGATACCTAGGCTCCCCACTTTCAAAGGACCCATTCATGCAACATTTCTCCCTGATTGATTCCCGTGAGTTGTACCATCATCAGCAGCACGAATTTCCAGGTTTTGATCATCCATGGCACAACTAGGAGTTAGATCCATGCCGCCTTCCAAATGAGATCTGGGCCCATAATTGCTTGGGTCGATACCAACCCAAGAGCACCGACCCATAATCTTGGGTCGGTATCGATCCACAAATCTGTACCTCGAGTTCATCTTCTTCCTTGATGTGATGCTCTAGCACGTTTTGAGTCCTTTTTAGCTTCATGTATCTTCGTCTCTGCTCGTATGATGAAGAATTTTCATAGTCTGAGTTGGAATCCCTCCTGCTCCCTCCAAGGCTATTCCGAGTTGACTCATTCCACATCCTTAAGCTCTGCTGCATCATTTGATTCATCTCATTATGACTAGCTTAGAATCTATCTTCATTTTTTGTCGTCCTATCCATCTCCACTATGGTCATGACTTCAGTAGATTTTTGGATCTTCAGGTGCTCTGGTTGAGCAGCAGCATCCATACGCTGAGCATTCTAGTTCTTAGCTTTAGTAGTGGCTCTAGAATTGGTAGAACGATCTCTTCTTGATGAGGCCATTGCAAGTAGATTCTCTTAGATTATTGAAAATATGAATAGTAGATAATAAGGTGGGAAAATTGGATCTATCTCTTCGAATTAAGAAATCCAATAGTAGATGATGGATTCAAGTAACTCGAGAATATGAAATCTCAATTAAAGCACCAAAATGTTTGAATCAAAAATGGCACAAACACCCAATATTAAGCAGAGAATGAAAAATGAAGAAATAAAACTGAAAAATGAGTAAGAAAGAGCACACGATGGTTTATAATAGTTCGACAAATCAAAGCCTACGTCCACTTAATAATTTTATTGTTTATATTCTGACTTGGAGGTAGAATTCTTATGAATTAGTGCAGCTCCGATTGTGATTACAATAAATTATGTGTAAGAAGTACAAGAGCCAAAAGATCCTAAAAATGAGCCCTACCCTCTTATTTATAGAGGTAGAGAGCCTAAAATTTCACATAAAAGATTTCCACCTCATTTTCCACGCATTAGAAAACTTCTCCACCAAAGTAGGACGCCACCTCATCAACTTATGTGGGTCGCTATGACTCCGAGGGCCTTGGTCGGTATAATTTCAAAGGTTGGCCAATCTAGTCTTCTTGAGCTCTTCGCTTTGGTTCGTCCGGTGGTTAGCTTTGTGATTTCATAGTTATTTGCACTAATGTTAGCTTATTTCCCAATCCAAATGATGGATCTGTGGAAGAATTTTTTTTTGATTCAGGAGTTCATGAAGATCGATATAGAATTGCATAAGATCAATAAAACAACACTTGGAGTAGGCTTTTGGAATCAAGTAGGATGTGTAGGTAGACGAAGGACCCATTAGTGGAGAAATCTTGGGTCGATACTGACCCATCACTTAGGTGGATCTTTGTTCCTTTGGTCTTGGGTTTATTTTACACTACATCAGAAAAGACCTTTAGTAGCCTTGAAAAACCGGTATTTTAGAGCGTTTTAAAGAACGCTACTACAGGTCGCGCAACTGAAAGTATGTTTCTTTTTGGTTGCGTTTTAATAAATGCTACAAAATGTTTCCATATAACTACGTTTTTTAAATGCTACTAAAGGTTTTCTACAACATCTACAAAACCCTACCAAAACTAACATTTTTAGGTGTGTCTGTACTTGGATCATTCTTTGATTTTATGCAGCCTTTATTTTGTGCAACTAAAAACTTTTCATTGCATTTATTTTATACCACTATAAATTCAGGTGGTATTTTACATTTGGTCTGTAGCATTTTTAAAACGGTACTGAAAGGTATTGCTTATTTTGTAGCATATTTTAAATGCTACTATATACTGTCAATGGCTTATATTATTTCCAACAACCAGTTATATAATAGTCATGTTAAAATCAACAACAATCATATAATTACCATATTCAAACCAACAATCAGTTAATCATATAATCATCATATTAATAATTGAGAATACGCTAATCAATGAGTATAATATCCATAACCATTTTGATAATAGTTATCTGACAAAATGAGAAAATTCACATACCACAAGCATCAAAATAATGTTTACACAACCAATACTAAAAAATATATCATAATACATATAACAATTGAAGTATGTCCATTGTTGCTGATGGTCTTCACTCCGGAAAAGCTAATTACCTGTAAATAAGATGATAGTCAACAATAAGAATTAGTCATGAATTATCAAGTAACATTCAAACAATATTAATTGATTGTTATTCATACAAGCATATAAATAGTCAAGCCATCAAGTTCACAACATTTCATAGCTCATGTCATGATATTAGTCTAACCAGTCTGTGGCAGAAGTAATCATACAGGAGGTAACAGCTATTTCAACTCCAGTGGATAAAGTTCCTTTGTAAAAAATGCAGTCTAATAAAGAGCCCACTACATTACTAAAATCTTCACATGTTAATTCAAGTTCTAAGAGTTTCAAAGAAGGCACGCCTGCGATTATAAATTTCGATAAGCCATTATAAATATTTGACAAGCCATTTTATTACAGAAGTCATCATAATAAGTTATCATGCATATGCTACCAATATGCAAATTCATGCATTTTTAACCCTAAAGATTTTGAACTACCAACTACCACTGTACAAAATATAAAATAAGTTGCAAAAAATGTTATCTGTATTCAACCCCATTTAATACTAGTTTTTCCCTGCTCTAGAAAATCAAATGTGCTCAATTTTCCAAATTTCTTTTAAGCAATTGAAAGGAAATAATTAATAACAATACACGCCTCACGTATTTGATTTTACCAATTTTTAAAAGAACTCAGAAGTGTAAAAGCTTGAGAACAAATTATTTGATTGTATGGTGATAAAATGTAATAACTTGTATTCTCTTAACTTAAATGACCAGAGAAAAGCCTTTTGCTTGCTCTCCAGCCCCGATCACCTTTCTTAACAAGCCCTCGAGCGTCTTTTGCCTTGCCTTCCTAATAAAAGCTACCAGGTTGACCTTGAAGGCCTAAATCTATAATGGAGAAGACTTTCACAAGAATTTGGCCCGAATTAAAGTAAGTGCTTTTTTAATGTACATAGAAATGCCCTACTTTTAAGTGTAAGACATTCTAATTAGTCTTACTATGATCATTTGAAGAATCAGTAGTATATCTTCATTTTCAGAATACATACGACTAATGCCAAATAATCCTAATATGTGTTTATATATACAATTAATACCAGGTAACCTCAATAAGTGTGTACTGTATGTTCTATGCCTCAGTATTTGAATTGTATACTAGAAATGAGCATTGAGTCAAATATACGGCATATAGCCAAGTACAGCAAATAAGAAAGCTCGATAACAGTTCCACTGTTATATTAAGAACATTCACAAGAACAAAAAAGGGTACCAAAAATAAACTAGTTACAAATGCTTTCTACAACTGCTCGGTGAGACCAGTTCTCCGAGACACAACAATAACTCCGCTTTTCCTTGAAATAAAGAAGTATATACCAACCAGGAGTAGAAGAAATGCTACTCCAATTGAAGCTGATAATATAATTATCAGTTTACTCCCACGCTTGTTACTCATAGGTGATACTTCTGAGTGGCAATCAATAGAGGGCAAAGGATTCAAAGTGGTTCCTTTAGATTTATGATGAGTATGCATTATGGTGGAGGGCAATGTCGATGATGATGGTACCGGGGACATGTATTTATTGTTATGATGTTTATGGTGCTTGTGTTTTCTATATTTGCTTTGTCAAAGAAATCTCCTTCAGTTGCTCTTTTTCTTTGCCTGTATGGATATGAATTGAGTTTTGGGATTAATATTGTAGCCTAAGTGATAAATATGTGACATGGTGTATATTATATTTTTCCACTGATTTTGACCACTTTTTGAAACATTTTTCATATTTGAACCAATTTAAAAACTACCAACAAAACTACACACGCGCACGTACATACACATTATATATATACACACACACATAATGTGTGCTACACAGCTAGAAGATGTAAGAACTATAGTTGTGCTTTGAAGCTAAAAATGTAAAATAAAATAAAAACTTATTTGTGCAGAATTTATATTACACCAGGAGGATTAGCCGATATATGAGTTGTTACCTGTCTATATCAAAGTGGTTAGTAGGCAATTGTACTTCATGGAGTTCAAGTGGTACATGGCCAGTCTGTTGAAAGCTTATTAATACACTGAAGTAAAGTCACATATAAGGGGAAAAAGTTATATAATGAAGAAACCAATTGTCGGTTGCATGTAAAATTTCAAAATTATTCTTGCTCACATTGTCTTTAGGGATAAGATATTTTTTATTTCCAATGGAAATGGGCCACTGAAATTGTTATATCCACAATCAAGTACTTCAAGCTTTTGTAGTTCACCAATCTCTTTTGGGATAGTTCCATGAAAAGAGTTATTGTGCAATATAATGATCGTGCAAGCGCCAAAATAATTGCTCAGACAAAATAATCAAAATGTTTGAATAATTAATTTGATGTGCAATATTGTTCACGTATAAATGTGAAGGGTTATAGTTCAATATTGGGCAGCGTATATTGCTTAGAATATATAAATATCCTTGAGATAATAAATTTATTTAGAGAATAGAAACATCAGGTTTAAGTATTCAATATATAAACAAGCACATAGAAACCAAATTTACTATCTTTGACTCATGTTCATCTTGTATCAGATTAACAAATGACTGCATAAAACTATAAAGTCTGTATACATCTCCCTCTATAGCCCTAACCTGACATATGAGTCCAGCCAAGTAACTAAATTAGGAAAAAAAACAAAAAATGAAGGAAGAGAACATACAGTCCCTTACTACTCTGGTGTAGCATTGGTAGGAGAAAATTCAAAGCACTTATGGGAATGGGTGAGGTATGGAAGCAGCATCATTAATAGGTACACCGTCAACTTGACAAGGAATACGAACCGTTCCCCAGGTTTCTTCTAGGTAGAA
Organism: Allium cepa; assembly: GCA_030765085.1. Classification (NCBI taxonomy): domain Eukaryota; kingdom Viridiplantae; phylum Streptophyta; class Magnoliopsida; order Asparagales; family Amaryllidaceae; genus Allium; species Allium cepa. Next base: position 592,150,802 of record CM060944.1, read on the forward strand.
AGCCACTTCACACCCACATATCTGTACAAATTACAAATATGTTATACTGCTATTTATGAAGCAAATATTTCAAAAGGAAAGGGCAAGTGAGGTGACTAACTTATTGATTCATAGTTACAGGGTGTTGGTGTTGTTGAATTTGGCCATTTTAAGCACATCTTCCAGCTGGATATTGTGGTTGCTGACCTTGTTAGAGCATTGGGACATAATAATTTTGCATTGGAGCACCACCACATCTCACTCCTGAAACTAGTTGTTGTTGGTAACCAAATCCAACGTGTATTCATAGTATACCATATGTGCACGGAATTGTGCAAATTCTTTCTCAACCCCTTCTTTTGCCTGCTTCAGCCTTTCCATCTTTGCTACATACACATAAAGTTAGTGCATGTTTATATCATGCATGTTTTTTTGCATATGATAATAACTCGAGGATGTTTGTTTACATTTCACAATGCACTTTATTTTCTTTTTTACACCACTAGCAAGTAACAAACACGCATACACCAAAATGCACATAATACTATATGTTACTAATTATCTTAAGGAAGGATGATCTTCAAGCAAGGGACTATTAACTGGAAATAAGGATCAGCAGTCGAATAGCGGTATATTTTCTTTCTGACAAGCATGGAAAGTCAAACATAAGATGTGTTCAAGGATAGGAATTATCATTTCTAGTGTTATTCACAACATGTTGAGCTTCCTGCTCTGCTGCCAGCAATTGCTGAATTCCACATTGATGCGTGTTTGAAGCCATCCCAAATTGCAAACATATGCATAACTTAAGAAGGGCACCGAAGCTGCTAATGTTAATAGAATTATATCGGAAAAATAAGAAAGAATTATGATATAAATTATTCATGTAACTGGTGTACAATACATGATAAACCTATTTGTTAAAATGCTGCTGATGGATTTATGATTTGGGCAATGAAAAATGTTAAATACACTCTATTTTAGAAAGAATATGTGCATAGTTGATACCTGATTGATGGATCCATTCTTCTGCAATCAGCTGCAAAGTACATTCTTTGTAAAGAAGAGTGTACTTATCATTTCTCTTGAAAATAACATCAATCCTAGCCCAATATCAGCTTTAAATCCAAATAAATTTTACAGATAGAACAATAACTACTTTGATGGTTGATGAAGCTAGCCTAACTCAATATACCTGTAGAGAGAAGAAATTGCAAAAAGGTAGGCAACACACCCTGAGCAGAAGCAACAAGCCCAGGGAGGAAACAAGCAACGGCTATTACATATTGTTAGCGCCAAAATTGGTCATTAACACCCAAATCCAGATGAAAGCACCGAGTACCAGTCACAGCTCATAGAAAGAATATACATGGAGGATATTAATGTGAATAACGACAAAAAATAAATCGAAAGCAGTAAGAACAACAAATTTTATAGGGGTTCGGCTGACTCCGGTCTACGTCCACTCCAAAAATTTCCTTATTATTGATGTTAGAATCAATTACAGTTACAAACTGGTAGAGTAGCCTTAGCTTTTGAAAATCGAAAGTCCGAGAGCCGAGAGAAAGATCCCCCATCTGGAGACCCACATGCTGTATTTGTAGGCAAATCCAAGTAGTTGGGCCTCCTGAGTAATCTGGGCCCACCAGGGCCATTGCCGAATTAGAATTACCATTGCGACCGACCCTAAAATCTAAGCAAGACGATCCAGTTTCATCTCGGGAGAGACTTGAAGTAACCTCATATTTGACTCGAAGTAACTCAATGCCGAACCCACTTCCTAATTTTTGAGTTCAAACCAGCCAACCGAACCCAAACGACGGATCCATCAAGGCCGAACGACCTATGCCGATCCACTAAGGCCGACCGGCCTATGCCGACCACCTTGCTCAAACATATCCATACTCCACCACTGAGCCACTCCCCGCACATGTACCTCCCAAGCACACTGATCCACCAATGCTGAACGAGGTCCGATGTTGAGCGACGTCCAATGCCGAGCGAGGTTCGATGCCGAGCGATGTCCAATGCCGAGCGAGGTTCGATGCCGAGCGATGTCTAATGTCGAGCGGGGTTCGATGCCGACCCTCATCACCTTGCCAACACAAACCATACCGAGCCACCTCCAACGCCGAACCATCCCACCAATGCCGAGTGACCCAAAGCATCCAGACTGAGCCGTGTAACTTCTCCACTTCTCGACCGAACAACATATCCAAGTGAACTTCATCCTTTTAAACCGAATCTATCATATTCCAACCTCGATAATCGTGAAGTCAACTTTGTTAAATCTGCATGTCCGTGGCCTTACCGAAAGTTGGGTTAACATTTGCCCCCCAAAACATGTCTTACTATCGGAAGGTGTGTTTTGAATAGTCTCAAACCCAATGTCCAAAGTCCATGTTTCATCTATAGCTATAGTATTCCCAATCAGGTTCATGGCTGTTAGAAGCCAAATCAGTATCCATTTCAACTTATGGAAATCAATAATCCAATCCTGTGGCCTCTCTGACCATTGACGGCCACTTCGGACCATTGCTAAGTCCATTCCAAACTTAACGATCGAATCGAAAGATCTTGTCGCGCTCCGGTAGTGCTTTCTATCCCTTGCACTCTGGCCCCAGCGAGGGCATTCAGCGATTTCTTGGTCATCCTAGACCTATCATATCCTCTCCGGGATTTTGCTGGATCACATCATGCCACTCTTCGATAAAGGGGAAACAGCATCGAGTGAGCTGATCTTGACGCTCTCCGACAAAGCGGCAACACCTCCTGCCCTCCGGTTTAGCATCCCTGAACATTAAGCGATGTCGTGGCCTAAATCCTAGGCCGATTGCAGCCACTCTGGGCTCTTATCAAACCCCGATCCAATCACTCTCCGATGAATGAGGAACGACGTTAAGTGAGTTGTTCCTGTCGCTCACCGACGAAGCAACTCACTTCTTGCACTCCGGACCCCGTCTCTCTGGGTAGGATCATAAAGTGATTAATTTCAAATTGACTTCCAATTTTCATACTTTAACTCTCCGATCAAAGGTTTATTTTATGAAATTCAAGTTCATTTATTAAATTAAAATTCCAAACGTTCAATCATAAACAAAGGAAAAATCTAGACACTTCCACTCTGGGCAGAGCGGTCTATTACCATCTCAGAGCATGCCTGGGGATCTCTCTGGTTTCCTTACATGCCAAGTGGAATAGCCATTTTATATTAAAATCAAAATCTAAGAATTTTATGTAATCGACCAGAGTTCAAGTCCTGAACTTGGCCCATGCCATCATGATCAATTGATGATGAGTCATGACCTCCTCCCAAGGTCGTTCCTGGTTGATCCAAGTGGTAGTTGCTCGTGTTCCATTGCTTTTGTCTGATTCCTTATATACTATAGCAACCTGCCACTTCAAACATGTTCTTCCACCACATCCTTCAAGTGGCGGTATTCATCCATGAGTGTCCCTCCAGCTTATGGAATAGGAAGTACTTTTCGCTCTTACGTTCCTGTTCACTGGGATCCCTCCTGGGTGGTTTTTGATAGGGAAGCTGCCCTCGAGTCTCCGTGTAAATCCGTTCCAGGTTTGCCATCTAGTCAGCGTATTGTTTGAATCTGGATTCTCGGAATTTCTTCAGTTTGTCAGGACTATTGTATCTGTCATCCTGCTTCCATTTTCCTTTGTCTATTCTAGACTATTCCTTGGAGGTTCCTTCACCTTTCATGGCGTTTATTTCCTACCTCTCGGCATGTGAATCTTCCAGCCGAATGAATCTTTCAGCCACATGATAGAATTCTCCAAGATTCTGTGGTGGATCCCATGCTAATTAATCCTTGAGTTCCGTGCCTTCTGCAATCCCTGATACCGTTGCCATCAAAATCATTGATGGATCTGGGCGATCTACCGAGGCCACAGCTGCATTAAATCGCATTAGAAAACCTCTCACGGACTCTCCTGACCTCTGCTTCATTGATGCCAGTGTCATTACACTCTTGGGTCGCATCACATGGACCCTGAACTGTCTCATGAAGCATTCCACTAGCTCGCCCTATGTCCTGATCGATCCGTTCTCCAGCTTTCTAAACCAAAGCGCAGCCAAATCCTCCAAGTATAAAGGGAAACATCTTGCCATCACCTCCTTAGATGCCCCTAGCACTTCCATATGTCTGATGTATCTGGTTATATGCATAGTTGGATTTGATTTTCCATCATAGGCCTCTAGTGTTGGCAGTTTGAATTTTGGAGGGTTCCTTGCATTCCTGATTTCCAGGGTGAACGGACTTCGACGGACCTCCTACAAGCCTCTGCTCGATAGTCCTCCTCTCATAATCCTTCTTATTAATCCAGCCATCTGCTCATCTTCATCTGGGGGCAGTCCCCTGTTTGCATCTCCATCTTGCCTCACATGTCCTAGGCGGTACTCCGGGTTGTAATCTTCATGATGGCAATTTACGTTCACGTTGGTCCCTACTTGCCGAGCTTCATTCACCGCTCTCTCAGTTCCAATACTGGAGGTCTTCCCCCAGGCCTTGGTTGATTTCCTCCAGCCTCTCTAGTCAGGTTTTGGTTTTGACCTCCAGAAACTTCTACAGCTCCAGTTCCTGTGCATTGCCAGTGGCCGCGGTTGGTCCATTCCCTTAACTTTGTGTTCCAACTTGTCCAACCTGTCGAAGTAGGTTATGTATCATGTCCTCCTGTCTTTTCAGCATCGTCTCCATCTCGTCTCTAGTGATATAGATTGATGCCTGATTAGCTCCAGAGGAAGCCTCTTGACTTCCTTCATACTGACTTCTTTCTGTCACTTGCTTCCTTGCCGATGGCCTAGTCATTACTTCCTAGAATCCAAGTTTCTAGCTCCAAAGCTCCCAAGTGCTTGCCTTCTCAGTGAAAGCACCAAAATGTTAGCACCAAAATTGGTCACTAATAACCAAATCTAGATGAAAGCACCGAGTACTAGTCACAGCTCATAGAAAGAATATACGTCGTGGATATTAATCTAAAGAATAAAAAAATTAAATGAAAGCAGTAAGAACAATAGATTTTATAGTGGTTCGGCTGACTCCAGCCTACGTCCACTCTAGAAATTTCATTATTATTGATGTTAGAATCAATACAGTTACAAACTGGTAGAGTAGCCTAAGCTTTTGAAAATAGAAAGTCTGAGAGGCGACAGAAAGATCCCCCATCTGGAGACCCACATGCTGTATTTATAGGAAAATCCAAGTAGTTGGGCCTCCTAAGTAATCTGGGCCCACCAGGGCCATTGCCAAACCACAATTACCATTGTGACCGACCCTAAAATCTAAGCAAGCCAATCCAGTTTCATCCCGGGAGAGACTCGAAGTAACCTCTTGTTTGACTCGAAGTAACTCAAAGTTGAACCCATTTCCTTATTCTCGAGTTCAAACCAGCCAACCGAACCCAGACGACTGATCCACTAAGGCCGAACGACCTATGCCTATCCACCAAGGCCGACCGACCTATGCCGACCCAGCTTGATCAACCATATCCATACTCCACCACTGAGCCACTCCCCACACAGGTACCTCTCGAGCACACAGATCCACAAATGCCGAATGAGGTCCGATATCGAGCAATGTCCAACGCCGAGCGAGGTTCGATGTCGAGCGATGTCCAATGTCGAGCGGGGTACGATGTCAAGCGTTGTCCAATGCTGAGCAAGGTTCGATGCCAAGCGATGTCCAATGCCGAGCGGGGTTCGACGCCGACCCTCATCACCTTGCCAATCCAAACCATACCGAACCACCTCCAATGCCAAACCATCCCTCCAATTCTGAGCGACGCGGAGCATCCAGACCGAGCCGTGTAACTTCTCGACCGAACGACATATCCAAGTGAAATTCATCCTTTTAAACCGAATCCATCATATTCCAGCCTCAATAATCGTGAAGTCAACTTAGTTAAATCCGCTTATCCATGGCCTTGCCGAAAGGCGAGTTTGCACATATATAGAGGGAAAATTCTAAAATTTTGGCACATATGAGATAGCTGTAACTATCATTTGAAATTTTTGAATAGATCACACACTAGCAATTTGAACATTTAAGGAAGGAAAGAAGGGTAACAGTGAGATATGTTATTGGGCTAGGTTTCTTTATCGTTGACTTCTTCAACCTCGTCTTCATCGCTGCAGTCTATAACTCCACTGGAAGGTCCATGGTTCTGGGGAATTGGTTGGACAAGGTAGTCTCCATCAAGTTCATCTTCCTGAAAATTTTCAATGCAATGAAAATTAAAAATACAATGAAAAACCATGAAACTTTATAAAATTTGTTGATAATTATTAAAAAAGGAAGGAGAAATAGACTGGTAGATCAAATAAATTAAATATTTCAAGGGCATGCTTATCAAATGAAATAAATCACATTATTGAGTACACATTAAAATGCAGTGAAAAACCTATGGCGATATTTATTTAAAAAATGCAGAAGAGGAGGAGGAGACGAATGAATTGTATATTACAAGTGCACATTTAACAAGAAAAATAAATCAGTATTTCTTGATATTGATATTGTTTCTTATAGTAGCACAATCGGTATTTTATTTTTTATTTTGGAAACTGGAATGAAGATTTAAGTATTTAGTTTTTCTAGGTCTTTCTTCTACTTGTATGGTTGATTAGTATATATTCTTGGTGCTGAAACTTAAATTCTGATATTGATATTCTTTATCTTCTTTTTATGGCATTTTAGTTTGATAGTAATGGCTGTATTGTCCTTAGAAAACTATATTCTATAACACGGGGAATGGAATGAACTGATGTTAATAGCTTAATATTGTTTACATTTACTAATTTTGTATGCAAAGCGCTAGCTCTTATCTTACCAAGTCTTTAATGAAAACTATAGTTAAGTAAAGGAAAACTATATTTTTGATGGATTGGAGAACCGTTAAAGCTCAACTTGCAGTGATTTCATGTCCCTACTTATATGTCATCATGTCCCTAACTTATCTAATTCTTTTTCAATTGCCAAATTTCTAGTGTGATCAAGTATAATAGTACTTCATAGCCTACTACACAAAAATTCATAATCTTAAAAGGTAAGATTGCATGAATTAAGGTGAAATTACAAACAAAGGGGTGAAATAATAAAAGAAAGTAAACAGTATGTTTACCTAAAGTGGTTATCTAAGAATAGTTTATAGTTTATGTTTAAGAACACAGAATCATATTTTCTACTAAAGTGGTTGCCTAAGAGTATGAAAGTCATTTGTGTTTAAAATATATTGTGCATACAAAAGCCAATCCCTTTAGGGTTAATACTATGGATCAAATATATTTTCAAATATTATGCATCCACTTTGACAAAAATTATTGAATATTAAATAAAATGTCTTAAAACTGAACACTAAACCTCGGCACTCAATTGTAGTAGTTTCAAAATATTATATTTTATATATATATATATATATACACACGTATGTACGTACGTGTGTGTATGTATATATGTATGTATGTATATGTATATATATATCGATTACACATATGTTATGTACTCTAGAATTATAGTATATATAAATTATATTATATAACTAAATTAAATACTAGTATGTTACCTGAAACTGCCTCGGTTCTATCTAGTTCTTGTCGCAAGTAGAAGATACTTTTTTGAAGCCTGTTGTCTTACACTACCCCGTTGCAAGCTCGTGAGACATGTTGGTCCACGTTCAGTTAATGCAGCTCCCTTTTCTTACTTCTTTGCCACTATTGTTCATACCTACAATGTTGAACATCAGATCTCATTATCAAGCTATTGCATACCAAGCTGAATGGATATAAGCTTAGTCAAGAATACTCGATCCGATTTATGTTCTCAGTGTACCCTATACATGCCTCAGACCCTCATCTCTAGTCTAGACACTTGATGCTTATGCATACTTAATGCAAAGAAACAGAATTAAATGATATAGTTTATGGTAATGTATTTCTAAATGTGCCAGTTAAATAAAGGATAGAGATATGATTTAATATAATGTAAATCGAAATCCTAATTATAATTAGTTCTGGATATTCAATAAACGAGGACGGAGGAAAAAATAGTGCTTCTTATAATATTAGTTGGAATTAAATATCAATTTCAGTTGTAGTTATAACCAAGAAGTAATGATTTTGAAATAATATGATAATGACATAAAATGTAATTTTTACTAACATATTAGTTTCAAGTAGTCCGTTTACAAAGCAAATCAAAATGAGAGTAAATAATAAAATACATTGATATTCATTTTCTACTTATTGCTGTACTAGATAATATTATATAACAACTTAAATTAACTTTTTAAAGAAGAGTTATCATAGTTCAAATTAGATTTTGTATAGAAGAACTACATAAACACCAAACCTCATTAAATAAATATTGAATTAAACTATAATATATGAGGGCATTCAATTATACATTTATGATGGTAACTTGTACCTCCATCGACTATATTGAATATAAGGAATCCTAAGATATTTGTATAGTTATCGATGCAATCAAGGTAGTGGTTCCCTTTGCCAACTACAAAACAGAGAAGGAACTATTAGAAACATAGCAATATTAGCAAAATACATACGATTATGAAGAGGTATCAAAGAGTCCAGGTTGTATTGATCAGAATCAATTACTCAAAAAAGATTATAACTAACAACAAACTTGTTGTTCCTACTTCAAATTTCATTTAAACAAAGCATCACAATTAGAAATATATTTAGGATTACAGGTAATAAAATTATTTCAGTAAGTTAACAGTAATAAAAGATTACTTATTTTTCTTACTGGATAATGAATTATGATTACTTGTTTAGCAATAAATGACCATAGTAGATCAAAAACATCATTTATTTTATTAATACTTAGTTTACCTGAATGTTCAAAAAAGCATCATTGTTTTACCCGAGCAAGTGATCGTAGGAGATCAAAAACATCTATGAAAAAACATCCACGAAAAAACATCATTCAATTAACATTTGGTTACCTGAATGTTCCAAAAACTAGAATTTTTTGGCCATATCCAATTATTTTGTGAAAACAGTGAGTATAGATTCATAGCTCGTGTTTATCTGTCGTCTTAGCAGAGTAACCTTTGGAATTCATTAAATATGCAAATTATAGTTCACTTATATCTAACACTCTTCTAGACGTTTTATATTAAAGAAAAAATTTCTACACATTTTTTCGTAACAATAATAAATTAATAATAGTATAATGATTTCCACCTATTGTCAATAGATTTTTTATACGTCATTTGAATTAAAAAATATTCTCAATGTCACAGAAAAGAATAATTAGAAAATGAAGAAAAAGAATAAAAGTTAATTAATGAACACCTACTTCAATCAACACTGTTCCTATGCAACAATTTTTCCCAATACTATTCTCATTTAGGCAAATGATCACACGCATACAAAATCGTGCATGATTAACAAATTAATTTGCAAACTGATTATTTCATACAAAATTACATAGATCATGATTGAGGTACCTTTAAATACTGTAGCTACCCTAACTTCATTAATTTATACGGGTATATAAAAATTTATTATGTTACGATATAAATCTACTAACTCTAGGAAATGAATACCCCAACACTTTTAAGTTTTGAGGCCAAATATTCACTTATATGCATGTGGAATAACTTTTATTTTATTTTATTTCTTCTTTCATTGCGCATATAGTAATAAACCTCGCTATAAAGAATGATTATTCATTAGCTTCCCAGATGGAAGAAGCCATCAGGAAAAACAAAAGTTCGAAATCGCTTAATTTAAAAACTTTAAATGCGACGTCATTAATTCAATACCCTTTGGAAAAAAATTAAGAAGGGGGCCGAAGATGCTAAAAGTTAGAAATTTGAAGAACGTGTCTACTAGAAGAATTACCATAAAATCTACCTGTGAGATGATGATTTATGGTCTGTGATGAAGAAGGAGATGTCGCTTGTTAACGCTGGATAATCAATCTATTGTGGCCAGGTAGATCGACTACGATTAACTAGCTGAAGCTTCCGGGTTCCTTAGTGGATCGATGTTTTAAGATTTCCAGTGTGTTAGTGGATTGACAATGATTTGGTGGCGATGGCGTCCATATTTGGAGGTGGATTACAAAGATGGCGACTTTGGTTTTCTGATAGAATTGAGAAGTGGAGAAAAAAATAAATGAAAATTGAAGCCAAACTTATAACATTTTTGATGAAAATTTTAGGGGCATAAGTAAAATTTCACCCTAGCAATTATCCTAAGCCTATGGATGCACTTTCCTTACAAACGCTACCATTATTTGCAACTAGAAGTAGGTTTTCTTATATTGTTACTTTGGCCATGTGACTATGTTTGTGTTTGGTTCGCGGATTCTTGGGTCATCTCTTTGGGTTTTCTACCGTGATAACTTAGAGCTTGACTCATCCAGTTTACCTAGATAATGCTCGATCAAAAGGTTGGATAACAAGTATAATTTGGATCTTACTCATTATGCAAAGGTTCAAATTAAAAGGTACTTTTGTTTATGCACATATCATAAAACCAGAAATTGTTCGAGAAAAAATATTTTTAAAAATTAAAGTGGGGGATTGTTGGAATTTGTTTGAAAAATGAATCAATAAAAATATTGAGAAGAGTGTTTCAGCGCCCCACTTAGTTGATAGTCCCACATTGTGGGAAATTATAGAGAAATTCTATTTAAATATTGGACTCTCAAGAGAAAGGATGGGTTATTTAGGTACCCAACCCACAGATTTCCCTATATAAACCAAGCTATTTGACGGAATAACGATCAGTTTTAAAAACTGAGCTATTCTTCTTCTTTTTACTTGCATTATTAATCCAAGAAATATAAAATTTGGGTGCTACTGACTCGATGGTCTCTGTGCAAGAAATTGTTGATATGAAATATATGGAGCTATTTTATCTTGAAGGTAGTGTTGCACTATTGATTGTCATGCACGATTTCAGCATGGTAGCAAAACGTCTTAAAGAGAGCGACCTAGTCTGCAATTCAGTCACCAAGATACTACAATTTCAATTAAGGTACAACAAATATACATACATATAGATACATACACACACATGTATGTGTTTGAACTAAACAAGATTTATAAACATTTCAGTGTTTAGTGGACATGATCTTAGTTTTAAAATCTATAACTTTAATTTATTTTCTCCCACAGGTTACAAGCTTGATTTTCTTGGATTCCTTTAAGTTCTCTCTTAGCCTCTCTTAATATAATACTAGTGTGAACCCGTGCTTCGCACACGGGTTGTTACAAAAAAATTTAGATTATCAATGTGTCTTTGAACGTTTACTTGTAGAATCATTATGGCTCTAATTAATTTGGACATTTCATTCGTTACAATTTTTAAATAATATTTAAACGGAATTGTTTCAGAGCATTTAAATTTAAATTGGTAGGTGAAAAACATTTTAAAGAACAAAAAAATATTTATAAATTTGATTATTTTTGTGATATGAACACCAATGTTTGTTTTAAGATTATTTTTTGTAATTATCATTCTTTATTTTATTGTGAAAATATAACTCTGGTGACAGTTTACCTGAGCGTTTCGTTGAGGCATTTATCAAGAAACGGTTTTAATGGTTTCCATTGATGAATTTTTATTCTTTGATAATCTTTCAATCTATTATTCTTATTAAACAATATCAGGAACAGAAATATAACCATATAGTGAATGTTCATGGAAATCCACTTAATATATAAGTCATATAGAGTGCAACCTCAAAACATCATTATTAGTTTTACATGAGATAATTTTGCAGTTACCATAGAACTTTTGTTGAATAGAAGTACACCAGCTCAATTAATGCGATTGCAAATGAAGCATTCCTACACAATCAAAATAACTATGGTTAATGTGACCTTAAAAACAATATAAAGGATAAATGCACGGCTATACTTCCATAAAATATAACATGCTCAGCCATCAATAGTGTCTTAATTAAGCAAAATTCGCAAAAAAAACAAAAAACATCAAGCGTACAAATTATGCTTCACAATTGCAATCTACTTGTACAAAGTAACATTAAAAAACATAACAGAAACATAAACCTATAGTATATACATAACCACATGTCGGAGCAGTATCAAAAAGCAATAGCATGGGTTTATAGTCGATGTTGCCTTCTTGGAATCGTAATGTAAGCAAGTGAGAATCTTGTCAATATATTGCCATCTTTAGAAGCAGACTCATCTCCTAAGTTTGTAATCACCAAGTGTACCATCCTACTGAACATCATTTCAGGCCTCCTCTCACGTAATATCAAAATCAGTTCTACTTTGGTTTCTTCAAATTCAAGGATCAAGATAAATCCAAAATGGCCCCTATTGGAAACACCATCGAAATCAAACCAAGACGATACTTATTCAATATGTTTAGGATCAAAACACAATATCACATATGGGCAAGTTCATCCAGGTGATGATTGGCACTTTAGCAAAGTGATGTAGAAGTTGATGTCGATCTCCATATGCTCTAATGCACTCTGAGTTTTCTAGCTTAGAACAAAGTCACGTACACAGAAGCTTTCAAGCAGCAACACCACTTCCTTTACGGATGCATAGAGAATTTTGAAGCGAATCCGAGATGGGTTAACTAAAAAAAATCATGTGTGATTAAATCTTTGTACTTAGCTAATGGTCATTAAATAGTCTTAGTCACCAATGGTATGATTCAAGAAGCGTGAGGACTCAGTTTAAGAAGGCAAATTTCTCGAAATGGCATAATGGCAAGTTAGCAGTTCATGATTCAACAACCATCCAATATTTCGGGTAGTTTCTTTATACGGGATTAAATTGAGTTTAAGTTTCGTTTGGTATAGACAGATGAAATGATGTGATTTTCCAAATCTCAAGAAACATTTTCAATCAGAAAATGAATCTAGAATCATCTGCTTAGGTTTAACATAAGTATATTACAACATAAGAGGAGTAAAGTGATGAGAAACACAGTAATTGCAAATAAAAATTATTTTACTTATATATAGGCAAAATATATATAGGGATGCATAACTACTATTAAAAAATATATATTTTAATTTTATTTCTTAAAAGTTGGTTATAAGCTACAGTGATATGCATACATATACATGCATACATATATACATACGTGTATGTGCGTATGTATGTTTTTTTGGTGTGTATACGTGGACAGATATATTTATGTATATATGTATATAGGCACTCCAACTGAAACATATGATTATTATGTATAAAATAAGAAAGAAAAAAATATTCATGCTTAGGTATAGAACTTCTATTAAAAAAGAACTTCTATACCTAAGCATGAATATTTTTTTCTTTCTTATTTTATACATAATAATTATATGTTTCAGTTGGAGTGCCTATATACATATATACATAAATATATCTGTCCACGTATACACACCAAAAAAACATACATACGCACATACACGTATGTATATATGTATGCATGTATATGTATGCATATCACTGTAGCTTATAACCAACTTTTAAGAAATAAAATTAAAATATATATTTTTAATAGTAGTTATGCATCCCTATATATATTTTGCCTATCTATAAGTAAAATAATTTTTATTTGCAATTACTGTGTTTCTCATCACTACTCCTCTTATGTTGTAATATACTTATGTTAAACCTAAGAAGATGATTCTAGATTCATTTTCTGATATAAAATGTTTCTTGAGATTTGGAAAATCACATCATTTCATCTGTCTATACCAAACGAAACTTAAACTCAATTTAATCCCGTATAAAGAAACTACTCGAAATATTGGATGGTTGTTGAATCATGAACTGCTAACTTGCCATTATGCCATTTTGAGAAATTTGCCTTCTTAAACTGAGTCCTCACGCTTCTTGAATCATAGCATTGGTGACTAAGACTATTTAATGACCATTAGCTAAGTACAAAGATTTAATCACATATGATTTTTTTTAGTTAACCCATCTCGGATTCGCTTCAGAATTCTCTATGCATCCATAAAGGAAGTGGTGTTGCTGCTTGAAAACTTCTGTGTACGTGACTTTGTTCTAAGCTAGAAAACTCAGAGTGCATTAGAGCATATGGAGATCGACATCAACTTCTACATCACTTTGCTAAAGTGCCAATCATCACCTGGATGAACTTGCCCATATGTGATATTGTGTTTTGATCCTAAACATATTGAATAAGTGTCGTCTTGGTTTGATTCCAATGGTGTTTCCAATAGGGGCCATTTTGGATTTATCTTGATCCTTGAATTTGAAGAAACCAAAGTAGAACTGCTTTTATATATTACGTGAGAGAAGGCCTGAAATGATGTTCAGTAGGATGGTACACTTGGTGATTAAAAACTTGGGAGATGAGTCTGCTTCTAAAGATGGCAATATATTGACAAGATTCTCATTTGCTTACATTACGATTCCAAGAAGGCAACTTCGACTATAAACCCATGCTATTGCTTTTTGATACTGCTCCGACATGTGGTTATGTATATGCTATAGGTTTATGTTTCTGTTATGTATTTTTTTTTGTCACTTTGTACAAGTAGATTGCAATTGTGAAGCATAATTTGCACGCTTGATGTTTTTTTTGCGAATTTTGCTTAATCAAGACACTATTGATGGCTGAGCATGTTATATTTTATGGAAGTACAGCTGTGCATTTATCCTTTATATTGTTTTTAAGGTCACATTAACCATAGTTATTTTGATTGTGTAGGAATGCTTCATTCGCAATCGCATTAATTGATCTGGTGTACTTCTATTCAACAAAAGTTCTATGGTAACTGCAAAATTATCTCATGTAAAACTAATAATGATGTTTTGAGGTAGCACTCTATATGACTTATATATTAAGTGGATTTCCATGAACATTCACTATATGGTTATATATCTGTTCCTGATATTGTTTAATAAGAATAATAGATTGAAAGATTATCAAAGAATAAAAATTCATCAATGGAAACCATTAGAACCATTTCTTGATAAATGCCTCAACGAAACGCTCAGGTAAACTGTCACCAGAGTTATATTTTCAGAATAAAATAAAGAATGATAATTACAAAAAATAATCTTAAAACAAACATCGGTGTTCATATCACAAAAATAATCAAATTTATAAATATTTTTTTGTTCTTTAAAATGTTTTTCACCTACCAATTTAAATTTAAATGCTCTGAAACAATTCCGTTTAAATATTATTTCAAAAAATGTACCAACTGAAATGTCCAATTTAATTAGATCCATAATGATTCTACAAGTAAACGTACAAAGACACATTGGTAATCTAAATTTTTTTGTAACAACCCGTGTGCGAAGCACGGGTTCACACTAGTATTATATTAAGAGAGGCTGAGAGAGAACGTAAAGGAATCCAAGAAAATCAAGCTTGTAACCCATGGGAGAAAATAAATTAAAGTTATAGATTTTAAAACTAAGATCATGTCCATTAAACACTGAAATGTTTATAAATCTTGTTTAGTTCAAACACATACATGTGTGTGTGTATGTATCTATATGTATGTATATTTGTTGTACCTTGATTGAAATTGTAGTATCTTTGTGACTGAGTTGCAGACTAGGTCGCTCTCTTTAAGACGTTTTGCTACCATGTTGAAATCGTGCATGACAATCAATAGTGCAACACTGCCTTCAAGATAAAATAGCTCCCTATATTACATTATCAACAACTTCTTGCACAGAGACCATCGAGTCAGTAGCACCCAAATTTTATATTTCTTGGATTAATAATGCAAGTAAAAAGAAGAAGAATAGATCAGTTTTTAAAACTGATCGTTATTCCGTCAAATAGCTTGGTTTATATAGGGAAATCTGTGGGTTGGGTACCTAAATGACCCATCCTTTCTCTTGAGAGTCCAATATTTAAATAGAATTTCTCTATAATTTCCCACAATGTGGGACTATCAACTAAGTGGGGCGCTGAAACACTCTTCTCAATATTTTTATTGATTCATTTTTCAAACAAATTCCAACAATCCCCCACTTTAATTTTTAAAAATATTTTTTCTCGAACAATTTTTGGTTTTATGAGATGCAAATAAACAAAAGTACCTTTTAATTTGAACCTTTGCATAACGAGTAAGATCCAAATTATACTTGTTATCCAACCTTTTGATCGAGCATTATCTAGGTAAACTGGATGAGTTAAGCTCTAAGTTATCAAGGTAGAAAACCCAAAGAGATGACCCAAGAATCCATGAACCAAACACAAACATAGTCACATGGCCAAAGTAACAATATAAGAAAACCTACTTCTAGTTGCAAATAATGATAGCATTTGTAAGGCAAGTGCATCCATAGGCTTAGGATAATTGCTAGGGTGAAATTTTACTTATGCCCCTAAAATTTTCGTCAAAAATGTTATAAGTTTGGCTTCAATTTTCATTTATTTTTTTCTCCACTTCTCAATTCTATCAGAAAACCAAAGTCGCCATCTTTGTAATCCACCTCCAAATATGGACGCCATCGCCACCAAATCATTGTCAATCCACTAACACACTGGAAATCTTAAAACATCAATCCACTAAGGAACCCCGTAAGCTTCAGCTAGTTAATCGTAGTCAATCTACCTGGCCGCAATAGATTGATTATCCAGCGTCAACAAGCGACATCTCCTTCTTCATCACAGACCATAAATCATCATCTCACAGGTAGATTTTATGGTAATTCTTCTAGTAGATGTGTTCTTCAAATTTCTAACTTTTAGCATCTTCGTCCCCCTTCTTAATTTTTTTTCCAAAGGGTATTGAATTAATGACGTCGCATTTAAAGTTTTTGAATTAAGCGATTCCAAACTTTTGTTTTTCCTGATGGCTTCTTCCATCTGGGAAGCTAATGAATAATCATTCTTTATAGCGAGGTTTATTACTATATGCACAATGAAAGAAAAAATAAAATAAAATAAAAGTTATTCCACATGCATATAAGTGAATATTTGGCCTCAAAACTTAAAAGTGTAGGGGGTATTCATTTCCTAGAGTTAGTAGATTTATATAGTAACATAATAAATTTTTATATACCCATATAAATTAATGAATTTAGGGTAGCTACAGTATTTAAAGGTACCTCAATCATGATCTATGTAATTGTGTATGAAATAATCAGTTTGCAAATTAATTTGTTAATCATGCACGATTTTGTATGCGTGTGATCATTTGCCTAAATGAGAATAGTATAGGGAAAAAATGTTGCATAGGAACAGTGTTGATTGAAGTAGGTGTTCATTAATTAACTTTTATTCTTTTTCTTCATTTTCTAATTATTCTTTTCTGTGACGTTGAGAATATTTTTTAATTCAAATGACGTATAGAAAATCTATTGACAATAGGTGGAAATCATTATACTATTATTAATTTATTATTGTTACGAAAAAATGTGTAGAAATTTTTTCTTTAATATAAAATGTCTAGAAGAGTTTTAGGTATAAGTGAACTATAATTTGCATATATAACAAATTCCAAAGGTTACTCTGCTAAGACGACAGATAAACACGAGCTATGAATCTGTACTCCCTGTTTTCACAAAATAATTGGATATGGACAAAAAATTCTAGTTTTTGGAACATTCAGGTAACCAAATGTTAATTGAATGATGTTTTTTCGTGGATGTTTTTTCATAGATGTTTTTGATCTCCTACGATCACTTGCTCGGGTAAAACAATGATGCTTTTTTGAACATTCAGGTAAACTAAGTATTAATAAAATAAATGATGTTTTTGATCTACTATGGTCATTTATTGCTAAACAAGTAATCATAATTCATTATCCAGTAAGAAAAATAAGTAATCTTTTATTACTGTTAACTTACTGAAATAATTTTATTACCTGTAATCCTAAATATATTTCTAATTGTGATGCTTTGTTTAAATGAAATTTGAAGTAGGAACAACAAGTTTGTTGTTAGTTATAATCTTTTTTGAGTAATTGATTCTGATCAATACAACCTGGACTCTTTGATACCTCTTCATAATCGTATGTATTTTGCTAATATTGCTATGTTTCTAATAGTTCCTTCTCTGTTTTGTAGTTGGCAAAGGGAACCACTACCTTGATTGCATTGATAACTATACAAATATCTTAGGATTCCTTGTATTCAATATAGTCGATGGAGGTACAAGTTACCATCATAAATGTATAATTGAATGCCCTCGTATATTATAGTTTAATTCAATATTTATTTAATGAGGTTTGGTGTTTATGTAGTTCTTCTATACAAAATCTAATTTGAACTATGATAACTCTTCTTTAAAAAGTTAATTTAAGTTGTTATATAATATTATCTAGTACAGCAATAAGTAGAAAATGAATATCAATGTATTTTATTATTTACTCTCATTTTGATTTGCTTTGTAAACGGACTACTTGCAACTAATATGTTAGTAAAAATTACATTTTATGTCATTATCATATTATTTCAAAATCATTACTTCTTGGTTATAACTACAACTGAAATTGATATTTAATTCCAACTAATATTATAAGAAGCACTATTTTTTCCTCCGTCCTCGTTTATTGAATATCCAGAACTAATTATAATTAGGATTTCGATTTACATTATATTAAATCATATCTCTATCCTTTATTTAACTGGCACATTTAGAAATACACTACCATAAACTATATCATTTAATTCTGTTTCTTTGCATTAAGTATGCATAAGCATCAAGTGTCTAGACTAGAGATGAGGGTCTGAGGCATGTATAGGGTACACTGAGGACATAAATCGGATCGAGTATTCTTGACTAAGCTTATATCCATTCAGCTTGGTATGCAATAGCATGATAATGAGATCTGATGTTCAACATTGTAGGTATGAACAATAGTGGCAAAGAAGTAAGAAAAGGGAGCTGCATTAACTGAACGTGGACCAACATGTCTCACGAGCTTGCAACGGGGTAGTGTAAGACAACAGGCTTCAAAAAAGTATCTTCTACTTGCGACAAGAACTAGATAGAACCGAGGCAGTGTCAGGTAACATACTAGTATTTAATTTAGTTATATAATATAATTTATATATACTATAATTCTAGAGTACATAACATATGTGCAATCGATATATATACATACATATACATACATACATACATACGTATATAGATACACACACGTACGTACATACGTATGTATATATATTATATAATATTTCGAAACTATTACTATTGAGTGCCGAGGTTTAGTGTTCAGTTTTAAGACATGTTATTTAATATTCAATATTTTTTGTCAAAGTGGATGCATAATATTTGATAATATATTTGATCCATAGTATTAACCCTAAAGGGATTGGCTTTTGTATGCACAATATATTTTAAACACAAATGACTTTCATACTCTTCGGCAACCACTTTAGTAGAAAATATGATTCTGTGTTCTTAAACATAAACTATAAACTATTCTTAGATAACCACTTTAGGTATACATACTATTTACTTTCTTTTCTTATTTCACCCGTTTGTTTGTAATTTCACCTTAATTCATGCAATCTTACCTTTTAAGATTATGAATTTTTGTGTGGTAGGCTATGGAGTACTATTATACTTGATCACACACAACTAGAAATTTGGCAATTGAAAAAGAATCAGATAAGCTAGGGACATGATGACATATAAGTAGGAACATGAAATCACTGCAAGTTGAGCTTTAACGGTTCTCCAATCCATCAAAAATATAGTTTTCCTTTACTTAACTATAGTTTTCATTAAAGACTTGGTAAGATAAGTGCTAGCACTTTGCACAGAAAATTAGTAAATGTAAACAATATTAAGCTATTAACATCAGTTCATTCCATTCTCGTGTTATAGAATATAGTTTTCTAAGGACAATACAGCCATTACTAACAAACTAAAATGCCATAAAAAGAAGATAAAGAATGTCAATATCAGAATTTAAGTTTCAGCACCAAGAATATATACTAATCAACCATACAAGTTGAAGAAAGACCTACAAAAACTAAATACTTAAATCTTCATTCCAGTTTCCAAATAAAAAGTAAAATACCGATTGTGCTACTATAAGAAACAACATCAATATCAAGAAATACTAATTTATTTTACTCGTTAAATGTGCACTTGAAATATACAATTCATTCGTCTCCTCCTCCTCTTCTGCATTTTTTAAATAAATATCGCCATAGGTTTTTCACTGCATTTTAATGTGTACTCAATAATGTGATTTATTTCATTTGATAAGCATGCCCTTGAAATATTTAATTTATCCGATCTACCGGTCTATTTCTCCTTCCTTTTTTTAATAAATATAAAAAAAATTTATAAAGTTTCATGGTTTTTCATTGTATTTTTAATTTTCATTACACTGAAAATTTTCAGGAAGATGAACTTGATGGAGACTACCTTGTCCAACCAATTCCCCAAAACCATGGACCTTCCAATGGAGTTATAGATTGCAACGATGAAGACGAGGTTGAAGAAGTCAACGACAAAGAAACCTAGCCCAATAACATATCTCACCGTTACCCTTCTTTCCTTCCTTAAATGTTCTAATTGATGGTGTGTGATCTATTCAAAAATTTCAAATGACAGTTACAGCTATCCCATATGTGCTAAAATTTTAGAATTTTCCCTCTATATATGTGCTAACTCGCCTTTCGGCAAGGCCATGGATAAGCGGATTTAACTAAGTTGACTTCACGATTATTGAGGCTGGAATATGATGGATTCGGTTTAAAAGGATGAATTTCACTTGGATATGTCGTCCGGTCGAGAAGTGGAGAAGTTACACGGCTCGGTCTGGATGCTTTGGGTCGCTCAGAATTGGTGGGATGATTCGACATTGGAGGTGGTTCGGTATGGTTTGGGTTGGCAAGGTGATGAGGGTCGGCATCGAACCCCGCTCAGCATTGGACATCGCTTGGCATCGAACCTTGCTCGGCATTGGACAACGCTTGAGATCGTACCCCGCTCGACATTGGACATCGCTCGACATCGAACCTCGCTCGGCATTGGACAACGCTTTGAAGATACGAAATTTGAATATGATCGTAAATGGCATATTTGATACAGTTCAAACTCACTGGGAAGAAATAAAGTGTTTTCTCTTTGATTCTATCTCTGAGTTCTTTAATACTGGTAGACTCTTAAAAAAATTCAATCACACTTTTATAACTTTTATTCCAAAAATCCAAATTCCAAATAGCCTAGATGATTACAGACCTATTGATTGTTGCAATTTTATTTATAAAATCATTTCTAATATTTTATGTAACAA
This sequence comes from Allium cepa, assembly GCA_030765085.1. Classification (NCBI taxonomy): domain Eukaryota; kingdom Viridiplantae; phylum Streptophyta; class Magnoliopsida; order Asparagales; family Amaryllidaceae; genus Allium; species Allium cepa. The sequence goes on from CM060944.1 coordinate 592,171,990, forward strand.
AATTAAAATATTTTTGAAATTTTTAATTTCTGAAAATCAGTGTGCTTTCATCCCGGGCAGACTTATTGTGGAAAATACTCTTCTTGCTCATGAGTTAATTAGAAACTTTAATAATAAAAAATGCAATCTTATGTGTGTCAAGATTGATTTACACAAAGCTTTTGATAAAATTAATAGGAAATTTATTATTTACATGATGCAACAAATGGGATTTGATGAAAAATTCTGCTCTCTTATTCATGAATGCATCAATAATGTTTCTTTCTCAATTCTGGTTAATGGTTCTCCTAAGGGTTTTATCCATAGCAATAGGGGAATTAGGCAAGGGGATCCGCTGTCTCCCTGATTATTCACTATTGCTATGGAATATTTCTTTATCCTAATGGAAATTGAAATCATCAAGGGAAATATTAAACCCATTAATAGAATCAAACCAGCCATTACCCACTTGTTATATGCAGATGATCTTCTATTATTTTTACATGCTGACTCTAATAATGCTAAAGCCATATCAAAAAAATTTCTGAATATGGAAGCTCATGCTGGTCTGAAAGTTAATGATTTTAAAAGTAAAATTTATTTCAGCAAAGGTTGCAACAATAAAACTGAAATTCTTAACATTCTTAAATTTAAAGAGGGCAATCTTCCAGTAAAATATTTGGGACTGCCTTCGAGTGTTAATCAAATCAATGATGCTGATTGCACTAGATTGTTGGACATAATTCAAAATAAATTTGAGGGTTGGGCTTGTAAGCTTCTGTCCCTAGCTGGTAGGACAGAATTAACACATACTGTCATCATTGCAATCATAATGTATTGGATTCAAGCTCATAATATCCCAGCTAAAACTATTCATAAATTGGAAAAAGCTTGTGCTAATTTTATTTAGAAAGGAAAACAACATAAAATAGCATGGGATATGGTCTGCAAACCAAAGAAATTTGGGGGTTTAGGCCTTAGGAATATAAATGATTTGAGTGAGGTTTGTAAGCTTAAACCAGCTTTTTTGGAAATTTGTCAATGGAAATTCACTCTAGGCTAGATGGATGAAAGCTAAATATCTTAAAAATAAAAAAATTTGGACTGCAAAATCTGAAAATTATTACTCTTTCTCTTGGAAAAATATTTTGAGTTGTAGGGAAGTTGGTCTAAAACTTCTGGATAGGAAATTCAAGGATGGTAATCAAACCAGTTTATGGTTTGATCCATGGATTCATGGAAAATCTCTGGTCAGTCTTTTGGGCTGGGATAGTTTGCTTTGGTTTGGTGGGACTTTTGATAAAGTTAATACCATTATTCAAAACAATTTTTGGAATACTTTTAATCACCCAGCAACTTCTATCTTTAATGAAGCCATTAAAAAGATTACTATTAATCCCAATCTACACAAAGATACTTAGGATCGGAGACTTTCAAAAAAAGGGAATTTTTCTTTTAAAAAAACTTGGGAATATATTCGTGGCCAAGAAAGTGAAGTAGATTGGTATAATGTTATTTGGAATAAATCAAATTGTCCAAAAATGTCCCATCGTGCTTTTTTGCTGTTATTAATAGGCTACCTACTAGAGACAGGTGCTTGAAATGGAATAAAAATGGGGAGACTATCTGCCTATTGTGCAAACAGGAGGATGAAAGCATAAACCATTTATTTTTTGATTGTGTTTTCTCAAAACATATTTGGTTCATAGCCAAATCAAAACTTAAAATCAACCAGCATCAGGCTGTTCAAAGCATCAGAGAAAGCATCAAATATATTCAGGAAAACTTCAGAGAAAAATCAAAGGAATTCAGTCATGCTAGCATCACCTTTACGGCAACCATCTTTCACATTTGGAAAGAAAGAAATCAAAGATTACATTCTCAAAAAGAGACAGACAATATTCAACTTTGGAAAACAATTGATATGGAAACCCAAATTCTTCTCAAAAAATTGGAAAGCAGCTAAAATCATTCAAAAAAATTCAATCAAATTCTTAGGAGTGCTGATAACTATGATGGGGAATTTGAAAATTTCTTACAAAACGAGAATCAGGATTTTGTTTTCCCTCGAAGCAAACCCCTTCACCACAGTGGCATTCACTGGATGAAGAGATCGAATTGCCTCAGTAAACCCAATCCGGAGCTTGCACTTTTTGGTGGCGGCCACCTCTACCAACAAATCAGTAATTTTTCCTGCCATGAAAAAGGAAAGTGAAGTGTTTTTAATTCTAATTTTAACAAAGTGTCTTATAATACTTCATCTTTTAGCACTGATCTTTCTAACCTATCCGATAGGGGCGGAGGCTACCGCACACTTAAGCACAAGGCATATTCCGATCATCTCCTGCATAAAGACAGGATTTTGCATCGAGTCATGAGTAATCAGAGAGTTTCGACTGATTTCTACAAAAGCAACATAAACAATCACTTCTATCACTTATCTGTTTGGGACAAAGGTGAATCTAGCAAGCTTTCCGAAGAGTTAGTTGTTGTCACCTGCAGCAAGAATTCTTCAATCAATTATACCGATTGCTGCTCTCTCTCTGAGCATAAAAAGCAAGTGGCCCTTCCTAGTTTTGAGGCTCACGAGACTCACAAGATCTCTGCTCGTAATCCCTCAAATGACAAAGACTGGCTTTCATCTGAGCATCTCGTGAATAATAGCACGCACTTGATTCAGAATCCCAATGTTTTGCCTGTTTTGCGAACATCAATCCGAGATCCACTCGTCATCATTGATGAAGATAGCAAGGGGAAGAGATTTGTTTGGAAGCCACCATGATTTCTTGATTATATTGCAATTGCCTCTAATCGCCATGGCTTATTTCTTTTCGCATCTGTTTTCTAGGGTTTCTGTATGTTTCGGTGTAGTGGCGTGGTGGCGTTGTAAGCTAGGGTTTAGTGTTTGTTTCGGGTAGGGTGTATTTTACCCTACTATTTTCTTTTGGGCCTTGGGCCTTTTATATTCAAAAAAAACAACAGTAATAACGATAGGTGTAATAATATCTCAGATGAATTTGGGTTCATGGAGAAAGATACAGTGAGAAGATGAGTGTATATTTTTATTTTTTCTCTTTGTTTCAAAACATGAAGCAATTCTAAACCAATAAAGTGAATGAAATACTTTTAACATTACAATAATTTATTTTGACTTTGGGAATAAATCTCAAGTAAAGTTCCCTATATACAAAAGTAGAGGAAGAAATATACAAAGAAGCTACCTTATTACAATTCCTGAGCAAAGATCACTACATCCTCCTTTCCAACAAACGAAAGCTTGAATTTGAAGACATCTGCTCTTTTTACATGTTTATCATTTGGATATCGCATATTTTGTATGTGCAAGAAAAATGGATATTAGAGTTGAAAATCAAATGCTGTGGAACTGTCAATATTTTTTGCAATGAAAATATTTCTTCAAATCCTTGGAACAAAATGCAGAAAATTGAAACTATCAAGTTTAAAGTTGAAAATCGAAGTTGTATTTGATTGAGGAGTAAGTGATAATGATTAATCCCTAGGAGTAAGAAGATATTTTGTAGTGGAAAATTCATTCATATTCCCTATAATACAACAAAATTGTTTTATGTGAGATGCAAAACCAATTGGATTAATAAATTTACTAAATAGCACTAAAGTATTTAAATCTTAAGAAGTAACTTTTTTTCGTTTGGTTCAATTAATTTTCCAACAGGAAAAAGGCCGTTTACTACTCTTCATAAGTTGCCAAAAAATTTCCCTAAATATAATGTTATCAATTATTCCTTGCACTTTGGAGCCTTGTTGTTTAATAAGAACATTACCTCTTTGGTTCCATTGCTTTTAAATAAATAAAGAATAGTATCAACATAAACAAAAGAAAGCACATAAATAAAAAATTAAAGAGAGAGATCAAGTTTGTATTCATGGATTAATAGAAAATTAACGTAGAAATTGGTATCATGAAATATTCACCAAATACCTGGCAGCGTAATGATTAATGAGCTTAAAAATAAAATATCAGTAAAGCTACGAAAGCACAATAACGTAGTAAAAACTGAAAATCATATGGAAGAAACCTATGTTGAAGTTTAAGTCAAACATGTCAAGTTCACTCTATCCATTAAAGAAAAAATTTCAAATCAATCATTTAAAATGAACATTTATATGTAGAAATGGACTAAGTGAAAATATTGTTGTCTAAAATACATATCATAATTGATAGAATATTGTCTAAATTATTATTGGACAATATTTTTAGTCGGTCTTTAGGTATCTTTTTCGTAAAGTAGATGTTTTGAGCTTTTTGAATGAAAATTGAGCGAACTAATATACAGTAAATTTAAAATTTGTTTCCACGTGTTACAATAACATACAAATTATTTTTCAACCCAAAATTTTGTATCTTAAAATCCGAGTACTTACTGTATGTTAAACTAATTTTTATGTAGCAAAATATTGGTACTGAGTATATTTGTATGAAAAAAGAATTGAATGTTACTTACATATTCATACTAATATCTTAAAATCACACTCAAATACACTCAGTCTTCTGTTGATTTTAAGATATTTGAATGAAAACATACTCAGTACCATTACTTTATGTATATTTGTATGAAAATATACTTCACAGATATCTTAAAAGTACACTCATACGGTTGTATGAAAATATACATCACAATCAGTACAAATATACTCAGTACCACTACTTTATGTATATTTGTACAAATATACAACTTACTTACTGGTGCGATGTATATTTTCATACAAATATCTTAAAGTCATAGCACTTACTTACTGTATGTTAAACTAATTTGAAACCGAATTGAATGTAGCAAAATAATGGTACTGAGTATATTTGTATGACAAAAGAAACCAAAATCACAGCATTTATGCTTAAAATTAAATTAAACATAAATTATTGACAATTAAAAAAATACTGAATAAAACCAAATAAATCAAAAATGAAAAATTAGATACCAAAGAGCTTTGCAACTTTAAATGCTGAAAACCAAATAATTCAGGCCTAGCTGCATGAATAAATCATGTTTTGACTTCAGTAACTGAAAGTTTAAACTTCACGAAAAGTAGTAAATTAACCCCAAAAAAATAAAATCTTAAAACTAATTAAGAATTAAAATTCTGAAATTCATTTGAAAACAAATGCACACCTAAAATTTAAAAGCATTTGAAATTCAAATTATAAATACAACTATGGTATACTTTGAAGGATAAAGCATACAAAAATATGTCTTCAGTAGAAATCAGCCAATCAAACTGGGTTGTGGAAAATTAAAGCCAAAAATAAATCAGAGAAACATAAGATAACGTTACTTTTTAAAATGCAACGTTGGATGTTAAAAATATATGTTAAAAATAAGCCAAATATACACTAACAAAACTTAAGAAGAGCACATAAGAAACAAACTATTTGGAAAAAAACCAATTTCATGTAGAAAATCAACTTGCAAATTACAATCTTCAAATTCGACGACTGAAATAATTCTTAGGTAGATTTGTCTATAAAAGAAATTGCAGTAATTGAATACGTTAGACATTTTTTTTAATCGCAATGTAAATGCTGGGGGAAAATCAAAAAATTCATTATAGAATCCTAAGATGGCATGGAAGTCAAGGTTTAAGAGTGAATGAGATAATTTCCGAGACTTAAAATAGCATGACCTAAATGGATTAAACCAAGATGAGAACCAAATACCTTTTTGGGCAATAACACAACCGGAATCAGGTAAAACAAAAAAATAGAACAGAAAACATACAGGGCAGGGGATTTAACAGAACAGGGTGTACCAAAAAAACATACCTAAAATGCAGTCAAAACCGAAAATTGAAGCCATATGTAAAACATCTCAGAAATCATTAACGATGGCAAAGTTAAATAAGAAAGCCAGTAAAGGTAGTCGTTACTCTCATGAAAATATATTATTTAACTCAAATCACCTTCAATTTCCAATGCATCCTTTCTTTAATTTATTTTCTTTCCCTAAAATTATATAAGTTCCACCGTTGTCAAAATATTGTAAATCACTAATTCAGAATTCATACACTTTTATTTATAAATAGTAGTAAAGAACCGTGATACGCACATGGATTACAGTTATATTTTTTGTTGAGAATATCAGGAATTTTTTTAACGAACATTGGTCGGTAAGAAGCTTTTGAAGAGGTATATGGATCAAATAATCATTTGCATCATGTATGGAAAGCTAGCAATTATTCCACTTATATGTCTTCATGACAAATGCACAAGAAAGCCAGCACAAAGGATTGACGTAACAATAAATGAATGATGTATGGGGCAGTTCACCATATGAGCCAATAAATTAAGATATAATTCTTAAGAATACAATGCAAGTTATAATACAAATTTTATTCTCAATACAACATATTAATTGGGTTGAAACTATAATAAATTATTACAAAATTTATAAAAGTACAGTTATATTGTCATTCCAACAGATTTTTTAATCTACTACCTTGACGTTTCTTTTAGATCGCTTTGTTTATATTTTGCACATGGGCTGACTGATCGAAAAAAATTAAAAATAGATAATTATTTGTGTTGAATTAACAAATATAAAACCAAGCATGTATACCAAACAATCAATAAAAGATGCAATTTTGAATATTTTCAATACAAAGTCGTGCATTGTTGAAATCAGAAGATAAACCAAACAGCGACTATATATGCATAAAAGTTTATTACATATGGCTCCAATATCATTTCTTTAAATAAACAAACGTATGTCTCTAATTGTATGCATGCCCCAATATCTGTATGAAGTAACGATGGCAGTATAAACAACAAAAACAAAGCAAATTATGTAACCCCCAACCAACACCGACCATCAGTTATCTTATGAGTGAAGATAACAATAAAAGACAATAGAATTGGAAAATTACATGTGTTCACGATCAAAACGAATAGGATTTGTGTATTTAATCAATATAGAAGATGTTGACAAAAAATAGTAATAAGAAAAGGATGCTTAAAATCTGACTGAAATAATACAATGAGTAGCTAATAATATATATTTTTACTTATTTGGCATTGGATACCCAGTATATTTTTTATTATCTTTATCAGTACTTTAACAATGCAAATAGCCATAAATCACATGTAAACACAATAAATAAAAGTAAGAAAGTCTTAATTATTTCATAAACCATTCATTGATCCATGCCCTAGCCACTGTAATAAAAGCTAAAATTCAAAAATCAAGTTATCAAAGCACAAAATAGCTTTTACTAACCAAGTGCTTTACAACCAAAAAAATATCCACTTTATCGAAAAAATAATGACTAACCACATATAGTTTTTACTTTGCAACTTTTGAAATTATTGCTACCTATGTTATATATATATATATATATATATATATATATATATATATATATATATATATATATATATATAGTTAATCCTCCAAAAATCCACGAAACTAATTGAACATCATTTTAACATGGACATAAAAGTTTGTAACAATTGATTAGTTAGTGATCATAAATTTTAGAAGCATTATCCTATTTTTACCAAAGAACTGTGCATAGTATGAATTATAATAATAAATAGAGTTTTATAAATTTGGACCACGTTTAAAAATTTAAAACCAACAAAGTGGATGAAATATCTTGAACGCTATAATAATAAATCTCAAATCTACTTCCACATAAACAAAAAGTATATGAAGAAATATATGAAGAGGCTACACTATTACAGTACCTGAGCAAAGATCAATGCATCCTCCTTTCCAACAAATTACAGCTTGCATTTGATAACATTTGCTCTTTCAAATATTTACCACTTGGATATCACATGTTTTGTCTGTGTAAGAAAAAATGGATATTAGAGTTGATAATCAAAGATTCTGAAACTGTAAAAAATTCATGCAATGCAAACCTCTAGTCAAATCCTTAGGACAAAATGCATGATGTCACAAATTCGAAACTTTCTTTCGAACGTTTATTTGACATGGGATATGTTGTCCCAATGAGTTGTTGTATATAAAGTACCAGTTCAAAAAAAAATGATTCATCCTTAGGAGTCAAAAGATATATTGCAGTGGAAAGTTCATTTAGATTCCTTATAATTTAACTAAAATGTTTTATTTGAGATGTAAAACAAACAATATTAGCTTATAGATAAGATTATTCCACATTCTGGTGATACACACACAATCTAAGTTAAGAAAAAGCAAAATGTAAGCTGCAATTATCATATTCTTAGTAACCTAAGTAATTTCCTCTCACAAAAAGATGATTACGCCAACAAATGCATCAATGGGTTATAGGCTAAACATTAACATGTAATGACAAATGTTTGCTATAAATAATAATATATCAAGGACTATAATAAAATAAATGATAAAATAACCGAACAACCAACTACAATTCACTCAATCTAATCAGACCAACACAAAGATAATATATAATTTTCATTAAAAAGATATTTGAAACTCAAACGTGTTTTCAAATGTGTTGGAACAAAAATAATAATATGATCACCTAACAAAATCTACAATGACGTACCTACATACAAAATGCAGGAAAGAGCATGTTAAGCTAAAGCTATGTAAAGAGCTCCTTCTACCTAAAACCAAAACAAATCAGCAAAAGGAGCATTGGCATTAAAATTACAATACTCACACTATATAGCGAGTAGATTATATATGAAAAGGGAAGAAATCATATCGTAGCGGGAAGAAGAACAACAGCTTACATCGGAGAAGAATTGGCAATTTTGAAGACACCCCAGCGAGGTAAGGCTATCCACCAATCGTATGGCGATCAAAATGATGACAACTTCGGAATAAAGGGTGACAAAATTCAGTAGGGGCAAAGAGGGGAAGCGGCCGGCAGATGATTTTGCAATTAATCGGTGTCAATCGGCAGTACGATGGCGGTAGGTACGAAAGGCAATGGCGATAGAGCGGAGTAGGCACAACTTGAGTGGGATTTTATTATTTAGGGTGGATGAAACAGGAGGAAGGAGAGAGCGGCGATGGGAGAGAAAGAAAATTAAATTCGAGACGGTTCAGTACTAAAATTACCGTGGATGCTTCTACGCTCTAGAAATTTGACTCGGTAATAATAATATAGTATAGATAAGAGCTATTAAGAAAATAAGTTTTCCAAAAATACAAATTAACTATGGATACATAATTGCTAAAAAATATGAACTTTTAGAAACATCGACTTACTAAAAAGTAGAAAGTTGGAAAAAAAATACTAAAATATGAGCTTGCAAATAATTATATTTGTGGTTCAAAAATTTATCAAGTGGCTGAAGCCACAACTAGTGAAAACCTTAGCTTCAAAGGTGCACTGTGACATAAAATTATGACCAGAGGAGACTCATGTTCTAAAAGTGTTTGTATGATGTGGCATGAAGTTACATTTTCAATTTCTAAGGAATTGTGCAACAAATGTGCATATGACACGAGATCGCAACCATTGGTCCATTGGGGATCCCTACTTCAAAGGTGCAATATGGCATGATACCATGACTAGTGGAAGCCTCCATTTAAAAGGTGTGCTGGAACATGAAATTACAACAATGAAATCACTGTTCTAAACTAAGGAATGTCTGCTTAAAGGTTTTATAGTATCATCATTTACCAAACAGACGAACTATCGCAGAAACCTGGAAAACTCAAAATATTGTTTCATTTATAACACATGTAAATCACATAAGTATAGGTACCCATCATGACCATATACGCATAAGTCTTCACATTTAAACCACTGTAACATAACTCACTCATCAAGATGTTACACTATATAATAAAGCATGAAACACGATGTGTTATATCTTAGATAGATAACAAGCAATCGTGCATCGATATGGTAACAAACAAGGATCAAGCGTACGTAAAATAACATGAAGTGACACACAAAACATTATAGAAAATCTAATCATCAACTTGAACCCCATGGTTGAACTATCCAATAAGCTACATTTCACTAAGGTGATCCTACCCGTCCAAAAGTGTATTTTATTAGGGGAAGACATCTCAACAAAACATAGATGTACCTATGTCTAACATATTTTTAAAAACTAGTTTTCATAATAATAACAACCTGTTATTAAGCAATTAAACATCCAATGCAAATGGCAGAATGTGATATCATGGAAAGAGTGTCATGTGAAATTTAATAAGAAGTACTATACAAATTACCAAAGCCTCCTACTTGCAAGCTCCAAGATGTACCGCATTGCTTCCATGGTGAACATGCCCTATTTCACTTGAACTTACTGCGAGAAGACATTTGAACCTTAAAACATAAATCTGCAAACAACCTTCCTTCTCCAAGCCCATACAATTCATGTAACACCCCTAATTTTTGATAATATTATTCAAGAAATTTAATTAAAATAAAGGGTTAATAATTTTAAAGGACAAATTAAAGTAAATAATTACTCACAAGGACATGCGCAAAAAACTTTTGCCGTAAGGACAAAGCTTAAAGCCCAGATACCAAAATAAACAGCTCTGTTCGTCTCCTCCTCCTTGCTTTCACTCAGAATTTGACGAAATTTTGCTCGAAAAAAAATGGAACCCAAAGCAGAAACAAATCTATATCTCCAACACAGCCGCAACAATCGACAGCCGAAGAACAACAAGCACAATAGTCGACAGTCGGAGAAACCCTAGCTACATCGGAAGTGGAGCAACAAAGTGAAAATGAAAATGTCGAATCTCTTCCAATAGTAGATATTAAAAGAGAAAACGCAATGATACAAGAGGGAAACATGCGTCTAGTGGAAATAATACCAAAGACAGTAAAGGGAAGAAGCAGCAACTTAAAACTTAAAAACCTACATCAGTAGAAGAGGAAAAGCAAAATAGATCAAAAAGATCAAAAAAAGACATGAATATAATACAGAAATTGAAAGCAAACAAGAAACAACAAAAAGTATACCAGAGAAGGTAACTTATACTATAAAATCAAGTATAAAAAATTTAGTATATTTTTGTTATAGTAACAGTGAATTTTTTTGCATAAAACAAATAAGAGAACGTGCAACAATAAATAGTTGCAGAGAAAACAGTTGAAGAAATATGCAAAAAAGAGAACAAAGAACAAAAAGAAAAAATTAAAAAAATGATTCAAAAGAAAATACAAACAGAAACTGTGTTAACTGAAATTGAAAATTATAAACTGATACCTACTTGAAAAAAATGATACCTACTTAGAGAAAACTGATACCTACCTAATACAAACTGATACCTAATTACTGCAAACTTGAAATTGTTACATATTTGACTAAAGATATTTCATTGCAGCTAATACGCAACCCATTGTTACATTTCAACATAATTTGTTTCAGAAATTACTTATTGTCTTTATTTTGAAATAACAGGATGATATGATTTTGTTAATCCACATCCAGTTTAAAAGAAGTTATAAAATTGGTATGAGATTTCTCTTTCTTTTAAAAAAATTACTTACTACAGATAAAAAAGGTGAATATGACCTAACTTTTTAACATATTGTCTTTATTAGAGACAAATAGAAGAAATGCTCATAGAAATCTAGAAAAGCAATAACATAGCTAGCATGGAGGTGAAACCAGATGATATGCATCAAATAAAGTGTGCACATAAAGCAGAAGACATGCAAGTTTTTTTAGTTGCAGTAATATTTACTGACAACAAAATGAATATTACAATTGAAACTACTAGTCATAATCAATTGAAAGCTGCTCATTATTCAAACTATCTGTGTTTTTGCATTATAATATTTCATACATAATTCTATACATCATTGTATGCCTTTTATATTTAATTGAATTTGATTTATAACAAAATATTGAAAAATATTATCTCTCAATTTCAATAACGTTTAGTTCAGAAATAAACAATTACTATAGGAAGAAAATTGGTACCTACATAAAAGAAACTGATGCCTATAGAAACAAAACTGATACCTACATAAAAGAAACTGATACCTACAGAAACAAAACTGATACCTACATAAAAGAAACTGATACCTACAGAAACAAAACTGACACCTACAAAAAGATAACTACATAATAAAAAATAAAACAAAATATTTAGCAAATATATCTTAAATTAATAACTACAAACGCAAAAATTCATACACAAATCGATACTAAGTGTGCTAGTAAAACTGTTAAATATTTTAATTCAAAGCATACTATATGCTTGTACCATTATCCCTAAAATTCAATGTTTTGTGTTAATTATAGACCTGATAATACAACTTATGCAAACTGATACTACATTACATATTGGTTTCGACAAGCTTGACTGTGGAATATTTGTAATGATATTCATCGTTTCACTGAACAAAAGCAGAATACCTATAAAACTTGAAGAGAAGGAAGTATTATCCACAAGAGCAAGGATTGTATAGGCAATATTGACAGATGATGAACGTTGCTGGAGTCTATCTAACTACATATCAAGCTTAGAAGAAGAAAGAAAAGGAAAGAACCGAATTCACATTGTGATGTTTCACAATTAAATTTGCTACTTGCAAAGTAATGTAAATCTGTTGAAATTTGTACTTGTGAAGTAATGACGTTCTGTTGCAATTTAATACTTATGAAGTAATGATGTTATGTTCTTAAAACAAAGCTGCTCTTACTTGTAAAAACAAACACCAAAACTGATACTGTAAAAACATCTAACTGATACTAAAACTGATAATATCACTTATGCTAACACTTGAAATTAAAATCAATTTGATAATATATCATACTGAATACAAATTAATAACAAAAGGTTCATTTACAATAAATCTCCAAAACAAGCCACGCATCCACTTATTAATCTGAACAAATTCAAAATGAAAAATCAAATCATATCATCTTCAAAGCTTGACAGTTCCATTTATTATGACCAAGCTTCTCCACATCTGTTTTGCTTGTTCTGAAAATATGAAAATCCTCCTTTAGGCTTAACTGATGGTCTACCTGTGCCACATTATCACCACTGCCAAAAAAAACATTAGTAAAAACATGTTCAATTTAGAACATTAGTTTTTCCATTTTAGAAAACCGATATCTATGGTACAAAAAACTGATACCTAGTTACTGATAATCAAAATAATTGATACTAAGAAAAAAATAAAAATGATACCAGAAAACTGAACCTAAGATATGGTATTTTTCCACTCTATCACAAGCTTATATACAACCCAACCAATGATACTTTCCAATCGTCACAAGCTTATATCTTATTCTTCAAATCATACAAAGAGCAATCAATAGACAATCGAGTGCTAAAAGTGTTATTATTCAACACAAACAAACAAAGAAGACTGTTATCCCCACTGCCAAAAAAATAAAAATAAAACATCAGTAAAAATAAGTTCAATTTAGAACATTAATCGTTCAATTTCACAAAACTGATACCTACAGTATACAAAACTGATACCTACAGTATACAAAACTGATACCTAGTTACTGATAATAAAAAATGATACTAAGAAAAAATAAAAATGATACCCAAAATTGAACCTAAAATATGATGCTTTTTCACTCTATCATAACTTTATATACAACCCAAGCAATATTACTTTTTCAATCATCCCAACATTAATGCAAGAAAATGAAAGATAAATTAAATGAAAAGCAAATTAAAAAACAACATTGCATATAGAAACGAATAATAATAAAAAACCTGCTGCTATTCCACAACTTGCCATAGATGAACGAACAAACAATGAGAATAACACTTCATATCATTTGTAAAAATGAACACAATTAGAAAGCATGGCCAAATTTTTTTAATTTGAATAGAAAAACTACAAAAAATGGAGTAATATAAGCATACCTAATTAATACAATTTGAAGAAAAAATCGATCACGGTACAAATATGAAAAGAACGAGATCAACAAAACGTGCGTAAGAAAAAAATGATCGATGAACTACAATTTTCAGAATGAAGAAATTGAAATAACCGACCGAAGTAGATCGATATTTTTATTACGAGAGAGATATCTTATCGCGACTGAAAAATTTGATCGAAAGGAAGAAGAAGGCGAAAGTGGGTTGGAAAGAAAAAACGATAATTTGTCACTTAGAGAAAATGATTAGCGGGCTGTCCTACATCCAAAAAAGCCCTAAAAGCTGTCCTTGAGGAAAATTTCCTGTAAAATAAATTAAATAGTATAATGTAGAGTGATAAGGAGATTGGGGTTAGTTAATTAATTTAGTGTCTGTGCTATTTAAATTGAATGAGCTTAAAATGGTTAAGTGTTAACTAATTAACATAAGGGCATGAGTGTAAATTGCCACGCATGTTTCCACCCTTATACTATTTTCCCTTAGCCATACATATTCATTTTATTATAAGAAAACTAAACATAAGAAAGCAAATATCATGACCGGCCATTAGGAAGAAAGAAGAGTAGGGAAATTAAAGTGAAGCTTAGGATTCAAGCCAGCAGAAATAAATCTCAATCAATCTCCAATTTCCTTATTCAATCTAAGGTGAATAATAATTACTAAATCTCTACTTTGATTTTTATAATCATATGTTATCGGATTTAAGGGTAAATTCGTTTTTATGATATATTGGATGATGATATGCTTGATTTAGTATTTGTTTAATTAAACAAGGTTGTTTATAAAGGGATGTGCACGGTTTTAGGGTAAAACCAAGATTTAACGATCTTTAAATGCCATGGAATAATTATATGTTACGAGGAACATGATTTTGGAGTTAGGTTCCATTTTTATAATTTTCCAAGCCATGGAGAATTAGTTATGAATTTTCAAAGGAAAATTGGTTATATGGGTTTATAAATTTATTTTCTAAATTATATTAAAAATTTGGGTCCAAAATTTTGATATGTTAGAACATGATTAAAACAAATTATTGGAATTTTTGGAGAATTTTACTAAGTGACTTAGTATGGAAATTAAATTATTTTGAAAGGAAGACCTAAATGTTTTAATTGCTTTATTACTTGGAAGGGCTTATGTGTTAAGTGTCAATTGGTTTTCTAAGAAAATGCATCAACTATTAGCCAAATTATCTAAAATTTTATGATAGCCAATCAAGTGTTTACAAATTGGCAAGTTTGTTACAAAAAGTTTACTTTATTTAGTAGAAAAGGCCTTTTGCTCAGAAAAGCAGGTTCCGCCTCCTTTGGAAGGAACTTTCGACCCAGAGCTTCCGCCTTTGACCTAGTCAAAACCTTCTACCACAAAACCAATACATGTAATATCGCTTAGTTGGTACGCAGTGGATTGGAGAAAGGCAGAAGGTAGGGCGTCGAAATGTAGCTTCTGAAGGTGTCGACACCTTTGTTTTGTTTTAAAAGAAAAGCGTTTTCTCGTTTATAAAGCGTTTCGAAGCATTCGAAAAAAGGGTTGCGAAAGGGTATTTCAAAAGAAGCTTTCGAAGGAGAACTTCTGCCTTTGTTTTTAAAGTAAGTAGCTTCCGAAGAGTTACTAAGTTTTTAAAGTGATGCTTTCGGAAGGGTTAGTTTTGACCAAGTCGGACCCTTCTGTGATTGAATGCCTTTCGATGGTATTGAAGACATCAATGTTGTTGAAAGGTAATGTTTGTTTTTTATAAATATAAGCCACTTCCTATTGCGTTTGAAAGGGGTTGGGGTTTCAAAGGCAATGCTTTCAGAAGGGGTTTTGAAGTCAACCTTCAGTCGTTTCACCTAGATGTTTTAATGCTTTCGAAAGGATGGTTTCGACGGCATTTGTTTCCCCAATACTTTTATGAAATAAATAATGGTTTCAAAAGAGATGGTTTCACCTATGTTTGCTTTGACCAAAAATGATGTTTAAACATAAACACAATGATTTCGAAAGGGGGACTTTCAATGGTTTCAGAAGGTGCATTTCAAATGGTTTCGAAAGCGGTACTTTCACTTGGTTTCGATTCGAAGCAGTTCTTCTAAAGTAAAAGGTTAATGCTTTAATTAAATCAATAGGTTTTGAAAGAAAAGTTTTAAAGTAGTCGAAACGCAGGAGCCTTTGTTTTGAAGATAGATTTTAATGCTTTCAAAGGAGATCATCCTATGAGGTCGAAAGCTAGGTTTCAGAGGTGTCGAAAGATTTTATAACCCAAACTCATTTTTAGGGAAAACCCATGGCTAAAGTAAGGAGTTTTGAAAGGATTTCAAGTATGTAATTGAGGAAGTATTTCCTTGATAAAAATATAGGTTAAATTGATTAACTATGTTTTATATGTAAATGTTTTCAAGGATATTAAACCCATATGAGTGGTATTGTTAAATTTTTATGTTTGCTTCTTTAAATATGAATATATTCACATGATAAAGAACCCATAACTATATTTTAGGGGATAAAGTGGTAAAAGAACCAGCTAGGTCCACCCAGTATTGAATATAAATTGATTAAACTCTTGAATGAGTAAAATTGCATCCTGAGAGTCAAGGAAACCAGAATATAGGATGCCTAAACTCTGACATTGTCCAGAAGATAGGTTCATAGTAAATCGATGAAAACTATGATTAGGAATTTATTGGGGGTAACCAATAGGTTCATAGTAAACTCATGAATACTATGTATTAAGGATGGTTCGCGAGGGTCAATTGGTTTGTAGTGAATACATGAAAACTATATCCAGATTAAGTATTGACATCAGCCAAAAGATTCCTAGTCAACCCTTGAGAAAGAAGTAAATGGTGGCATCAGTAGGTTCCTTGTCAACCCATGAAAACTAGGCAAAGAATGGAGTTACTGGAGTAATCCATAGTTTCCTAGTCAACCCATGAAAACTAGGATAAGAGATGAGTTATTGAAATGACCAATAGGTTTAGGGGAACCCATGAATTAATTAAGTTAATTGGTAGGGGCCCATATGTTCTTAGTGATTGCATGAAAACTCTAAAATAGGACAGGGTGTCCATGAATTATAAAAAGGTTATTAATAAACCCATGAAAACTAATAGGTTAAGATTGACCCTCGAAACTATATCTATGACAGGAAGTCAATTAAACTGGGGATGGGATATCCAAAATGTTTATATATGTATATCATCATCATATTTTGAAATGCTATGTTTTAACCATTGTGGATGCAGAAGCACGGCATATGGTTTCATAAAAAGGGTTTTAGGATACTAATGAGGGGAAAACCCGTTCCGATAAGCGGCGTTGTCTCACTAGATATCCAAATGGATTGATTATTATTCATACCAGGATTTATGTCTGACTCAAAGTTTTTTCCATTTAAACTCTCAGTTACTCAATTGATTTTAAGTAGTTGGAGGTTTTAGGATTCGGGTTCTCTTCTTAGACGAATAAAGCTTATGGAAGCGTGTAGGAGGCAGTTAGTTATTTAGAGTTATCTTTTTTCGCTTTGTATTTTGGATGTAAGGCGGACTTATTAGCCTTATTATATACTCTGATCAACCAAGGGGGCATCATTATATGTCGCTCTTGGCGTATGTGTGGTAGTTATATTTTTATGAACGTGATTAGCGTTTATGGGATTACGTAATGAACATGAAATGTTTTGAATGGAATGTGGAAATGTGTTTTTAATTTGTTAAATTTTTCCATATTCTTATGATCAGTGTATCAGTGTTTCTACCACCACCATTTTTGGTCATTGAGGATTAATAACCAAGGTCGACAGGCTAATGCCATTCCAAATGCTGAGGCTAATGTAGGTGCTAAAAATCCATCAGTAGAAGCGGGGACGGTGTATCAGTTGTTAGCTAATATTTTGCAAGCAAGAGTTGCTGGTAATGTTGAAGGAGAATCTTGTAACTCCAACCGGATATAATAATGCTAGGCTGAGCAGGGATACACCAATCTGGGTGGAAAGCCGTTTGTGGGAACGGAGGATGCTGCGGAGGTTGAGAATTGGTTGCTGAGCTGTAAGAGGATCTGATTGATTTAGGCTTGGATGATGGGGAAAAGAAGAAGCTGGCCTCTAGACAGTTGCAAGGGGCATCGCTCAATTGGTGGAATAGTGTGACAGCCAGAGTTCCAAAGGAAGAACTGACTTAGGCTGATTTCAGAATGAGGTTTGAGCAGAGGTTTCTATCCGAGGTAGCTAAGTCAGCACTAGTGAGGAAATTCATGGATCTTGTCCAGGGTGATATGTCAGTAATCGAGTATGCTGCTAACTGTGATGAGCTATTTAAATATGGATATGCCACTATAGACACTGACATCAGAAGGAATGCGAGGTTCATTTGTGAACTAAGGCCTGAGCTAGCTAGAATGACCCAGACATTTTTCGGAGAACCCTGTAATGTGGTGGTGGAGATGGTTATTCACCATGAGGAGATGCTTGTTGTTTCTACCAAGGAGAAACTGGTTGAATCGCAGGGCCCTCGGGGAAAGAAGATGAAATTATTTAAGAAGAAGGGATCCCAAAAAAAGGATGCTGCTAAGAAAGAATAGGCTAATACGGTGTGCTTCAAGTGCGATAAGAAAGGTCATTATGCTCATGAATGCAAAACAGGAAAAGGAAAGAAGCATGTAGAGAAGAAGAATGTGAAATGCTTCAAATACGAAAAAGTTGGGCATTACAAAAGCCAGTGTCTAGAGCCAGTCAGGGTGGACAAAGGGAGGGTTTTTGTGATTAGACCACCATCTTCTTCTAGACCCACTACAGTAGAGAAAGGAAAAACTATGATGGAAGGTACACTTTTGATTTAGAGAATACCAGTTAGGGTACTATTTGGTACTGGTGCATCATACTCATTTATATCACAGTATTCGGTTGATAGGTTATGCATAGAACCCACTCACCTTGTTACTTCCTTAAGGGTTGCAAACCTAGTAGGAGGGTATGCAACTCTAGGGATTCTAGGGATGGGATGTGACCAGTAGAACTTGATTTGTTATGTCATAAGTATGCATGCAGTATATATGTTTTTGATTTCGTAGATTTCGAGATCATTTTGGGTATTGATTCGTTGGGTAAGTATGACGCTAGGATATTTTGCCAGGATAGGGAAATATCGTTGAGACATCCTAATAGTCATAACCGAATCATCTTCTCGGTTGAGATTTCCAATGGGAGTGTTTGTGATTTATTAAGTGCCATGGGGGTTGGAGGAGAGCTTAGTCAGGTTGAAGTAGAAGGGGAATTTGCAGATGTCTTTAAGCCGGTTACGGAATTACCATCGAAACAAGCTTTTAAGTTTCAAATAGATCTTTTACCAGGAGTTGAACCTGTGAGTAGACCACCTAGCAAGATGACACCGATAGAGATGAAGGAATTGAAGGTGCGGCTAGTGGATCATGAAGGAAGGAATTTTTTTAGACCTAGCAGTTCACCTTGGGGAGCGGCCGCGGTATTCATGTAGAATCCAGATGGGTCGTTAAGGATGTGAATCAATCATCGTAAATTAAACGAAAAGACGATCTAGAATTGGTACCCTCTGCCGATAGATGATCTGTTTGGTCAGTTGAGTGGTGCCAAAGTATTTTTCCAATTGGATTTGGTGACAGGGTTGCATCAGTTGAGAGTGGCGGAGGACAGCATTCCATTGACAACATTTCAAAGTAGATATGGTTCGTATGAGTGGTTAATAATGTCATTTAGATTGACGAATGCACCTGCTTTCTTTGTAGATTTGATGAACCGAATCTTCCGACAGTATTTGGATAGATTCATATTGGTATGTATAGATGATATTTTGTTATAGTCTAAGATTGAGAAGGAGCATAAAGATCATCTTAGAGTTGTGCTTGATATGAGGCAGAATCAGCTAAAAGCGAAGTTTTCCAACTGTCATTTTTGGAAGAAAGAAGTTATGTTTCTTGGTCATGTGATTTCAAAGAAAAGGTTGTCAGTCGATCCAGATAAGATCAAAGCTGTGATTAATTGGAAGAGACTAGAGATGGTAACCGAGACCAGGAGTTTTCTTGGACTTGCTGACTATTACTGGAGATTCATTAAGGATTTCTAATGGATAACAACACCTTTGACTAAGTTGGCCAGGAAAGGTGTGAAGTTTATTTGATCCGACAAATGTGAGGAAGGGTTCCTTAAGTTAAAACATTTGTTAACCAGTGCACCGGTGTTGGTGGTTCCATATGGAAACCAAGGGTTGGTAGTATACACTGATGCATGTGGAACTAGACTGGGAGCAGTATTGATGCAGAAGGGTAAAGTCATTGCCTACGCATCTAGACACCTTAAACCGCACGAAGTAAGATATCATTCTCATGATTTGGAGTTGGAGTTGGCTATGGTGATTTTTGCCTTGAATATATGGATGCATTATCTCTTGGGAAAAAGATTTGAGTTGTATACCGATCATAAGCCTTTAAGATATTTGTTCTCTCAGAAGGAGTAGAATATGAGGCAACAGAGGTGGCTTGAGTTTTTGGCTATCTATGATTTCCCTATAGAATATACTTCTGGGAAAGGAAATAAGATAGCAGATGCTCTTAGTAGAAAACATCAGAATGTGGTGTTGGTTATATTGCCAAAATGGAAGGATTTCGAAGCGTTGGCCAGTTGTGGTGTGCAGTTAAGATCGGCTGCTAGTTCTAGTCAGGGTACTGCCATGTTGTCTTATTTAGAAGTTCGACCAGTGCTGATCGAGTGGAAAGCTTCTAAGAAGAGAGAAGATCCAGTGTTAGCCAAGAGGATTAGAAGGTTTGAGGTAGGGTCAAAGATCGATGATTTAAAGGATTTTAGTCTTGACCAAAGGGGATGGTTGAGAAAAAAGGGGCAGTTATATGTTCCGAATGTAGAGAACTTAAGGAGAGAATTTCTAGAAGAATGTCATCGATCCAAGTTTATGATTCATCCTAGAAGGACCAAGATGTATCAGGATATGAAGATGGGCTTCAATTGGGAAGGCATGAAGAGGGATGTCGGTTTCTGGGTTAGGCACTGTGTGGACTGTCAAAGAGTGAAGGCCGAACATCAGAAGCCGAGCGGATTGCTTCAGCCCTTAGAGATTCCAGTTTGGAAGTGGGATTCGATATGCATGGATTTTATAGATAGGTCGCCAAGGTCGAATAGGAAAAATGGAAATAACCTATGTTATAATGGATAGGCTGACCAAGAGTTCCCATTTCATTCCAGTCAAGTCAACCAAGACGACACCTGTTTTGGCAAAGTTGTTCATGAAGAGCATAATTAGACTCCATGGGATTCCTAATAGCATAGTCAACGGCAGAGATGCATTATTCACTAGCGAAATTTGGAAGAGTCTCAAAAGGTATTGCGTACCAAGCTTAAGATAAGTACGGCTTATCACCCACAAACTGATGGGCAAATAGAGAGAGTCAAAAAAGTACTAGAGGATTTATTGAGAGCTTGTGTATTAGACTTTGGTGGATCTTATGAGGATCACCTACATCAGATTGAGTTTTTCGATAATAATAGTTATAGACTAGTATAGGGATGGCGCCTTTTGAAGCATTGTATGGAAGGCCAAGAAAATCACTGTCATGTTGGTTAGAGACTGGAGACGGATTGTTCTTAGGTCCAGAGTTGGTAAGAGAGGCGTAAGAAAAGATTGAGTTAATTTAAGGACGGATGAAGGAAGCTCAATCCAGATAGAAGAGTTGCGCAGATAAGAAGCACATACCTAGAGTTCTCAGTGGGAGACAATGTTTTCATTAAGGTATCACCGATGAAGGGTATGGTACGGTTTGGGAGGTCGGGAAAGTTGGCCTTGAGATATGTTGGTCTATTCCAGGTTATAGAAAGAATTGAAAAGCCCGCATATAGAGTAGAGTTACCGAGCAGTTTGGCAGGTGTCCATGATGCATTCCATGTGTCTCATCTTCGCAAGTATGTGCATGTTCCATGGGCTACTATTGCTTAGAAAAAATTGGAAGACTTAGTAGTTAAGCCTGATTTGACTTTTGTTAGACGACCATTTCGGGTTGTAGCAAGAGATGAGAAGAGAATGAGGGCCAAGACAGTCAAGTTGGTGAAATTTTAGTAAAGCGACAACGAGAAGGACTATACTTGGGGGACCAAGGATAGGATTCTAGATGCTTACCATGATCTGCTTTGAGGGTATGTCCATATTAGATTTATATGGATTAGTTGCTAGTCGAGTAGGCTGGTATGGTTGTTAGGAGTTGTTACAGATGATTGTTATGTTAGTTAGTCCTTAATGAATTTCGAGGACGAAATTCTTTAAGGAGGGGAGCCTATAACACCCTAATTTTTGACAAAATTATTCGAAAGATTTAATTAGAATAAATCAAATATAATAATGTAGAGTGATAAGGAGAATGAGATTATTTAGTTAATTTAGAGGTCGTGCTATTTGAATTGAATGAGCTTAAAATAGTTAAGTGTTAGCTAATTAACATAAGGGCATGAGAGTAAATTGTCACCCATGTTTCCACCCTTATACTATTTTCCCTTAGCCATGTTCATTTTATTATAAGCAAACTAAACGTAAGAAAACAAATATCAAGGCCTGCCATTAGGAAAAAAGAAGAGAAGAGAAATTCAAGTAAAGCTTAGGATTCAAGCTAGAAGAAATCAATTTCAATCAATCTCCACTTTTCTTATCAATTCTAAGGTGAATAATAATCACTACATATCTATTTTGATTTTATGGTCATATGTTTTTGGATTTAGGGGTAAATTCGTTTTTATGATATATTGGATGATGATATGCTTGATTTAGTATTTGTTTAATTTAAACAAGGCTGTCTAAAAGGGATATGCATGGTTTAGGGTAATACTTAGATTTAATGATTTTTAAATGCCATGGAAATATTATATGTTACGAGGAACATTATTTTGGAGTTGGGTTTCAATTTTTCTAATTTTTCAAGCCGTGGAGAATTAGTTATGAATTTTAAAAGGAAAAATGGATATTTGGGTTCATAAATTTATTTCAAAAATTATATTAAGAATTTGGGTCCGAAATTTTGATATGTTAGACAACATGATTAAATTTTATTTTTGGAATTTTTGAGGATTTTGCCTAAGTGATTTAGTATGGAAATCAAATTATTTTGAATGAGGACCTAAATGTTTTAATTGCTTTATGATTGGAAGGGCTTATGTGTTAATTGTTAATTGGTTTAAATCTGAGAAAATGCAAAAAATATTACCCAAATTATTTGAAAGTTTAGGATAACCAATCAAGTGTTTACAAGTGGGTACGTTTGTTACAAAAATTCACCTTATTTAATAAAAACAGCCTTTTGCTCAAAAAAGCAGATTATGCTTCCTTTGGAAGGAGCCTACGAGCCAGAGCTTTTGCCTTCAATCTAGTCGAAACCTTCTACCATGAAACCAATGTACATGATATCACTTAGATCGTACGCAGTGGATTGGATAAATGTGGAAGGTATGGCATCGAAACGTTGCTTCCGAAGGTGTCGATACCTTTATTTTGTTTTTAAAAGAAAAGCACTTGCCGATTTACTAAAGGGTTTCGACGCAATCGAAATCAAAGGGTTGCAAAAGGGTATTTCAAAAGAAGCTTTTGAAGGAGAACTGCCACCTTAGTTTTTAAAGTAAGTAGCTTCCGAAGAAGTAACTAAGTTTTTAAAGTGATGCTTTCGGATGGGGTAGTTTCGACCAAGTCGAAACCTTCTGTGATTAGATACCTTTCGATGGTATTGAGGACATCAATGCTGCCGAAAGGTGTTGTTTATTTTCATAAATATAAGCCAGTTCCTACTGCTTTCGAAAGGGGTTGGGGGTTTCTAAGGCAATGGTTTCAAAAGGGGTTTCGAGCCAACCTTCAATTGTTTTACCAAGATGTTTTAATGCTTTCGAAAGGTTGGTTTTGAACACCAACTAGTTTCCGCAATACTTTTATGAAATAAAGAATGGTTTCAAAGGAGATGCTTTCGCTTATGTTTGCTTTTACACAAAATGATGTTTTAAACATATACCCAATGATTTTGAAAGGGGGACTTTCAATGGTTTCGGAAGATATACTTCCAATGGCTTCGAAAGGTATACTTTCTCTTGGTTTCGAAGCAATTCTTCTAAAGTAAAAGGTTAGTGCTTTAATACAATCGAAAGGCTTCGAAAAGGAAGTTTTAAAGCAGTCGAAAGGCAGTAGCATAATGTTTTGAAGATAGATTTTAATGTTCTTGAAGGAGGTCATCCTATAAGGTCTAAAGCCAGGTTTCAAAGGTGTCGAAAGGTTTTATAAGCCAAACTCATTTTTACGGAAAAACCCATGGATAAATAAAGGGTTTTTGAAAGGATTTCAAGTATGTAAATTTGAACAACTATTTCCTTGATAAAAGTATAGGTTAAAGAGATTAACCGTGATTTATATATAAATTTTTTCAAGGTATTAAACCCACAGGAGTGGTATTGTTAAGTTATTGTGTTTGCTTCTTCAAATATGAATATATTCACATGATAAAGAACCCATAACTGTATTTTGGGGGATAAAGGGGTAGAAGAACCAACTAGGTTAACCCAATAGTGAATATAACTTGATAAACTCCTAAATGAGTAGAATTGCATCTAGGGAGTCAGGGAGACCAAAATATAGAATGCCTAAACTTTAAAGTTGCTCATGAGACAGGTTTATAGTAAATCCATTAAAACTATGATTAGGAAGTTATTGAGAGTAACCAACAGGCTATAGTAAACCCATGAAAAATATGTATTAAGGATAGTTGGCAGTGGCCAATTGGTTTGTAATGAACCCATGAAAAATAGGATAAGGAAGAAGTAAATGGAGGCAATAGTAGGTTCCTAGTCAACCTATAAAAACTAGGCTAAGAAGGGAGTTGTTGGACTAATCCATAGGCTCCTATCCAACCAATGAAAACTTGGATAAGAGATGAGTTACTCAAATGACCAATAGGTTCGGAGGAATCCATGAATTAATTAAGTTAATTGGTAGGGGCCTATAAGTTCTTAATGAACCCATAAAAATCTAAAATAGGACAAGGAGTCCATGAATTATAAAAAGGTTATTAATAAGACCATGAAAAATTATAGGTTAATATTGACCCTAAAAACTATATATATGACAGAGAGTCAATTAAAATAGGGATAGGATATCCAAAATGTTTATATATGTATATCATTATTATATTTTTAAATGCTATGTTTTAACCATTGTAGTTGCAGAAGCACAGTATATGGTTTCATAAAAAGGGTTTTAGGATACTAGTGAAGGGAAAACCCATTTCGCTATGTGGTTGATCTTACTAGATATGGATTGAGATGTGAGATTATTATTCATAACAGGCTTTATGTCTGACTCGAAGCTTTTATTTTTCCCTCAAACTCTCGGTTACTCAATTGATTTTGAGTAGTTTGTGGTTTAGGGTTTTAAGGTTCTCTCCTTAGACGAATAAAGCTTCTAGAAGCATGCAGGAGGCAGTTAGTTATTTAGAGTTATCTTAACCCGCTGTGTATTTTGAATGTAAAGGCAGACTTATTAGCCTTATAATATACTCTGATCCACAAGGGGGCATCATTATATGTCACTCTTGGCGTATGTGTAATAGTTATATTTTCTGAACATGGTTAGCGTTTGTGTAATGAACATGAAATGTTTGAAATGGAATGTGGAAATGTATTTTTAATTTGTTAATTTTTTTCCATATTCTTGTGATGTGTGTATCAATGTATCAAACACCGCTGCATTTGGTCACCGAGGATTAATAACTATGGATGACTGTAGCATCCGTAGCCATTAGTTTTGGGCCTTCAAGTAGGGGGATGTAACAATTTAGCTTGGAATGATGAAATGAACGGCGTTGGGTGATTGATTTGAGCAATTCTTTTTTTCTTCACTAGGAAAATTAGGAAGGAACTAAATTGGCTTTGAATGAATCAACCAATTTTAGTATACAATAAACATAGCATATTAAAAGAATTTGATCTCGAATAGGAACAGGAAAAAATCATAACACTGAAGAGCATCGCCAGTGATGGAAACCAAGCTTGGAAGCGGCAGAATCAGCCAATGATGGGGGGTTTGTTGAACGGCAAAGAAGAGAATCGTACTGGAGGGTTTGTTGAAGAATCAAAGTAGAGAATTGCAAATTCGTGCAGTTGAGGTATCTTATGGATAATTTTGATGGAAGTAGAAGAAATAGTTGTTATCGATTGCACTAATAATATATTACTGACGGCGGTTCTTTGAATCGGAGCGATTAGATGAGATAAGTTGTTGAGACTTGGTTTTGATTCATGACATGAAGCTGTCACTACGACATACAGATTTGACGACTGCTATGACAGAAAGAGACAAGGAGACGAGACTATAAAACCGGTGCATCAACTATGGTATTTTGTTTTTAAGTCTTAGGTCAATATTGTTAAAATCTCTCCTGGATTATGTCTACATTAGCTTATATATTTAATCGTTATATTTACTAAATATTTTTTATATATATAAGCATATATTTAAATTATAAAAGTGTTTTAAAATTATAGATATTCATATGCATATGGAAACTATGCTTACTGCATAAAATTAACTAGGTCAGTCGACTGACCACCTGATATAGTCGACTGACACTGGGTATTTTGTGCAGCATGCACAATTACATAACGAACTTTAAATTTAAAAATCACTTTGAATATTCAATCGACTGATCCAGAGGCTCAGTTGACTGAATTTCTATAACAGCCACCTTTCGAAAGGATACGAGTTTTGCGAAGAGTTATGAACCTTTAACGTAAAGATTCGAACAAAACACTTCGATCAAAACTCTTCACCAACAGTCGCTGCTTTCTAACCTTTATAAATACAAACTTCAACTTGATTTCAAATCACTTACTAACAAACTTAATCACAATTGATTTCTCTTATTCTCTGATCTAACTTTCTGAAATCTATTTGCTATCATACTTTCAATTATTCTGCGTTAAAGCAATACTATACCTTTCTATTCTTCATACACTTCAAATACACACACACACACACACACTCGAGGAGAAGATTATAGGAAGGTTGTACTACAAGTGACAAATCCGTGTTATCAGAACACACAAAAGTCAAAACTATTTTCTGTATTTGTTGAAGTCTTGTTCTGCTGCTTAGGTGAGTGAAGTCCTCTTCGGCTGTTGAGGCGAAATCCTGTTCTGCTGCTCAGGTCCCTGTTCGGCTGCTCAGGGGTGTATAAACCTGTTCCTCTGGGTTAAGTGAGGGTTGTTGTTTTAGTGAAATTCCAGAAGGAGTCTGAGACTGGAGGTAGGATGGTGCTCCGAGCCAGTATAAATCTCTGGTGTTATTTTACTATACTGCTTTTATATTTCGCACTTTTTATAGTATTGTTATCATAACTATACTCTGTAGTATTGTTAATCCATATTACATGATCCATGGTACACTTTCATTTGGTATCAAAGCCTGGAATTCTATCAATCGTCACAACATCGTAGATGACTAGAAAACGACCCAGTCGAAATACAATAGGCAAAATCCTTATCAAAGCCACCAGTGAGGACTTAAAAGTGGTACTTTCTGATTTACAAATTTCAGTAAAAGATAATAATGAATTAGTTAGTATAAGCAATAAGATTTCAAAGCTTAATTTTATTATTTTAGAAAAGATGAAATCTGTTGAACTTGAAAATAAGAAATTGAAAAATGAGAAGTTAAATTTAGAAAATCAACTTGGTGTTTCAAAGAACAATTTTGAGGCTCTTACCGATTTTCTAGATGAACAAAAAACCATATTTTAAAAAGAGACAAAAAATTTCGAAAGAAATTTTTTTATTTGAAAAGACAAAATGATTTATTACAATTCTCTTTAGATAATTCGGAATCTCAAAATTTTCTTCTCAAAAATGAGAACTGTACGTTAAAAAGTCTGAATTAAATGAGTAAATTGAAAAATAGTAATATTTCTTTTGAAAATAATAATTGTGACTTTAAAGCTAGATTTTATAAACTTAACACCGAAGTCACAAAATTTAGTAAAGGTCAAAATGATTTAAACATGATTTTATCTAGTTGTAGACCTTTATATGATAAAAGTGGTTTAGGGTATAATAAAACTAATCATTGAAATAGCACTAGATACGCATTCATGTATAGTAAAAATGTTAGCGCTATTACTAAATTTCTAGTAAAGCCTAAATCCAATTTTTATATAAATTCAAATACTGCGACCAATAATAATTTCTTCAGAAGTACAAAATCATTGACGGGAAATATGAATAAAAATTATCTAAGTACTTGGGTTCCTGTTCAATGGAAAAATAGAGAAAAATACATCGATGATTATTTTGATATGGCAGTTAATAATGAAAAATATACTTTTAAAGGTTCAACCGCACCCAAATGGGTATGGTTTCGTAAAAATTAGGATACTATAAGAACTTTGGGTATTGCATGCTTTAAATGTTAACTTTTTTCTGATACCTTACATTATAAGTAGTAGTTATTTTGTTCTATATTGTTAACATTCTTTATTCCTTTTTTTCGATGACAAAGGGAGAGAAATATTATTAGTAATATTAAGAATGCAGGATATAGAGCGTTAAAGATTCAAGGGGAGTAAGTATTTATGTTATATATATACAGTCGAAATCTATATCTATTTACAGGTTGTCATCAATCAAAAAGGGGAGAATGTTGAGACTTGGTTTTGATTCATAACACGAAGCTATCATTACGACATACAGATTCGATGACTGCTATGAAAAAAAGAGACAAGGAGACGAGACTGTAAAAACCGGTGCATCAACTATGGTATTTTGTTTTTAAGTCTTAGGTCAATATTGTTAAAATCTCTCCTCGATTATATCTATATTAGCCTATATATTTAATCATTATATTTACTAAATATTATATATATACACACATATATATAAGCTTATATTTAAATTATAAAAGTGTTTTAAAATTATAGAAATTCATATACATATGGAAACTGTGCTTACTGCACAAAATTAATTAGGTCAGTCGATTGACCACCTGAGACAGTCGATGACACTGGGTATTTTGTGCAGCATGCACAGTACACAAATATACAAATTTTAAATTTAAAATCACTTTGAATATTTAGTCGACTGACCCAGAGGCTCAGTAGACTGAATTTTTATAATAGCCACTTTTCGAAAAGACTCGACTTTTGCGAAGAATTGCGAACCTTTAACAAAAAGATTCGGACACCATACTTCGATCGAAACTCTTCACCAATAGTTTCTGCTTTCTAACCTTTATAAATACAAACTTCAACTTGATTTTAAATCACTTACCAATAAAGTTAATCACAATCGATTTCTCTTATTCTCTGATCTAAATTTCTGAAATCTATTTGCTATCATACTTTCAATTATTCTGCATTAAAGCAATATTATACTTTCTATTCTTCATATGCTTAATATATATATATATATATACTCGAGGAGAAGATTATAGGAAGGGTGTACTACAAGTGACAAATCCGTGTTATCAGAACACACAAAAGTCAAAACTATTTTCTGCATTTGTTGAAGTCATGTTCTGCTGCTCAGGCGAGTGAAGTCCTCTTCGGCTGTTGAGGCGAAATCCTATTCTGCTGCTCAAGTCCTTGTTCGGCTGCTCAGGGGTGTATGAACCTATTCCTTCGGGTTAAGTGAGGGTTGTTGTTTTAGTGAAATTCCAGAATGAGTCTGGGACTAGACGTAGGACGGTGCTCCGAACCAGTATAAAAATCTCTGGTGTCATTTTACTATATTGCTTTTATATTCCACACTATTTACAGTATTATTATCATCACTATACTCTGTATTATTGTAAATCCATATTATACGATCCATAGCACACTTTCATAAGTGTGGTATTGCGTTATGTGATTTGGATTGATTTAGGGTATTTTGAATGATGACATGATTTGATTTGTGCTTTTTCTAGAGAAGAGGGAAAGATTTTTCTTCCTTATTTCTTTTTTTTGGGAGACAAAGTGAAAGAGTGAGATGAGGCATAACATCGAATTGTAAACAGGTACGGCCTAAAAAATTTGTTTTCGCTTTTTGCTAACACAGCGTTGAAAATTATGTTTTTATTTATTTCATATGCTTTTAATAGCATACAGAACGAAAACACTATGGATTAATGTTATAAATAGTGCATTTTGTTGTAGTGTCATCCAAAAAGAAACCGACAAGAGTATTTTTCCAAAATTCCTTTCCTGCATCAACAACATTTTACGATGGATAAGAATACCATTAGCTGTAGTAGAGATTTTAAAACTATTTATAGAGTACCTGCCTGCATTTCTAAATTTGGTTGAAAAGAGGGAAGTCCAAGATGATTTGGGGCATTTTAGCTTTGGGAATATCTTAATAGGCAGCAAATAAGAAGGAAGAGTACTACACTTTTCAGCAACAAATCAGTACATGTAGGACCAGTAGAAAAGGGATAAGGATGTGGAAGCATTGCTGGTGACAATAAGAGGTCCATGATGTGCTGCAGTAAAGATATGTGGTAATAGGATGAAGTTTCACACAGATTTAATATGGGCTACGAAAATCAAAACTTCCATTTAGAGATAGTTTTATCGAAAGGAGGCAAATCGGCATCAGAGAGCTCCAGTAGTTTGTAGACGCGACCAGATCTGGTGGTCGAAGGTGGAATATAAAACAACAGCTCTTGAGAAACCCGATTCCGACTATGGTAGAAGAATCCCTTCTTCATTAAGGCAGTGTGGCAGTGTGAAGTGAGAGCCAAGAGATAGAGCGCGTGAACGGATATGGGTAGTCGGAGAAGGAAAGTGCAGAGAACTAAAAAGAAAGACAACTAGGAACTCTAGAAGATGTCGCCATCGACGAAGTAGAGCATTTTCTGTTAGAAACAAAGCATTTATTTATTTTTCCTCGGATTACAACATCTTTGATCTTGTATGGTATAGAGAATTTATAGAGCCGATATGGATAATGGTTGGGTGAGATTGTGTAATAAAATAGGCAGGAAGTGCTCTTAGCCGCCGATCTTGTCGCACGGGCTAATGGCAAACATCTGTAAAGGCAAAATGGAATATGTGGGTGGGAAATACACCAACTGTCATTCCGCTCTAGGCACGTGTTTTAAATTGAGTAAGCCGACTTAATTCAGAAGTAGACAGGCTTTTAGCAGACTACAACACCTAGTATAGCTAGTTATACCACTTGTTGTGTACTTTTGCATGTCTAAATAGCAAGGCGGATAAGAAGCATCTTATGGGTTGTGGTGGGTGGTTGCTTGTTGTTGAAGATTGCTGAGTAAAATTGAATATTGTTAATGACCAATTCGCAAAGGATGTGCCGAGTAGGTATGGGATGAAAAGATGGGCAGCTTGGGACTAGTTGAAGGTGGGATATGCCGAAGCCAGACCAAAGAAGAGTCGCGCTTGGTTTGAGCCTGGTCATATGAGTTGACTGTTGAAGCCGTCTTGTGTTGGGCCAGCTGATAGTAGACCCAGAATGCTTCTGAGTAGATGGGCTGACGTGGCGCGAGATTGAGTGTAAGCCGACATGAATTGTGTCAAGCTTGGATGTACGGTGTTGGATTGAGTTGGACAGGACATTATTAGGCTAGCTAGCTTATTATACTTACGAGCAGTAGTGATAAAATATGGATGCTGCCCTGGTGTTTTTAGCGTATGGTCGCTTAGTAATGCTTTTTCCTGCCTTGAGTCAGTCCATTTGTATTGCAAAAAATCTTAATGTAATTTTAATTATGTGAAAATATTTTAATATAGGTTGATCAGTTTTAACTACATTATCTTGAAGTAGATGAAACATCCTATGGAAGATGTAGTCTTAACTTCAATTGAGTAATTCGGTTATACCTGCACCATTTGAGAGATTCCTTACACTTAGTCGATTCTGGAATCCATTCTGCTAAAAAAAGAAATTGAATGACAAAAAAACGTAGATATTCGCTACACTCTAACACCTTATTACTTTAGTTTTATCTACTTTTTAATGTGGTATTGACAGGATGTAGGCAATTCCTATATATTGTTTGCCAATCACGTAATTTTATTTCTTCGAAAAAGGGTTCCCAACACCCCCTCGATCACCTTAGGTACTATTTGTTTGCAATAAGCTATCACATGTTTGTCCACTTATTCATGAATAAGAACTTTGGAGTTGTTTGTTTTGAATAAGTATTCAGATCTAAAACACTTATTTAATACAAAAAATTGTTAAGCACTTTTAAAATGCTTTTCTAGTTCTGAATGTTTAATGATAATTCTTTCGATATATACCTTTGTTACATTTTTACATTGCTTAAAAAATTGCTAAATATATTAAAATAAAAATTTTGAAAATTCATTTTACCAAATCAAATTTTTTAAGTTATATTTTGGTTACTTTTCTATAAACTCTTTTTCCAAAAAACTAAAAAATAAAGAAAACCAAATTAAATAATATCCTAATTTTCAAAATAAAAAATCCAAAACTACATATTTCTAAACTGTATAATTTAATAATTATTTTTAAAAAAAATTAATTATAATTTAGAAATTGAAATTTTGAAACACAACAAATTGAAAATTAAATCTCTCAAAATAAAAATATTTTAAATAGTTATTCATTATCAACTTTCGGCAAAACTTAAGTATTTCAAAAATTAATTTTTTTTAATCATATTTTAAACTTCTACAAGTTCTAAGTTTGGTTTAAGATTTCATTTTCATAATTACCATGTAAATAATTAACTATTACAAAGGGTAATATCTCAAAATAATAATTTTCATTAGTTCCAATTAAAAGTTTTAAACAAACAATTTTTCATAATTTCGTATTCAGCAATTAGTATTCAGCTTTCAGCATTTAGCAATTGGTATTCAACTTTCATAATTTTGATCAAATGAAGCCTTAGTTTCCATTACAAAATGCAGGGTTACCATGGTGTATGTAACGACCCATAATTTTAACACTTTGAAAATAGAATATTTAATTGGTTTTAAGGATTCAAAATATAGAATTTTCAAACTTAATAATCATGTTTTTATGTGATAAATACGAATGGTGGACTTATTTTTAGAATTGGTTTACAAATATAAGAGATTTTAGAGTTTCATAGTAAAGTGACAAAAGCCGATTTACGAGAAAATTTGTTATGTTCAATTTTTATTTTAAATGGTAAATAATTCTTTTAAATTATTATATAATGATAGAAATTGGTTTACCAAAGTTTTACAAACATAGAAATATATTTATAGAAACACACACACTTGTTTTATAAAATTCTACAAACTTCGATGCATTTTGACAAATTGATGTTGTATTTTCACAATTGGATTTTAATTTTATTAAATATGGTTTTTTTAACTAAAATAAACTAGTTTTAATTATCTATAAATGATAGGAAACTTATTTTCAAGTTACATAAATAAATAGTTTAACAAAAAAGTCAAAATGTGCCAGTAAAACATTTTGTCGAAAATCAACATTTTGTTCAATATAAATTGTCGCAACGTTGTTGCACCTTTGTTAGCCTATTTTAACATACACACACACTTTATACAATCAAACAAGTTTACTTTTACTGATCATAATTAGAAAATTCTAGAAAATTATTAGTAAAAGTAAGTAAGAAAAGTCAAAAAGCACAAATCAAATCACGCTTTACTTAAATGATAAGTAAAGAGACATAGTACAATGTGATATTTAATGGTAAGTATGCTTTTGGTAATGTGAAGGTTTTGAAAATATCCATGGTAATTTTGGTAATTTGGTAAGGGATTAATTTGGTAATTTACCACTTCTTACTTTTCCTATAAATACCACATTCCATTCATTCATTTTCTCACACTTCTCATTCTTCTTCTTTAATTTTGAGCTTTCTTATGTTCATTAATGGCTTTCTCTTTAAGAGAGGTAGAAGGGTTAAAAATAGTAAAGTGCTTAAGCTTAAATCCACTTGTTACTCTCTAACCTCTTCTTAATCAACTTCTTTCTCTTCTCTTCTTTAATGGCCTTAGGCTGTGAGCAATATGAGAGGGAGGCTATGGATGTGAGCAATGTTGAAGGAGGAGAAGGTGCTTGAGTAATGGAAAAGGTGGAGATGTGCTTAGGTGGTGGTTTAGTGAAGTGTTGTTGGATAAGAATGTTGGTAAGAAGTAAAATGATTTGGTTAATGGTGATTACTCACATTTATATTTACTAATTAATCTTTAAATAATTCCAAGTTTAATGATATGAAATTATATATATATATATATATATATATATATATATATATATATATTGGATGATTAAATGTGTGATTATCTGGTTGATTACATGTTTGAATATAAGGATGTTAATATGAATGATTGCTTGGTTTGATAAACGATAAGAGAAACGGTTAGTAATTAACCATAATTAATTAAGTGAGGATTAAATTTGTATAAATACGTGTGTGGAAATTATTTAGCGTCTTAATAATTTTAAAATATATAAAAAGGTTGCAAATAATATTATAATAATATAATATTACAATATGGAATGAAATGAAATATGAGATTGAAATTTAAAAATGAGTTTAATATGGTTTAGAAATTTTTTATAAACAAATTAAAGTGTTTACAGGAAGTTTGAAAAGAGACTGAAAAACAAGTCAAAACTATGTGCGTCGCGTAACGGTAGTTTACGATTTCGTACCGAAGATTTCAAATGAGTATACGAAATGGAATGTAGCTCGGAACTATTAGAGAGAAGAATTTTCGGGACTATTATATCAAAAGCTTTTAAATGATGAAATGAAATCAAGATTTCATCTTGTACATTTTTAAATAAGTCCAAAACAATTTTTTAGAAAAATCGCGGTTTTGCAATTCAAAACCCGAATTTGAAATTGATTTAAAATGAACATTTTTAAATGATTAAAAATATGAAATAAAATTTATAAATCTTTAAAAATGTTCTAAAGGAAATTTGAGTTATATAAATGAATTTACAAATGTTAGAAAAGTTGTTTTGATCAACATAACTTTTAAAACACTTTTTGCAGCACTTTTGAATAACTTGTAAAATATGATTAAAACTTAACCATTATTTTTCATACCTTTTTTAAATGGTTTTTAAAAGAATAATTAAGTGTTTTAAATAATGATTTGAAAGTTTTATAAATCATTTCTAAAAATGAAAGGAGTATGCAGAAACGATTAGTACATTTGTCCCAGTTATGAGATCTAAATGGTAAAACAAGGCGTGCAACTAAGGTTAGAAATAAAGCAACCAATGCGCTGAACTTACTTGGCCTTTGTTTTCACTTTTATACGAGGAGTGGAACAAATTGTAGGGAAAGCTCAGATGCTCTAAAAAATATCTCATTTAAGTTTTTTCAAAAGTAAGGAATTTTCAAAAGAGTTAATTAAACCAAATTTTTAGTAACACAAACAATATTCTGGTCAAACTTTGTATTAAGGTCCGAGGAGGGAACTTGTACTATCTGCGTGAATTTAAAAGGTGATTCCACCACTATTCCACGAATAGTACGAGTTGAATATGGAAGTTAATCTAGGTATTCAATACAAATGGGTTTGGGGTTCACAGTAAACAATGTCTTGAATAATATTGTTTTTAAACCATTAAAATGTTACGATTTGAATATAAGAAATCTTTGATTTAGATTTAAATAAATAATTTGGAAATGTTTTTCCTAAGTAAAAAGTGAAAAGATTTAGAATTGTCCCAAGATTTAAAAAGGGTTTCAATTAACGAAAAGGATTTGATAAACATGGCTTAATGATTCCATATATGGTTAAGAAGAAAAATGGAATAATTTAAAATAACATGTCTCTTTGAGAATGAATAAAAATATTAATTAAATCGAATGATGGTTGATAATCACATATGAACTTAACATCTTTTTAATTGATGATTGGTTCGAAAGAACCAGGGTCAGAATTAGGTAACCAACATATACGTTCGAATGTAAAGACATGATAAAGATGATCATTTTTAAGGCAAGAATAGGGCTGCTTGCCACTAGTCCCTCGAGGCGAAATTTACCATGTCATATATTTATGGTGGCAGTAGTGCTCTGTTATGAAAAGCTTCGATTGCAAGGACTGATCGCTACTAGTCCTAGGGATAATTCCCGAATGGACGTAGTAGGAGGAATGCCTTCGGTTTCATTCAGTCCTAGAATGAACCTTTATAGACGAATGCCTGACATTGCAATTCTAAGATCACAACGTTGACTTTTAGAAACATGCATCTGTTTGGTGATGGAGAAGACAACTTCTCTTAGCTTAACACCCTTCTCTGACGTATGAGCTCAGAGGTTGTATGTTCATGAAAGTCAACAGTGATCGAAAGAAGGACAATATGGCATTCAAAGTGGAACCTGGTATGATCAAAGCGTGGCATTGTGAAAAAGCATGGCTTTGTGGAATGTAACCTCATGAGCCTCACATACCAGGAATGATATGGGATACTGTGTGGTCTGTCAACAGATGGGAACTAGTGACAAGTTTAGAGGCTAATGGAAATCGTGTAAAGCCACCGAGTAATACTCTGTTCCATGGTAGTATAGCAGTATAGTTCGGAGGCCGACAGAGATCGTCTAAAGCCACTGGAGCGAACTAGTATTGTTATACATGGATTTTTTGGGTCTGAATGGTCACTAGTTCCCTATCATGTTGCAAATTCAATTCCAATGCATTACCTTTACGGGTTTGATTGTAGTTCCAAAATAGCTGTAAAGCTTTGCAAACATTCAGCTACAACTTGTTGGAATTTAATAATAGTGACAATTTCGGCTATGTTTATATGTATTTACTTGGAAAGGATTTTCAAAGTAATGTTATTAGAAATAACATCAAATGGTTTAAGTATAAAGTATTTTGGTTATCATAAGGTAAAACCCATCTGTATTCATGTGTGGGCGTGGTCTTATGAGATACCTTTCTTTTCAAAGGTTTTGATTGACATCTGCATGATTTATACATTAAATATGAGTATCTGCTAGTTCATCAAGCCTGATCCTGGTATTTTAATACTCGGGTTAGTTTCGAGTAGTTTCAGGTTTAGTTAAAGACACTTGGAGTTTTCAGAGATGTGCTGGAGGTTTTCATCTACGTATGGACGTATTTTATTATCCACTACATCTATTGCATTTTATTTTATTTTTCAGCATTTTTAAGGATGGAGGGTTTATAGCTGTCCATGCTAAATCTAGTTTAGCCTCTGATATTCTACTCAAAATTTTCCATTGTAAAGATTATTATTGAAATAATATATGTTAATCCATTCATGTAAGAATCTGTTTTATCTTTATTTTTATTTTCCCCTAACAATCCGCTTTCTGGCACTTGGATTTGCGGTAGGAGGATGTGAGTGTCGATTTTCAAGGGTCAAAAATTATGGTTGTTACACTTGGTATCAGAGCTTAGGTTGAGCGAACACCTCGGCTTTGGTGGGGTAAAACTCATTATAGATAGGGTTAGTAATACCCTATAATGAGTGACTCATTAGAGATGGAGTTAGCAATGCCGTAGAATGAGTTTAAGAGTATTATATATATGAGCGCGTATTTGTTATTTGATATAAAAATGTTTTCTGTTGATTTATCTGTTGAGTGGTTTATAGATTCTGGTCGATGCGTCTGATCACCGTTATCGATAGGGATTTCCAAAAACTTAAACCAGACAAGTCAACACACCATTTTAAAAGGAGTATAATTTATATATATAAACTATAAACATTTGTATGACATGGAAAATTTATAAGATGTTATCCCTTTGGAAACTTCCAAGAATAAGGTCTTGATCTGTTTGGTGATGGTGGGAATAATCTTCTAAGTATCAATCATATGTTGGCTTAGGTGAATGGTATCGAAAGCTTGATAAATTATTCTTCTTATCATTGTACAATAAAGGCAAGTTCAAATCCGAACAAGTATGAAGTAAGTAATTTGGATAAGTCATGAAATTAATGGTATGAAACTTTTGATAATAAATTAGTCTATCATTTAAGTCAAGATGTCTTATTTTATGGCGGGTGATGAGATATTGGCTAATCCAAAGCAAGCACGAAGTATACGTCCACAAAAGAGAGGCGGAAGAGAAATTAAAGCTAGGATCTTATGTCAGCATCTTCTATTACAGATGCGGTAAAGAAGGGCATTATGAAGTTCTGTGTAAGGATAGAAAAATAAAGGAAAAGGATAAAAGGAAAGCAAAGAAAAAGAAGAAAGAAAAATCTTTTAAGGTTGATATATTTTGTTACAAGTGTAAAAGATATATGTTTAATAAAAATAATTTTAAAAACTCCTATCCTAATCTTTTGAAAATTTATAAGGATTATACTTTAAGTATAAAGAAATATCTTTTGAAAGATATAGATATTGATATGTGTTAGTTTATGGTTAAGAGAATGGTAATATTCAGTTATTACCATTTGTTGATCGAACGGACAAATTGTGAATTAAGTTTCACGATTAGACTATAGGGCATTTTACAATAATATTGGGTTAAGATTAATGACTTTGTATAAGATAATAAATAACATGTAGTATAAAAAATGTATTTTACATAAATAAAATAATTTTGAAAAAGATGGAAACATGTGAAAAATATGTTATACAAATTTTAAGAAACTAAATTTTGGGTGTTTTGAAATAGAATTATTGAATTTGAAAAGGAAGTAAGATTATATAAGATGATTTTATGAAAGGGATATATAAAATGAGTTTTATAAACAAAATAATCTCTAATTGAATTTTTGAAAAGAAATTTCAAATAAGAAATTTAAAAAGTAAGAAAGTCTCAAATGGTAATTAGTTTGAGTGGCTCGAAAATAATTAAAAATGGACAAGAGATATGTTCGGATGGTAAACACTTCTCTTAAGTATTACCCTTCTTGTTAAGGAATATCGAATACTATTGGTAGTACCCAATTCTTTAGCATTATTTTGGAGTTACTTGATCTGTATAATTTTCCCTAAGTTAAAAGGATAATTTTGAATTATTATTTGATAATATCAAGGTTGGTTAAAAAGGAAGATACTATAATGAGAGAAGTTTAATGTAATTTTGGAAAATAAAACATAAATTATCTTTTAAAATTTAAATGATTCCTTTAGGGTGAAATGATTTTTTTAAAGAAAATATTTGGAAACAAATATTTAGAGAAATTATATATAAAGAAGCATTTTTAAAAGAAAGATAAAAGTTTTATGAAAAGCTTCCATAAAGATTTTTGACTCAAGTTCGTGCTCCCTACCATTGTATCCAAAAATCAGGCTGCTTATTTACCTGGTAGGAACATCTTGGATCATGTTCTTCTATCCCATGAACTCATTAAGGGTTATAAGCGCAGGAATGTGACTCCTAGAGCTATGATCAAACTTGACATTATGAAGGCTTTCGATATGCTGCAATGGAATAGTATTGTCGGAGTCATGGGGTACATGAACTTCCCTCCTCATTTCATTGCGTGGATTTACGAATGTATCTCTTCACCAACATTTTCAGTTAGTATAAATGGCAAGAATGAGGGATTTTTTGTCAGTAAACAAGGAATTAGGCAGGGGGACCCCCTTTCAGCTTACATTTTTATACTTGTCATGGAGCTTTTAACGAGAATGATCGATAGGATAAGAACACAAGGTA
Organism: Allium cepa; assembly: GCA_030765085.1. Classification (NCBI taxonomy): domain Eukaryota; kingdom Viridiplantae; phylum Streptophyta; class Magnoliopsida; order Asparagales; family Amaryllidaceae; genus Allium; species Allium cepa. Next base: position 592,211,397 of record CM060944.1, read on the forward strand.
AATTCAAGCTTCATCCTACATGCTCTGAACCAAGGATATCTGCACTGGTGTTTGCAGATGATCTTGTTGTGTTTTATACTCCTGAGACCTGTACTCTTACTAATATAATGCACGCTCTTGATGAATTCTACGAAATGACGGGGTTGAAAGTGAATCTACGAAAATATGACATCACTATTGCTGGTGTTAGTAATGAACAATGTAATCTTATCTCTCAAACCACTGGGTTGACTCTAAATCACAACACAATTACTTACTTAGGTCTCCCATTGACAACATCTAGAATCACTATAAACCAATGTCTTCCTCTATTCGACAGGATTACAGGCAGGTTAAGCTGTTGGACTTCCAAGCTGCTTGGTCAAGCTGGAAGATTGACACTTATTAAATCTGTTATCTTCTCGATGCAAGTGTACTGGGCAAAGACCTATATTCTCCCCTTTAAATTGATCAAAATGATCAGAGGTGCTTTCATGAGATACCTATGGAAGGGCAGGGTGACAGGTAGATATATTGCACCGATCAAATTTAGTAATGTTGAAAGGCCAATGGACAAGGGGGGGTTGGGTATTCTCAACTTAATGCACTGGAACATGGCTGCCTTTGCTAAGCACATTGACACATTTTATAATAGCACTGATAGCCTTTGGGCTATTTGGTCTGATAAGAATGTAATCAAGGGGAGGAGCATGTGGAGCATGACCAAGCCGCAGAATCTGAGTTGGACGTGGCAGTGCTTATTTAAGCTCAAAGAAAAGGTTCTTCCTCTCATCCAAATGAATACGAACCCATTGTACAGTGTGAACTTTTGGGATGACCCTTGGTTGGAAGCGGGTCTCATCCTTAGTAGACAACTTACGCACTGTGAGATGCATCAGTCTGGTATACATAAGGCAACCAAAGTTAGAGACATTCTGTACAACCTTCAAACTACACGTGCTTCTTCGTCCAACCCAAGGATTCAACATTTCTGGAGCAAAATTAGTTGTTATACTTCGGTTTCCAATGATGCTACGTGTATGGTGTGGGGGGACAAAAAAGCAACCTTTAAAATCGGAAATATGTATGAATTCATGATGAAGAACAGAACTCGACCAAAATGGAAATGGTGGAAGTGCACGTGGGGAAGAGATAGTAGTATGAGACATGACTTTATGCTTTGGAAAGTTCTGAACCGTGCGATGTTAACTGGAGCGAAGCTTGCATGCATGGGGATGGGCATCAATCTCTTATGTAAGTTTTGCAGTGACGCGCCTGAAACAGTTGAACACTTGTATTTTGAGTGTTCCTTTATTAAGAAAATCTGGATTATTGTTATGGCGAAGCTTCTTAGGCATGATGTTTCACATGATAATCAAATTGAATGGAGCAGAATTTATGTTCAGGCTGGATTTAAAAATGAAAGTGAACGTACCTTCAATGTAGTACTGAAAAGCTTTATAAGCTCGGTTTGGAGGGAGAGAAATGCCAGGCTATTTGATGTAGCAAATGCAAAAACAGATGTTAATTTCAAAAGGTGGATTATGAGTGAAATTAGAGAATCCTTGGGCCAGCTGACGTTTGCAATTGATCCAGGGATACGTGCTTCCTTTCTTCTTAGTATTAGTTGTTGTCTACTTTTCTTTTTGTTGTTTTTTGTTTTTTCCCCCTGTGCTTGCTGCGCCAAGTGCCCCCTGTTTTTATATCTTCCTTTTGTTGTATGTGTGACGTTCTGTCCGGTGTAGCAATATATGGTCGGGGTCCATCTAACCTCGTCGGCCTTGCCAAAAAAAAAAGATTTTTGAATGTTAATACGTACATATAAGGAACGAAGGTCATTTCGTCACACGATTTTGATCTAAGATTCGTGTAGCGAACGTTAAGGTGTTCTAACCAGCCCGAAAGGGGATTTATTACTTGATTCTTGACGACGAATAATGATGAGGGTTTATGGTTGGGTACTTAAGTTTTCTATCATAGTTGAGAACTATGTAAGAGAAACGAAGGTTTTTGATCAAAGAGCCTGATTAGACTCAGCACTAAAGGATCGGAGGATCAATACTAGTTCGGAAGTAAAGTTGTGGATTCAAATAAAAGATCGAACCAGATATCGCTTATAGATAATCTATATATATAATTGAGTTCAAAGATTGTTTTGAGTAAGCACTATCGGATTTTGGGTTTCGGTTTAATTTCGAGGACGAAATTTTTTAAAGGAGGAAGTACGTAACGATCTGTAACCACTTTGAAAATGGAATATTTACTAGGTTTAAATATTAAAATATAGAATTTTCAACCTTAGTAATCATGGCTTATGTGACAATTAAGAATGATGAACTTTTTTTTAGAATTGGTTTACAATAATAAGAGATTTTGGAGTTTCATCGTAAAAGTGGCAAAAGCCGGTTTTCAATAAAATTTGATATACGTTCAAATTTATTTTCAAATGATAAATAATTCTTTTAAAATTGTTATATAATGATATTATTTGGTTGATCAAAGTTTTACACACACACACTTTTGTTTTATAACAATGTACAAAGTTCGTTCCATTTTGACAAATCGACGTCGTATTTCTACAATTAGTTTTTAATATTATTAAATATGGTTTTATAACTAAAATGAACTTGTTTTAATTGTTTAAATATGACAGAAAACTTATTTTCAAGTTTTGTTTACAAAAATAAATAGTTTAACAAAAACGACAAAATGTGACCGTAATATCATTTGCCGAAAATCAACGTTTTGTTCAATATAAATTGCCACAACATTGTTACACCTTTGTCAACATGTTTTATCATATATATACACACATTATAAATAACTAAACAACTTTACTTTTACTAATCATAATTAGAAAATACTAGAAAATAATTAGTAAAGGCAAGTAAGAAAAGTCAAAAGCACAAATCAATCAAGTCAAATCATGCTTTACTTAAATGACAAGCAAAGAGACAAAGGGCAATGTGATGTTTGATCGCAAGTATGCCTTTGATAATGTGATTATTTTGAAAATATCCAATGTATTTTTAGTAATTTAGTAAGGGGTTTATTTGATAATTAACTATTTCTTACTTTTCCTATAAATATCACCTTCCATTCATTCATTTTCTCACACTTCTCATTCTTCTTTTTTACTTTTGAGCTTTGTTATGCTCATTAATGGCTACTCCTCTTTAAGAGGGGTAGGAGGGTTAAAAATAGCGGAATGCTTAAGCACCAATCCACTTGTTACTCTCTAACCTCTTCTTAATCTTCCTTTTCCTCTTTTCTACATTAACGGCCTTAGGCCATGAGCAATGGTGAAGGGGAGAGGTGCATGAGCAACGAAAAAGGTGAAGGTGTGTTTAGGTGGTGGTTTAGTAAAGTGTTGCTGGATAAAAATGTTGGTAGGAAGTAAACGATTTGGTTAATGGTGATTACTCACTTTTGAATTTACTAATTAATCTCTAAATAATTTCAAGTTTAATGATATGAAAATATAATTTATATTGGATGATTAAATGTGTGATTACTTGTCTGAATATATAGATGTTAATATGGATGATTACTTGGTTTAGTAAATGATAAGAGAAAGGGTCAGTGATTAATCATAATTAATTAAAGGAGAATTAAATCCGTATAAAAATTATTTTAATGGAAATTAGTTTGCCTTCTAACATTTTAAAATATCTGAAAAGATTGCAAATAATACTATAAAAATATAATATTATGATATGATATGATAATAAGGAATGAAATAAAATATGAGTTTGAAATATGAAAATATTGTGTAAAATGAGTTTAAAATGGTATAGAAATATTTTATAAACATATAAAAGTGTTTGCATGAAGTTTGGAAAAGAAATTGAAAAGCTAGTCAAAACTAAACGCATCGCGTAACGGTAATTCACGATGTAGCACCGAAGAATTCAAATGAGTATACAAAAAGGAATATAGCTCAGAATCATTCGAGATAAGAATTTTTCGGACTATTACTTCCATCGATTTTAAATAAACAAATAAGATTTCATCCTGTAAATTTTAAATAAATCCAAAACAAGTTTTAAGAAAAATCGCGGTTTTTTGCAATTTAAAATCTAAATTTGAAATTGATTTATAATGAACATTTTTAAATGTTTAAAAATATGAAATAAAATTTATAAATCTTTTAAAGTGTCTTAAAAGAATTCGATTTATATAAATGATTTTCCAAAAGATTGAAAAGTCGTTTTGATCAATATAGCTTTTAAAACACTTTTCGCATCACTTCTAAATAACTTATGAAATATGATTTTAAATCTAACCATTCTTTTTCATATCTTTTATAAATTATTGTTAAATGAATAATTAAGTGTATTAAATAATGATTTGGACGTTTTATAAATCATATCTAAAAATGAAAGGAGTATGCGGAAACGACCAATACATTTGTCCCGCCTGCGAGATCTAAATGGTAAAAAAAAGTGTAAGTAAGGTATGGAATAGAGAAACCAGTGCCTTGAACTTACTTTTTCTCAATTTTATTTTTTAGATGAGGGGTGGAACACATCGAAGGGAAAGCCCGGATGCTCTAAAAAAAGGTCTCATTTAATTTTTTTTTCCAAAACTAAGGAATTTCCAAAAGAGTTAATTAAACCAGATTTTTATTTGTATAAAGGATATTCTGGTCAAACTTTGTATTAAGGTCCATGGATGGAACTTGTACAATCCGCGTGAATTTAAAAGGTGATTCTACCATTATTCCACGAATAGTACGAGTTGAATACGAGAGTTATTCTTGGTATTTCATACAAATTGGTTTGGGGTTTATAGTATACTATGTCTTAAACAACATTGTTTTTAAGACCCATTAAAATGTTATGATTTGCATATAAGAAATCTTTGATTCAGATTTAAAAAAATAATTTAGAAATATTTTCCTAAGTAAAAAGTGAAACGATTTAGAATTATTCCAAGATTTACAAAGGGGTTTTAATTAACCAAAAGAATTTGATAATTGAGGTTTAATGGCTCCATATACTAAGAAGAAAATGGTATGATTTAAAATAATATATCTCTCTGATATATTTATGAATGGATAAAAAGAAAAATTAAATCGAATGATGATTGATAATCACATATGAACTTAACATCTTTTTAATCGATGATTGGTTTGAAGAAACCGAGGTCGAAATTGGGTAACTCCTATCCGAAAACCACTTAGATACAATGTATACGTTCGAAAGTGAATAAATGATGAAGATGATGATTTTTTAAGACGGGGATCTTCATGATGAAGGAATGATTTCCCCTAGTCTCTCGAGGTGAAATTCTCATATCATATATTTATGATGGAAACAGTGCTCTATTATGAAAATCGTTGATTACAAGGACTAATCGCTACTAATCCTAGAGATGATTCTTGATAGGATGTAGTAGGCGAAGGGTCTTCAGTTTCATTCAGCTCCAGAACAAAATTAAATGAACGAATGTCTAACATTGCATTTCTGGGATTACAACGTTGACTTTTAGAAACATATATCTGTTTGGTGGTAGTGTAGGCAACTTCTCTTAGCTTAACACTATTCTCTGAGACGTACGAGCTTAGAGGTTGTATGTTCGTGAAAGTCAATAGTGATCGAAGGAATAATAATATGGCATTCAAAGTGAAACCCGTTATGATCAAAGCGTGGCTTTGTGAAAAAGCGAGGCTTTTTTAACTTAACCTCATGAGCCTCACATCCCAGGAATGATATGGGATAATATGTGATCTGTAGGACAAATTTCAAGCTATCAGTTATGAGTAATGAAAAGCATCTGTTTCCTTAAGATGATGAAATGGATAAGTTTGAAGGCTGATGGAGATCGTATAAAGTCGCCGAGTAACACTCTGTTTCGTGGTAGTATAATCGGTATATTTTGGAGGCTGATGGAAATCGTGTAAAGCCAACTGGAGTGAACTAGTATTGTTATACGTGGATTTTTCAAGTCTGAAGGCCACTAATTCCCTTCATGTTGGAAATCCAATTCCAATGTGTTGCCTATGCAGCTTTGGTTGTAGTCCCAAAATAGCTCTAATGCTTCGCAAACATTGAGCTACCCCTTGTTGGAATTTAATAATGGTACCAATTTTGGCTATGTTGATATATATTTACTTGGAAATGATTTTGAAGGTAATGTTATTAGAAATAACATCAAATGGTTTATATATAAAGTATTTTGGTTTCATAGGATAAAAACTCGTCCATATTTATGTGTGGGCATGGTCTTATGAGATACCTTACTTTTTAAAGATTTTGATTAACATCAGCATGATCTGTACATTAAATTCGAGTATCTCACGTAGTTTTATCAAGCCTGATTAGGTATTTTTAATACTTAAGTCAGATCCTAGTAGTTTTAGGTTTAGTTGAAGATGCTTGGAGTTTTCAAACAAGAGTTGGAGATCTTCATCTACGTATAGATGCATTCTATTATCTGCTGCAACTATTGCATTTGTTTTTATTTTTCAGCATTTGTAAGGATAGATGGTTTATAACAATACAAGCTAATACATGTTAGAATATGATATTGTATTCAAAATTTTCCATCGTAAAGATTATTATTGAAATAATATATGTTATTACATTCATGTGAGATTCTGTTCTATCTTTACACTACAAAAAACAGAACAATTTCCAACGGCTCAAAACCGTCTGCGGCCGTCGGAAATAACCAACACAAAAAATTCCATTGCTGAATAGGATTTCCGATGGCTTCAGATAAATCCCATCGCTGCATTTCCAACGGCTACAGACGACAACGCAACGGCTCCCGACGGCCGTCGGAAGACTCATTGATGATCACGATAGGTGACGTAAACCGTCGGCAGCCATCGGAATCTGTCGTTCCCTGTCCGTCACTTGCCGTCGGAAGCCGTCTGAAATTTTCGGCCTACAGGCCATCGAAAGCTGTTGGAATTCCTGAACCTGTTTTTCATTTTTTCTGCTACATTTTTGTCTTTCATCCACAATTCATAAATATATTATATTTCACCACACAAACATGTATCTAACTTAGATATTCAATATGAAAATAAACCATACAAACATAATTAAATCACATAAAGAAATAAATCAATCATAATTCATATAAAATCAAACCAACATTTTGCTAACATAATTTACATACATCTCCTTGTACAATATATACATCAATCCTTCATCAACTCCTCACCATCAATTTCCAAATGTCAAAATTACTACTAGCAAATGTATCATCATACAATATGCATAAAATTTCAAAGCCAACTCGACCAACTCAATGTATCATCAAAAATTACTAAACAATGACACAAAACAAAAAAACATAACCATCACTCTGGTCGATCACCTCCATAACCTCCAGAATCAGCTAAAGATGAAAAGCGGCCACCATACTGCTGCATGTACTTAGCAATACGCTGGTCCAGTAGCTATGTCATCTCAATGGTCTGGCGACGGTTCTTCTCTTCCAGTAAAGCCACCCTAGCTGTCAACTCTTCGATCTCTACTAGATCGATCTGAGCTCTGGCCGTTTTACTGGCTCTTCCCTGTCTGCTGGCCTACAATACTTATATAATTTAGTCTATAATCTAACTATCAAAGCTACATCATAATGTGTTAATTGTTATATCTATACTTATCATTGAAACTAAAGCATGTGAAGTTCTTTAGTACTAAAAGATTGCTAAATTGTTATATCTTAATATATTATTCATTACCACTTGATTCCAGAACCATAACACATGTTCCATGAAGGTAGATCCATGACTGACTCAAAAATGATGTCCTCCTCGTCCTTCGTTGGCTGCTCTCGACCAGTTTCTTCTAGGAGTTTCTACCGTTGTTCCATAAGCCTTGCCTGCATGAACAAACGAAAATATAGTTAAAATTAATAGCATGATATCTTAATTCATTATAGTTTAATAATTAAAGTAGTTACTAATAGTATATAAACTAAAATATGCTTACATGGCTCTTTCTCGATTTATCGTTACGCCATGTATATGAAACTGTCCCGTATGAATTTACATGCTCGACGGCATGAATACGGGTAAATACATCCATGTATGATACTGAACCTTACGCATCCGCTTTCTAAAATTGATTATTATGCACTATTATTGTATATTCAAAATTATATAGCACAGTAACTATTTATAATTCACATTTAATAAATTTACCAACTCCTGACAATATTATTGGAACGACTTTGACCCTCCTCGATGAGTGACAGGATTTCTATTCCTATTTGCAGAGTTTCTTTTCGACTATGCATGTACATTAAAATTTAATACATTATTTACTTACCAAATATTTTTTGGTATTTACACATCGATCAAATAATTAATAAAAGTATAGTACACTTACCTTCGCCTCGTCACTATCCCAATGTGCCAGCCACCCTTCCCACACGCCTGTTCCCATCCAGTTCGGCTTCTGTCCTTTATGCTTCACAGTCGACATAGTATCCCTGTAGTTCTTCGTCGTCTTCTACATCCAGCAGTGTCGTACCAGCTGTAAGTCATCTGATTGTACGTCAACTGCGGCCTACATTTCATGATAAACAACTGACAACAAATCAAACAACAAAAGGTGAACAATAAATAAGCGACAAAAAAAATTAAAAATGGAAAACAGAAGATTATACTTACAATAAAATCCTGCCATATACACTCCAGGATGTGGGGATGGATATTATCCCACTTCGGCCAACAAGCGGTCATCCTACTCCTGTACGAATCTCTCGAAACTGATAGAACTACAACTGGCGGCTGTAGGTCAAACCCCTTGTGTTAAATATGATACAAATTTTTATATCGTACATAAAATATTTAAGATGTTGAAAAAAAATTAATATTTACCCATTCGCTCAAGGTACTAGAAAACAGTGGGGTCACTATGGCAGTTGTGATGGACCGTTGCCATCACCTCCTAAAGAAGGGGAAGAACTCCTTCTAGACGACATGATTCCTATCACAAACACATCATTTTAAATGAGAAAAATAACATAATAATGAAATATATTTTATAATTAAATTACATAAATGAGATAAAGTACATAAAGTGCAAAGTGCACCTGATTCAGATTGGGTCTCATATTCCAATGATAAGCTGAATACATTGCATTTTTAACATAAACTGCTAAATAAATGACGAAAATTATAACGACATAGATGATGTAAATGATGTAATGACATAAATGATGTAATGACACAAATGATGCAAAATACATCTCATCAGTTACAAAAATTGCATAATACATAAGAATTCAACATAATATTTATATCAACCCTCATTGTCTTTTGATTCAGATTCGGTCGCATATTCTACGTTATTTTCCTACCTACACTCGAATGCTTCTACCAAAATATTTGATTCATCGTTCAGAGGTCCAAAATCAGTACGATCGTCTGTTATTATTATTTCGTTGCTTTGCTCAAGATCTGTCTGATAAGCTTGTTCGTATGGAATATTCTTCCCATCAAACGTAAATCTTGCCTTGGTTTTAAAAACTGCAGACTAATCTGCTTTATCTCTGTTTAGAGACGGATAAGGAGCGTAATAAACTTGCAATGCTTGTTTGACTAGTATAAAAGGATCATACTTGTTATAATGCGATGTGTGCTTTATTTCAATAAGATTATAATCCTTATGCACATTAATTACAGAACCTGAAACATTGCTAAACCAATTTCACATAAACATAAATACCTCCTCCGCGGGTTGTGAGAAATATGCCAGTTGCAAAATTTGAGTTAAAAAGCCATAGAAATCATTTATGTAATTTTCTAGATCATCATCACCTTTAACAAATACACATATATTATTAGTTAATTTTTCTACATCGTACTTTTTGGTGTTAACTTTATATCCATTAACGAAATATATTACATTTCTTTTTGTCCTAACGCAAGGTGTTTCAACCCTTCGTCAGTCACACAATTTCTCGGTTCATAAACTTACTTTGAACATCAATCAGAAAATTCTTTACTGAGATCTCCATGTGGATGTTCACTTTCATAAATACTACATATATGAATAAAATATTGCATTAAATTCTGCATGCGCGTGCATTATGGAAATGAATAAATCATAAATTATTATTTCAGATTACCTAACAAATGGTGCAACCTCAGCACAATTAAGAAGAATATAAGTATATGGTACATGAAGATCTCCATCGCCCAACCATACTTCTGCACATTTTTTAGAAGGTCGACCATGTTGTCTAAAAATAGATAACATTGTTTGAGATGACTCTTGTTCGTCGCCTTATCATTACGAGGAATACTTTCAAATGATATCTTCACGTGGTCTTTGAAATAGTGAGAGAAAAGAACAAAGCTTCTTCTTCGATTTAAGATTTACATATCAAACCTTCAACTCGTGCTTTTTGCCTCACTTTTTTCTTTGGATGATTCAAGTATCTATGCAAAATTAATTTACATTAACTTTAACTTCCAAATGTAATTAAATTAATAGGTACATATTTTATACCTCTCAAATGAATACATCCATTCATATTGCACAGGATCTCGAAATCGAGCTTCAGATGGGAGATGAACAAGTAAACTTTCCATTGCATTAAAAAACTTGGCAAAAATATTTTCTTCAATTTGCAGAGCAATATAGGAATATCTTCTTCAATTTTACGTAAACGTTGCACTTTAAAAGTTGTCGAATAAAGCTCTTTATAAAACAGACTAATTTCCGTTATTACCTTCCAAACTTTTAAGGACAGTAGTTCTTTTAATAGAACGGGTAATAAATTTTCCATCATTATATAACAGTCGTGGCTTTTCATTCTACTCAGTCTACCGTTTTTAAAGTTAACACATCTATGTGATTTGATGAAATCCCATCGGGAAATCTTAATCCTTCCATCTATTTTAACACAACTTTAACTTGATTATTATCTAACTCGTAACATGCTTTGGGTTTTGTACTGTCATTTGGTTATATGAAGCTCAGGACGTATGCATAATTTTGTATATCGCATCTTGATTTCAAATCGTCCTTAGTCTTCCCTTGACGTTCAAAATTATGTTAAAAACATTATCAAAGACATTTTTCTCATTGTGCATCACATCAATATTATGACGAAGCAGAAGATCATTCCAATAAGGCAACCCGTAAAATATACTTTGTTTGCACAATTATGAATAGTCGATTTTCCAGTAATTTCTGTGTGCACTCCAGTTTCATATATCTTTGGACAGTCCCTTACAAGTTCGTATATGTCTTCGCTTGACAGTATCGTTGGTGGTTTGGATCCTACTGAATTAGCTAAAATATTTTTCCTATCTTCTCTGAAGGGATGATTGACATGGAGAAAACATCGATGGCAGTCAAACCATGAAAATTTCTTACAATCAGGTAAAGAAAATGCCCGTGTTTCTTTCATGCAATAAGGACAAGCTAGACGACCGGATGTACTCCATCCTTAAAGCATTGCATAGGCAGGAAAATCGTTTCTAGTCCACAACAAATAAGCAAACATACAAAAAAAAAATTTGAAATGTCGTATGTTTCTACTCGTTCGTTCCACGATGTTTTTAACTCCTTAATCAACGGTTATAAATAAACATCAACTCTATTTGTCGGGGCCAAGAACGACAACAATAAGAAACATGTATTGCGTTTTCATACACATCCACGGAAGTAAATTATGAGGTGTGATGATAATGGGCCAAGATGAATATTTAGCACCGAATTGAGAAAATGGAGAAAAACCATCCGTACATAATCCAAGTCTAACGTTATGACTCTCCGTTGCAAAATTGGGTTAAGTTTTGTCGAAATGCTTCCATGCTTCTCCATCGGCTGGATGTGTCAACATACCTTCTTCATCTTTTCTCACACTATATAATGTATCATCTCACATGAGATGCAGTTGCAGCAGATGCGTATAATCTTTGAAGCCTAAGAGTGATAGGCAAATAATGCATGCATTTGTATGGAATTTCCCTTCCCTTCTTTTTTCTTAGTTTATTTTTCCTCATTACATATTATACACTTTCTAAGAGTGGTGTCCTCTTTCCAAAAAACCATGCATCTATTTAAACATATATCTATTTTTTGATAAGATAAAGCAAAAGTCGACATAAATTTTTTAACTTCGTAGTGATTTTCATACATTAAACTATTGCGCAACAGATGTCTTTTTGCAACCTGTGCAACGGCTGTAAATCCGACTTCGGTGATGTTGTATATTGACTTCATCGCAATGTATTCTGTGGTTACTAATAGTTGAATGTCGTTTTTACAACCATCCTAAAGAGGTTTTTTAGCAGCATCCAGTAAATCGTAAAAATAAATTGCTTCAATATTGATTCTTCAACATTTACATCATCGTTGTCAACTTCAATCGTAGAAAACATTGATCGTGCTGCATTTTCAACCATATTTTCTATACGGTTCGTCATAACAATTTCATTACAAGCAATCTCTAGACTCTGCAGAAGTATGTGCTACAACTTCTCCATGACGATCCCAAACACAATACTACGGTACGAAACCCTTTTTGCACAAATGAACTTTCACAACATCGGGTAATAAATACTTCAAATGTTTACACTTACTACACGAACAACGAATTTCTACATTGTTTCCGTTATTACTTAAAACGAATTCAACAAATACGTTTATACCATTATAAAACCCTTTTATATTGATCCCCTCAATCTTCTTCTTTGATACATCCATCTCCTCTGATCAACAAAATAATCGATTATTTTTCTTATTTGAAAAAATATGTCACAAATTCAAAAAATAAATATTGGTCATTATACATACTCATGATAACATATGAAATACATATACCAAGGGATAATATAAATCATTATTAGGCTATTGGATATAATTACAATGACTAAGTAGCTCAAATTATCAACTTATACAAATCTAGATTTAGGGTAAAAATTAGATTTTTCACGAAAATAAAAGATTATATCTGAGATTGAAAGCAATAGATTGTTATTAGGCAGCCGTGGAGGATCCGAAAGCTTAAAATTGTTAATTGGAAGCCTGAAATTGGGGGTTTAGTGATTTTGATTTATTTTCTTATGTTCAACTAAATGAGGAAGAAACGCTTTGGCCTAACCTGATAATCGTGAATTGGCGACGAATTCCGACGACCGTTGACGGCCCGTCGGAAGCCGTCGAAAAAAGACCGTTGGAAGCCGTCGCCACAAGCTATCGGTATTCTAGCCTTTCCTAGTAGTGTTATTTTTTTTCCCCTAACAATCGGCATTTTCGACACTTGGCTTTGCAGCGTGAGGATGTATTAGTTCGATTTTCAAAGGTCGAAAATTCTGATCGTTATCGCATAGAAAATACGTGCACCTTCGAGACGGCTTGTGTTTTGCATTTTTGGGAGAAACGGAAAAAATTGATATATTGCGAAATCGTAGAGAATTCATACTATTTTCTTTTCTAATGCTTCCATTAAAAATAGCTTTCTCGAATTTGGTGTACCATAGACATTGATGATGTATTGGAATTTCTATGTAGTGTCTATACGTCATTGACATCCATGAAAATGAGGAACATAGACATCAGAGTCATTTTGTGCATAAAATTGTTAAATTTAAATAAAGTGCTTTTTGTAACGGGATAGTAGCGTGACATGATTTTAATCACTCTTTTTTTTAAGTTTTTATTTGTATTGCTACGACTAATCATATTGCATTTTAACCATTAAAAATAAGGGGGAATTATTTTAAAGGACAAAAATTTATATATTTTTTGCCTCAAAAACACGACCTCAATATTTTTACCATAAGGACAAACATTCTTCTAAAAATTATTCATAAGGGCAAACATTTTTTAAAATTATTCATAAGGACAACAAAACTGCTAACGAGCTAAAACTGATACCTAAAAACTGCTACTGATAACTATAAACTGATACCTAAAAACTGCTATCAATAACTAAAAATGATACCTACAGAAAGTTGTCCTTCAAGATAAAATATTGAAGGTCTGTCATTGAGCCTAAAAAGCTGTGAAATTTTGTCTTGACGATAATTTCCCATAAAAATTGTCATTATTTTTATGCGCTATTAGTATATATGACATAGCAAAATTTGACCCGGTTCTTCCAATTTACAAAGCCTAATGTAAGCTTACATTTCGACACAAGGTTAAAGCGTGCACCAACCAGCTCTACAATTTTAAAAAAGCAGACGTACACTATAAAACAGCGGCGGTGAAGATCCATATTCAATTCAACCATGTGAGAAATAGCCTTCAAAAATACCCGTGTTGCACGTTTCCTTTCTCTCTATCCACACCGAATAAAAGTGCTTTCTTCACTGTATATAAAAACAATTCTCATCTCCTCTTCATTTCATTTAATTTATACAACATTAAAGCTTCACATAAGCAATCAATTAAACTTAAATTTATAATCATGGATCAAAAAGACTGTAACACCGAGCTTAGTCTACGACCAAGTACAAATTTAGATTCTTCAGGTTCAAGCAGGTGAATTATATATAATCCAGATTTATTCTGAATTTTGGAATTTTATTTTAATGTTATTCATCATGTAATGTCTTCATAACTGTAGAGTGGAAGATTGGCTGGAAGAAACAACAGTAATCAGGAAAAATAAACAGCAAGAAAAAATGACCATCTTTTGCAATGGCAAGATATGCATTTGCGACGTCACCGAGCTTCAGGTTTGTATTGTCTTTTTATACTCTTTTATGAAAATGGAATTCTACGTTATGTAAATATAATTAACATTTTGAATTGTTTTTGTTATAGGCTAGAGCTATCATAAGCATGGCAAATAAACACAAAGAAAGTGGCGCTGCGGCTACTTCTTCTTCTTCTTCTTCTTCTTCTTCTTCTTGTGAGTATGAGATGATGAATACACAATTTATGAACTCAGGATTGTCGATGAAGAGATCGCTACAGCAATTTCTTCAGAAAAGAAAGAGACGTATGAATGAAATATCTCCTTATGCATTTAGAACAGAGCGCACTATGTATAAGTTATGACATTGTAATTTGTAAAATAACTCCATGCAAATTTAAGAGATGGTAAAGTTTGAAAAGTATTAATTGATATTATTTGCAAGTTTCCTTTGTCACAAGAAGCCGAAGAGAAGTCGATTTTTCTTCTTTTCTTGATTCTCTTTTTTTTTTTTTTCACCATCTGCATTTGCGTAGCTGCAGATTAAGTTGAAATGTTAAAATCTTGTATACAGACCATTTATGAATGTGCCTATAATTAAGATATCAAAACAGTGATCCACATCTTTAACGGCTTGCATGCAGTATGAATTTCTTATCCATGTGATAATGTCTAGTTTCTGATTTAGTTGAGGTTCATTTATATGTGTGTACGTATGTTAATCCCTTTTCATGCAGAATGATGGTTACTATACTGGTTAGTGTTACAATGAATGTCTAGTATCTTATGTTTGCTGCTACAATAAACATATATTTATTTATGCCTAAGACGATATGTTTTACTCTTGTTATCAGATTATTGTGTATGTGTGTGTATAAATATATATATATTAACGATTGTTACAAAGATATTCTATCTTAACATTATTCGAAACCGATGGAATCTACTGTCTCTGTCTATCTGTCCCAAGTTCACACATAAATCACAACAATGGGTTATAATAATCAGGAAATTATTGTCAAGGACAAAATTTTACAGTTTTTTAGCTTCAAGGACAGACCTTCAATATTTTATCCTGAAGGACAACTTTCTGTAGGTATCAGTTTTTAGTTATTGATATCAGTTTTTAGGTATCAGTTTGTAGTTATCCGTAGCAGTTTTTAGGTATCAGTTTGAGCTTGGTAGCAATTTTGTTGTCCTTTTGAATAATATTTGAAAATGTTTGTCCTTATTAATAATTTTTAGAAGAATGTTTGTCCTTGTAGTAAAAATATTGAGGTCGTGTACTTGAGGCAAAAAATATACAAATCTTTGTCCTTTAAAATAATTCCCCCTAAGCGTTTGCGACGGAAGAAACGAGGTATTTAATCAGATATTTGAGCGGAGAAGACTGGTGAATGGAAAATACATTTGCAGGCACGAAAAGTGTATTTGAGCAGTACATTTATAAATTTATGATTTTAATTTAATTGAATTATAGCTAATTAATAATTTGTTTTGTTGTGTAATACGTACTTAATTAAAATAAAATAACAGTATAAACGAAAGACATCCAATTTAATTAAAATACGCTAAAAACTATACTGATTAAATGCATAAATAATATAAAAAAACACAATTGTAGTAAAAAAGAATTTATTTGTTGCCGTTGGCATCAAATTTGATCACCGACACCCAATTATGCAAAAACTCCAATAACCAATCCAATCACAGAGATGTGAAGAGAAATAATGAAGAACAAAGTTAATGCAATCAGAAAGCAAGTAAATATAGATACGGATTAATAGTGGTTCAGCTAACTATGGCCTATGTCCACTCCAAATATTTTCCTTTTTATTATACCACTACAACAAAATACATCTAATACAACGGGAAATGCCCGTTGTAGTGGGTGTTTCGCAACAGGTCTAGATCCGTTGTATTATGCGATGTTGTAATAGAGTAGATGAATTTTACAACAGTTCTTGCCAATTGCAATAGGAGTCTTTTGCAACGGTTTTTGCCCGTTGCAAAAGGGTCTTTTACAACTGCTTTTGTCCGTTGCAATCAATTCTTTACAACTGTTTTTGCCCGTTGCAAAATGGTCTTTTGCAACCGTATTTGTCCATTGTTAAAAAAATTCAAATGAAAAGAAAAAAAAACTACTGCAATACACGTGTAAATTTCAAACTAATTTGAATTGAAACAAAATTATTATACTAATGATAACCATAATTATTCACATTTACTAAAAATAGCAAAAGAAAATCATATTTCAAAATAACAAAAGATTGTCTATTCGCATCATTCATAAGGTTTTACATAGTTACAAAACATCGAATATAAAACTAAACTAACGTAACTACTAACTATGGTCTTTATTGCTATAGGCAGAGCTATCGAAATCAATAACCATAATTGCACTTGATTTGGCCAGCCTCTTAAACGAAGCATCTTTAAAAGACCTAGATGAACCCTATTGCATACAAGTGAACATATTTTATTTAGAGAGCATATGGAGGCATAAACATTATGAACAGTTTACACAAGGATATTAAGACAATAAAATTAAAGGCGCCATTTCACGGTTCGAACTTCTAGCAGAGAACGGTTAGGCATTCTCGTAGGTTTTGGCTTCTCAGATAATAAAAACTATTTATTATAATTAAATATGGCAAACCAAATAGTTTAACATCCCTGGCTACGAGAGCAAACAAAGTGGAAAACTGCTATTGCAGCCCTACAACAAAAACAAGAGTATGATAAACAGATGATTAGATACTATAATATCCAAGGAGAAGCCTCTCATTGTTTAGAGAGGTTTATATCTCCATAATTTATAAAATGACTATTCTTAAAGTTTATTTTTAGGTCATTTAAAGAAAAATAGCTCATCGGTGAGATTGTTGGGAAAAAAGAAGCTAAATTGCATTTTGAAAATGGTCATGAGTGAGCAAAAAGCTTGTTTGGATGTGTCACGGGTTAGAACTAACCATTCTGACCGCTTAAATTATTTGTTTGGTGGTTGAAACCCATCTCGTATATAACCAGACCATGTCTTGATACATGTTAACCGCAAACCGCACAATACCGAGACTCAAAGTAAGATAAAAATTGATCACATGTAAGAATCACCGTAGTACCATGAAAACCGGTTCTATTAACCATGATTGTTTGATAATTCTTGAATATGGCGTTGAATAAATTGAATTGAAATAAATTCTATACACCATTTTGTTCTGTTTTTTATTTGAGTTGCATTTTTACATAAATTTTGTTTATCCTTACATTTCAACATGTTAATTATAATTAGTACAGTATAAACTAATTTCAAATTAAATATTTTTTGAATCTTTATTATTATTATTATTATGTGATTTTGTTATATATATGGGATTTTTTTATATCAAATTAATAAGAGTGCCAGTTAAATTTGTTTTACAATACGTTAGCAATACTAACCAAATGATTAGGTGTTAAAACCATCATTATAACCAAAGTTTATCAATATCAGTAAATGAATAACTTAATCCCGCTAATGATAGCTTATACTAACAACGAAGGAGAAAGGACAACAAAAAGTTTCGCCGGTAGAAAAACTGGAAAACTGTTTATTAGTAGATTAAATAAAAGACACAGTCCTCGTATCATATGCAAATAGGATATTGCATATGGTGCATGTAATTTGGATTTGAAAGTATTGCTCTTCCAATCAAATATCCTTTTGGCATAGCTACCCCTCTTTGTTCTAAATAAGATTCCACAATCGTAACCTATCTTCTAGTTTCCTCAACCTACAAAAGGAATTCATGCAAACCTGAGCTTGAATCTGCTGTTTGGAGAGGGTTAAACAGTATATCAAGATAGAAAATAATACTTCCAATTAAAGAAAACACAATGACAAAGGGTAAAAATCAAATCATTTAAAATTAACAATTTCATAATCAATGATGCATTTATATTTTCATAATTGATATAGCATTACATACCCAGTAATTCCTGCTTTAAGTCCACCACTCACCATAAACCCTAACAGGCTTAAATAGGCACTGAAGTACAACTACTTAAATAAGTAATCAAATTGAATTCTTGTTTCTTATAAGACATATGCATAATCAAATTAAACTACTTAACTATATATTCATTGGTTATTTTACATTGATTGATTAAAATGACGATTGCCAAGATTAGAGGTTCAATATATTAGCTAAACAATTACATATTGTTCGAGCATATAGTTAATATTTAAATATCTTCACTGTGCTATCAATATTACGTAATTCAGATTATCGAAACTGGTATATGTACTTTTATTTCATTTTTTTACTTGATCAAGTACCAACGTAAATAATATACACTCCACTATATTGGTCAACGCAAGCATGTACTATGTATCAAATATCCTTACAATGATGATGATCAAAACTAAATAAAGATCAATTCAGGAGAAACCTACCAGTAGTAGTTAATCATAAACTAAAATAGAATTCAAGAGAAATGAATAGACTTGGATCCAAATTTAGAAACACATTAAGCCAAACACTGAAAACAATAATTTGAAAGGAAAGCTGAATCAATATTTATAAATTAAAACTGATATCTAAACCAAAATATACCTTCACAGATTCAACTCGAGGGTAGAAGAGCAAGCCTTAGATTTTTTTTTCCTTTGTTCCTGAAGATAGAATGAACAAGATGAGAAATGAAGTGTAGGTTCTGTTTGAGAAATAGAAATCTAATATAACAGCTTTACTCTTTTGAATTACACGTATATTCATAATTAGCAAGTTTTATAGTGGGTAAAATTGGTGCAAACAATTTTCTTTCTATTGAAAACAAAAGCAATTTAATTCATGAAGAGACTTATGGTTGAATTGACATAATTTTAGTTAGTATTGGTAGAGATAAGCAACAAAACTATGAAAATGCCATCATTTGTTCACCTGGCACATTTTATTTACCTTTCCCTGTTCAAACTTTTCACTAATCGTACGCTACTTCTCTGTTAAATATTATAAAAGTGACATGAAGAGCAATGAGTTAAACCTGACATATTAATGGTTCTCCGGCATGGAATGAAAAATAAAGAGCAATGAGGCTTCCATTAACATGCTACCGATAGTGCACTAAAGTTGAAAGATCTTGCTTCAAACAATAATGAAATAGCTCCTAATATTCAATTGGCGGTAGTTAGTTCTAATTCAGCAGATGAATACAGGTTTATCGACTTTGCATTGCAAAACTGCAAATAGTTAACACGCAGATAGTAAAATCAGTTTCAATCGGATTAAACATATCAGCATTATTACTAATTTCAGTAGTTCTATGATTTTATGGTTAGTTGCAGTGTGACTGTTCATACTTTGTTAGTATTAGCATGATACTTGGAATCGATTTGGCGATGCTGGATGAAAAATAAATGGTATCAATCTGCAAATACCTAAAATCGATTTTTATTACTACTCAAAGACAAAGAAAACAAATACCTGTAATCGATCTGTATTGCTACTTGAAGATAAAATATTCAAACGCCTGGAATCGATCAATCGATAGTCGGTAGATACAGCATAGGAGTGGTCGATAATGGATGGGTGTCAGTAATCGATAATCGATAGATTGATTAGTTTTTTTTTTGTTTGGTGGATGCGAAATGGGAAACGAGGAAGGGTTTCTGGGTAAAAAAAGGCAGAGCGGGTGAAGGGCACGTGGATGCGAATTTAGGAAAGGGGAAAGGGTATGATTGGTATTTCAAAAGGACGTTAGTAGTAGTTCATCAATTTTCTGTATTAGTAGGAGAGATTGAGATAATCATGAAAATCAATTATTTAATCATAATTATTAATTAGTAAAAACGTATTATTAAATGTTACTTCATATTTATTAATTTTAATTTAATTTTAATTATTAACCGTTAATAATTCATATGTATATATTATTAATTTTAAATTTTTAATACTAATTTTTAATTTTTAATTACTTGATATCAATTACTAATAAAATTAAGCACGTTGGAATACTGATTATATATAATAACTAGTAATTAGTGATTATTTATTAATAATCATTAGTTATTATAAGTTATAAATGATCAATATAATATTATTAATGATTAATTATTAAATATTAATAAATAATATAATATTATTAATTATTAGTCATATAATATTATAATTAGTAATTAGTAACATATGATTAATATAATATTATTAATGATTAATTATTAAATATCAATAAATAATAAATGTTAATTTTAAGAAAGCATTATAATTATTAATAAATGATTATCGAAAATTGGCAATAGACATTTATTACAACGGATATTTTATGATCGTTGTAAAATTGGCATCGATTACAACGGGCATTTTATGACCGTTGTAAGATTGACACCTATTACAACTGGCAATTTTTGACCGTTGTAAAATTGGCACCGATTACAACGGACGTTATGACCGTTGTAAATTTGGCACCTCTTACAACGGGCATTTTTTGACTGTTGTAAAATTGGCATCTATTACAACGGGCATTTTGTGAACGTTGTAAAATTGGCATCTATTACAAAGGACTTGAAAGAACTATTGTAAACGGGCAGTCGTGACCCGTTGTAAAAAGGGCGTTCTATAGGACATTTATTACAATGAGCATGAATGGACCGTTGTAATAGCATTCTATTACAATGGACAGTCAATGCCCGTTGTAAAAAAGGCATTGTAATATGGTATTTTTGTTGTAGTGTACTAAAATTTGTTTAGAGTAACAATTCGAAATTCAGGACAAAATTAGTAGAGTGTAGCCTAGGTTGAAGATAAAAGGAAGTAGAAATAAGATCCTTTTTTAGCGTCATGCGTGCTGTATTTATAGAGAAAGACGTGCATATATCGGACTAAAATTTTGATAGAAGGTTCGGAAGACCAAGACGAGCCCACCCATAAATTTTCATACCCATTGGGGCCCACAATAGGGATCGATACCGACCATATTTTGGTTTTCAAATGAAGCGCGATCCCCCATGATGTTTGCTACTTGCCCTACAAATTTCATGCCAGTTTGACTTATGGTTTATGAGATATTGCGTTTTACGTGAAGTGATGATGTTTAAATCCAGATTTATGCCGACTCCTATGGAGGGATAGTTACCGATCCCTCCAAATTCTTCTAAATGTCATGTGATCTCTATGAGAGCTTCTCCATGTTGTATTATGCTTAGCCTCCAAGTTTCATGGCAATTGAATCAGCAAAACTCGAATTATTGATCAAATTTTGTCGTAAATCCAACTAAACCAATTCTAGATGGGGATAGGTAACGATTCCTACCAAGGGAAGAGTGTCGATCCCTCCAAACCCTCCAAATGACATGCAATCCCTAGTGTAGGTTTCCCAGGGTCCATATACCTTGCTTTCCAAATTTCATATGCTTTGGACGTGTAGATCTTTAGATATTGATTGTCGTATGCAAGAATGCACTTGAACCTTGATGGATGTCGATCCCTCTTCGAAGAAGTATGCTGATCCATCCTCTTTCATAAAGCATGCCTAACCCTATTAGTTAACCATGCCGATGCCTCCTTCATAAGCTGAAGTATGCCGAACCCTATTCTACCACCACGACCTATCCCTTCAACAAAATATACCCTACCGATCCCTCACACAAGCTCACTAAGACTGATCTCTTCCTTTCTAACCCATCACCACCGATCCCTATGCGGCTGATCCCTACCTCTGCAATGTTCTTGTATACTGACCTCTTCCTTCTCTTATCCCTAAACTTGCGGATCCATACTAACCAACTATGTCGATCCCTATCATTAAACCATGTCGAACCCTCTATAGAAGCACCGATCTCTCCCATTCACTAAACTATATTCCATACTTTAAGCACTTCACATTTTTTATTTATCGATTTCATTCAAATCCAACTTTATATTACTATCTGTACTTGATTACCGGTCCCTACAATCATCGTGCTAGACTCATCGTCCTCGATAATCACTAAGTCCATTGGGTTAGATCCGCATGTATACTTCCTTTGCAAAAGGTGGGTTAATACTTTGTCCTCCAAAACATGCCTTGCGATGGGAAGGCGTGTTTTGAATCACCATAAATCCAAATTCCGAAGTCCATAATCCATCGATAGCCATATTATCCAATCCTTTGCCGATCCAAATGCATGATCTCTCTGGATCGTTGGTGAAATCCATGACCATTCCGAGATGAGATCCAATTCCGAATTCATTCCAAATCCTTAGACAAATCCATATCTATCCAAAGTGAATTGCCAAATCCGTAATCTTACTGGATCATTTTATCCAATCCCTCGACTTCACCAGGTCGTTAACCAAATCACAAACTACTTCGGGCCCATATCCAAATCCATAGTTGTTCGAAGTTGATACACAAATCCATAACCCTTCTAGATTGTTATCCTAATCCAAATCCTCAATCTCACTGGATCCTTACCAAGCATAATCCATACTCGACGAGCTAAGCAGGTCGATCCATCGCATTCAAGCGAAGCGACCTACGCTTTACCATGCATAGTCCATACCTGACGATCTTGATCTCTCTGGATCATTGCCGAGCACAATACATACTCGACGACCTAGGTAAGTCGATCCATCGCGTCCGAGCGAAGCGACCTACCCCTTGCCATGAATAATCCAAACCTGACGACCTTGATCTCTCCGGATCCTTGCCGAGCATAATCCATACTCGACGACCTGAGTAGGTCGATCCATCGCGTTCGAGCGAAGCGACCTACCTCTTACCAAGCATAATCCATACCCGACGACCTGTGTTATCCATTGCATTGATCCAAATTTAAACATTCTTAACTCTATAAAATAAGAGTCCGTACAACCAATAAACCAGAGTTCGAAGCAAACCAGAAGAGAAGATAAAAAAACTAATTTCACAAACCTGACCACTATGGTTTATAATCATCTCAAAGCATGCCTAAGGACCATCCTCGATCTCGTGCATGTGTAAGTGACTTAGCCATCTTACTGTGAAGTTTGCAACTTATTCCATGCTATCTCGATCAATTGATGACAAGTTGATGATGATGCCTTGATCCAGTGCCATTTTCATTCGAGGTGGACGGTGGCTGCTCCTGTTCCACCGTTGCAGCTCCAAGTCCTTGTGTATTGGTGTAACTGACCATTCCTCACGTGTTCCTCAATGATATCCTTTAAATGCCTACAGTCATTTGTATTGTGTCGATCCAGCTCGTGGAATAGGCAGTGCTTTCCTGATGTCCGTTCGCGTACGGAGGATTCCCTCTTTGCTACGGCTGTATATAAGACAGGATAGTCCGTTGTCTGACTCGATCCGAGGCTGTAAGACGTCTGGTCCGTGTCTATATGATTCTCATTTAGGATACGAATTAGGACAAGAAAAAATATATGAAAAAATGTCCGCCCGAAAATGTTCTATGTTTTTCTATTGTTCGAACATTGTTTGTCCGTTGTCCGACACATGCGAACAATGTTCGAAGTTAAAGTTTATCTGGTCCGTGTCCGTACGAATCTCTTATAGGAAAGGACTAGGACACACCTCTGTCCAGTCCGGTCCGACCTGTTTACACCCCTACTCTTTGCCAGCCTCTGATATGGAAGGTGCCCTTGAGTATCCAGATTATCCGTTCTAGGGTTTCATTCAATTTCAAGTAAGAAGAGAATTTGGACTCTCCCCTCTGTCGCCTCACTCCATCGAAGCTATTGTCCATGTTTCGTTTACCCTTGTCCTTTCTTGAGCTTTCATTGGGCGGTTCTCCACCTCGTGCCATATTAACTTTTGTTGCCTCTTTATCAACTTTTACATCTTCATGTCGCAGAAACCTTTCTACTTCATGGTAGAATTTTCTGAGATCCATCGGTGGATCCCGTATCAGTGATATCTTAAAATCTGAATCATCTTCAACTCCTGACACTACCGCCACCAAAACCATTAATGGATCTGGTCGATCCATCGAAACGACTATCGCATTGAACCTGGTTAAGAAACTCTTGAGTGATTCTCATGTTCACTGCTTTATTGATGTCAATGTCATCACATTCTTGGGTCTCATAATGTGAACCTGAAACTTCTTTATAAATCTTTCGACCAATTCCGTCCATATGCTAATAGAACCGCTCTCCAACTGTCTGAACCATAGCGCAGCCACATCCGTTAAGTAAAGAGGCAAACATCGTGCCAGGACTTCTTCTGATGCCCCAGTACTTCCATATGGCTTATATACCTCGTCATATGCATAGTTGGATCCAACTTTTCGTCATAAGCTTCCAGTGTTGGTAGTTTGAATTCTGGTGGATTCTTAGCATCCTGATATTTGAAGCGAATGGACTTTTATTTGCATCCTCCAAATCCCTATCCACTAATGCTCCACGCATAGCTCATCTTATAATCTTTTCAAACCTATCATTGTCTTCCAATGGTAGTCTCATATCATCATGTGCAATCTGCTCACTGAGTCTATGAGGGAATTTTGGAATGTATTCCTCCGGACGAGCATCCAAATTCCAATTCGCACAAAGATCCATAGGACCGATCATAGGTCCTCCAATATCACGATCAAACAAGAGCCGAGGGAATGCCCTCTAATCTTTAGGGATCGATGTCGATCCCTTTAGAGGGTTCGGTGCAAAACCCCTCTAGGATGGCAGCGGACTACCAGCGACTGCTCTGTTCTATTCCTTTGTACATTGGCTCCATTTTCATATTCCCGGTTTTGATTTCCAATGAATCCCGCTGCTTCAATTCCTTGATTCTATGCTCCAGCCTGTCTAATCTATTGAAGTAAATTCTGCATCATCTCTTTCTGTCTTTTTAGCATCCTCTCATGTATAGCATCCATCACTATTTCCATCTCATCTCTAGTGATGTAGATAGATGCTTGATTAGCTCCAACTTTTGAGGAAGCCTCCCGACCCCCCCATGGTGGCTAATTTCCGGTTGCACTCTCCTTGTTGATTGCCTACCTATTGCTTTCTAGATCCAAGTATCCAAGTTTTCAAATCTAAGATCCTAGCTTTCAAATCTACGGGTGCAAGTCTTCTCAGTGAAGCACTAAAATGTTGATGTCAAAATTGACCACCAACACCCAATTACGCAAAAACTCTAATATCCAATCCAATCACAGAGATGTGAAGAGAAATAAATAAAGAAATAAATTAAATCAATCAGAAAGCAAGTAAACAGAGACACGGATTTGTAGTGATTCGGCTAACCCCGGCCTATGTCTTCAAAGATTTTTCTTTTTATTATACTAAAGTTTGTTTACAGTTACAATCCGAAATCCAACAATAAAATTAACATAGTTTATCCTAGGATGAAGATAAAGAGAAGCAGAAAGAATATCCTTTTTTAACGTCATGCCTGCTATATTTATAGGGGAAGATATGCGCGGATCGGGTTGAAATTTTGACAAAAGGTTCGGGAGACCAAGACGAGGCCACTCATAAATTTCCAATCCCATTGGAGGCCATAATAGGGATCGGTACCGATCCCTATTCTATATACAAATGGGTTGTGATCCCTTTAGAGGGTTCCCCTTGATGTTAGTTACTTGCCCACCAAATTTCATGTCATTTCATCTTACGGTTTGTGAGATATCGTGTTTTCCATGAAGTGATCTTGTTTAAATCCTGATTTCTGCCGACCCCTAGGGAGGGATAGGTAAAAATCCCTCCAACTTATTACAAATGTAATATGATCCCTAGAGGAGCTTCTCTATGTTGTTTTATGCTTATCCTTCAAGTTTCATGCCAATGAATTAGTAGAACTCGAGTTATTGATCAAACTTTGTTGCAAATCCAACTGAACCAATTCTGAATAGGTATAGGTACTGATTCCTTCCAAGGGAAGAGTGTCGATCCTTCCAAACCCCTTCAAATGACATGCGATCCCTAGAGTAGGTTCCGTAAGGTTCATATATCATGCTCTTAAAATTTCATATGCTTTGGACTTGTAAATCTTTAGATATTGATTGTTGCATGCAAGAATGCACTTGAACCTTGATAGATGCTGATCCCTCTTCAAAGAAGTATGCCGATCCATCCTCTTCCATAAAGCATGCCGAACACTATTAGCTAACCATGTTGATTCCTTCTTCATAAGCTGAAGTATGCTGAACCCTATTCCACCACCACGACCGATCCCTTCAACAAAACATACCCTACCGATCCCTCACCCATGCTCACTAAGACCGATCTCTTCCTTTCTAACCCATCACCATCATCCCTACGCGGCCGATCCATACCTCTGCAATGTTCTTGTATACCGACCTCTTCTTTCTCTTACCTTAACCTTGTCAGTCCATATTAACTAACTATGCTGATCCAAATTCATTAAACCATGCCAAAAGGTGGGTTAAAAGTTGCCAACACCTTAATTTATCAGATAAGTTTTGTAGTTTGTTGAAAGACGTTGGGCTTCAATCATTGATGTCAACCAATCTTTTGCTAAGTTTTCGTTAAGAGTGTTGAATAAATCTTTATTGTCGGGCTACATAACAATTATCATCGCTTCACCAAAATTAATTACTCCATCTACTCCAAAACATTGAACGCAAGCAACCATATCTACGTAGTTTACAGAATTTCATGTTGATTCTATGATGTTTGTGTTCCGACTATTTCAAGTCGTATAAGGTTTTTTCATCTGTCTCTCGTGTTGTACATCATCTCAACAGCTTCTCCACGACGTCTTCTCGAACTACTACGTGCACCAACTAATGTTTCGAGCTTGTTGCACCGGAATTTGTTGTAATGAAGGATTGGTTGATGAATTCAAATTTGGAATTTGTTAATCTTGTGTTTCATCCAATTGATTAAAAAAACCCATCAAAAGCCCTTGTTTATCAAATTGGATATGCAAAGAAGGAGTAAATTGTTGCGATTATTCTTTTGTACAAGCAGGCATATACGATGTTTGTGTAGTTGCATTCGTCCCTTGATACAATTATTGCATCAACTCCAAATGTTCAAGCGGTGCTTTTTTATGTTTTTGAATAATTGTTTCAAATTCCTACAAGTAAAAGAAATAAATAAAAGATTACAAATAAAAAAATGCATATATGAAAAATATCTTTACACGATCACTCCACCACTCCTCGCTGCAT
The DNA here is from genome assembly GCA_030765085.1 of Allium cepa. Classification (NCBI taxonomy): domain Eukaryota; kingdom Viridiplantae; phylum Streptophyta; class Magnoliopsida; order Asparagales; family Amaryllidaceae; genus Allium; species Allium cepa. Next base: position 592,239,097 of record CM060944.1, read on the forward strand.
GTAACAGTTTGTTTATTCGGATCTTAACCAGCACCAATTTATTGCACAAGTTTTCTCATTTAACCCAATCTTTTCTAAGACTATCTTATTTATGTCGATTTTGGCTTCGTCTATCGGTTCGATACCATCAATGTTTCCTACAACTTACTTGAACTTTTCCGTTATAGCTTTGTGCGCTCCCATTTTTACTGTTACCACAGACAGAATATACTTCTACGGTACATTTTAGCATAATCCGAGTAGCGTCGGTCGTCCAATGGTGAGTAGCTCTTCAGATTGCCATTCTGTTTGCAAAAAAAATCTCAAAAAAATAAATGATGTAGAAAAAAACAAAGATGTAGATGCTAAAAAATATCCGAATAGTCGAGCAGATTGGCGGAAATAAATTGATAATTGATAGGGCTGGAGTAGGGAAGATGGAGATTGAGAAGAGGAATTATATATACGGTTGAGGAGGAGGAGGAGGAGGAGCCGTTGGAGGCAAAACAACTCGACCCATCGGACGCCAGTGACACTTTTTCCTCCAACGACTCAAGTAGGCTTGGAAAGGGGTAAAACACCGTTGGTGCGTCGGATGCGTCCAAAACGATAACGTTAAATAATTTGGCTGCGAACGACACTTAAGTAGAATCTATTAAATCAAACCTGATGGTACTAGTATAAAAGTTAATGGTTGATGGAGAGTAGACACATGAATACGTGAAGTTTTAAGAAGGAAGATTCGTACGTATTTATTATATTATTTATCGGATTATTCCTTCAACAAATGATGAATAGAACCATGTTCATATTTCACAAATCATTCCATCTTAAAACGATTCATAAATTTCAATTGTGTTTCTTTTTTGTCTTATTCTATGTACATTTTCATAAGATGCAAGGAATATGATACTTTTGAGATGACCCGAGTTGTGCAATAGAGGGTAGGTTGATAAATGACTAAAAGAGTGATCAAATATTATTCTAAAATATATATGAATAAAGGAAAATTTCATTTAAAATTAAAATGAAAAAGCAAGTTACCAAATAAGTATACTATTTGAAGATAACAAAAATAAGTTAAATAGAAAGTATATTAAAAATAATACATATGTAGAAGATGCGTTCTTTAAGTAGAAGCTATATATGCTTTTAAGTTAACATCCATTGAAATGCAAACCATCATAAGAGACGGTGAAGTTTACGTACGGGAAAAGTTTACTACTAGTAGAAGATAATTTTGCAACATTTTGATAAATAAATGACAAAATGGATTTCGTATCTAAATGAAATTTCACTTGCTTATTCACATCGTATGCAAGTGGAAAATAAGGCTCCGATGGGTTCCACTGGATATCTGCTCGTTTGAATGCCGGCCCAAACCCACAGACCACAAAAATATGTACCTACTTCTGCGCTCAATGTGCTGTCAAACTAGAATTGGGCACGTTGATTTATATCACATTGAATTGATATTCAACAAGGCAGAAGCTACACCACTAATATTAACAACCCATCAAAAATCAATGTTTGGGTTTTACCTCAATTTTATTCTCTTGTGATAGTGATCGCTTAGGTAGAATGGCACGGTATCGTTGGACGTGTCGTTCTCCAGCTTCACTGGATGAAAGTTGGGAGAAGATACGCTTCGCGTCGTACGCCAACATATTAACCAACCCAACCATTTTAAATACTTTCATCCTCTTCCTTCTCATCTCTACTTTCTTATCTTCTTCCGCACTAGCAATGGTTGATTCAAAAACGAATTTCGACTATGAAAATGTGCGGTATTTAATCATTATATCAGCATATCTAAGTAGAAGAAGAGACGATATCGATTTAATTCACGCATCAAACTATACCGATTTAATGTGGTTGGATGACAAATTAAATGGACATTAAGAACGTTGTCAACAAAATTTTCAATAAAAATGCCATATTTTTTCTCGTTGTGCGATAGATTGAAAAATTATGGTACCGTTTTAACGGAAGTAATTAGTATCAAAGAAGCGATTGTCATATTCGTATACGCCATAGTTACGATGCTCTAAAATCGACAAATAAGCGAAAGATTTCAAAAGGCCGGATAACAATTTCAATTTGTTTTTATGCCGTGTTAGAAGCTGTACAGTTATTTACTAAAGATATTATCTAGCCAGATGTTCCTCAATTTAATATTGTTGCGGATCATATTAGAACTTCAAACCGGTACTACTCATATTTTAGAAACTGTGTTAGATGGTACATATGTAATGACACGCTTACCTGCAGATTGAGTTATTCAATATGTTGGACAAAAAGGTTTCACTCATTCGATTTATAGTTTATTGATGTGATGGTTGGTTGGAAAGATATTGCTTATGGTAGTAGAATTTTTCATTCAATCATAGATAATAGTAATTCTAACTTTCCTCACCCTTCACCTGTATAGTGTTATGCAGTTGATTTATGATATCTAGTTCAACCTACTTATTTATCAACTTATTAAAATATTAGATATCATATTCCTCATTTTTGTGAAACTGCAAATCAACCGAACTCTGCTAATGAAAATTTTAATTTCCATCATTCGAGTTTACGCATGATAATTGAGAGAACCTTTGAAATATGTAAGAAAAAGTTTGTTATTTTGAAAAATATGCCAACATGCTCATTTAAAACTCAAGTAAAAATTATTGTATCTACAATGGTTATAAATGATTTTATATGTAAATACAATAATAGTGATCCAGATTTTAAAATGTATGATGATGATCCCGATCATATTTTAGACGAATACCGGCAGAAATATTATAGTATGATTACCGCAAATAGAAGGACTGAACGGTTATGACACGTAGGTCAATTTGAAATATCATAATAGATGAAATTGTTGCTGTAGGGCTGCACTGAACATTGTATCATTTTATCTGCAATTAATAACATTGCGTAACTAATTTGCGTTTTATTTCAATTTTTGTACCGTCATTTCATTTTAATTAAATGCATATCACATCACAAAAACAAATAACTAGTTAACTGTAAATTAAATTAATGAAAAGTCATATTTGAAATACTCCGTTCAAATACTTCGTACGGATTCTCGTTCGTGGCACACAAATACATTTTTATTCGGTCAACTTTTTCATTGAAATGTCTCGCTCAAATTGTTGAGAAGTGCGCCCATAGTCTACTGCTTGAATTCGTGCACCCATCAAACATATGTGCTGTTTGCTTTTAATTTGCCGTATATACCACCTTTGAAAAAACGGATTGTTCAAAAAGAAGAAAAGTACATTTAGTAACATAGAATAATAAGCTAAGCTGCTGTACCCTCTTTTCTAGACTTCTAGTGCAATTTTAGCATCCACTAGTCCATCTATTCGTTTAAGTGTACCTTCAAAATACTTGCTATTGTCATATATAATCATTCATGTATGCTGCAGGCTTGCAGCAGAGAGGATTCTAATTTGTATATTAGCTTGTTCAACCTTTTTTATACTATCTCATGTACATTTTATGTATAATGGTCTCATTATGAGGTTATTAACGTGCGTAAATGTTTGCTCTTCTTTGTTGAGCAAATAAATCACTACTTTCAGCAGTCTAAGAAAACCAAAAAAAAAGGCCATTTAGTAACATTGTATACAAATCCTCTAGTTACCAACCCATGCCAGGTCTCTTGAAACTTGGATAAATATATGGCTCATAAATGAAAATTTCAAGCCGTATATGGAATGTAGAAATTGATCATCACAAAAAAACGCTTCATATTATCGTTCATCAAAAACTAGTTCAACACATTGATACATGCATTGCTGTAACCTGTTAACATACTGGTTGATGCTAATATTATTTGCTTTCTTCAAAGAATGATATGTACGTTTATAAACAAATGGTGTTCAAATAAGTTTGCTTTTCTTATTAGTTATACAAAGTAGTTCAACAAGAAACCATTCGTACAATTTGGGTGAAATAAGACCTGCTAAAATGAATGCAATAGTGAATACGAATTAAAACAGAGATTAAATGATTGACCCATCTGTCAAAGGGCTCTAAATAAATAAAACAGTAAGATAAGCAGGTGAACAATATAATCCTGATTTATTCTGAAATTCAAGGTTTTATTTAAATTTTGTTGATAATATAATGTCTTAATAACTGTAGAACCAAAGATTGGCCGGAAGAAGCAGCGCAAAAAGGAAAAATCAGCAGGAAAAATTGACCGTCTTTTACAATGGCAAGATATGCATTTGGGACGTCAGCAAGCATCAGATTTATACTGTACTTTCAACAAAAATTAGTGATCGATATCTGAAGGCTACAAATAATGCTAATTAGTGTTCCACATGGTGTTGAAACAAGAGTATTTGAAACATAGCAAAAGTGAGGGAGATATATACCCACACATGTTAAATATAGCAAATGTTTAAATATAAACCGCTAATATCAACAAGCTATAAATGGTTCTGAATTGAGGTGGATATTCATTATATATGTGTGCGTGAACTAAAAATGGCACAGACATCTAGAAGTTTATATAAAAAAATAAAATATGAAGAAATGAAACTTAAATCAAAAATAAATACGGCACAATTATTTATAGTGGTTCGGCAAAGCTTGACCTACGTGATTTACTTTAACATTTTATTGCTTATATTCTGATTGAAGATAGAAGTTCTTAGGAGTCTATATAGACCACTCAGACACTTAGATTTTCAGAATTACAAGAATATAAAATAGAGAAGAACTATAACCCAAAGATCATGAAAAATGATCCCTTCCGCTCTATTTATAGAGGCAAAGAACCACAAAACTCACTCAAAAGATCTGCAGATCTCTGCTATAGACCAGTTCTATTAAGAAAGTAGGTGTTACCTCTCAGTTTATATAAGTCAGTACAACTGTAAAATTAAAGGTCGGTGCCAACCCATAGAATAACCAATCTGGCTTTCTTCAACATTTTATCTTGGCACTTCTAGTGGTTAGCTTCATTATTCCATAGTTTTTGTACCAATATTTGCTTGTTTCTAGGTCCAAATAACGAAGTTGTGGAAGAATAGAATTGGAGCTTGAAGTGTTTGTGGAGATAGATGGAGAATTACATTGAATCAAAAAAACGACATTGGAAGTGGGCCCTTGCCATCATGTAGGACATGTATGGAGAAGATGGGTCTCCCAAAGTGGATGAAATAGGTGTCGGTACCGAACCATGGGTAGTGGTTGGTACCAACCCATATTTTTTGGTGGACCCATCTTTCTTTAATCTTGGGTTGTACTTGTGTTGGCCTTGTGACTTTATGTGCATTTGCTTTCTCGACTTTGGGCTATCACTTTGGGCTTCTTGCCTTGATAACTCCAAGTTCGACTCACTCAATCTGTCCAAATACATCCTGATCAAAAGGTTGGAAATATAGGTGGATGTTAGGGGTGCTGCACTGTTTATGATGTAGTTGAACGCTCTCATATGCATACATACATACATACATACATATATCTGTGTGTACACTCACATATATACATATATATACGTATATGTGTGTGTACATACATACATCGTGTATATACACATATGTTTATGCATATGCGTACATACATACATACACATATACATATATGTCTACATATGCGTATATACACATACATACATGCATGTATATCCATGCATACATATGTATATACACATATGTAGACAAATATGTATATGCACATATGTGTATGTAATGTGTGTGTACATACATACGTGTACATACATACGTATACATACATACATATATATGTATGTATGTATATGTATATGCACACACGCGTACACATATGCATACATATATTTATATATACATACATACATATATATATATATGTATATGTATGTATGTATGTATGTATATGTATATACACATATGTAGACATAGATGTATATTCACATATGTATATGTGTGTATGTATATGTTTGTGTGTATGTATACATATGTGTATACATATGTGCATATACATATATGTATATGCACACACATATTGTATGTATGTATATACACATATAAAGACATATATGTATGTATGTAAATATATGTATGTGTGTGTGTGTGTATACATACATACATGTGTATATATGTGTATACACATATATATATGTATGCACGCGTGCATACAAGCATATATATATATATATATATATATATATATAAACTCATACGGAGATATATATATATATATATATATATGCACATATATATGTATATATACATATACATATGCAGACATATATATATATATATGTATGTATGTATCTATGTATGTATGTTTATATATATATATGTGTGTGTGCGTGTATGTGCGCGTGTGTGTGTCCACACATATACATTTTTTTTGAAGATTTAGAGAACCAAGGTTTGCTTGTAAACTCTAAGAAAGTATGCATCGAACGCAAAACACATACGTCAAGTAAATCACAAGGATATGAAGTTGGTGAGAATTGAGCATTCAACCTTTAAGGCGAGCACCGCATGTCCTAACAATTGCTCTACCTTAGGGGTTACACATGTACATACATATATATAAATATGTATAAATACACACACACACATACATATACATACGTATATGTCTACATATGTGTATATACATATACATATATCTCTGTGTGTGTTTATATAAATATGTGTGTGTGTGTGTGTTGTTGGGATGTCTCGCATTGTGTGGGGGTAATGTGCGTATATTGAAAAAAAATAGTCTCAAATCTGAAAAATGATGAAGGTGGAGTGGTGTATATATACACTACAACAAAATACCCTTTTTACAACGAGCGCCACCTGTTGTAATAGGTTTCGCAATGATTCTGCGTCCGTATATTATGGGATCTCGTAATGGACCTAAAAGTTTTTACAACGTTTTGAAACCGTTGTAAAAACCCATTGTAGTAAACATTTTTTATAGCGGTCCAAAACCGTTGTATTACAAAACCGTTGTAATATAATCTTTTACAACTGCTATTGCCGGTTGCAATAGGATCTTTCAGCACGGTTTTTCTCCGTTGCAATAGGATCTTTTACAATATTTTTGCCCGTTACAATAGAGTATTTTGCAACTGTTTTTGCCCGTTGTTAAAAAAAACTTATCTTCTGTAATGCAGTTTTTGATGACAACACTGAAAAGGTGATTGAGATTGTAATTCCAGCATAACAATATTAACACTAAATATGCATCAAAAAGTAAATAACCAGCAAATTTTTTACATGACTATCATAAAAGTAACTTATTGGAAGTAAGCAAAATATGCGTCAACCTTAAATTCTAACATTCCAAACATCAATATCTCTCTCGCCCATTCCATCGAACACCAAGCATGCGTCATAAAAACACCTGCACCTCCCTTTCGACCCCTCTACATCCTCGACCATCTATCTCCGTCACCTTCAATACCACCAGCAGCCCAAACCAATTGAATTCAAGTATAAAATCTTCTTACATTTATAAAAACAAATATAATTTCGAATCAAGTATGTGTTACAACCATAATTTAGGAAAAATTTATTCGAACTTACTAGAAGTAAGCATTATCAATTTTTATCGATAATTTATCAAGCATAAGATAACTTACTACCTTATGAGAAATAACATCAATAAAATGATCATCTTCAGAGAGTAGGATGCAATGGCTTTAAGGATTCGCCTGCCTTGAGCTTTTGAAGGTACTCTATAAATCCTTTTAAGTGTTCCCTTTATCGTGGGATGCCACATTCGTACTAATTTCCTTCTACTGGTGGCATCTTGTAATGCCCCTGAATTTTAATTAACATTGTTCAGGATATTTAATTAGATAAATTAAATAGAATAATGTGCATAATTAAAGAGATGGGATTATAAATCAAATGGTCGTGTCTTAATGAATGAACTAAAATAAGAGTTAACTAAATTTAGAAGGTGATTTTTTCTAAGGGAAAACTTGGAAACAGAGATGCATTTCTTAGTATAATTCTCTTCCTCCACCTTAATAAATTTTTACTTTCTCATTCATTAACTTGGCCTACTGTCTACCGGCCACTAAAAGTCCCAAGAAGAGCATAAATTGAAGAAAAAGCTAAGGAATTAAAGATAGGAAATTCTATCATTCTCCAGTCAACTAATTAAGGTGAATAATCATGTTTATCATCTCATTTTTTCTATTTGGATCGGCTATGGGTTATACCCGATTCATGTTTGTGTCTTGGTTAGGATATAATAATTTAAACATTTGTTTAGATAAGACATGGGTGTTTTAAATGTTAATGGATTAATTAACATGTTTTTATTCGGATTTGGTTAAATTCCGAGTTGTTTTGATCTTCGTATGCTTTGAAATTTTAATATATTGAAGAGAACGTATTAATTGATTTTCTGGAATTTTTTTAGAATTTTTCATGATGTTTTAATAGTTATATAAAATTATTTAATATATGTAACTTAAATGTTTTGTATAATTATAAAGGAGAAATGGGCTTATTCAAATATATTTAAATTTCCAAATAAGGAAAGTCAGAAGCGATCTTGAATATAAAATTCTGGCAACCAATCAGATTCAGACAAACAAAGCAGATGGGGTATAAAAAAACTATTTTAAAGTATAATTTCCTCTATTTCAACTCTTTCGACAAGAGCTTCCACCTTCATTCCAAACCTTCCGACAAGGTCGAAAGGTATCAAACCTTTCGACTATGTCAAAAATTAATGCAGATGGTATCATGCTACTAGCATGTACTGAATTGAAAGGGGCCGAAAGGTTTAGAGACGAAAGGTTATAGCTTTCAAAGGAGATGAAATTTTGTTTTGGTTTTAAAGAAAATACGCCTGCTAGCTTTTGACAAAGAACTTTCAACTTTGTCAAATGGTTTAAAATAAAAATGTTTCGATTGGTTTTCTTTCTTGTTTTAAATGAAACTTTTGACAAAGTCAAAAGGTTAGTTTTTGACAAGGTCGGAAGCATAGTTGCCGCTTCTAAACCTTTCGACCAAGATGGAGTCAAATGTTATCTTTTGTTTTATAAAACTAGTCGTCTCTCTCTACTAATTTCGAAGGGTTGGTTCCAACACCAACAATTCACAATTTTTGAATGGTTTTCAAGGGTTTTTATTTTGAAAGGTTTTGAATTTGAAAGGTTTTGATTTCGAAAGGTTTTGGTTTCGAAAAGTTTTAATTTCAAAAGATTAGATTTCGAAAGGTTTCGATGGGGCTACCTTCAATGATTTTGAAATGTTTTGAGTTTAATTACTTTCGAAGTTTATAAATGGTTTTATAGAGGGGTTACCCTAGGATTTCGACAAAGTCAAAAGGTAGAACCTTTCGATTAGGTTCAAAAGAAACCTTCTAACAAGGTCGAAAGGTATGATTTTGTGATGCTTTCAAAAGAAAGGCTTCCGAAGGGGCTAACTTTGGATATTTATTGCTTTCGAATTGGGCTTAATTCGAAGAGGTTTAAAGGGATATTTTAGCCATTTTTCTTTAAGCAAAATTTTGTTAATTCGAAGGGGCTATTTCAAAGGGTTATAGCACAAAATACTTATCTTTGTTTGAATATGTAAGGGGGATTCTTAAATAAATTAGATGTAGATAAACCTCGGGGATACCGGGGTGGGTTTACTATTTTTGATACATGGTTTGGGGTTATAAAAAGAAACATGCTTTCGAAAATATACATTAGACTATCAATATGTTTTATTTAATTTAACCTAATTAGGGCTACCAATGGAAATAGTTTAAATAGGTGGTATACCTAAGGAAATCAAATAGTCATGGGGATCATAATTTTTTTATACATAATCATAGGATTATGATATTTTAATTGGCTAAGTGTTGGGTTCTTGATTAACCTAGAAAAACCATGGAATGTGAGGTGGATGCCCCACATCAAATTTCTAAAGTAAAGAATGTATTGCCAGAGGTGGTTAGCTTCGGGATTTGGCACCCAATGGTTCATACCCATCCGAGGAAAACTATAGAGTGCGTGGTGGATAGCCTATACAACTTTTACAAAATAATGTATGATGAATAATCTGCATTTATTTTGATGAATTTGGGACAGATAATCTTATTAAAGTTTTGACGGATAGTCATTTTAAAGATTTTAGAGGGGAACTCTAATAAATTACTTTTAGATGAGATTCCTAATAAATTGATTTATGGGATATCTAGTATATAGGATTTATGGTTTTATTTCATATTATGTTAAGACTGGTCATTTTGGGTGCAAGGGCATTTAAATGATTTACACGTTTTGTTTTGGATACTAGTGAGGGGAAAACCCGTTCCGTTAAGCAGTATAGTCTCACTAGCAATCTATTTATGATAAGAGATGATAGGGGATTATTCATACCAGATTTATTGTCTGATTCAAATTTTTGTTTCTCCACAAACTCTCGGGTACTCAAAATTAATTTGAGTAGTCTAAGAGTGAGAGACTTTCAGGTTTTTGGATGAATAAGCTTCCGAAGACGTGCAGGAGGCAGTGTTAGCTATATAGAAGCTATTTTTAATTTTTCGCTATGACGTACTAAGAACTTTAAAGTTCATATTTATTAGTTCTCTGATCATTATAAGGGGACATCTTCATATGTCACTCTTATCATAATTTGTACATGTATATGTGATCTAAGCGTGGTTAACATCTAGGATTATGTAATTAAATCTTAAATTGTAATTTGCATGAAATGGGAAACTCTGTTTATTGGAAGCTTAAAAATTTTCATATTCATGTGTTCCAGTGTATCAATATTAATTATGCCGCATTCGATCGCCAAGATATAACATCTACGGATGACTACAGCATCGGTAAGGTTAGTTTTGGGCCTTAGAAGGTGTGATTATATAAAATTGTTATCAGAGCATGGTTTATGTACTTAAAAGAAATTTAACCTTAAAAGATTTTTAAACCATAATCTAATGAATCTAAAATATGTAGTTGGGCTTGGGTAAGCGTTATAGTAAAGTATGTGTACTTTGCTATAAATACCTAAGTATGTATTCCCCACTCTCTTAGACCGTTCTTCTGTATCTTACAAAGATTGGATTTCAGGTGGTAGGGAAGTAAGATATGGAGACAGGAAATGGAAGAGTGAATCAAGATGGAGGACGCACCACAGCCTGTGGAAATGTTCGACCCAATACATGAGCAACCTGGGTTGACATGCAAATGCAAAATCTGATGCAAATGCTAATGTTGGCGCTGAGTTTCCGCCGGTTGATATGGGAATAATGTATCAGTTCTTCATGAACATGATGCAAGCTGGAGCAGCTGTAGGAGTGGATGTAGGGAATGTTGGAGGAGCTAATCCGTTGGCCTCAGTTGGCAATAACTATGCCAAGATGAGCAGAGATTATGCTAGTCTTGGAGGGAAGACTTTTCAAGGAACCGAGGATGCAGTAGGAGTAGAGAACTGGCTATTGCACTGTGAAAGAATATTCGCAGATCTCTTCTTGATGGATATGCAGAAGAGAAGACATGCTTCAAGGCAATTGTAGGGAGCATAATTGTTTTGGTGGAACGGAGTTACGGTAGGAGAGCTAGAGGAAGACCTGACTTGGGCTGAATTTCGAAGGAGGTTCGAAGAAAGATTTCTATATGAAATTTCCAAGTCGATGTTGCTAAGGAAGTTTGCAAATTTTGTCCGGGGGATAAATCGGTGATTGAGTATGCTATGGAATTTGATGAGCTCCCCATTATGGATATGCTACTGTGGATACAGTCATTCGAAGGAATGATAAGTTTATCAGGGGGTTGAATCCTGAGATCGCCATAGCAATCATGCCAAACCTCTGGGATCCGTGTCATATTGTTGTCGAGATGGCTATTCAGAATAAAGAGATTCTTTTTATTTTTTGAAAGGAGAAACCTGACGAGGTTCGGAATTTTCAGGGTAAGAAGCGGAAGTTCTTCAAGAAGAAAGGTGCCCATTCAGAGGTAGTAGCTAAGAAGAGCGAGGCTGGTATTGTTTATTACTAGTGTGACAAGAAGTGTTACTATGCTAATGAGTACCGCTCGGGTGATGGAAGAGCAGTTGCAGTGAGGCCGAATGTGAAGTGCTACAACTGTGGCCATATGGGGCATTATAAGGACAAGTGTCCTCAAGCTGCTAAGGCTGTAAAGGGAAAGGTCTTTGCGTTGGAACCATCATCCTCTAGGCCAATGGTTGTTGAGAAAGGAAAAATTATGATGGAAGGTATGTCGATGATTCATAGTACTCTAGTGAGGATACTATTTGATACAGGTGCATCACATTCATTTATATCTCAGTATTTGGTAGATAGCTTATGTCTGGAACCTTTATACCTTATTACTCCTTTAAGGGTTGCGAGTCCTATAGGAGGGAATGCAACTCAAGGAATGAGATATGACCAGCGAGAACTTGATTTGTTAGGTCATATGTTTGCATGCAGCTTATATGTTTGTGATTTCGTGGGTTTCAGAATCATATTAGGTATGGATTAGTTAGATAGCTATAATGCTAGGATATTTTTCCAAGAGGGGGAAATATCATTGAAGCACCCTAATAGTCGTAACCGAGTTATTTACTCGGTAAGGAGTTCGGACGAAAATGTTTATGAGTTATTGGGCACCAAGGGAACAGAAGCAAAGTTGAAACAGGTTTATGTTGCAAAAGAGTTTACAGATGTGTTTGAACCAGTTTTGAGCTTACCGCCAAAAAGAGTAATCGAGTTTCAGATAGATCTTGTACCAGGTGCTGAACCCGTAAGTAGACCACATAGTAGGATGTCACCAAGCGAGATGAAAGAATTGAATGCGCAGCTAGTGGAAGGAAAGAATTTCATCCAGCCTAGCAGTTCAGCTTGTGGAACGGCCGCGGTATTCGTAAAGAAGCCAGATGGATCGTTAAGGATGTGTATCGACTATCGTGTGCTGAATGAGAGGACGATCAAGAATATGTATCCTTTGTCGAGAATCGACAACTTATTAGATCAGTTAAGTGGAGCCAGAGTGTTTTCTCAGCTGGATTTGACGACAGGTTTCCATCAACTAAGAGTGGAAGAGGATATTATTCCTTTGAGGCCGTTTAGGACCATATATGGGTCTTACGAATGATTGTTATGCCTTTTGGGTTTACTAATGCGCCAGCTTTTTTGTGGATTTGATGAACCGGATTTTTTGAGTGTACTTCGATAGGTTCGTTTTGGTTTTTATTGATGACATTTTTGTATATTCTAAGAATGAGAAGGATCATGCAAATCATCTTAGAATAGTGTTGGAGACGCTAAGGCAACATCAGCTGAAAGCGAAGTTCTCAAAGTGTCATTTCTGAAAGAGAGAAGTAAAGTTTCTTGGTCATGTAGTTTCCGAGGAAGGTTTAACAGTTGATCCAGATAAGATCGAAGCTGTTAACAATTGGAAGAGACAAGAGACGGTAAATGTGATTAGAAGTTTTCTTCGATTTGTAGGATACTACCGAAGGTTCATTAAGGATTTCTTGCGGATAGTGACATCCGTGACTGCGCTTACCAGAAAGGACACGAAGTTTGTTTGGTCTGACAAATGTGAGTAGGCGTTCCTTAGATTGAAACATTTGTTAACCAATGCACCAGTGTTAGTAGTTACAGATAGAAATCAGGGGTTCGTAATTTACACCGGTGCATGTGGTACTGGTTTAGGTGTTGTGCTAATGTAGAATGGAAAGGTTATTGCCTATGCTTCTAGACAGCTTAGACCGCATGAAGTGAGATACCCTACTCATGATTTAGAGTTGGCAGCGGTAGTTTTCGCATTGAAAGTGTGGATGCATTATCTTTTAGGGGAAAGGTTAGAGCTATTTACGGATCATGAATCTCCAAGGTATTTATTCTCATGGAAGAGTTGAACATGAGACAGCAGAGATGGATGGAATTTGTTATAGCTTATGAATTTAGCATCGAGTATAAACCAGGAAAAGGAAATAAAGTGGCAGACGCGCTTAGCAGGAAACATCAAAATGTAGTGTTAGCAATGTTGGCGGAATGGAAAGACTTGGAAGCACTGGCTGCTTATAGTGTGTAGTTGAGGTCGACTGCTGGATCTAGTCGGAATATCTACGTATTGTCTTGTTTGGAAGTTCGACCAGTTCTGATCGAACGGATTACTTATAGGCAGAAAGATGATCCAGTGTTAGCCGAGAGGATAAGGAGGTTAGAAGTTGTTACTGAGATTGATGATTTAAAGGATTTTATTCTTGACCGCATTTGTTGATTGAGAAAGAAGGAACGGTTATGTGTTTCGGATGTTGGAGACCTTAGGAAGGAAGTTCTAGGGAATGTCATCGATCGAAATTTATGATTTATCCTGGAGGAACCAAGATGTATTAGGGTATGAGGATAAATTTCTTCTGGAAAGGAATTAAGAGGGATGTTGGCTTATGGATAAAACAGTGATTGAACTGCCAGTAAGTGAAAGCCAAATATCAGAAGTCTAGCGGTCTGCTTCAGCCTTTGGATGTTCCAGTTTGGAAGTGAGACTCAATATTCATGGATTTTGTTGACGGGTTGTCAAGGTCAAACCCGAGTAAGAAAGTATATGGGTCATAGTGGACAGATTGTGTAGCAACCCGGTAATTTTGGCATAATGAAAAAAAAAATTCGATCTGTAACGATCCCGAATTTTAAATTATTTTAAATTAATAATTAAATTAATTTTTGATTTAAAATTATGAAGTTGTTTGAAATTTTCAAGTTTAATTTGAGAAATATATTGGAATTTAAATTTGAATTGGGATTTATAAATAATGTAAAGGAAATTTGCTTTGAAATTTTAAAATATAGAATCTTTGGATTTTAAAAATCAAATTTATCTTGTTCAATTAAATTTAAGACTCTACATTTTTGACATTCGATATGATATATGCAAATGAATGTAATATAGATAATGATGTTTAAAAAGGAATAAATTTTATCAATACAAAATAAATAAAATAAATACACATAGATAAATTCAGATGACATATTAATAAACTTTGTAAATGAGAAAGTGAATACATTAAAATAAATTACAACAACATATTAATTATGGAAAGTCATTTATAATACAAAGCAACAAATTTAGAGGAAAGTAACATATAAATTGAATGCTTAAGATGATACTAAATTATAATAACTTTATAAAAGCATACCCAGGCAAGTGAAAATATTTGTATGTAACCGGTAAAAGTTTTGAATGCAAGAACAAAGTAAAGTAGTGATGCAAAGGCAAGGCTAGAAGCAAATATATATTACATTTATTATGAAGCATGAACTACCAGTGCATTTAATGCAAGCAACAAATAAAGTCAATTCGAATTTGTTAAAATCATTTCAGTCCCCTTTATAAAAAAAGTAATCTCTGATACAAAATAAAAGATAAAGATAGTGTACCTGCAAATGGCAAGCCTTTTCTTCTTTACATTTAATGCGAACGTGTTTGCATCACATGGTTTGTATGTTCATTCCTTTGCTACTAAGCTAATTAACCTATATATGTACAAACACTCTTCTATATTTGCTTACACCATACTGTCTTCAGTTCGTTCAAAAAAAGAAAAAAAATCATAACCTTGCAAACGAAAAGAGAAAAAAATGGCGGCCTCGTACATCTTCTTTCGTTCGCTCGAGAACTAGGGCTTGTACAAAAATCGAAAGCACCGACCTTCGTAGATCGAAGATTCCTCCTCTTCAAACACGGCTCCTTCAGATTTAATCAGGCAAGGTGAGTGATTTAAATTTCACTCACATCTAATTCGAGATTTTGGTGATTTTGAACTTGGGTTTTTGTAACTTACTCGGTTTGCTTGGTTTTGATGTCTGAGTTTGATTTCTTGGTCACGGTTTGAAATTGTTGCTTTGATTGTAGTTTCATTCTTTTCTCTTTGACTTTGGACAATTTGCTTTAGTAAAAAAATGTGAACTTGCTCGATTGTAGCCTTAGTTGCCACAGTCTCGTCTTGATGTTGTGGACTTCGGTTTTAATGTGACCTGCAGTTGTCTTCGACTGCAAACTTGATTTATGAAAACTGTTTTGAGATGAGAAGTTTACGTTCATTTTCTGATGACCTTGGCAGATGGTGAACACTGTTTATCTCTGTAGTATTTTCGACCTTGTTCTTTTACTCTAGTTTGAACTGCTCGACTTTGACTTGGTTGCTCTCTTGATTTTGCGTAAATAATTGTGAAAAAAAATGAGTAGGCTCTGCCTTGATTTGAAATCTGCAACTTAATTTTGTGAAAATAATTTAATTGAGGATTTGCTTTGATTTTTGCAATTTCTTTCAGTGGTGACTTCATTCTTTATGTTGATGGTGAAACTGTTGATCCACGGTGGTTTCGACACTGTCTTAATGGCTTTGTTCGAACTACATTTGTCATTTGCTTATTTTAGTGTTTTTTTATTCGATATTGATATGTATGTATATTCATATATATGCATACGGGCATTCTTGTTTTTGTGTTGCTAGGTGTCTCAGCTTTGGATTTTTTCGAACCTGATATCTTTTGATGTTGCATCTGTTGGGTTCTTTGCTTTATTTATGTGGTTCCTTGTTTCCTGTGTCTCCGGTCAGTAGCACGAGACTTGTTCATGTGTCTTCGACTGTGACACTAGATAGCACTGGGTTTGGCAATTTGATTGATGCTTCGAGTTGTCGTTGTTTTCAATCTTGTTCATGCAGTTTTATATGATGATTATTCTAGTCATTCATACTTTATGTTGTATACATGTGTATGTTATCACTTGATGTTGCACTTGCTTAAATTCAGTTTGTAGTTGCACCAGTGTTGTTTCACTGTTGCCCTTTTTCTTCGGCACTGTGCCTTGTTCTTGATTGTGATACTTGTATGGTCCAGTTTACAGTTGTATACATGTTGTATTTTTGGGTACACTTGGTTTATGATTCACTTGCATGCTCTAACTTGATGGATTATATGCCTATTACCTGATCATTCATGTTGAGTCTTGTTTACTTGATGGCACTTAGTCTGGTGTAGTTTTACACTTGAGACTTCACTTCAGTTCACTGAACTGTACTGGTGCATTAATTTTGTGTATACATGATACCTTGATTTCATTGTGACTTCACTGAAAATTGTGCTGTGCCTTGCTGCATTGCCATATGCTTGCTTTGACTTCATTGCATCTCCATTTACCTGCACATGGGAGTCTAGTTCACTAGTCTTGTTCCTCTCTGGTCATGACTTGGAATTTTAAGTTTGAACAGTGGCTTTGTGATTTTAGTCATATATACATGAATGAAGTTGCTATGTTGCTTAATCACTAGCTTTCACTACACTTATATATGCTGGTTTCCTTGAGTACAATGTGTATATGAGTTTAGTTTCAATGGTGATATTGTTTCCAATTGAAGCTACATTGTAGTTTCATTCATGCTTGAGTTTATAATTGAGTTCACTGCACTTGAGTTTGTAGTTTTTGCACTCGAGTCTGGTGCTTTCATTTTTCAGTCTCACAGTTGCATACATGTTGTACCTTAGGTACACATGCTTGCTCCTGACTTATTGCACTATTTTTAGTTGCTGCTGTGTTATGTAGTAACCCAGTTTTATTTGCATTGATCTGGAGTTGTTGTTGCATTCAGTCCTCACTTGAATCTGGTTCACTTAATTATGTTGGGCATTGCTTTACACTTGTGGCTACCTGGTCGATACTTGCAGTTCACTGAACTGTTGTATCACTTATTCATGTATTTATGTGTTGTGGTGCCATACCATAATACCTCTGGTGCCCTCACCCTCCTTCTATTTTGTTTGTAGTTGTGTTGAGTCATGATATTCGTGACTTGGCTTCTGCAGTTTCGACTTGCTGTTAGTATTTGGAGTTGTGGTGACTTTATATGCTGTAGTGGCGAGGCAGTGCACGCGAGCGTGTACTGCAGCCACACCGTGTTATTTTTGTTGGTATTTTTTTTGCTTTTGATGCGTTGATCTTTTGCGTATTTCATATACCGTATTGGCGAGGCAGTACACGTTAGTGTGTACTGCAGCCAATCAGTTTTGATGTTTTTAAGTAACATTTCAATTGTTTAAATTGATTTGGTTTGATTTGATTTGATTATTTTGTTGTTTTCTAATTATCTATTTGATAATTAGATTCTGAGTTTCTAATTATTTATTTAAATAATTAGATTTTGTTGTTAATTGCCAATTAGGCAATCCTGATGTTTTCTAAATTATCTTCATTGATATCCTTTTCATTTATCTTGTTGATGATTTGATCCTGCTGATTTGTTGTTTAACACTATTAAGTGTTATATTTACCGTTATCTGATTTCTTTATTAAAAAGGTCGGATAGACAAGAATTATTGTGACTATCGTCTGTTTGATTATTATTGCCTCTATGCACTAATAACTGAGTTTGAATTAGACTGACCCGTGTATTGTTTTCTTTTGAATGTAATGCTCAGGTCAGACCGAGTGTTTTACAGCTTGAAGGTTTCTGGGCAGCGATGTTAGAGAGAGGGGGAAAACGCTCACTTTAGTTCGGGGATTTTGTACTTAAAGAAATATTCCGTTGTATAAATTCAATACATTGTATAAACTCTGATATTTGTAAGAAAATAGAAAAAAATTCATTTTTGCGAAATATTATCATTCTGTGATTCTGTGGCTGATTCTGTTTAAACTCTATAAACTAAATAACAATCCGTCATTTTGAACGTTTCAAGTTGGTTTAATTACTGACTAGGGGCGGTCAAAAGGGCGGGATGTTACAGATTGACCAAGAGTGCCAATTTCATTATGATAAGGTCAACCAGGACGACATCCTTTTTGGCTAAGTTGTTATGAAGAACATCATTAGACTACAAAGGAATTACTGGTAGTATCGTCAGTGATAGAGATGCTTTGTTTACTAGCCAGTTCTGAAAGAGCCTACGGAGTGTGTTAGGCACTAAACTCAAGATGAGTATCACATATCATCCTCAGTCGAATGGGCAGACAGAGAATGTCGACAAGGTATTGGAAGATCTGTTGAGAGCTTGTGTGCTGGATTTTAGTGGTTCTTAAGAATATCATTTGCACTTAGTGGAGTTTTTCTATAATAATAGTTATCAGACTACTATAGGAATGACGCCTTTTGAAGCTTTTTATGGAAAGCCATGCAAATCACCAGCATGTTGGTTGGGGACCGGAGACAGATTGGTCCTTGGTCTGGATTTGGTTAGAGAGGCGACAGTAAAGATCGAGTTGATACGGAAAAGGATGAAGGAAGCACAGTCTAGACAGAAGAGTTATGCAGACAAAAGACGTAAGGACCTAGTGTTCTCGGTTGGAGATAGAGTTTTCATTAAGGTATCGTCGATGAAAGGCGTCGTTCGGTTCTGGAAGACCGGGAAGCTAGCACCGAGATATGTTGGACCATTTCTTATATCTGAGAGGATTGGAAGACTCGCATATTGAGTAGATTTACCGAGCAATTTGGCCGGGGTCCACAATATGTTTCATGTTTCTCATCTTAGGAAGTATGTTCATGATCCAGAAACTACCATCGCTCCGACGGTACTGGAGGACTTAGTGGTGGAACCGGATATAACTCTTGAGAGGCAACCATTTCGCATTATGGCAAAAGATGAGAAGAGGTTAAGAAATAAAACTGTCAGGTTAGTGAAAGTTCAATGGAGTGACAACCTGACGGACTGTACTTGGGATACAGAAGACAGGATTAAAGCATCTTTTATAGGGCTGTTTTATATGGTATGTTATATATATGGTTTATATAGAATTTGAATGGTAGGTTATACTAGTTTTGCTTGCATGGGCTATATGATTGTTGTTTTGTCCTTACTGAAATTTAAGGGACGAAATTCTTTAAGGGGAGGAGTCTGTAATGCCCTTGAATTTTAATTAACATTATTCAAGATACTTATTTTGAAAAACTAAATAGAATAATGTGCATAATTAGGGAGATGAGATTAAAAATTAAATGGCCTTGTCTTAATGAATGAACTAAAATAAGACTTAACTAAATTTAGAAAAAAGAATTTTCCTAAGGGGTAGACTTGAAAATGAAGCTACATTTATTAGTATAAATGTCTTCATCCACCTTAATAAATTTTCATTTTCTCATTCATTAACTCCTCATCTACTTTCGATCGGCCGTTAAAAGCTCTAGGAAGAGTATAAATTGAAGAAAAAGCTAAATAATTAAAGCTAGGAAATTATCTCATTCTCCAATCAACTAATCAAGGTGAATAATCATGTTTATTATCTCATTCTTTCTGTTTGGATCGGCTATGTGTTATACCCGATTAATATTTGTATCTTGGTTAGGATATAACCATTTAATCCTTTGTTTAGACAATACATAGGTGTTTTAAATGTTAATGGATTAATTAACGTGTTTTTATTCATTTTTGGTTAAATTTTGAGTGGTTTTGAATTCCGTATGCTTTGAAATTTTAATACGTTGAAGAGAACGTATTAATTGATTTTTTGAAATTTTTCCAGAATTTTTCATGATGTTTTAATAGTTAAATAAAATTATTTAAGGCATGGGACTTAATGGTTCAGTATAATTATAAAGGAGAAAGGGTCATTTTCAAATTTATTTAAATTTTCAAATAAGAAAAGTTGACAGTAATTTTGAATATAAAATTCTGGCAACCAATCAGACTTAGACAAACAAGGCAGGTGAGGTATAAAAGAACTGTTTTGAAGTACAATTTTCACTATTTCAACTCTTACGGCAAGAGCTCCGCCTTCATTCCAAACCTTCCGACAAGGTCAAAAGGTATAAAACTTTCGACTAGGTCAAAAATCAATGCATATGGTATCTAGCGACTGGTACGTAGTGAATTGAAAGTGGTCGAAAGGTTTAGGGACGAAAGGTTAGAGCTATCGAAGGAGTTGAAATTTTGTTTTGGTTTTAAAGAAAATACATCCGCTGGCTTTCGACAAAGAGCTTTCGAAATTGTCAAATGGTTTAAAAGAAAAGGGTTTCGATTGGTTTGTTTTTTTGTTTTAAATGAAACCTTTCAACCAAGTCGAAATGTTAGCTTTCAAAAGGGTTGGAAGCATTGTAGCCACTTCCAAACCTTTCGACCCAGATGGAGTCAAAGGTTATCTTTTGTTTTATAAAACTTTTCGCCTCTCTCCATTGATTTCGAAGGGTTGGTTCCAACACCAACACTTCACTGTTTTTGAATGGTTTCGAAGGGTTTTAATTTCGAATGGATTTGACTTTGAAAGCTTTTGATTTCCAAAGGTTTTGGCTTCGAAGGGTTTTAGTTTAGAAAGGTTTGATTTCGAAAGGTTTCAAAGGGGTTACCTTCAATGATTTCGAAAGGTTTTGAGTTTCGTTGCTTCATAAATGGTTTTATAGAGGGGATACCCCAGGCTTTCGACAAAGTCGAAATGTGGAACCTTTTGACTTTGTCGAAAAGAAACCTTCCGACAAGGCTGAATTGTATGATTTGTGATGCTTTCAAAAGGAAGGTTTCCGAAGCGGCTAACTTTAGATGTTTATTTACTTTCGAATGGGGCTTCATTCGAAGGGATTTAAAGTGCATTTTTTAGCCATTTTTCCTTAAGTAAAATTTTGCTAATTTGATGGGGTTACTTCGAAGGGTTATAGCATAAATGTAACGACCCGTATTTTACGTGTCGACGAATCGTAAAATTGTTGCATTAGGTTGAGTGGGGCGACCTATAGGTTGAACGACCTAAGGAGTTAGGCCGTGTAGTGGTTAGGTCGCATGGATGTTGGCTTAAGTCGTGTGTCCGAGTTAAGGTAGTAACCAACCTATAGGATGACCGACCAATAGTGCTTGACCGACTTAAGGAAGTTGCCAAGTTATAGAAGTGACAACCTAAGTGTATTTAGCGACCTATAGGAGTTGGAGCGACCTAAGGTATTGACCGACTTAAGGGGTTAGGTCGTATGATAGTTAGGTCGTGGAGCGACTTAAGGAAGATAGGCTTAGGGGTTAACGGCTCAAGGGAACTAACGGCTTAAACGGGATAGGGGACCAGGCGGGTTAACGACTTAAGGTAGGAGGGTCGTTCGAGCGACTTAGTGTAGTTGGGTCGTGGACGAGTTATGATTAAGGCTTAAGTCGTTAGGTCATTAAACGACTCATGGTAAGTCGCTGGGTCGGATGTATTGTTAGGTCGCAAAGGAGTTAGGTCGGCTATTGTGTTGAGTCGTCCCTTGTGTTAAGTCGTAAACCGTTAAGACCTTGTGTCTGTGATAGGTCGGGGTCAGTTTTAGGTCGTTAGGTGGTTGGGTCGGCTATGCTGTTGAGTCGCATGAAGCATGAGTCGTTAGGTCAGGCAAGGGTGTGGAGTGATAGGTCGGTAGGCCGTGGAGTGTTAGGCCGTGTGTTTTAGGTCGTTACCGACTTATGTTAAGTCGCGTGTGTGCTTGGGTAGGATAAGTCGTATGCCACATGCTTTAGGTCTCAGGTCTTTGAGGTTGGGTCGCTAAAGTCGCGAATGACTTAAGAGTTAGGTCGTGGACGACCTAAGGGGGCGGCGACCTAAGGAATTTCCAACCTATAAATAGAGGGGTTTGGCTCACTTTTTGGCACCGGATTTTGAAGCGACGAAGTGCTGCCATTTTGAGAGCCTGACTACAACACTTCTTCACTTCTTTTCTCCACTCTAATCTTGTGATTCCTTCCATCTAAATTGAAGATCAAATCGAAGATCCAAGAGCCAAAGTTGAAGATCTCCATCCAACAAAGAGAGATTTCATCGATTGAAGCAAGATTTTGCTGGATTAAGCTTAGTTCTTTGCTGTCCAGATCTGAAGTTGGTTGTTTTTGAGGTGTTTAGGTAATTCGGTAAGTGGTGGTTATCTCTCACACGGACCCAAAGGAGTATATTGGATCGGTGGTTTGTTTATGTGCTAAAGAGAGTGATTTCGTGCATTTTTCTTAAGTCTGCATGTAGATCTATGGTTAATGATGATTCAACACCTATTTTACTACATGTTCACTTATGCAAGTTCATTCATCAAGTTGTAGAGATATTGTTCATGATTCATGCTTGTTAGATTGCATGTTAGATTTGGGTTCTTCATTTACGAAATTGCCATTATTGTTGTAATTGTTTATTTAGATCTTGTTTGAATGATTGATTACTTGGATTAATGTTTGATTTGATTGATTAGTTGATTGATAACTTGATTTGGACAAGTCGGTCGAAGATGATTCAAAAGCTAAGTGGAAAGGCTCTTGAATAAGGAAAGCTTCCTGTAGCATATGAAGCGGATGTTGAAGCTCATATGGATAGATTTGATGATGATGGACCTTGCCATGATGCGATGAGACGAACCATGATGTTGAGATGGGACTTTGCTATGATGCGTTGAAGCAAAGCATGATGTGTGAAAGCCTTGGTTTAATCCAGACGGGATCATCCCAAGCATGTTGATAACTCGGTGATGCGGTCCGAGTTTGTGGATAATGGTTAGCTTGAGAGGCGCTTGAGCTAGTATGAGAATAGTCGTCGAGGAGGATGACTAGAAGGCTGAGATTTTATCGTTGTTGAAGGTTCTAGCATGCTCAAAGCAAGAGTACGTTGGAAGGGGCACGATGACGTTCCAAGCACGGGTCACGATGACGTGCTAGTACTCTGGGCAGATGCGATAGTCCTAGGCACGGGTCACGATGACGTGTGGAGTTATGTCTAGAACCGGGGTTGCCATTAGCCCTTGACGGACGGCTGAAAGAAGGTGTCGGTCATTCAATTAACGGTGATATCAAAGCAATGATAACAGTGATAGCCAGAGTCATGGATGTTTGGTTGCACCATCATTCGATCTCAAGAGCGATGTTTTCTGGGTGCTTATCTGATCTTGGTTTAGGCCTTGAGGGTTTGTACTTGAAAAACATCGACCATGACTCGAGTGATAATTGCTTTATTTAAATTGTCTGCTTTGCTATGATTGTTTATGCTTAGAGGGTCTGGGGCTATCACTGTGGAACGAGGTGGAGTGGGATGGTTGAGTTCCTATTCCTTTTACCCTTTATGCTCTTTTGGTATGTTTGATAGTTGATTTACTGCTCACTAAGACTGTTGTCTGACTCAAGGTTTTATGTTCAACTCTTATTACCTTGGGCTGTTCATCCATGTTGGGATGGGCAGACTAGGTAGCAGGTGACAGGTGCTTTTCTTGGCTACCAACGCTGTTGATGACGAAGACGAGCTGGAGGCTTTTGCATATTGTTTTCTTACTATATGTACTGGATGTTCCGTTGTTTGTTTGATACTCTGAGTGTTATGTAGTAAGGCTTGATGTATTGACTATTCAGATGATTGTATAAAACTATTATGAGTTTATATGATGAGACTTCTGTTCTATAGAGCTTCACTATGTATACTTTCTATTGTATTTTATCCATGCGCTGTGAGTAATACGATAAACTATTCTGTTTTATCTTATCCCGACTATCGTCCATGGCTGCCTGGCACACCTTTCAGCGCACCATTCCCTTGTTTTCGTGCGGGAGTCATGGGTGGTCCTCACATTTGGTATCAGAGCTTTGGTTAATCGATTTTAGTCAACGCTCGCTGACGTAACTACGTATGAGAGACGTAATTGTATTTTGATGGATGATTACTATATATAATATAGTAGTTTAGAAGGATTTGAACTCCTCATGTAGTTGTTTCTCAAGGTGTTCTAAGTCATTCCTTTTTGTAGATATTAAGGATGAGTCGAAGTGAGAGACAAGCTGCTAGGGAAAGTCGTGCTGTTGGGGGAGCTACTGACTATGCTGCAATGTTCGAAGCTATGATGACTTCGATCATGAGAAGGATACCAACCTCGGGGTCATCAGTAGATGTTGGAGTTCAAGTTCAAGCTCCAAAACCAGTGGATTTTGCTAAGTTGTGCAAAGACTATACTGCTCTTGGAGGGAAGGTTTTCTTGGGAACAGAATCAACCGTTGATGTTCAGAGATGGATTGATGCTTGTAGAAGGATCTTTGGCGATTTGGGAATTGAGGATGCAACTAAGAGGAAGCTTGCATCAAGACAGCTTCAAGGGAGAGCTTCGGATTGGTGGAATTCTATCACCATTGATACTCCAGAGGAAGAGATTACTTGGGAGCAATTCCAAGTTAGATTTGAAGCTAAGTTCATTTCTACAGCTCAGAAATCTGTTCTGTTTAAGAAGTTTGTGGAACTCAAGCAAGGTGGAAGACCAGTTCTTGAGTATGTTTCTGAATTTGAAGCTTTGTCCAAGTATGCTCGGTCGTATATTGATTCTCCCTATCAGAAGAATGAGAAGTTTGTGACAGGCTTGGACACTTATCTTGGGAGGCAGTTGGTGGATCATTTGGACGATCTATTTGAGAAGCTTGTGGAGAAAGCTCTCAGGCACGAGAATCTGTTTCCTAAGGAAGGATCTGTTGTTGCTGTGACCAAGGAGCAAAATGGAAACAAGAAGAGGAAGCAGCAGCAGCAGAAGGGTAAGGATGGCCAGAAGAAGCCGAAGGGCAAAGTGATCTGCTACAATTGTCGGCAGAAGGGCCATTTCTCTAGGGATTACAAGAATCCAAAGGTGCAGTTGAAGTTCCACAACTGTGATAAGCTGGGGCATATCAGGAAGGATTGTCCAGAACCGAGGAAAGATAAGCAGATTGTGCAAGCTTATGCTTTGGGAGCTGTTCCATCATCTTTGAAAGCTCCTACTGCTGAAGAGAAAGGAAAGAGCGTGGTGGTTCAAGGTACTCTTTTCATTTGTGGTGTTCCAGTTAGAGTGTTATTTGATACTGGGGCGTCGCACTCGTTTGTTTGTAATGAACTTGTAGGCCAGTTGGGTTTGGAACCGGATATTGTTGATAGACCATTGGTTGTGACTAATCCAGTTGGGGGTTCGTCTTGTTTTTGTATGTTATGCCGTGGTCTAGTTGTGTCGAGTCATGATTGCTCTTTTGTTTGTGATTGTTTTGTTCTAAACTTTGCGGGGTTCGGAATTATTTTGGGTATGGACTGGCTTAGGAAGTATGCGGCAAGGATTGATTGTGAGAGGCTGGAGGTGACAGTCGAGAATGTGGAGAGGCGAAAGGTTGTGATACGATGTAAGCATGAGGAAGGCGTCTTCATGAGCTTCATGTATTCGCTGGTTGTTCCACGAGATGGACTGTCATCGGTGCCTATTGTGAATGGATTTGAGGATGTCTTTGACGAAGTCAAAGGATTACCGCCGCATAGGGAGATCAAGTTTCGTATCGATCTAGTTGAGGGAGCCAGACCTGTTGTGATGCCTCTTAGGCGTATGGCACCTAGAGAACAGCAAGAGTTGAGGGTGCAAGTTGATGACCTTTTACGGAAAGGATTCATTCGGCGAAGTGTGTCCGAATGGGGTGCACCAGTTGTGTTCGCAACCAAAACGGATGGATCGTTGAGGTTGTGTGTGGATTATCGTGAGCTGAATAAAGTGACTAAGAAGAACAAGTATCCATTGCCGAGAATAGATGACTTGTTTGATCAGCTTCACGAAGCTAAGGTGTTTTCTCAGATGGATTTGGCAACGGGATTTCACCAGTTGAGAGTGGCTAAGGATAGTGTGCCGAAGACTGCTTTTAGGACACCATCCGGTTTTTATGAGTGGCTGGTAATGCCGTTTGGATTGACCAATGCACCAGCATATTTTGTGGATCTTATGAATAGAGTATTCAGAGATCAGTTGAACAAGTTCGTACTTGTGTTCGTGGATGACATTCTGATTTATTCCAGGACTAAAGAAGAGCACAAGACGCACTTGCGTATTGTTTTGGAAATCTTGCGGAAACATCAGCTGAGGGCTAAGTTTTCGAAGTGTCACTTCTGGAAGAGTGAAGTGAGATTCGTAGGCCATGTTATCTCTGGAAATGGAATAGCGGTTGATCCCGCTAAGGTGGCAGCAATCCAGGATTGGGTTAGACCTAAGAATGCATCTGATGTGAGAAGTTTTCTTGGATTAGCGGGATACTATCGTTGGTTTATCAAAGACTTTTCCAAGATAGCTGCACCGTTAACAGGATTAACGAAAAAGAACCAAGTGTTCAAATGGGATGATAAGTGTGAGCAAGCTTTCGGAATCCTGAAAGAGCAACTGACAAGTGCTCCTATTTTGACTATTCCAAGTGGGAATGATGAGATGGTGGTTTATACCGATGCATGTGGTACTGGACTTGGAGCAGTGCTAATGCAGAAAGATAAAGTTGTTGCATATGCAAGTCGACAATTGAAGCCGCATGAATGGAATTATCCGACTCATGATTTGGAGTTAGCGGCAATTGTATTTGCTTTGAAGATGTGGAGACATTACCTATTGGGAGTTCGATTCGAGTTGTTTACGGATCACAAGTCGTTGAAGTATCTGTTCTCCCAAAAGGACTTGAATCTTCGACAGCAACGATGGCTAGAGTTTTTAGCATCATATGATTTTGGTATAGCCTATACTCTGGGAAAAGGTAACGCAGTGGCAGATGCGTTAAGTCGAAGACATGCAGGATTGGGAGCCATGTTTTCGGAATGGAAGAGTCTTGAGTATTTGGCTGGATTTGACTTCAGGCCCAGATGTGAATTGGAACCTGAGATGTTGGCAAACTTATCAATAAGACCTACTCTTGTGGAAAGAATTGGCGAGGGCCAAAAGCGAGATGATAAGCTTGTCAAGATTATCCGCGATTTGGAATCTGGATTGGACCCAGAGAAGGATAATGGATTCGAGGTCGATCGAGAGGGTTGGCTTCGGAAACAAGGACGACTGGTTGTTCCCGATATAGATGAATTGAGGGATGAAGTTCTGAAGGAAAGTCATCACTCGAAGTTGACAATTCATCCAGGTGGAAATAAGATGTATCGGGATATGAAAAGGACTTACTACTGGGAAGGTATGAAGAAGGATGTTGGAAATTTTATTTCCAAATGTATGAACTGCCAGTTGGTAAAAGCTGAGCAGAAGAAGCCAAGTGGATTGCTTCAGCCATTAGAGGTTCCTACATGGAAGTGGGAGCAGATATCGATGGATTTTATCGATGGTCTACCTAGAACCAGGGCAGGAAATGAAGGGATTTGGGTCATTGTAGATCGTTTGACTAAGAGTGCAAGATTCATTCCTGTTCGATCAACTAGGACTGCATCGAAGTTGGCTGAGTTGTATGTTAAGTGGATAGTTCGATTCCATGGTATTCCGAAGAGTATAGTGAGCGATCGAGATCCATTGTTCACTAGTGGATTCTGGAAGAGATTCCAGGAAGTTTTGGGAACCAAGTTGTGTTTGAGTACAGCTTATCACCCTCAAACAGATGGTCAGACCGAGAGAGTCAACCGAGTTTTGGAAGATCTCCTCAGAGCATGTGTTTTGGACTTCGGAGGATCATGGGAAGATCACCTTCATTTGGTGGAATTTGCGTATAATAACAGTTACCAGTCAAGTATTGGTATGGCACCGTATGAAGCATTGTATGGAAGACCGTGTAACTCTCCGACATGCTGGTTGGAAACTGAAGAAAAGTTGATACTTGGGCCAGAAATGATTCGACAGACTACGGATTGTATAGAGATCATTCGGCGACGAATGAAGGCAGCCCAAGATCGTCAGAAAAGTTATGCCGATAAGCGTCGTAAGGATTTGGAATTCGACATAGGTGATATGGTTTTTGTGAAGATTTCTCCACTGAAGAATGTTATTCGATTCGGGAAGAAAGGAAAGTTGACTCCGAGATTTGTTGGACCATTCCCGATCATCGAGCGAATTGGAAAGCTCGCATATAAATTGGAGTTACCAGAAAAGATGGCGGGTGTGCACAATGTTTTTCATGTATCATATCTATGGAAGTATGTGCACGACCCAAGTACGGTGGTTTCTGCTGATAGCTGTGAAGATTTAGAGGTTGACCCAGTTGTTACGAGACCTCGTAAGCCGCTTCGTGTTGTTGAAACCGACACGAAACAGCTTAGGAGGAAGACGATTACGTTGCTCAAGGTACAATGGAGTGGTGATGTTAACGACTGTATATGGGAGGAGAAAGAGAGGATGAAGGCAGCTCATCCTGAACTCTTCGAGGTATGGCCCTAAGGTGTCGTGACATCTCATGAATTTGTAACTTGTTCTAGTCTTAGAATTCTGCATGCTAGGTTAGTAATTGGATGCATGGTTTGTTGATTGCTATGGATGGTAGGCATGCAGAATAGTTTTGAGTGCTCTTGTTTGTTTGGAATTTCGAGGGCGAAATTCCTAAGGGGGAGAGAATGTAACGACCCGTATTTTACGTGTCGACGAATCGTAGAATTGTTGCATTAGGTTGAGTGGGGCGACCTATAGGTTGAACGACCTAAGGAGTTAGGCCGTGTAGTGGTTAGGTCACATGGATGTTGGCTTAAGTCGTGTGGCCGAGTTAAGGTAGTAACCAACCTATAGGATGACCGACCTATAGTGCTTGACCGACTTAAGGAAGTTGCCGAGTTATAGAAGTGACGACCTAAGTGTATTTAGCGACCTATAGGAGTTGGAGCGACCTAAGGTATTGACCGACTTAAGGGGTTAGGTCGTATGATAGTTAGGTCGTGGAGCGACTTAAGGAAGATAGACTTAGGGGTTAACGGCTCAAGGGAACTAACGGCAACTAACGGCTTAAACGGGATAGGGGACCAGGCAGGTTAACGACTTAAGGTAGGAGGGTCGTTCGAGCGACTTAGTGTAGTTGGGTCGTGGATGAGTTATGATTAAGTCTTAAGTCGTTAGGTCATTAAACGACTCATGGTAAGTCCCTGGGTCGGATGTATTGTTAGGTCGCATAGGAGTTAGGTCGGCTGTTGTGTTGAGTCGTCCCTTGTGTTAAGTCGTAAACCATTAAGACCTTGTGTCTGTGATAGGTCGGGGTCTGTTTTAGGTCGTTAGGTGGTTGGGTCGGCTACGCTGTTGAGTCGCATGAAGCATGAGTCGTTAGGTCAGGCAAGGGTGTGGAGTGATAGGTCGGTAGGCCATGGAGTGTTAGGCCGTGTGTTTTAGGTCGTTACCGACTTATGTTAAGTCGCGTGTGTGCTTGGGTAGGATAAGTCGTATGTCGCATGCTTTAGGTCTCAGGTCTTTGAGGTTGGGTCGCTAAAGTCGCGAACGACTTAAGAGTTAGGTCGTGGACGACCTAAGGGGGCGGCGACCTAAGGAATTTCCAGCCTATAAATAGAGGGGTTTGGCTCACTTTTTGGCACCGGATTTTGAAGCGACGAAGTGCTGCCATTTTGAGAGCTCGACTACAACACTTCTTCACTTCTTTTCTCCACTCTAATCTTGTGACTCCTTCCATCTAAATTGAAGATCAAATCGAAGATCCAAGAGCCAAGTTGAAGATCTCCATCCAACAAAGAGAGATTTCATCGATTGAAGCAAGATTTTACCGAATCAAGCTTAGTTCTTTGCTGTCCAGATCTGAAGTTGGTTGTTTTTGAGGTGTTTAGGTGATTCGGTGAGTGGTGGTTATCTCTCACACGGACCCAAAGGAGTATATTGGATCGGTGGTTTGTTTATGTGCTAAAGAGAGTGATTTCGTGCATTTTTCTTAAGTTTGCATGTAGATCTATGGTTAATGATGATTCAACACCTATTTTACTACATGTTCACTTATGCAAGTTCATTCATCAAGTTGTAGAGATATTGTTCATGATTCATGCTTGTTAGATTGCATGTTAGATTTGGGTTCTTCATTTACGAAATTGCCATTATTGTTGTAATTGTTTATTTAGATATTGTTTGAATGATTGATTACTTGGATTAATGTTTGATTTGATTGATTAGTTGATTGATAACTTGATTTGGACAAGTTGGTCGAAGATGATTCAAAAGCTAAGTGGAAAGGCTCTTGAATAAGGAAAGCTGCCTGTGGCATATGAAGCGGATGTTGAAGCTCATATGGATAGATTTGATGATGATGGACCTTTCCATGATGCGATGAGGCAAACCATGATGTTGAGATGGGACTTTGCTATGATGCGTTGAAGCAAAGCATGATGTGTGAAAGCCTTGGTTTAATCTAGACGGGATCATCCCAAGCATGTTGATAACTCGGTGATGCGGTCCGAGTTTGTGGATAATGGTTAGCTTGAGAGGCGCTTGAGCTAGTATGGGAATAGTCGTCGAGGAGGATGACTAGAAGGCTGAGATTTTATCGTTGTTGAAGGTTCTAGCGTGCTCAAAGCAAGAGTACGTTGGAACGGGTCACGATGACGTTCCAAGCACGGGTCACGATGACGTGCTAGTACTCTGGGCAGATGCGATAGTCCTAGGCACGGGTCACGATGACGTGTGGAGTTATGTCTAGAACCGGGGTTGCCATTAGCCCTTGACGGACGGCTGAAAGAAGGTGCCGGTCATTCAATTAACGGTGATATCAAAGCAATGATAACAGTGATAGCCAGAGTCATGCATGTTTGGTTGCACCATCATTCGATCTCAAGAGCGATGTTTTCTGGGTGCTTATCTGATCTTGGTTTAGGCCTTGGGGGTTTGTACTTGAAAAACATCGACTTTGACTCGAGTGATAATTGCTTTATTTAAATTGTCTGCTTTGCTATGATTGTCTATGCTTAGAGGGTCTGGGGGCTATCACTGTGGAACGAGGTGGAGTGGGATGGTTGAGTTCCTATTCCTTTTACCCTTTATGCTCTTTTGGTATGTTTGATAGTTGATTTACTGCTCACTAAGACTGTTGTCTGACTCAAGGTTTTATGTTCAACTCTTATTACCTTGGGCTGTTCATCCATGTTGGGATGAGCAGACTAGGTAGCAGGTGACAGGTGCTGTTCTTGGCTACCAACGCTGTTGATGACGAAGACGAGCTGGAGGCTTTTGCATATTGTTTTCTTACTATATGTACTGGATGTTCCGCTGTTTGTTTGATACTCTGAGTGTTATGTAGTGAGGCTTGATGTATTGACTATTCAGATGATTGTATAAAACTATTATGAGTTTATATGATGAGACTTCTGTTCTATAGAGCTTCATTATGTATACTTTCTATTGTATTTTATCAATGCGCTGTGAGTAATACGATAGACTATTCTGTTTTATCTTACCCTGACTATCGTCCATGGCTGCCTGGCACACCTTTCAGCGCACCATTCCCTTATTTTCGTGCGGGAGTCATGGGCGGTCCTCACAATAAAATACCTATCTTTGTTTGAATATGTAAGGGGAATCCTTATATAAATTGGATGTAAATAACCCTTGAGGACACCGGGGTGGGTTTAATGTTTTCGATACATAGTTTGGGGTTATAAACAGAAATACGCTTTCAAAAATATACATTGAGGCTATCAATGTGTTTTTATTTAATTTAACCTAATTGGGGCTACCAATGAGAATATGTTAAACATTTGGTATATCTGGGGAAAATAAATAATCATGGGGATCATGAATTTTTATACATAATCATAAGGGTCATGATATTTTAATTTGCCAAGTGTTGGGTTCTTGGTTAACCTAGATAAACTATGGAATGTGTGGTGGATAGCCCGCATCGAATTTCTAAAGTAAAGAATGTTTTTCCGTAGGTGGTTAGCTTCGGAAGTTGTCACCCAAGAGTTCATGGTTATCCCAGGAAAACTATAGAGTTTTCGGTGGATATCCCACACCAACTTTTATAAAAAATGTATGATGGATAATCTGCATTTATTTTTATGAATTTGGGACGGATAGTCCTATTAAAGTTTTGACGGATAGTCATTTTAAACATTTTAGAGGAGAATTCTAATAAATTGCTTTTACATGAGATATCTAATAAATGGGTGGATGAGATGTCCAATATATAGGATTTATGGTTTTATTTCATATTATGTTAAGAACAATCATTTTGGGTGTTGGGGCATAGTAAATGTTTCGCATGTTTTGTTTTGGACACTAGTGAGAGGAAAACCTATTCCGCTAAGCGGCATGGTCTCACTATCTATCTATTTATGGTAAGAGATGATAGAGGATTATTCATACCAGACTTATTGTCTAACTCAAAGTTTGTGTTTCTCCACAAACTCTCGGCTACTCAAAATTAATTGAGTAGTCCGAGAGTGGGTTACTTTCTGATTTTTGGATGAATAAGCTTCCAGAGACATGCAGGAGGCAGTGTTAGCTATACAGGAGCTATTTTGTGTTTTTCATTGTGATGTACTAAGAACTATAAAGTTCATATTTATTAGTTCTCTGATCATCATAAGGGGACATCATCATATGTCGCTTTTATCGTATTTGTACATGTATATGTGATCTGAACGTGGTTAACGTCTGGGACTATGTAATCTTAAATTGTAATTTGCATGAAATGGGAAATTCTGTTTATTGGAAGTTTAAATTTTTTTGTATTCACGTGTTGCAGTGTATCAATATTAACTATGTCGTATTTGGTCGCCAAGAAATAACATCTACGGATGACTTAGCATCAGTAACGGTTGGTTTTAGGCCTCAGAAGGCGGGGTGTTACACATCCTTTTTGTTCACCCTCCTTTTGGAAAAGCAGTATACATCCGGATTTAACCTAACAGACTTCGAGATTACCAAGGCCGATGAGTACAGAGCAATGATTGTGGGGCCTAGAAATCAAGTGAATATAATAATATCAAGTCGAGATTGAATGGAATTGACACACACACACACATATGCAAGGAAGAATGTTTGAAGTTTGAAATATGGCTCAATGCATATGTGGGATCGGCATAGATTGGCCCCAACAAGAGAGATTAGCATACTTCAAAGTATAAAAGCATTCTTGTGAAAAACAATCTATATCTCAAGATCTTCAGGTCCGATACATATGAAACTTTATGATCAAGATGTGCTGACTCTAGGGAGCATATCATAGGGATTGCATGTCATTTGAATGAGAAAGAGGGATCGGTACCTATCCTCCTTAGTGGTCGGCTAAAACCAACTTCAGAGGAAAGATCGATCAATATCTCAACATCTACACATCCAATTGACATGAAACTTGGAGGGCAAGCTAATTAGAACATATGAAACCACCCATATGGATTGCGTGACATTTGGAGCAAGTTGGAGGGATCAGTACTTATCCCTCCATCGGGATCGGCTATAATCAGACTTCACAACGCATTGCAACAAAGATTGATCAATAGCTCGAGTTCTACGAGTCCAATTTGCATGAAACTTGAAGGATAAACATAATACAACATGAAGAACCTCTCCTAGGGATCGCAAGGTATTTGGATGAAGTTGAAAGCGTCAGTACCTATCCCTTTAGAGGGATCGACAGAAATCAGAATTCAAGTAATACTACTTCATAGAAAATGCGATATCTCACAAATCCTACGTCAGAATTGCATGAAATTTGAGGAGAAAGTAGCTAACACCATGCAAAATCATCCAGATGGATCACTCTTCATTTGGTCACGAAAATATGGATCGGTACCGATCCCTATTGTCGGCCCTAATGGGCTTGAAAAATTTTGGTTGGTCGTCTTGGTTTTTCGAACCTTTTGTCAAAATTTTAACCCAATCTGTGCACGTTTTCTCCTGTAAATATAGCATGCATGGCAACGGAAAAGGGATCTTATTTCTGCTTCTCTTTATCTTCCACCTAGGCTACACTCTGTCAATTTTATTTTTGATTTTGGATTGCAAATGTTGACAAACTTTAGTATAATAAAAAGGATTATATAGAAGTGGACGTAGGCTGGAGTTAGCCGAACCACTATAAATCTTAACTCTTTTTACTTGCTATCTAATTGTTTTAATTTGTTCTTCATATTTCTGTGATTTGATTGGATATTGGTACTTTTACATAATTGGGTATTGGTGGTCAAATTTGATGCCAACATTTTTGTATTGGATGTTGGTACTTTTACATAATTGGGTGTTGGTAGCCAATTTTGACGTCAACATTTTTCTTCTTCTAACAACATTCATAATTAACAAATAAACAACATTACAACAATATCACCTATAGCAATAAGCATTGCAAAGAAAAAATATAGCATTGCGACTACAACGACGAATCGCTTGTGTAGATGCGAGGTCTAGACGAGCCTGGGATATTTTAGGGTTCAAGCTGGTTTTTCGTAGTTATTGGTGTCCTTTTGTTTCAAAGGCTGTTGTTGAAATCTTCGGAATCGAGATCGGTGGTGGTGACGATGGGGTGATTAGGCAAGCTGCTGCTGGTGAAGAGAGTGTATCGAAATCTGGAGGCCATTTTTCTTGAAAATAAAATATTATTTGGGATTGGTCGATTGGGGGAGAGAAGTTATATTATGGTTTAGTACTTTTTGGTTCAGTAGAATGTGGAGGCGAGAAGAAGCAGTCGTTTGTAGAGAGCAATTTACAATAAGGGCATGGTGGAGGGAAAATTTAGGATTGGAAACAAAAGATTATAGTGGAGCAGAAAAAACTGGATTGAAGGAGCCAAAAAATTTAGATTGAGAGAAAAGGAGTACACTGTCATTCTTAGTTGTTAAATATTAAATATTAGCATTAGTTATTGATTATTAATTATCTAATAACAATTATTTTGTAGTAATGTATAATTATTAAATGTTAAACATTGCTTCTTATTTATTAGTTCTTAATTATTAATTTATTACTTCTTTTTTCGTAATTATAACTAAATATTAATTCCAACTCAAAAACAAATGAGATATACCATCATGGGTTATAAATTAATACTATCAAATCACTAGTAAAAGTATGTTGGAATAAAATTAAATCCTCTTACACCGTTTAAAATAATCGAAGATAACGATAACCTATTAAGAGTCGTTGAAAATGGACATTCATTACAATTGGTAAACTATTTATTTGTTATTAAATATTCATCTTAATTATTAATTGTTAATTATTTAATAGTAATTATT
Organism: Allium cepa; assembly: GCA_030765085.1. Taxonomy (NCBI): domain Eukaryota; kingdom Viridiplantae; phylum Streptophyta; class Magnoliopsida; order Asparagales; family Amaryllidaceae; genus Allium; species Allium cepa. Next base: position 592,274,840 of record CM060944.1, read on the forward strand.
AAATATTAAATATTTCTTCTTATTTATTCATTATTAATTATCAATGGTTAATTATTACATTTTAAATATAATTAAATATTAGCTATTAAATATTAATTATTATGTACCTATCATTAATTATTACTAATAGTTATTTATAAATTGTTAATTATTAATTAAATGTTTATTATTGATTATTTATTTATTATTGATTATCAATTTTATTAATTAATTATTAATTACTAATTATTAATAGAACTGTTTCATATTTTAAAATAATTATTAATTATTATTATTTAATAGCAGTTATTAATTATTATATATTATTATTTAATTATTAATTTTTAAGTATTACGTATTTAATTATTATTTACTACTAATTTTTTTATGAATTATAATTATTATAAATTATTTTTAACGGCTAATTATTATTATTATTATTTAATATCACTTTTTAACTTTACATTATTATTATTTAGTTAATTATTAGTTATTATAAAAAAATTATTGATTATTACTTACTATTATTTAATGGTGACTATTATACATAGATTAGTAATTAAATACTTATTATTATTTATTTATTTATAACTGATTAATAATTTATTAATTAATTATTAATTAATTATTAATTACTATTTATTAATATGAATTATTTCGTATTTTGAATCAATATTCTTATTTAATAGTAGTTATAAATTATTATATATTTAAACTTATTTATTATTTTTTAAGCATCATTTTATTAATTATTAATTATTATTATGTAATTTTATTAATTATTATTATTATCTAACATTAATATTTAACTTTTAATTATTACTATTTAATTATTTATTGAAAATTATTTCCTGCTTTTTAATTATTATATTAATTATTGAATAGTAATTATTAATATTAGTTATTAATAGTAATCATTTCATATATCAAATTAATTATTGACTAGTTATTATCCTCCTACGATGTCTAAAAAAATCGAAGATAACGATGACAGGTTAAGAGTTGTTGTAAATTGGACTATTACAACCGGTGAGCTAAAAATGTTGTAATATGTATCTATTACAACTAGCAAAAAAAAGGTTGTTAAAATTGAGATCTATTACAACGAACAAAAAAAAAAGTTGTAATAGACATCTGTTACAACGGATAAATATGAATGGAAATTGGTATATATTTCAACGGTTAGGAAACAGTTGTAACAGACATATATTACAATGGACAAATAAAAAATGTTCTAATAGGTGTCTATTACAATGTGCAAATAAAAAGGATTGTTCAAAACTGGTATCTATCACAACGGGGCTGACAAAACCGTTGTAATATGTTTCTATTACAGCGGGCATTTAAAGACCGTTGTAAAAACAACGTTATAATATGATATTAATGTTGTAGTGATATGAGTTTGGTTGCATGTAGCAATAAGGGATTCATGTTGTTTAAAAAAATGTGTTGGCCAAACTCTTGTCCTTACTGGGGATGTGCGGACGATCTTGAAATTTTAACATGATATCAAAGCAGATGATAACGCCTGAGACAATGGACAATGTGCAAGAGATATGTAAATTGCGGTGGCTAATAGTATAGGCTTAAATTGCCAAACTTAAGGTGGAGCTAAATTATGGTACTTTGCATCTAATAGAATGACACTAGAGCAGAGTCTTGATATAGTGCAAGCATCGTGTTAGCGTAGTGGAAGACGCATGGATGAATGTGAGCCAAGGTGAAGATCTATTGAGGTATCCCTCATTGTGTGTGCGTAATGCGTGCATATTGAAAAAGATTAGTTTCACATCGTGAAAAATAATGGAAGTGGAATAGTGTACATATATGAATTTGGTTGCTTATAACAAAAAAGGATTCATGTTGTTAAAAAGGTGTTGATCAAACTTATATGTTGCCCCAACATAGAAATGTGCCTACGGATCTTGAAATTTCAGTATGCATGTTTAAGCAGTGACACACATGTACAATTTTTATTTTAATGTTACCATCTTATGATTTAGAGCCCTTTGGTAGATGGCCTCTGTTTTAATTGTATTAACTATAGCATTCATTATAATACTTATTTTACCCAATTTTATTAAGATGGTTTCTTGTTCTGAACTACTGAGACATTCATACAATTAATAAGAGAACTAGCGTGTTTCATTTTATTTTATTTTTATTTGCCCCCTTTGTTTCAGATGTGGTACATATATATCTTATTAATGGAAAAGGCTAAAGGTTACAAATTTTGTTTCACGAAACTAGACTCGTTAATATTCTTACATACAAAGTTATGTTCATAAAAAAATAACTCATTAATATACTTTATTAAATATATACGATATTGAAGACTGTGTGCTTAAATACAAAGTTATGTTTCTTGCTTACGATTGAAGACTTCTGTTCTTCAAAGTTGGTCCATTCAGCAAAGTAGATATAAAAAGCACGTGAATTTGACGGACGAACAAATGAATCCAAGGAGAGCATATTATCCGGTCGCTGTCACAAGAGAAGAAAATAAAAGATAAAATCAAAACGTACGTTTAATTGGTTGTAAAGACCAATGGTTTGGTAGCCTCTTTTTAGTTAAATGTCACATATTAAAATGTGATATAAGCCCAACGTGTCTAATTTCCAGTTTGATAAGTCATATGTAGAAAGGATCTACTTTTCATATGAGATGCGTGCTTCTGGGTTTGAACTGGCCTTGTTCATTTTAGAAAAATAGAATATTAAAAAAAATAATACATAAGTGATTCATATGATGTTTAAGGGGATCTCCAATGCTTTGTACATGAATGTCATGTGAACTTTACACGTTAACCACGCACACATTGAAAATAATAATAATAATAATAGTCAAGCGGGCTAGCATACAATGTAAGATGTCGAAAATAGGTATAAGGACAAACTTAAAAAAAAAAAAAACTGAAGGACAACGAATTTTATTTTTAAACTGAAGGACAAACTTTGAAAATAATTAGACTGAAAAACAATGCTAGTTGGAACTAGCATTTTGTATAGTGTAAAAATTGAATATAATGCTGTTTAGAACTAGCATTGTCCTTCAGTCTAAATTTTTTTCTTCAAAGTTTGTCCCTTCAACCAAAAAATAAATTTTGACGTCCTTGACATAATTTTTTTCTTTCAAAGTTTATCTTTTTTCTTACTTTTACTACACATTCATATATGAATGATCATATACCAATATGGTAGGACTGCCTTAAATGTGCACATAAACTAATACATGGACTAGTCGTGTATGATGCATCCATGGAATATTAGGCAATGGGTAGGATGGGAGGTTGGGATGGAACTTCTTTGGGTCTGTCTGTTCGATCAAGAGGGACAACACATTTAAGTTTGGTATTTTGATCTATCTACCTATCCATGCTCGTCTTAATAGACATTTTATTTTCTTCAATACCATGTGTTCCGCATGCAATCAGTGATTTTACAAGTAGGGTAAAGTTCAGGATTTTAGGTACTTTAGTAACAAACTCTTGAAGCTGGTAGAGCTGTTTTTCCTTTTTTAGTTTTTTATTTTATTTTTTTTCATCCTTTTTTCCGGATATCTAGAACTCCTCATTCCTTATTTTTCGTAAAATCCGTTTTATCCGAGTTTCCAAAAAAAAGGTTTTGAGATAAAGTCCTTCCGACGACTAATTGAAAAAAATGGTTTTGGATATTGGAACATATCGCCAACGGATATTGGAACATGTCACCGATAGAGAATTTAAGATCATGACATTCTATTAGTGTAACTCTTTCGTCTGTCATCTCTGTAGTCTCTCTAATCATGTCTGCCACAAAAATCGATTTCTCAACCGTTTTCCACCGACGTGAAGGAGTATTGCTTGGTCATCCATATAAAGCTTTAAATGGCGACATACTATACTTGACCGGTAGCTATAGTTGTATGCGAACTTTATTAAATGCAAATGATCATCGCATGATCCTCCAAGGTCAAGAATGCTAGCTCATAAAAGAACTCTAATATATGATTCACTCTCTCAATCTGATCGTCAAATGCAGCTTTGTCTCCGACGCCTTTTGCAAGCTCTTCTAAAATCCACTCATGAATAATATAGCTTCACCGCTCAAAATGTTGTTGGGTGCACAATGAAACCGTACGATCCAACTCACATACAACTCAAACCGTCTAGCTGTCGTTCTACTAGACCTTAAAGGTGTGAATTGGGAGCCCTTCGTCAATACAATAATCCAAATACTTTCCTACCCTTCTCTAGTCTATGACAATCCATCAATGAAGTCCATCGACATTTCCCACTTCCACCATGGAACCTCAACCGGTTGTAGCAAGTTACTTGGTTTCTTCTGCTCAACTATGGTTAGATGACAATTTATACACTTCGAGATAAATGTCTCAATATCCTTCATTATTCCTTTCCAATAAAATGTTTACTTTATATCTCTATATATTTTATTGCCTTCGAGATGGATAGTCAACTTTGAATAATTTCATAATCATAGCACCACATTTCTAAGTCCCTTGACATCGAGCACATACAATTTCTCATCTTTACGGAGCTTACAATCTCGGTTAAATCTGCATCGCTTCATATCTTCAGACTCTACTTTCGTCTCCAGCTTTGTCATAATCCCTGCTGGTATAGTGTCATGCTTCTGATTGGTATAAATCCGCCCTATCAAAGTAGGTTAAATAGTCAATCTTGCCAACATTTCTGGCTCTAACTCACACTTTGGTTGGAAATCATATCCAACTATATATTTTAACTGCATCTACTCTAGGAATACAACTCCCAAGGTGGCATGTCTTTTACTGAATGCATCTGCGACCGCATTAACCTCACCGAGCCTGTAGGAAATATCGAAGTCATAGGAGAGTATAAACTATTGTTGCCGTCAAAAATTAAGGTCCTTCTATAAGAGAAGTTATCACACCGATTTATAGTCTGTGGACAACTCGAACATTTTTCCTAACAAATAATGCCTCCATGCCACTAATGTAAAAACAATAACTACTCGCTCTAAATCATGGGTTAGATATATCTTCTCATGCGGTTTCACTTGTCTACTCGCCTAAACGACATCTTTACCTCTTTACAACAATACCACCCCAAGTTCAGCATCACGTGAATTTGTGTGAACTATCAACTCCTTATAATCATATAGAATAATATACACCATGCACTCTTCAACCTCTCTTTCAGACTAGCAAATGCATGCACACCCCCTTGTCCTAACTAAAATTATGATTCTTCTTTATCAAAAGATTCAGCGGTGCTTCTATCTTAGAGAAGCCCTTAATGAACTACGGTCATAGCTCGCTAATCCAAGAAAACTTCTCATTTTCGTCGCGTTCTAAGGTCTTTCCCGATCTTGGACCGCTGCACTTTGGCAAGATCTACAGCATGCCTTGCTCCGAATTTTTTTTCCTAAGAACCTTACTTCTTTCTTCTAAAACTTTTCTTTGAGTTCTCAACGTCTCAAGCACCACTCTCAAATGAGTTCGTGGACCTAATTATAGGCTTAGCTACTATATCTTCCTAAAAACTATCTAACTTAAAACTGTAATATTTTCAAAACTGCTTAGTAAAAAACTTATTATACCACTCTCAAGAATATGAAACCATCGGACCTTTCATTCAGAATAAGTTTCATGATCTAGTATTGTTTGTACCAAAAGTAATAGTCATTACAAGATTTCAGAGTCTAAACTATTCATAATTGATTTTAAGGTCTAAGATATCAAAACACAATACCCGAAGTTTAAGATCATCTGATTATGAAAATAATTTGTTTACGATTTGGCAATACGTAAAATGTGGGTCATTACACAATTTCTGAAAATAACAAAAAATTTCTCGGCGTACCAATTGGAGGCTGGGTCAAAAGAGGATTTACAAAAACAATTTTCAAAGTTGATTTTCAAAAAGAATCTTCCTCGATCTAATGGCTAAGAACCTTGCTAACCAAATATCCATATCAATATCGTACCCACTTTGAGCATAAATTAAGAGGTGACCCCTGGTTTAAGATGCATTATAATAAAGCTTTCGGACTGACGAGGTTTATAAGATTCTTTAAGCGAAGGCACGCCATACACCCAATGGTGTTAAACGCCTTTGACCATGTTTGAGGCACCAAATAAGAGAGTTGGAAAAATAGGTCTTTGGTCCCACCTTCGGGCCTTCCAAAGCAACCATCCAAAAGATTACGGGTAGTCAAATAAGTCTATAGTCTCGCCTCTGAGCTAAGCCAGAGCAACCATCCAAGAGAATACAGGTGGTTAGACAAGCCTTCGATACCACCTCTAGGCCTGGTCAGAGCAACCATGTAAGGGAATACAGACAGACAAATAAACCTTTGATCCCACCTTCGAGGCTGGTCGAAGAGACCATCCAGAAGAAAGAGTATGGATGGCTAGCTATATGAGAAACCCAAAGAACCATACAAACTACTCAATTAATGGTTGGTAAAAAAAAATTCTTAAGTAGCAAAAGTCAAAAATTAAATAGAAATCAAAGGATCATCAAAATTATCTAGCTAAGGGCTAACTAAAATAGTACTCACCAAGAAAGAGTATGCCGACGAAGGATCTATCAAGGTAACCAAAGAAGGCCTTAAAGATTATGCTAATAGTTAAATCAATATGCGATAAAGCAATAATTCACTTATTAATAAGAGGCCACTTTAGGAAATTAAAGAAAAGATTACAACATGACTATATCAATCACAATTAGATAAAAAGATGAGGATATGAATAAGCAACTATGACCTTATTTGAAAAATTAGTTCTAACAAGTTTGTTTTCTTGATTTTTAGGAGTACATACATTCAAGCTAAAGAAGAAAGACAATTCAAAAAAGAAATTTGTTGTCGTCAAGTATCAAGGAATGATAAAATCAAAACTATCTATTAAAGCGATAAGTTTCCTTAAGCTAATAAGAAAACATTTCAAGAAGGACAAATGCAATAGCCAATGCACTTAATGTTGAATATGCGTTTATATGATTTTTGTTTGATGATAATAAACATATATACATTCGTTTAAATGTATTTGTTAACATACTATTTTAATCTTCACAGAATAAATAAATATTTGCTGAATAAAAATAAATAACACAGTTTTTGAATTCAAATGAATATTTTATTCAAACAAATATTTGTTACAATTTTTAAATAGTACAAATTCAAACTCTCACTATTCACTATACAATTTTGATACAATTTCTAATTACAACACTATTTTACATATTCACCTCACTACATATCACTCACACTCGTATTTTTATCTACAACTGCATTCCAGTTTGAATCCAGCATCTGAGCAATCTGCAAAAATATTCACTAACGCAGTAAAATTGAAAAGAAAATATTTTTGCAATATAAATTAAAAGATGGATTTTGAAAATATAATTTGCCTCAGTTATTTGGGTTGTTCGTCATAATTTAAATTTGAATTCATCATACACGAACAACTTGTGACATACACAGTATATTACTGTATATGCCACAAGGCCGTGCACACCGATATATACACTTGATTGATTTACAGGGACAGGTGAGCACAGGTCAAACCCAAATATAAAGCCGGGTTCAACTCACGTGCAATAATATAAAAGTCACAATTCTCAGCACAAGGTCAAACCCGAGTTTTTGAAACTGGATTCAACTCAAGTGAAAGTTCAGAAATCAACATGAATGCAATGCAAAGACCACGGCTACAACACAGCAGCATGTGATGCCATCATGAGTTCAAATGCAAAGAATGAAGCAGATATTGATATTGACAATATAGATACAAATGAATATCAAGTGATACAAACTGCAAAAATCTACGACAGCAGGTACATGCATGAAACAGTGGAATCAACAAGGCAACAGTGCAGTTGCAACATAGGTGACACAAGAGAGGCACAGCAACAACTACAAAAAGTGAATGCAAATTACACTTGAACTAAATGATCAAGTGCAGCATCTTATCAACTCAACTCAACAATGTAAGTATGCAAGTGCAGACAGTACATATATGCAATCCAAACATGTGCGGACTTAGGCAACAGTGAATGAGACAATGAACAGAGACCAAGCAATGGCCAATACTACAGATTCAAATTGGAGCAACAGTTCAGTATGCAACATCAAAGTGCAACCAAAAGCAACAGCATATATAGTGAGTATGCAAGTGCAGAACAAGTCAAACTCGAAATAAATTCAAGTCGAAGTCTAGTTAAACAAGTCACAGTCAACATACTGGAATCGAACCAACAAGTGTAGCATCTGTTACAGTAAAAGAAAAAAAAAAAACAACAAGCCGAAGTCCAGTTGAACAAGACCAAAATCAAAGCCGTGGCCAAGCAATGTTGAACAAGTCAACATATTAAAAATTCACGAAATAAATCAAAACCGTGATATCAAGTATAATGACCAAGTCACAATTCAATGCCGTGAATACCAAGTAACAAATATACGATTATGAACTAGTCAGAGGAAATCGTCAACATCCATACAATATCGAACGGCCAAATCAACAATTTTGAAAATATCAGACGTACGCAAATTAAGGAAATCGAACGCGTATAAAACCCTAATCATCATCGGCAAAATTATCATCGAGTTCAAGCATTCAATCAGAGAATTAAAAGAGCAAAAAATCACTTACAGAAGCCATCTCGAACTCGAACGAATTCGAAGCAACCGAAGTGAGCAACAGCGATTCGATCGAACAAGGCTTCAGGCAATTAACCACTGATTCGATCAACTTAGAATCGGAGCTTCGAAATAGCCCTAAATCTCAGAGCCAAGCAAAGAGAACAAAGCCCTAAAAGAGGAACGGCCGCCATTACAACGAAGGGAATAGAAAAGAAAGGAGACGGGTTGAATAATAAAAGGGGCCGGCCTATTTACTTTTATTGTTTTATTATTAAGGGTTTTAAATTTGTAGATAGGGTTATTTTACTTTAAATTGTTTTTAGTTTGTATTTCTTTTTAAACCGTTTTTATTTTCTAGTCGTGTGACTAGGGTGCAAACTACGGTGTGTAGTTTGGGAATTTGCAACTCGGTAGTTGAGTTGTGGTCAAGGTTTTGAGCGTAGAGTTAGATTAGTCAATAGCGGTGTATAGCGAGTTTACGTGTGTAAGCGAGGGACTATCTAATTTCTAGTAGAAACCTTGGGGGCAGCACGTAGGCAGGGTTTTGCCGAAGCTGGGTAAATTCTGTGTTGTTCTGTTTTATTCTGTTATTTATATTCTGCGATATCTGTGCTGCTATTCTGTGATCTGAATTGAAATTAATTTATAAGCTTCTGCGATTAATTTTTATAATTTACACTATCACCCTATTCACCCCCCCTCTAGGGTGAAATCGATCCTACAAGTGGTATCAGAGCTAGGATTAGAAGCCAATTTATTTTGAAAAAATTCGATTTTTCAAAAATCAGTTTTGTTTTAAAAAAAAAAAAAATTCAATTTTTCAAAAGTCAGTTTTTGTTTTAAAAATTTGATTTTTCAAAAACCAGTTTTTGTTTAAAAATTTGAATTTTTAAAATGGCTTCTTTTAATAACGCTTTTGCAGAGGGGCAGTCGATAGTTAGACCACCAATGTTCAATGGTGAATATGCTTATTGGAAAAATAGGATGGAAATTTTTCTGAAAACCATTGACGCATGGAATATTGTTGAGACAGGTTATAGAATACCAACTATAACTGTAGATAATCAGGAAATAGAGAAACCAAAGGATCAATGGACAGAACTAGAAAATAGATTACAAAATACTAATGCTAGAGCTATGAATTCTATTATCTGTTCATTAGATCAATTTGAATTTAATCGTGTCTCACATTGTCTAACTGCGCAGGAAATATGGCACACGCTCGAAGTGACTCACGAAGGAACATCTCAAGTTAAAGAATCTCGCCTTGCAATGCTAAGCAGCGAATACGAGAACTTCAAAATGGCGAAGGAAGAAAATGTCAAAGAGATGTACGGACGACTCTCCAATATCGTATACAAATCAAAAGCTCTCGGAAAAACATATACCGAATTGGAAATAGTCCGAAAAATACTCAGAGTCCTTCCACGAAACTTTGAAGCAAAAGTAACTGCCATACAAGAATCGAAAGATTTAAAACAACTCAAAGTTGAAGAACTCATCGGAAATCTCACCACATATGAGCTAGAGATGAAATTCAAAGAAGAGCGTGAAGAAGGAGATACTCGAAAGAAATCGATAGCTCTCAAAGGAACAACTAAAAGTGATGACGATGACGATGATGATGGTGCAGAAGAACTAGAGTTGTTAATAAAGAAATTCAAAAAATGGCATCGCAAACACGGAAATCCAGCTCGAAATCAGGAATTGAAAAGCAGAATATGCAAAGCATTTGACCACTCAGAAGAACAGAAGATCATCTGTTACAAATGCAACAAACCCGGCCATATCAAGCCCGATTGTCCACAAATTAAACTCAGCCATGGAAAGAAACAGAAAAAGAAAAGTTTTGCAGCCACTTGGGATGAAATAGACGAGAATGATCAAAGCACTGGCAGTGAAAGCGAAAAAGCAGAATTGTGTCTTCAAGGTGATACAACTGACAGTGACGATGACGAGCCAAGTGAGGTATCAAAACTTACCCATTCTGAGTTGCTTATATATTTTCATGAAATAAACGGCTGTTATGAACGACTTAGGGAAAAATACGCCAAACTTGAATCTCAAAAGGATACTTTGATAGAATGTAATGAACAACTTGACCAATTAGTTAAAACCTATCAGAGTAGGATCCCTAAGTGTGATAAGTGTCCAACATTCGAAGAGGAAATTAGAAAATCAGAAATCAATATAAAATCACTTGAAAATGAAATTCTGATTTTAAAAGAAAATGAAAATACTAGGAGAGAAAATTCTATCAAAAAGTGCACTCAATTGTTGAACGAAAATAATTCTCTCAAAACACAAGTCCAACAATTATCAACGACTTTAGATAAATTTTCAAAAAGTGAAAAATCGTTGAATATGCTATTAGGAAAGCAAACTGTTAATACGGTTAGACAAGGACTTGGATATAATAATTCGAAAACTGTTGAAAGCAATATTAATCAAGTTAATTCTATGTGCACAATTTGTAGAAAATATGGACACAATCACAATAATTGTTGGTATAGACCCAAACATGAGAAAACTATACCAATTTGGGTTCCAAAAGGCACAAATATAAAAACTCTCAAAGTTAAACAAATTTGGGTACCGAAGGGAACGATTATAAATAGTTTTGGGTCTCCACAAAATTATTGTTATAATTATTCTGCCACTAACAACCATGGACCTATAAAAACAAATAGGTCACATAAAACTTCTCCCATGTAGGTGTGGTGGCAGGCTAAGGAACAACAACGGTGTTATCTGGTTTTTGGCTGTTCCAGAAACACAATGGGCGACAAAGCAAAGTTCCTTAGCCTAGTATAATGGTGACAGAATCACAATGGACAACGACGGGAAATATCGTAAAGGTAAAGACAGGTAAAGGTATATTTATTTAAACGATATATTAAATGTGATAATCTGCACCATATTCTGAATCAAATCAGCCAATTATGCGATGATGATATGATGATGATATGATAATGATTTTGATTCTGACTTTATTCAAAACTGTTAGCCAATTATTTTCTTATGCCAAAAACACTATAAATTTCTCTAGAATTACTTGATATATAAGTTTGGGATAAAGATAGTGTTTTGATTGGATAATAATATTTTTGTTATAATATTGGCTAAATCTATATTCACGGTTCTTTTTATTTACATGGCTTCATCTTAAAATCCTAATGAATTCTATTTAATTATTGTGAAAAGGATTTTAAGAAACTTTATGAAATTGTTGAAACTTCAAGAAACTGTTTTGAAATGATTGTTGAATTACTCATGAAAATAACTGTTTATTCTCGGCCTCTAAAACTAACACGATGATATTTGTTCGATTATTAACACGATTTCAAACTCAAAACCAAGAGAATTTCATTTGAAATTTGTTGGAAATAATTCTGAGATAGTTTGTTGAAATTTCACAATCTGGTCTTTGACATTCAACGAGTGAATTTTGAGTGAAATTGTAATTCAGATGCAAATTACACTGGTAATATAGTTGATAGAAAAATTATTAGTGGAACGTGATTATTTCCTGACACATTCATTTGCTGCATCGTTTTTCAAAGAGAAGGTCTGCATATTTTTCATTTGAAATAATTTTTTTTTAATAGCAGAAAATTTTCTTATAAAACCCCTTCTAGAAAAACATTTTTGACCTTGTATCGGATTAGTTATTTAAGAAAACTTGATTTTATAACTATTTTTGAAATCGATTTTAAATAACTATATTAACTAATCTGACCCCCTACTAATTATCTGAAAAGATATATAGTGATTGAAAATAAGATGAGTATTGATATTAATCATATATTATGACTCGAGACAATATAATTAGTAAATTTCTTTAGAAATTTAGACAAGAGTTATAAAACTTTTTATTGGTAAAAATTCCATGACCATCTCTATATCTAACATATTTCTAACGACCATCACTCATCAAAATTCTATATAGTATGCCAATATGTGGTATTTTAAACGGGAAATCATTTGTGCTTCAATTTTAGCAATAAAATAAATATCCAAAGTGTTCACTCTCATTTAAAAGTCCTCACGGTTATGCATGGGTGAATTACTTGGATTTTTGATTATGTGCTTCCATGCTCATTTAAAAGTCCTCACGGTTATGCATGTATGGAACGCATATCAAAATTAATTGGTTAAATAGACAAGTTGATTCTAATCCCATTTAAAAGTCCTCACGGTTATGCGTGGTTAGAAGATACTTGAATTCATTTTTAAAATAAATAAACATTGTGAATACTACTAATCTCATTTAAAAGTCCTAACGGTTATGCATGGTTAGTAGATATTCAAATTTCCTGAAATAAATATACCACAAATAGACACGACTATATGGTTTTATTTGATGAAATCATTCCTATCATTCTAAAGTGGATTATGCGTCAATTAAAGTATTTATGATTTTTGTTTGATTTTTTATCGAAATTTAATTTTTATATTCAATTGAGTTTTAATGTTGAATTAATGTCGATCACTATATCTCTACTTTTCTATTACTATTATTCTTTTGCTGATAACAAAAGGGGGAGAGAAAAGTTAAGATTTTGTAAAAAGGGAGAGAAAAGGTCAAAGAAGTTTTCAATATGCATATAGACTCATTTGCACATTTTATTTGTATGCATATATGTAGGGGGAGTCATATATGTAGGGGGAGTATCATATAGAAAGGAAGCATTCAAATAGGGGGAGCAAATGAAATTATCAAATACATTTAAATATTCAAAATCTTAAATATATGTTTGTTATCATCAAAAGGGGGAGATTGTTGAATATGCGTTTATATGATTTTTGTTTGATGATAATAAACATATATACATTCGTTTAAATGTATTTGTTAACATACTATTTTAATCTTCACAGAATAAATAAATATTTGCTGAATAAAAATAAATAACACAGTTTTTGAATTCAAATGAATATTTTATTCAAACAAATATTTGTTACAATTTTTAAATAGTACAAATTCAAACTCTCACTATTCACTATACAATTTTGATACAATTTCTAATTACAACACTATTTTACATATTCACCTCACTACATATCACTCACACTCGTATTTTTATCTACAACTGCATTCCAGTTTGAATCCAGCATCTGAGCAATCTGCAAAAATATTCACTAACGCAGTAAAATTGAAAAGAAAATATTTTTGCAATATAAATTAAAAGATGGATTTTGAAAATATAATTTGCCTCAGTTATTTGGGTTGTTCGTCATAATTTAAATTTGAATTCATCATACACGAACAACTTGTGACATACACAGTATATTACTGTATATGCCACAAGGCCGTGCACACCGATATATACACTTGATTGATTTACAGGGACAGGTGAGCACAGGTCAAACCCAAATATAAAGCCGGGTTCAACTCACGTGCAATAATATAAAAGTCACAATTCTCAGCACAAGGTCAAACCCGAGTTTTTGAAACTGGATTCAACTCAAGTGAAAGTTCAGAAATCAACATGAATGCAATGCAAAGACCACGGCTACAACACAGCAGCATGTGATGCCATCATGAGTTCAAATGCAAAGAATGAAGCAGATATTGATATTGACAATATAGATACAAATGAATATCAAGTGATACAAACTGCAAAAATCTACGACAGCAGGTACATGCATGAAACAGTGGAATCAACAAGGCAACAGTGCAGTTGCAACATAGGTGACACAAGAGAGGCACAGCAACAACTACAAAAAGTGAATGCAAATTACACTTGAACTAAATGATCAAGTGCAGCATCTTATCAACTCAACTCAACAATGTAAGTATGCAAGTGCAGACAGTACATATATGCAATCCAAACATGTGCGGACTTAGGCAACAGTGAATGAGACAATGAACAGAGACCAAGCAATGGCCAATACTACAGATTCAAATTGGAGCAACAGTTCAGTATGCAACATCAAAGTGCAACCAGAAGCAACAGCATATATAGTGAGTATGCAAGTGCAGAACAAGTCAAACTCGAAATAAATTCAAGTCGAAGTCTAGTTAAACAAGTCACAGTCAACATACTGGAATCGAACCAACAAGTGTAGCATCTGTTACAGTAAAAGAAAAAAAAAACAAGCCGAAGTCCAGTTGAACAAGACCAAAATCAAAGCCGTGGCCAAGCAATGTTGAACAAGTCAACATATTAAAAATTCACGAAATAAATCAAAACCGTGATATCAAGTATAATGACCAAGTCACAATTCAATGCCGTGAATACCAAGTAACAAATATACGATTATGAACTAGTCAGAGGAAATCGTCAACATCCATACAATATCGAACGGCCAAATCAACAATTTTGAAAATATCAGACGTACGCAAATTAAGGAAATCGAACGCGTATAAAACCCTAATCATCATCGGCAAAATTATCATCGAGTTCAAGCATTCAATCAGAGAATTAAAAGAGCAAAAAATCACTTACAGAAGCCATCTCGAACTCGAACGAATTCGAAGCAACCGAAGTGAGCAACAGCGATTCGATCGAACAAGGCTTCAGGCAATTAACCACTGATTCGATCAACTTAGAATCGGAGCTTCGAAATAGCCCTAAATCTCAGAGCCAAGCAAAGAGAACAAAGCCCTAAAAGAGGAACGGCCGCCATTACAACGAAGGGAATAGAAAAGAAAGGAGACGGGTTGAATAATAAAAGGGGCCGGCCTATTTACTTTTATTGTTTTATTATTAAGGGTTTTAAATTTGTAGATAGGGTTATTTTACTTTAAATTGTTTTTAGTTTGTATTTCTTTTTAAACCGTTTTTATTTTCTAGTCGTGTGACTAGGGTGCAAACTACGGTGTGTAGTTTGGGAATTTGCAACTCGGTAGTTGAGTTGTGGTCAAGGTTTTGAGCGTAGAGTTAGATTAGTCAATAGCGGTGTATAGCGAGTTTACGTGTGTAAGCGAGGGACTATCTAATTTCTAGTAGAAACCTTGGGGGCAGCACGTAGGCAGGGTTTTGCCGAAGCTGGGTAAATTCTGTGTTGTTCTGTTTTATTCTGTTATTTATATTCTGCGATATCTGTGCTGCTATTCTGTGATCTGAATTGAAATTAATTTATAAGCTTCTGCGATTAATTTTTATAATTTACACTATCACCCTATTCACCCCCCCTCTAGGGTGAAATCGATCCTACACTTAAATCCAAAGACATGGGATATCAATAAAGAGAGAGCTATCACAATTCTAAAGGTGGAGCTATCGTATATGATAGAGGTAGGGGTATGTCCTGGGGGTAATTATGTAATTTGTTACATATATCTAACTCGATAACGAATCTTGTTTGAAATAAAAGATGTCTTCTTTCTAATATACAAGGTATAATGTGTTATATTAATTAATTTAATTAAAGGTACATTAATAAAAAAACCACAATGGTATGTTTTTTTAATAGTAGTTATAATGTGTTGCAATCATGAGTGATTTATCACAATAAAATAAACATACTTTTTAAATATTCTTAGTCAAGGTGTATCAAGACTGGATATTGATACATCCATGGAGACTAGAGTACATAACACTCTCCAATTTTAGTCAGTGTATTACTCATGACTGCTGTGGACACCAAAGAATTACGTACTGATAGTTGTTGGATAACTATGGAGTGACTTACTCGATAGTTTTCTGTTAGTTAATATAACTATGATCGAATAGAAAATATCGACGTGACAATATTACATTGTCCTCTTGACTTGAAAATACTATTGATTTTCAATATGGAAGCTCCGATTTGATTATAGTTAAATCATGGTACAACATCCATTAAAGGACTATAGTTGGATCGAGTGGAAGCATTGGTAATGAAATACTATTAAAAAGAGGATTTATCTTCTCGTTTATAGGTTAGTATCACGGTTAACAAAAGTCAAATCAAAGCCAAAGTATCTGGTTAAAGTAGTTAAGTCAATTATTACTACTAGTATTATTATTGAACCAAGGACTTTCTGTATGGACTATAGAGTTGAATATGGATGACACTAAAATTTGGCCATTGCCAAATTCCATAAGTCCAAAGTAATATAGTTTTGACGAAGAGAATTGGTGTAAATAATTGTCGCTACCGGGCAACACTTAAATTAGTAAAATTGGATTTTATCAAAGCAAAGTAAGTGATAAATTTGGCCATAATATCACACCACATACTAAGTAACGTATGAACATTAATATTTAAATTATTCGATATTAATCACTGATCGAATTTACACCTTAAGAGTCAAATAATCAAAATGTTGAATATTCCTATTACCACCTAATTTAATTATTTATAATTGTTACAAATTAATCAAATTAATTAATATTTATGAAATATTATAAAATTTATTTAATTTATGTTGACCAATATTAAATAGTGTGTATATAATAGTTATAAACACATGTATCGATATGCGATACCGATGTGCGTTTGAATTAGATTTAGATGTAGTATTTATTGATCGGGCTTGAAGTGGATTTGAGGTCGAAATGGGACCATGAGGGCCACTATATTAGATAGGAAGAGGTTGAATTTTGAATTCAAAAGGTGGATATTTGGTAAGAGGAAATGAAGAATTTTGATCATTTTTTCACTCGTTGCCCTTTATTATTTATTTGCATCTAACCCTTATTCTTTACTATTTTTTTACTCCATTCTAGACCAAAAAAGGTCAACCGCTAGTCCCCTTCTCTTCCTCAAACTTTCAAGCTTCAAAACACTTAATAAAATCCATACATCGATGGTGGTTGCGTTCAACCATGCTCTCTAAATTCAGGACTCAATTCAATGAGTGTTTTGATTCAGCATGTCAAAGTGTGCCAACAAGGCTTTGGATAAGGTAAATTTTCCTTGTTTACATTTTCATTTATGTATGTATAAATATTCATCATGTTATATGTAAGTATAGATAGTGAATTGATATCATGATTCTTCACATGTTATCGCCGTCGACATTGGATGTTTATGTTTTTTATATGTCCATGTAAATAAATAAGTAACATTTTAAATATATTTATGATCTATTAGCATTCGTCACCAAAAAAAGTTTATTTGGTTTTACTTTTGGGAATAATAGTTAATTTTAAAACTAGTTTAGTTCAAAACATATAATTTTAAAACTAGTTTAGTATTCATAATATATATATGTTTGTATGTACGTATATGTATGTATGTTTGTGTGTGTATATTTAATACATATAAAAAACTATATGTATATGCATTACATGTTTTTGAATTTAAAAAAAATTAAACTATACAAATATATTTGTATATATACATATGATTTATTTAAGCACAAAACCATGTTTTATAATAACTATACATCTATAAAATAAATATAAAATACGAAAATCTTATTCGGTAATATTTTATATATTATTAATGTTACTTTAAAAAATGTAATTTTTTATTTTAAAATGATTGATACTCAAAAATCACAATTAAAAAACATTTGAGTGTTAAAACCGAAAAAAAATTGAAAAAATAAGTTTTTGTTTGGCGGCTGAATGTATGTATATTATATATATAAAGCTGTATTTGTACATTTACAGATATATTTTATTACATACATAGAATTCTTAAATTTATAATGTGAATATGTATATACAATAAATAAGTTATATAATTTTCAAAATATATGATTATTTATTTAAAATTTATATATTGATTTAAATTTGAATTTACTAAATTTAAATCACGTTATATTATTAATTCCACACACACGCGCGCGCATAAATACATACATATGCATGTATTTGTATTAAAATTTATATGCTTTTCAAATATCATTGAGTAATATAGATTTATATATAAATATTTAAACACATATATACTTACATAATAAACAACAAATATGTATATGGAGGGGCTAATATGTCTGTTGCGATGTAAATCCAATCATTTATATACGGACATGTTAAACCATGTACTGTCAGTTCGTGAGATGATGGTTTTGATGAAAAAAAACCTTAGAATAGATTATAAAATATAAATACTAACAGTATAAGTTTAGATATATATGTATATGCAGGATTTAACCATGCAGGTAACAAGAATGAAGACTGTATAGTATAGAGATTCAAGATATCAAGATTGAAGACTCATGAGTATCAAGATTATCAAGAGTTCAAGTAATTTTTCTTTTAAAATTTTCGTTAAAACTCCTAGAAAAGCACCGGCATCTTAAGATCCAATTTATTTGTGTATGGAATCCATTTCGAGCCTGTTAAAGGGATAAAACCCTAAGTAGGATGGAACCTACGAAAAATCTAGTGGAACATTGCTTTGTATCCACTAAATTTTTATTCAAAATAATTTTTCAGAATTATATCTTGTTTTCAAAATGATTTCAAAACCTTCCTTTTAAAAGCATCAAAAACATCTATCCTAATTTCAAATACTTTTAGCCTCAAAATAATCTTTAATTTCAAAATCAAATTATCCTTGTTTTTAAACTATCTTTTAAATATAATATATTTAACTTTTAAATATTTACACTTAGATTTTAAATATAAAATTATAGTAAAATTTTGTATAAATAATTCTTTATATTTACTTATGTATTTTAATTATAATCAAGTATATTTATAAAGTTTAAAATAGTTTTAATATAAAATAAAGGTTATTTTTAAAGAAAATCAAAACATCAAAAATCCCTTTGGGATGTCGACATACTCAAGTACCCTATATCGACATGGTGTTAGTTGAGTTCAAAATTTAAATTTTGAAAGAAGTGTCTATTCGTCGTAACTCTTCACGAATGGACATGGCTGTTGTTCTTCTATAAATAGAGGTTAGTTTCAACGAATTTTGATTCAGTTTTTTTGGTTTTTCAGTCGTCTTCCTCTTCCATATTTCTATATAGACATTCTTACCATTACTCCGCCGAAATTAACATTGAATCTAACTAGATTATCTCTGGTTTGATTTTCTATCACTATCTCAACAAAATCCTCAGTGCTATTCAGAGTTATAGGATTTTTGTAATCAGCTCAACGAGAAAAGGTGTGATTGTAGCCTTGGAAATCAATCAAGCGAGATAAAGTGTGATTGTAGCCTTGGGAAATCAATTGGGTGAACTTGTTTCCTGGGAAATCAAGTATCTCTACTCAGAGGATTGTGATTCTGAAGGATGTACCTCGTTGCCTTGAAATCGAGGGTGTAATTGTAAAGATTGTTTTTGAAAGGAAATCCGTACTTGTGTGCGGGACTAGATATAGGGTAACACCGAACCAGTATAAAATCCGGTGTGTTCTTTTCTTTACTGCTTTTACTTTATATTTACAATTGTGTTTGATTATGTGATCATATCTGTGTCTGAATATTGCATTCATTTGTGTTTAAATTAACAAAAAATCAAAAAGATTTAATAATTCTCTAAAACACTATTCACCCTCCCTCTAGTGTTTATTCTAGCCTTAAGATCCTTAATCCGCATTTCTCACATTTGGTATCATAGTAAGGTTTTCAAAGTTTCATAATCTGATTTTTGAAAAAATAAATTAAAATGACTATGTTTGTTAATACTAGTTTAGAAATATTCAGATCATCATTGTCTTTTGAGTCTACATATAATCAATGTTCAAATTCAAGTTATCTACCAAATTGTTTGATGTGCAGGAATCATGCTTTATGGCTATTGAGGAATCAATACACAATGGACAAATTGTGCAGATCAGAAAGGAAAAATGGATACTCGATAGTGGATGTTCTAGACACATGACTGGCAATCCAGATATGTTAAATGATATAATATAAAAAGACAGAGGACTGGTTAATTTTGGAGATAATTCAAAAGGATATGTGATTTGAATCGGCAAAGTCGGTAACTCTGAAACTCCTATTATTACTAATGTTTTGCTAGTTAAAAATCTGAAACATAATGTGCTAAGTGTAAGTCAACTTTGATATAAAGGATATAAAATTAAATTTGAAAAAGATAAATGCCACATTGAAGATAACAATTCAACCATAATATTTGAGGGAGTTAGGAAAAAGAATATTTATATTCTTAGTATGAAAGTTTCAAATGATAACTTATGTCTTTTGGCAAATACAAGTGAACATTGGATTTAGCATAAGAGATTTGGGCATTTGAATTTCAAACTCTTATCTAGACTGTCAAAACATGATCTAGTAAGAGGTCTCCCTAAAATGAATTTTAAAGTAGATAGTCTATGTGATGCATGTCAATTAGAAAAACTTAGAAAAAGTTCCTTTAAATTAAAAGATATGATTTCAACTTCAAAACCTCTTGAATTACTTCATCTTGATTTATTTGGTCCATCTCAAATTCTGTCAATAAATCATAGTAAATATGTTTTTGTAATTATAGATGATTATTCTAGATTTACATGGACAATATTTTTGAAACATAAAAGTGATACTTTTGAATGTTTTAAGAACTTTACAAAAAGGATTCAAAATCAACTTTCTCTAAAAATTATAACCATTCGTAGTGATCACGGTGGTGAATTTGAAAATGAAAAGTTTGAGGAATTCTGCAATAAAAAGGGAATAACTCACAATTTTTCATTTCCAAGAATTTCACAACAAAACGGAGTAGTAGAACGTAAAAATAGGACTATTCAAGAATGTGCGAGAACTATGCTTTCAGACAGTAAATTACCTAAGAATTTTTGGGCAGAAGCAATTGCTACTGCCTGTTATATTTTAAATAGAATTTTAATAGAACTTTAACTAATAAGAATTCTTATGAACTTCTTCACTCAAAGAAACCTAAAGTATCTTATTTTAGAATTTTGGAAGCACATGTTTTATTTTAAATACTAAATATAACTTAGATAAATTTGATCCTAAATCCGACGAATGTACCTTTATCGGATTTTCTAATAGAAGTAAAGCATACAGAGTATTTAATTTGAGAACTAACACCATCGAAGAAACAATGCATGTGTCATTCGATGAAAATTTCAAAAAATTTTAAGATGCAAATGATGAAGATGATTTAATTACTCAAAATCAAGAGTCAACTGAAACTAATAATAAATTAATCATCCTAATAAAAGGACTAAATTTTCAAAAGATTATCCTATTGAAAATATACTATGAGATATACAATCTGTAGTTAAAACTAGAAATCAACTAAGTCAAATGAATAATGTAGCTTTTATATCAACTATTGAACCCAAAAATCCAAAAGAAGCATCAACTGATGATTCATGGATTTTGGCTTTGCAAGAAGAACTAAATCAATTTACTAGAAATGAAGTTTGGAAACTTGTACCTAGACCTGAAAATAAAACTATAATTGGAACTAAATGGTTTATAAAAATAAAATGAATGAACAAGGAGAGGTAGTTAGAAATAAAGCACGTTTAGTCGCTCAAGGTTTTTGTCAAGAAGAAGGAATAGATTTTGATGAAACCTTTGCTCCCGTAGCAAGATTAGAAGCTATTAGGATTCTACTTGCTTTCGCAAATCATAATAATTTTAAATTATATCAAATGGATGTTAAAAGTGCCTTTTTAAATGGATTTGTAAAAGAGGAATTATATGTTGAACAACCACCACTTTTTGAAAATGAAAAATTACCTAATCATGTTTACAAACTTAAGAAAGCTTTATATGACCTAAAACATGCTCCTAGAGCCTGGTATGATAGACTAAGATCTTATTTATACAATGAAATTTTGAAATTGGTAAAGTAGATAATACTCTTTTTATTAAAAGAAATAAAAAAGATATTCAACTAGTACAAGTTTATGGAGATGATATCCTTTTTGGATCAACTAACTTTGAAATGAATAAAGAATTTTCTGAAATAATGACAAAAGAGTTTGAGATGAGTCATATGGGTGAATTAAATTTCTTTCTAGGATTACAAATAAAATAATTAGATAATGGTATCTTTATTAGTCAAGAAAAATATTCTAAACACCTAATTAAAAATTTGGTTTGACTACTGCGAGTGGAAAATCCACTCTCATGGCAACCAATGAGTACCTTAGTAAAGAAGATCTCTCGAAGATGTAGATCAAAAGTTATATAGAGGAATGATTGGATCACTACTCTATACTACAACTAGTAGACCTGATATCATGCATAGTGTTTGTCTCTGTGCAAGATATCAATCCCAACCTAAAGAGGCCCACTTAAAAGCCGTAAAACGTATCATAAGATATGTTAAACACACCTCTGATTATGGCTTATTTTACCCTAAAAATGATTCTTTTGACTTAATATCTTACTGTGATGCGGATTATGTTGGTTGTAAATCAGACCGAAGAAGTACAAGTGGAACTTGTCACTTTTTGAGGCATTCTCTGATTTCCTGGTTTAGTAAAAAGCAAAACACAGTTTCTTTATCAACAACTGAAGCAGAATATATTTCGGCTGCTTTGGCTTGTTCTCAAGTAATATATATGCAACAAACTTTAAAAGATTATGGTTTAAAGTTTTTAAAATCACCAATTTATTATGATAATACTAGTGTGATAAATTTATTCAAAAATACTACTCAACATGTTCGAACTAAACATATTGATATCAGACATCATTTTCTCAGAGATAATATAAGTAAGGAAGTAATCACTCTAGATTATATCAATTCAGAATCAAATTGCTGATATCTTAACAGAACCATTAAATGAATCTACATTTACTAAATTAAGAAGAGAATTAAAATGTAAATAAACAAAGTATAATTAAAAATTAATTCAAAATAAATTAAATAGGAAAAAATTTAAAAACCATGTTGACATACCCCTCTACCCTATGTCGACATACAACGTTTTTAAATTTTTGAAATTTTTCCACCAAAATTCAAATAATTGGTTATATATTCTTCAGATTTTCAAAATTTTATTCATCCTTTCTGTTATCTCTCTGTTCTTTTCTCTAGAATCAAATAATCAATGGCCTCCTCTTCCAAATCAAACATAAAACCAATTTTTTTGTTCCCTCTCCGATGTCTGGTCCATTTCAACGTACTACTCTCGCTCGTGTGACTAAAATGGAGGATTCTCTAAAGGATGCACTTCAGTTAATGACTGAAATCCAAGTAATGCAACTTCG
The DNA here is from genome assembly GCA_030765085.1 of Allium cepa. NCBI lineage: Eukaryota > Viridiplantae > Streptophyta > Magnoliopsida > Asparagales > Amaryllidaceae > Allium > Allium cepa. The sequence continues at coordinate 592,298,477 of CM060944.1, forward strand.
AATGGCCAAGGAACAAGAGAGGTAAGGTAAAATCCTTAGGAATTTGCAAAAATTTCTAATGGACAATCATGCTAACCCAATCTTGATTGAAGAAGACTCTTCAGGAGATCATGTACAAAAGGCCAGCGAAAAAGAAGAAGAAGAACCCATGGAAGATATGCACATGGAGGATGACGACAAAGTCGTGTACATTGGAGAACTGTGTTTTGACAAAGATGGAAATCTTGTCGAACAACGTGGAAATTTCTGTTTCCACTATCCAAACTGTTCAATTCATAGATCTCCTATGTTCAAAAACACGCATTAGTTTCTTCTCTTTCTTTACCATTGTTGTATGTTTCTTCTTACGTTTCCCACGAAAATGTAAATATAATTATATGATTAATAAATAAATTATATTCTTATATGTGTTCTTCCCTATTAGTAACTATATGGTTATTATATATACTTAAAATAGTTAGTAGTTTAGGATTAGGTTTATTATTAGATCTAAGTGTTGATTATTTATGATAACACTATCATTATAATCACATGTAATAGAATATTAGATTTAGGGAGAGTTCTATAGTTTGGTGTTATATAGTTTAAAGTTAGTTTTTTTGTTGATGACAAAGGGGGAGAAGTATAAAATAAGGTAGTTAGGCATAGATAAGGGGGAGTTATTAGGATAAAAGTAATATTTTATAAAAAAGGGTTGTCATCATCAAAAAGGGGTAATCCGTGAAATGATGGTTTTGATGACAACAACCTTAAAATAGATTATTTATATTAACAGTATAAGTTTAGATATATATGTATATGCAGGATTTAACCATGCAGGTAACAAGAATGAAGACTGTACAGTATAGTGATTCAAAATATCAAGATTGGAGACTCATGAGTATCAAGATTATCAAGAGTTCAAGAGTTAAAGTAATTTATCTTTTAAAATTTTTGTTAAAACTCCTAGAAAAGCACTGACATCTTAAAACCCAATTTATTCGTGGAATGGAATCCACTTCGAGCATGTTAAAGGGATGGAACCCTAAGTAGGATGGAACCTACGAAAAATCTAGTGGAACATTGTTTTGTATCCGCTAACTTTTTATTCAAAATGATTTTTCAAAATTATATCTTGTTTTCAAAATGATTTCAAAACCTTCCTTTTAAAAGCATCCAAAACATCTACCCTGATTCCAAATACTTTTAGCCTCAAAATAATCTTTAATTTCAAAATCAATTTATCCTTTTTTTAAACTATATTTTAAATATAATATATTTAAATTTTAAATATTTATACATAGATTTTAAATATAAAATTACAGTAAAATTTTGTATATATTATTCTTTATATTTACTTATGTATTTTAATTATAATCAAGTATATTTATAAAGTTTAAAATAGTTTTAATATAAAATAAAGGTTATTTTCAAAAGAAAATCAAAACACCAAAAATCCCTTTGGGATGTCGACATACTCAAGTACCCCATGTCGGCACGGTGTCAATTGAGTTCAAAATTTAAATTTCAAAAGAAGTATCTATCCGTCATAACTCTTCATAAATAGACATGGCTGTTGTTCTTCTATAAATTGGGGTTAGTTTCAACGAATTTTAATTCAGTTTTTATGGTTTTTCACTCTTCTTCTTCTTCCATATTTCTATATACATATTCTTACCATTACTCTGCCGAAATCAACATTGAATCTAACTAGATTATCTCTGGTTTGATTCTCTATCACTATCTCAACAAGATCCTCAGTGCTATTCAGAGTTATAGGCTTTTTGTAATCAACTTAGCCAGAAAAGGTATGATTATAGCCTTGGAAATCAATCAAGCGAGATAAGGTGTGATTGTAGCCTTGGAAAATCAATTGGGTGAACTTGTTGCCCGAGAAATCAGGTATCTCTACCCAGAGGATTGTGATTCTGGAGGGTGTACCTCGTGGCCTTGAAATCGAGGGAGTAATTGTAAAGATTGTTTTTGAAAGCAAATCCGTACTTGTGTGCGGGACTGGATGTAGGGTAACTCCGAACCAGCAAAAAAATCCGGTATGTTCTTTTCTTTACTGCTTTTACTTCTCTTTACTGCTTTTACTTTATATTTTAATTTGTGTTTGATTATGTGACCATATCTGTGTCTGAATATTGCATTCATTTGTGTTTAAATTATCAAAAACTCAAAAAGATTTAACAATTCTCTAAAACACTATTCATCCCCCTCTAGTGTTTATTCTAGCCTTAAGATCCTTAATCCGCATTTCTCACATGCATACCATTTTATGAGGCATGTGTACGTACACACATATGTGTATAGGATACACATATTATAATATATTATATAAAGTTACCATTGAATAAAACATTATATATGAATTAAATAAAATATTAATTTTATTTAAAAGAAATAGTAGAAAAGTTCCAAATGAATTTAGACTACGTAGGCTCAACAAAGATCCAAAAGGATAAAAAACTTGAAATTAACCCAATTTCTTCTCTATGGGCGGGGCAGTTCCAATAATGGTATCAGACCCAAATAACTGTGTGATCTAAATTAGCAATATTAGAGCTAACCTATTAAAGCCTACCCATGTATTAGGGTATCTAGAAAAGTAACGTCTAAGGTTAGGTTTAGCCGATCAAATATGCTGCCCTACCTAGCACTGGCTTGGCCCGAAATGATATGGTAAGCCTAAAGTTTATTCTAAATATAAAGGCCCAAATTGATTTAGGCCTTAGGCTAATTCCAAAATTGTTTTGAAAATTAAAATAAAAGTATTAAATTTATAAGTTAAATTTAAAATTAAACAAAAATTATAAAAGTTATAATATAATTTTTCAAAAATGTTTGAAAATGTTATAAAATTACCTTCAAAAATATTATTTGTCAAAAGAAAAATATGAGCATTGATTAAATAAGTTAATTGATTAAATATGTATACATGTATAATATATATAATGATATGTGTTATGTTGTTGTGAATTGTTTAAGATAATATGAGTTTACATGTGTGTATAATTTTTTATTAATAAAGATTAACCAAACTTGTTTAGTTAAATAAATTAATTAAAAGTTAATAAATTAAAATACATATGTATAAGATACAAGTTTATTATTATAAAGGTTATAATATATATTCAATATAATATGTTATAATATATATGTTTGGTATGATTTTTTATAATCAGATAATATAATAATTAATTAAAGTGTTAACTAATTAAATTAATTAACAAGATTTAATTAATATAATGTTATACATAAAATATAATATAAGTTAAAAAAAGCATAAAAGTAATAAATAGTAAGACTATTTGTTGAGTAAAATGAGCGATCCTCTCAAGAAGGAGGGCGCTCATATAATCTTATTTCACACATAATGCGGCCAATAAGCCTGATAAGTGGCGAAACCCCCTAGACAAAGAAGAAAACGAAAAGGCCAACCCAAAGAAAAGAAAAAGGAAAAAAAGAAAAAGCAACTATTGGTGAAGAAAACGTGAAGAGTTGAATCCTTGGGCCAACATGAGGTTACCTATCCCATTAGCTTAACAACAACATCCCATGCGTAACAGCTCCATCGGTTAGGCGGTCCAACTGGCTACACTCAAATAAAAACATTGGTCTAGTGTATGTATATACACACATATTGTAACGACCCACCTTTTTGGATAGTTTAAATCGACAATAAACCACACATGTCAACTCAAACCATTCACAAAGGAGGATTTTCAGCGGTGTAAATAAGAAAATAAGAGAAAATGATGGAAAACAAAACACAGAATCTAACAATGGAATGAAAAAATATAATAACCAAATAAAGAGTTCATGAAGCTGTTTTATAATATACATTTGATTACACAATTTTTACAACAATCAGAGTACAAACAATGACATATAAAAAATGATGCAACGGTAAAATTACTTATAATATAATATACCAAACTCCATCTTCGTCTTTCAAATATGAAGTCTTCAACACTGAAATGCTCAGCTTGACCCAAGCGTAATGAAAAGATAGAACACTCGAGTCAGAACTAAAAGATCTTATATAAGTTAAATCAACAATAAGTAAATATGAGTGTAATAGCTTCAAAGATGTTTACGGGATTTTACATCTTTTATCCAGTGTATAACGTGTGTGCAATAACTTAAGAGATGTTTCAGGATTTTCGATCTCCTAAGGTTCCATTAAACTATTTATATGTAGTAACATACGCTACATATATAGTGTCTGTAAGTAAAGTAGATTATTAAAATAGCGTTAAGGCGTTATCCATATACCCCTTAACACATTTTTATAAATGCCATAGTTTATGCAGTACTGTAAACTCTACCAAACCGATGCGCAATTAGGGAGCACTCCATGGATACGACACAAACCAAAATCGTAGTGGACTCGATAAGGCATATGATAAGGTACACGAGGCTATACCCAAGGTATGATTCTACAGGACTGCAGAACCACCTTAACAACTGTGCACGTGGTGGAGATTTCAAAAGGAAGTAGGATGGTTTGGCGAACGCTACTTTATGAGGTAAGAACGTAGTCCTGACTTTCGGGTCAGCTTGATATGACTAAAATAGGAGCTATACTGGGCCAAATGAGGTCGCTCCTCCGATCGAACATGCTTCTTCGATACCATATCTGTTACTTTGTGATTGATTGGTGGCCACCTTTGATTTGATTATAGGAGTGTGTTCCAAGGTGGGCAGTAGTAGCTGCTATGTGTTACCATCAGTCCAGAAGTGCAAAAGGGTAGAATCATACCCTGGGTATTGCCTCGCGTGGCTTGTCATATGCCTTATCTAGCCCACTACGATTTTGGTTTGTGTCATACCTATGGAATGCTCCCTGATAGCCCACCAATTTATGTTGAAGTTTACAGTACCATATAGACTATGATGCCTATAAAATGTGTTAAGGGGATATGAGTAACGCCTTAATGCTTTTTTAGTACTTTACTTTAAAAATATAGAATAAATTCTATAAATGTATTAAAATGTTTTAAAAGATATTTGAGTTATAAAAATGGATTTCTAAATGGTAGAAAAGTTGTTTTGATCAAATAAGCCTTAAAAGCACTATTCGCAACATTACTCACGACATTTTATTAACTTTTGAAATATGGCTTTAAACTTAAGTATTTTTTCCCAAATTTTTTATATTTTTTTCAAATAAATAATTAAGTATTTTAAAGAAAATGTAGAGGTTTTATAATTTATTATAAAGAGTTCAAACAAATCATTTTAAGAAAAGATGTTATAATTAAGTGATTTAATCTTGGTTCTAAAATCCAATTAGTAGACTGGATTTTTCTATTTGTGAGATTCAAATGTGAGGTCCTTAAACTAAGGAGCTATTTAGGAGCAACCAATGCTCTGGCTCACCCGACCTCTTCCCTGGACGAGGGATATATATGATCGAAATGTCGAAAACGAGGATAATATAAAAGATTTAATTTTTTCAAATTTAATAAAAGTTGCATTATATAGAAATAATCTTCTTATACTTGGTATTAAATTCCGAGAAGGGAACCCATTCTATTTATGTGAAATTAAAGGTGATTTCACCATTATTCGATAGGTAAAATAGAAGTTGAGTAGAATTACTATAATTTTTATCGACCCTTTTTAACCCAATAATGTTGTCCAATATGACTTATGAAAATGATTTGATATTTCCAAAGTTAAGGAGAGGCCTGATGGTTCCTTATATACCGGAAAGAAATGTTTTAAAAATATGTATCTCTATGAGATATTTTTTGATAAGGAGAAAGTAATTAATCAAATTATAAGCACCTATTTGCTTAACATCTTTCTATTGATGATTAGTTTGAAGGAACCAAGATCATATTTAGGTGATTCCTATTCGAAAACCACTTAGAACTAATTTACGCGTTCGGATGTGAAATCATGGAATGATATTTAATGGAATGAAGGGCTACTTGTCACCGACCCTCAAGGAAAATTTCCCATATCATTTATATGTGGCAGTAATATCTTTATTTGATCTTCGATATAAGAATCAGTTGCTACTAATCCTATGGGTAATTCTCAACAGGAAGTAGTAGGAGAGTTCCATCAGTTTGTCCTATTTCTGGACAACTTGTATGAGCGAGTGTCTGACATTGCATTTCTAAAATACACGTACATTGATTTTACAAACTTACATCTGTTTGGTGGCGTAGGAAGTAACTCTCTTACACTTAACACCCTTCAGTGAGACGTACGAGCTTAAAGGTTGTACGTTTGTGGAAATCAATAGTGTGTAATTGAATTAGCAATGTGGCATTCAAAGTGGAATGTGCTGTATGAAAGATAACCGTTACCTTGGGCCTCATCACTCGAAAATGGCTTAAACATGGCAAGCCATAAGGCTATATGGTTTGCAACCATTATGGTATGGTCATCACCTTTCTAGATTACCTTCTATATATCGGGTATGTTGTGTATGCTAAGAGAGCTCTCGGATAGGTCGAAAACAACTAAGGCGGTGCTATATTCAGTTCTATCTACTACTTGATAGGTCTGCGGGTAAGTCGATCTTGCCAAGTGCAAAGGTTTCAAAGTGTTGATCCTCGGTACATCCCTCTAAAAATGTACTGTATGGAAGGTAGTTCCTTACCTGCCATTGTATAGAAATCTATTCTCCAATAAGTGGCTTTGGACATGAATGTAGAACATATTATGCTGGAATTTAATCAATGCAACAATTTCAGTTAAGATTATATAAGTTTACTTGAAAAATGTTTTCAAAAGAATGTCATTAAAAATGAAAAATTTAGATTTTGCATAGCAAATGTTTTGGTTGTCATAAAGTAAAAACTTGTTACGTGTTTATGTGCGACGTGGCCTTATGAAATACCCTTTGTTTTCAAATATCTGTATTTTGAGTTTCTCACACTAGTTCCATGACTGACCCAGAGTTTTTTTTTCCTTTTTCCCTTAAACTCTAGCCGCTCTATTTTTCAGATAGCCAAGCGGTCTGGTTTAACTTAGAGCATTTTAATGGAGCTTGAAGTTTGGCGCTGAAGATGTTCCTGCAGATAGTTCTCCATTTTCATTCAGGCTGCATTAGTTTACTGATTGTATTCAGCATTTATAAGGATTGAGATTTATAACCGTCTTGGCTGATTTATAAGATGGACTCTAATAAAGTATTAAATTTTTTCGCTTTAAACATATATATATTTATTGAAATAGTATATGTTATTCCATTCTTGTAAGTTTATGTTCTATCTTTATTTCCTTTTACTCCACGATAATCTGCATCTTCGGCACTTAGATTTGCAGCACATGAATACTGAGGATGTTTTCATTTCAATTTCCGAGGGTCGAGGAGGTGGATCGTCACATTTGGTATTAGAGCGAAAAATAAACGTATGATGCTTTGGTACATTTTACTTATGCTACCGTCTCCCTGTTTTGTATCTGTGTTGATATTGAATTTGTCCATGTGATATAAGAAATATTACAAGTTATTGATTTATCGAACACATTTAGCGATGACTACTTCCCTTCATCGGCTGAATACCACTGCAGTTCACTATTGGATATATTGGTATTTCAGTACCAAAGGAGAAGGGAGGTTCTCACAAGATTAGTTTTCATGTCCTTAGATTTTGGGGTATATTACTGGTAACCAGTGTACCTCTCTGAAAGCATGCACAACACTATGTCCTCTTTCTCCTCATCCACTTCATATTCATACCAGCAAATCATCAAACACACATAGGTATTGTGTAACCGAATAACTTTTCATTAATCCTAATGGGAAAAAGTTCTTGGAAATATCTTTAAGTTAGTTGATTAGAGTACATAATGCTCTCTAAATGTTGAGCAGTGTACTGCTCACGGCTGCTGGGGACACCAAATGGTTATGTACTGATAGCTATTAGATAACTATGGAATGACTCACTCGATAGTTTTCTATTAATATAACTAAGGTCAAAAAATATATCAATATGACAGATTTACATAGTTTTCTTGGTTTGAGAATACTATTAATCTTCAATATGAGAGCTCCACTTTGATTATAGTCAAATCATGGCACAACGTCCATCGAATGACTATAGTTGGGTCGAGTGGAAGTATTGGAAGTGAAGCCTATTCTAGAGAGGATTCGTCTCCTTAGTTATATAAGATTAGTATCACGGTCAATTCAAGTCAACTAAAAGTCAAAGTCTCTGGCCAGAGCATTTTGGTTAATAATAATTGTTATTACTAAACCAATGACTTTGTGTTAGGATTATAGAGTTGAATATGAACGATATTAGAATTTAGACTATTACCAAATTCCGTAAGTTCAAAATTATATAGTTTTGACAAAGAGAATTGGGTGTAAATAAAAGTTGCAACTCGGGAATGCTTAATAGATTAAATTTGGATTTTGCCTAAACCAAGTAGGCAATGAATTTGACCAAAATAGCACAAAAGCTACTAAGTGACATGTGAATGTTAGTATTCAAATAGTTCGATATTAATTGCTGACCAAATTTACACTTAATGAGTCACACGACCAAAACGGTGAATTCTCCTTTGACCAAACGATTAAATTAATTTGTAATTACTATAAATTAATTATATTAATTATATTTATGAAATATTATTTATTAAATTAATTTTGATTTGATAAACATATATTAAATTTATTTAATAATGCTATAAATATATTAATCGATATACAATATCGATAAGCGTTTTAAATTGGATTTAAAATGCAAAATATCTATTTGAACCATAGATGGGATCATGGCCCATTAGAGAGGCTAGTATATGCAACTATAATAGGGGGTACAGACGGCTCTAATATGGAGAGAGATGACTTAGCATTGGATGGCACAAATTAAAGGAGATTAAGTAAAATATGAGATCCCAAATTCTCTCCTTCCCTTCCTATACTCAAGCATCTCTTCCTCCATTTGAGATGTACTTTTGAAGCCTCCAACTAAATCAATTGTTGGATGATTTTCCTCTACCACCTCCCTAATTTCTGAAGTGCAAATCAAATCAAGTTGATTGCTATTCGATAGTAGATGGTCAACTATTTAAGGATAAGCACTCTTTTGGATTGAAAATTGTTTCAATGGGCATATATCATCATTTCAAGGCGTACTTCGAGGCATTGGAAGGGAGGTATATTTCTTATCAAAATATCATCATTAATGCTCAGATATAATGTTTTTTTAAAATAACTTGTTGAAGTTCCAAAAAGAAACTGACAAGCTACCATCCGCCCATTTACCTATGACGCTTTTAATCCGTCAGGCTTAACATATTTATTTGTGGCAACCTAAATAGTGGAGGTGATGGGGTTCGAACTTGGGATATTGCATTGAAACCCTGTGTGTGGATGTTGCTCTACAGGTGTTGCTCCCAACGTACAAAGCTACTAGGCAGGGTTAATATAATACTTTATTATATAGATATATATTTTTACTTTTAGTTAGGTGACAATTCTGATATGCAAATGATATTGTCACCAAATGATTTTGGTTGTATGCATGTATTTTTTTTAAAACATTTGCGCTAATACCTTTAATGTTATGGCTCAGAAAAAATTGTTTATTTAATATATATTATAAATACATGCATATATATAGTTAATAATATAATTACTTCATCATATTTTATACGAACATGTTATATTAATTATATACATATTGTACAATGCATATATTATATTCGAAAATAATAAAAATAATTTTTTTATATTTATTATTATTATTATTATTATTATTATTATTTTAGCAAAGCTAGCCGGCTTTATAGTGGGTCGTACCACTATATATAAAAATGGGAGAACAGGTGCTCTGCACATGCACAGAGCAACTAAGATGGAGAAAAGTTTAAAGAACAGGAGTTAGACAAGAAAGCCTAAGCTACTAATACAGAAGAAACTAATCTTCCTCAGAAGAGGAAGAACAATGCCGTCCATCATCCGCACTAGGTCCAAAAATAATATATTTATTATTATTTAAACCATTTAATTACATAAGTCATATATATTAATGTGTGTGTGTATATTAAATAAAAATTATATTTACATTTTAAAAAATTATATTAACACAAAATAAATGCTCGGGAAAAAATATTTTTTATTATTTAAAAATGTTTTAAATATAGGCCGAATGTCAATAATTCTTAATAAAATTATTTTAAGATCATAAACTTACAAAATAAATTTTATAAGTTTAAAATATCATTCCAAAATTTGCTAAAAAATTAAATTTCAAAAGTTTGTACTAAAATTATTTTATAATATTATCTTAAATTAAAAAAGTGTAAAACTAGTTAAATATTATCAAAATTTAAAAAATTCTTAGTCGTGTGCAAGACGAGGTATATGTATTATATTAAAAAATATTTTTATGTATTTACAAGTATTAATTTATATTTTTAATATACCATTGTATATTTATAAATTAGTAATTAATTTAAGATATACATAAATATATAAATTTATTTTATTATATATATATTATTCTATGAAAAATTATTCTTTATTTTATTAAATATATAATCGATCCTAATATTTTCACATAATTAAATACACACATACAACGCTAATATTTCATGATTATATTTATAAATATTTATATTTATATTTTTATCTACATTTATATATTAAAAAATTTAATTAAAGTTTATATATACATATCTAAAATATTTTATTTATGTAAATAAAAGTGTGTGTGTGTGTATATGCACACATTTGACAATATGTTTGTATATTTGATAAGCCAATGTGTATGTCACTATGTAAATCCCAATATCTATACATAAGTATATTATACCTTTCACGGATTGATATACTACACATACACAGACGTGTGTGTGTGTGTGTGTCTATGATACACATGTAGATACACACATACTCCCTATATATACCATAACATAAATTTAAATAATACTATATCATATTATAAATTTAACTTGAATAAAAGATCTATTTAATTAAAAATTAGAAATGTTCTAAATTAGCTAGACTTCATAGGCCCTATAAAGATTTAATAGAGTAATTTTTTTTTTGAAATTCACCCTTAACTTTCGCTGTGAGCTGGCTTAGTTCCAACAAAGATATCGGAGCCCGATAGCCTATGCGGTCTAAATTAGCCATGTTAAGGTTAACTGTTAAGCTCATGGTCCAAAGTTTGTCCGTTATATAAAATGTTCAAATTTGAATTGGGCTTTGGTTAATTTTCAAAATTGATTGAAAATTAAAATATAATATTATAAATTTAAAAATCAATTTTAAAATAAGATATACATATATTATAAAATTTATAATATAATAAAAAATTCAAATGTTTCAAAATTTATACAAATTAATTTTTGAAATATTTAATTTATTAATATGATTAGTAAAATAAGTAAATTATTAAATTTGTTAATTAATAAAACATATATACATGTATTTTATGTTTTTTATTTTAGTTACGATATTTTGAAATGTTTAAGATATCATAAGTATGTATGTTTGTATATAATACGATTCTTCAAAACTGGCATAATTTAATTAAAAATGTTTTATCAAATAAATTAATTAAAGGTAATTAATAAATAAATAAAAGGTTAACTAATTAAATGAATTAATTAAAAGGTTAATTAACTAAATAATAAACACATATTTATGACATATGTGTTATACAATAAAGGTAATAGTGTATAATAAACATTTAATATAAATGTTATATTCAGATAATATAAAATTATTAGAATATTAATTAATTAAAATTAATTAAATAATATTTAATTAATATAATATTACACATAAGACTATTATATAAGTAATATGAAATATAAAAGTTATATAATAATAAAACTTATATATTGTGAATGTATAAACTAATAGCGGAACATCAAAAAAAACTAAAACAGACTTAAGGAATAAATGCATATGTTATGCATGTACCATGATTTTTGATGTGTTCAACACTTGAATCATGATGGTATTTCCATAAGAAATACATTATTCCATAAGTCAATAACACTCAATATAATATATTAAAGATTATGAATCTTCACTATAATTTTGTCCTCTGCCATATACGTATTAATAAATTACTTGCATACTCCTTAGTTGCCGAGCAAACTCCAACTATGGATGTTATGTGTAGTATTATTACTATATTGAATAGGAGAGGTAAGATAACATGTGTTTGTTGAGCAAACTCAAGGTATATATACTATGCTTAGGCCATCGCGATAAGGCAGGTATAAGTGAATAATTTCATTTTGATTTGTTGAGAAAACTCCAGGTCGAAGTGAAATTAGGACAAGGTACCAAGTTTACGGGTTGTATATGATACAAGTGATAAGGAATTATCCATCATTGTGCAACTATGGCTTGTTGAGCAAAGTCAAGATCAAAATCCCAAGATAGACTAGCCCTAACACCCGCCAGTGAAGTCGAAAGACTTCTATGATTCGTTTTGGGCTTTGGAGAAAAATAAATGATTAGTGGGAGCCTTATTAGAAAAATTAAATGATAACATTTAACCATTCTAATATTGTAAGAACATATGTTATATAATGTTACAATAATCCACATTGATAAATTTACACTTTTAATATGATTGATAAAATGCTTATCAAATAAGATATACAAATGAACCGAATTGAAGATTGATAAGTAGAAATATGACATATACTTACTAGCAAATGCGTCTTGCATGTTAATGTTTCAATACCCACGCAAGCGCTTGATTTTTCAACTACTAAATACATTCGTGATTTGATTGCTTACGCGTTTATTTGGTCAAGACTATGTATTACATTCTAAGAGTTTCGAACTTTGAAAGAAAAACAAGACTATGAGTATTTGATCCATATACTATCGCATATAAATGTTATATGGGGAACAGTCACAGTTTGTAATGTACGATAATTCGATGAAATTAGTTCGTTCGAAATAAGCCAATAAACCATACTATAAGATTGAGTATCCAATTTAGTGGATTGCAGTAGAAATCGTATTATGTTAAATGCAACACTAGACTAAAACTACAAGACAAATCTAAAAAATCGATCATTGAAATGCCAGTTTGATCATTTTACGCAAAGTGCAACATATTTTATGTCCTTAAATGTTAAGGATGATCGAGTGCGCATTTGTAACAAGTTCGTTATGATGTTGTAGTAAGGGTGTTCTTTTGAATGGTTCGACCATTAGGAGGGAAAACGAGTACACAGGAGTAGAAGTGATTTAAGGTACATTGGGATGAAGAAAGTGAACAACCACTTCTATTTTATAAAGAAACATCAAAAATTAGAATTGTAATGATAATAATTGATACTTAACATTGGAATAAGAAATACGATTTATATTCTGAAATGTATTTTCATATAGAAAATTGTTTTCTATAAGGTTTATTTCTTTGAGTTCAAGATATTTGATCAAAGAACTCTCCACTGTAAGCTAGTTGCAGTATATGAAATAAAATATCTATATTAAGTAAATGATGGACCTTCGAATTTGGCACACTGTTATAGTAACAACAGAAATAGTAGGAGTATGCCATATATCACTTATTGATTGCATCAAATTATGAAAATTGTTTTCGTAATGCACATCGAACATTATTTATGAAATAATGACTATTCTTTTGTGCCGACTAAAAAATAGACATAGTTATATTTCAATGTGAATATTATGAATAGTCGTTATGAAGTAAAACTATAATGTGATATTTGTTTTTATGACAAAAGTGATGCATTTGAAATACTGAAGTATCTAAAATTATTACAATTTTTTTAGATTTAAGAAATAATTTTTATTATATTATTGTGAATCATTTAATACTAGCTAATTATATATCAAATAACTATCGGCAATGTAACAACCCTAGATTGTGACTATATATTTAAATTTGACTTTATTTCATTTTGAAATTATTTTACATTTGTTTTATTTGTCTGATATCATTTCTAAACATTTTTAAAATGATAATATAATATTTCAAAATTTACTGTATTTATTTCCTATTTTTAAAGGTTGTTTTCTAATTTTCTGCCATTTTCTTCATTTTAAATTTCTTTATTTTATTTTAAATTTGTTTTATTTGTGAAAATTCATCTCTAAATATTTTTAAAATAATAATAGAATTTTTCCAAAAATTACTGTGTTGATTTCCTATTTTTAAGGGTTGTTTTCCCATTTTCTGCTATTTTCTACATTAAAATTTTATATTTAAATTAAATTTTAAATATTTATTTTGTGAATATATTTTTATTTTATGTTATTATTTATGTTTAAAAATAATTTACAAGCTTATATGCATTTTCTAAAAATTATTTCATTTAACTTCAAATTTTGCTAGTCTAGTTCACTGTTTTAACTATTTTCCTTAATTTACTTTACATAATTGATAAATATTATATATATTTGTATATTTGCTAAAAATTTTGCAATATTATCTGATATTATTATTATTTTAGCTACATAAATTTATATAAATAATAAAACGTAAATTGAAAGGGTTTGTGACCTTTTGTTTCCTATGGCTTTTGATTTTCTCACCTTTTCACATTTTAACTTACTTTTGCCATCAATTAGCCATAACTACTCACATAATTCAGTTGCCTACCCCCATTCTTCATTCACGCACATCTTTTTCCTCCTTCCTGAAAAATTTTTTTGGCCTCCTCTTGAGAAGTTTGGTAAAATTCTATTTCCTTTTATCTTCTTTTGTTCACTTATGTTGATTTTTCTAGTTTGATTTTGCACTTACTTCACCTCGTGTAGGTTCAACCATGCCACCTTGCTGCCTAGCCGCCTCCACCACCTGATGACACATCACAAGCACCTCCTCCTCACCATCCACCCAGGCCATGAACCCCATTGGTGATGCATATCCGCAAAAGTTTCAAAACACCGTTCATATTGACCTAGCCGAGCACTAGCTTCCACATCCACCACTTCCACCAACCATGGCCGCCCCTACTCCACCACCACCACCTCCAGCACCTCCAGCACCCACGGCCACATCACCATAGTGGACCCCACTCCTCTGGCCGTGACACCTAGGGCCTTGGCCGAGCCCAATTCATGGCCCAAAACCCATGTGTATGCATAATTTTGTGTTCTTGCCTTCACCCACCTTTACACCATCACTCAAACTCATGTTAGGCCGACCTTAGCAACCCAGACCTGACCCTAAATCATTGTCTTAGACTTGTACTCTACCTCTAGCCAAGCCAATGAGATGTCGGAAGCAAGTGCAAAGCATTTCAGCTTTGTTTTATGAAGTTATTTCTAGCATCGTTTATCGTATTTTGGTCTGAAACCTTATAATTGTTATATTGTTTATTTGATTTGTATTCAAGGGAATTAATCCTTGGCTCCTCCATTTCGTATCTGTATCGTGCGTTTGTGCTTGTTTAGATCCCGTTGTGCAATTCTTCGTTGTGTCATCAGCTCAAAACAGTGAGTAAATCTCACCAGACTAATATGTACTTATGTAGTGATAAACTGACATCACCTGAATCTGTAAATGCATATCATCCTGTTATAACTGCTATATCATATTCATATGATGTTCACACCTATATTTACACCTGTTATATCATATGTTATTGTTATTTCATGCTATTCTGTTACTTTCATTAGTTTATCACACTGCAAGTTCCCTGTAGACTAGAATCACTGTGGGTTGAAATGATACATACCCGAACGGACTTTAGAATAGGAGAAAATCGTTATGGGCTGAAATGATAGGCCTGAATGATTTTCAATTATTTTCTTTTACTTGGGATTGCGGGTTTGAAATGATCAAACCCGGGTTTTCTTTGTAAATTACGGGTTGAAATGATATATTACCCGTATCACTTTACCTAGGCTAGAAAATGAAATACAAACCCGTTGTTAAAATATGTTTTTCTAAAAAAATTTAAAATATTTTAGAAATGTAAATATTATAATATTTTGATTTGATTTGATTAAAAATGATTTTTGTAAAGCATTATTGATTTTCTGAAAATTTATAAGTGAAATAAATAAAGGGTAAAGTTAGAAATCTGAAATGTAAGTTATTTTGGAAATTATAATTTGGTGATAAATGGAATTTAAATTAAATATGAAAATATGATAAATTTATGATATTTTGAATCAAATACATTTAAAATGATTTTGTAATACATTAATGATTTTTGAATAAAGTTAAATGTGAAATGAATGAATATTTATGTTGAAATTTTGAAATATAACCAAAATTGAAAATTTGTGAATTTGGCATAAAAGTGAATTTTAAGTTAAGTAAATAAAAATGAAATTAAGTTATATTTGAAAATTTTAAAATTAAGTGTTAAGTTAAATTTAATTTAATGAATTTGAAATTTTATGTTGGAATTTTGATAGGTGAATTATTATTAACTTTTGATTTTTGAATGGAGATTTAAGTTTATAAAATCATGAATATAAGGGTATTTGAATGATGGTTTTAAAAGTGAAATTATATGATTTTATAAGTTAAAATGATTTAAATAAAAATATAATTATTTGTGAAATTATACTGAATATTTGAAGTTAATTAACCGCATTTCAGAAATGCTATTAATTCTAATGTAAATGATAACACAGCATTTGTAAATGTTGTAGTTGATAATAATGAACCAAATGGCTAAGTTTAATTAAAGGCTATCATAGCATTTTTGTAAATGTTATAGTTGTTGAATTTAACTAAGTTTTATTTGAAACTAATGTAACCCTATCACAGCATTTTCTTATGCTATCTTTTGTTAAATCGAACTGTTTTGAATGTAACTTTCTGTAGCAATTTCTAAATGCTGCGAAAGTTGAATTTTCATCTGTTTTAATAAATTAAGTGGATAAATGAATTTTGAAAGACTAAAATTTTGTAAATTTAATAATTTAATTATTAAATATAATAACTTCATTTTATGATTTAAAATGAAGTAATTTGTTTTGAAATATAAACTATTTTGAAATGTGTATTGTAATGGTATTTAAATTAAATAAAAATGAATGTGGTTTGGAAGATATTATATTTTTGATATTTTGAAATGGATTTTGAATGATATTGAATTTTGAAATGATATTTGATTTTGAAGTATAAAATACCATTTTGAAATTTTAACCACATGATGTATTTAATTTATAGTTTAACTGATTCTTAAAGGATGGACGATCCCAAGCATCCTTTAAGTTATTGTGTACTTCTACTACAGTTCACTTGAGTTGGTTTACATTATATAAGTATATATTGTCCTGACTCGAGTGTTTTGTGTTTTACTTTACGCTCGGGTCAACCTGAGTATTCACACCTTTGGATTCTCTTTCTGGAGCTGGTCTTTGCTGGAGTTTCTGCTTATCTACATTTATATCTACTCTCTGTTTCAGCTGTTCTAGTTTATCTCATGTATTAGTAAACTTCTATGTATTTGAGATTTCTATTATGTTGTTTTCAGACTGTATTATGTATTTGGTTTGAGACTCTGCCGTAGTAGCTTCATGAACTACTATGTATTTTATTTCCGCTGCGAGTTATTCTGATATTTCTGTGTCTGTGATTCTGTGATTGTATTTCATTTGCTCCAAATTTATTTACAACGCGGTATTTTGAGCAATTCAAGTCCGACATGTGCGGATGCGAATGGCTGAAAATATCCGGTTGTTACAGTTGGTATCAGAGCTTTGGTTTTAGGCAAACCTTAGCCTGCGGAGCAAAAACTCATTAGAGATAGGGTTGAAATACCCTAGAATGAGCGAAATCAATCTCAGAATCCTTTCTTTGTGAGAGAACGTATTTTCGAAGTATAAAATGATTTCCAAATGATTTTTAAAGGATTTTCAAAGATTATTTTGGTATAAAAATGTTCTTATTTTGAAATCAAGATTTTCTAAACTTTATCTCTTTGGTATCCACCTTGTTAGAAATCTCTTGGTTAAGATTCTTATCTAGGATTCCTTGAACTTTGGAACACTCACACTTGTTCTGGAATCCAGTCTTGTTTTCCCCATTTTTCCATTTAATTTTGGAGCATTTCGTAACTCTACTTTGGAATGACCTCTCTAAAGAGCGGTGATTCCGTAAATCTTTGAATGGTTTGTAAAGGGGTGAAACTCCTTTACAATTGGCATTGATTCACTGAAGATTTTTGTATCCTTGGATGTCGATGCTATCTATCTCCTGCTCTACCCGGATTCTATCTCTGGCGATCGAAGGTCGATTAGCCTTAGATTTCCGTATTGATTATATTCCTAAAGTCTCGGTTGACCGGTTAAGTTCGCCCGCGATTTATATAGGCTTATCTATCCTCTATTTGGTAATTAAATTATCTCATCTTCGTTTGAGTTTATCTTCGAACTAGAATTCTATTTGATTAGAGTTCCTCTAATTTTGAATCTTTGTTTGTTTGAAATCCTTCCTTGAATCATCCTTTGGAAATTTGTGTTTGGTTGTATTTTGATATTGTGCATACATCGAAATTATTAAGGATGGCCATATTTTTATATATATAAGTGAAATGTTTTCGATAAGGATTATATACCTTTCAAAAATGAAAATTTGAAATTTTGAAAGAATTTGAAATTTTGAAAATTTTATAAGAACTTGATTTATACAAAAATGATTTATAACCGAAGGGTTTTGAATTTGAATTTCGAGGAATCGAATTCCGGTGTTTTGAAATCGGTTTTAAGATTTTGGAAAATATATAATAATATTATGATTTGGAGATATTTTTTGAATAAGAAATGTTTCGAATGAATTCCGAAGATTTCGAAGAGACTTCAAAGAAGTTTTCAAGAAAATAAAAGTCCAGAACACACTTATGTCGTTGGGAAATAATTTCGGTGATGAATGCATGCATCATCGACATTGATTTTCGAGTTTCTGAGTGGGGAGAGGCCACTCTAGTAGCTTTGCTATGCGAGTGATTTTGTAAAACCAATTTTGATTTCAGATTATGAAATATGGTTTGATATTCGAAAGATATATGTATGTGTATATATTTGAAATGATTTAAAGTAAGTCGGTGTTCAGTCCTCGAGATTCAGATTTGTTTTGTTATAACCTTATCGATTGGAATTGATTTACTGATTTGTTAGTGATTTCCCACTCTTGGATTTGAAAATATGATTTCTTCGACTATTTTGAAGGTTCGAGCACTTCCAAATCAACTTTAACTTTTCAAAGCTAAGAAATTTTGAAAGGTATAAGGTATTTGATTAAGAATATAAGTTTAGTTTGTATGTTTCAAGGATGAAATAATATGATTTGTATAAGTTGAAACTGTTTTGTTAAGTAAATAAAAAAGACTATTTTGAATTATACTAATACGAAATTTAGTTTTGAAATGTTTTGTATGTATGTTGTTTTATTCGCATAATTAATTTGATCCAAGTTTGAGTACACAAGTTCGAGGTGAATTACACCATTTCGTGTTAGGATTTTTCATTTGATTCTTGATGGTGAATATTTGGTATGGAATTTGGGCTTGATTCTATAATTCTCTATCATAGTATATAGCTATGCAAGGAGACTGATGGCTTCTAGTCAAGAAACCATATCGAAGTCCGCATTAGGGAAGTCGAATGGATAATACTAGTTCGAAAGCGAACTTGTGTGATCGAGCGAGCGATCGAATGTAATGTTGTGAAATGATGACATATATACATCTTATATCCTAATATCATTGGTATACTTGACGCTGAAATTGAAAGTTGTTGGGTTGGATATCTTTGTAATTTAATTGGAATTTTTCTTTTATGAAAAACCACTATCAAATTTAAAACCATTTTTCAAAACTATTCTTCTTTTTCTTAAACTAACCGTTTTATTCTATTTTTCATAAAAACTATTTTATATACAAAATTATTCTTAATTAAAAATCTTTTAGTAAGCAAAGATGTTCAATCCCATATGGCTTTTCATGCAGCGAAATTTATTTTTTTGAAAATTTTGATCTTATATAAGATAAACTTTACGTAAGTATAAAATGATTTTGAAAACCATTAATTTTGATAAATCAATAATTGAAGCTTGTATTAGTACGAAAGGATATTTGGTTTACCTGTAATTTGAGTTTATTTAAAAATAATGGATTTATGAAATAAATATTTCAACACTAAGTAATAATGAAGTAAAATTTGAGATATATGAAATTATGAAAAGTTTTGAAATATGGTATATTTAAGCCTTGAAACATATTTAAGATTTAATAGTTTATTTTGTAAATCAAATATGTATTTGAAATTGATAATATTTGAAATGGTTTTGTTGGAAAACTAAATTGAAACTGATGGTTTGAATTGAATTAAAATTGGAAATTTTAGATTTTGGTTTAATTGAAAAAATTTGAAATGTAAAGAATTAAGGGCATGTTTTATGATTTCAAATGTATGATTTCAAAATGTTATGATTTTCAAAGTGAAATGATTCCAAGTATTTGGTTTCGAAAGATTTATAACTATGAAAGTATTATGATTTTTGAAGTGAATACATGTTTGAAGTGGAAATGAATTTATTTGACCTAAATTTTGTTGATTTGGAGATTTGGATTATTTTCTAAATCTATTGTTTAAGAAACTTTGAAACTAAATTTATGTAATTTGGAAGAAATGATTTGGTGAAATCATATATGATTTTGAAGCTGAATTGATATTGAAATGGTTTGAAATTGAGAACCTTGTTTATTTAAATACTTTGATTTGGGAGTTATCGAACTTATATAAAAATTGATTTGTGTAAGTATGCGGTTGATTTGAAAACTATTGATTTGAGAACTGTTGATTTGAAAAGGTACTAAATTTTGAAAAATGAAATCTTATATAATCGAAATTTATATAAGTGTGATTTGATATACTATTATTTTGGAAAGTATTTGATTTGAAATGAAATCTTATATATAATGGACTTTATATAAGTATGATATTTGAAAGTGATTTTGAAAGGTACTATATGATACATATTTTCAAAGTAAAGATATGGAAAGTGCCTTCTGCTTGATATCCGCTTTGTGGCCACACTGTGGATTCATTCTATCGATATTATTCTCTCTCTTTGATTCGGGTTTTCCGGATATGATACTCGAGTGTCCATCGAATTCCACGGCGATCCCCGTGGTCTTATGATCGTGACTACATAGCACAACTGCCTGGCTGAGCTGGCCTGGGGGTACGGGTTGTTTCCTGGGGGATCCTAGCGTAACCGTTGTGTATCCTGCACTCTATGTAGGTCGCATTAGTAGCACAAATGCCTGGCTGAGCTGGCCTGGGGGTACGGATTGTTTCCTGGGGGATCCAGGCGTAACCATTTTGTATCCTGCATTCTACTCATCATCATGGCGTAACTCGCAGGGCTGAGAAAGCTTACGGATACGGATTGTTTCCTGTGGGATCCAGGCGTAACCATTGTGTATCTGCGATCCATGGTTAGACAACTGTTTTGGTTTGGTTGATTTGTTTGGATTGTACTTTCCATATCTTTTTTTTAAAAGAGTTTTCTAGTATTTTCACTGGGTGTTGAAACAAGTCTACTAAGTACCTGGAGAAGTCTAGCTTTGCGCCTGATCAACGCACTGCCAGAATCTATAGGAACGAGGATAAACTTGTTAAGACATCATGTTATAAAAGTATTTTGATAAAGTATTATATAAAGAATATTTTGATCAGTTATTTTCCCTTCTAAAAAATTAAAATGTTTTAAATATTGTTTACTTTGAACCATCAGATTTAAATCAAATGACTATTCATCATACCAATTTTTTTTTATTAAATTGAAATGTATAATGGTTCAAATAATGGTTCATCCTTGTCTTTCAACCTGCTTTACCTCCTAGCTATCTTTTTTTCCCTATCTTCTTTCGGGGATGTATTCCAACCTATTGCTCTTTCTTGTTGTTTCTCCGCTTCCTTCCTTTTCGAGGACGAAAAGATTTGAGTGGGGGAGAGTGTAACAACCCTAGATTGTGACTATATGTTTAAATTTGACTTTATTTCATTTGAAATTATTTTAAATTTGTTTTATTTGTCTGATATCATTTCTAAACATTTTTAAAATGATAATATAATATTTTCAAAATTTACTGTATTTATTTCCTATTTTTAAAGACTGTTTTCTAATTTTCTGCCATTTTCTTCATTTTAAATTTCTTTATTTTATTTTAAATTTGTTTTATTTGTGAAAATTCATATCTAAATATTTTTAAAATAATAATAGAATTTTTTCAAAAATTACTGTGTTGATTTCCTATTTTTAAGGGTTGTTTTCCCATTTTTTGCTATTTTCTGCATTAAAATTTTATATTTAAATTAAATTTTAAATATTTATTTTGTGAATATATTTGTATTATATTTTATTATTTATGTTTAAAAATACTTTACAAGCTTATATGAATTTTCTAAAAATTATTTCATTTAACTTCAAATTTTGCTAGTCTAGTTCACTGTTTTAACTATTTTCCTTAATTTTACTTTACATAATTGATAAATATTATATATATTTGTTAAAAATTTCGAAATCTTATCTGATATTATTATTATTTCAGCTACATAAATTTATATAAATAATAAAAGGTAAATTGAAAGGGTTTGTGACCTTTTGTTTCCTATGGCTTTTGATTTTCCCATCTTTTCACATTTTAACTTACTTTTGCCATCAATTAGCCATAACTACTCACATAATTCAGTTGCCTACCTCCATTCTTCATTCACGTACATTTTTTTCCTCCTTCCTGAAAAAATTTTTGGCCTCCTATTGATTGAGAAGTTTGGTAAAATTCTATTTCCTTTTATCTTCTTTTGTTCACTTATGTTGATTTTTCTAGTTTGATTTTGCACTTACTTCACCTCATGTAGGTTCAACCATTCCACCTTGCTGCCTAGCCGCCTCCACCACCTGATGACACACCACAAGCACCTCCTCCTCACCATCCACCCCAGCCATGAACCCCCTTGGTGATGCATATCCGCAAAAGTTTCAAAACACCGTTCATATTGACCTAGCCGAGCACTAGCTTCCAAATCCACCACTTCCACCAACCATGGCCGCCCCTACTCCACCACCACCACCTCCAGCACCCACGGCCACACCACCACAGTGGACCTCACTCCTCTGGCCGTGACACCTAGGGCCTTGGCCGTGCCCAATTCATGGCCCAAAACCCATGTGTATGCATGATTTTGTGTTCTTGCCTTCACCCACCTTTACACCATCACTCAAACTCATGTTAGGCCGACCTTAGCAACCCAGAACTGACCCTAAATCATTGTCTTAGACTTGTACTCTACCTCTAGCCAAGCCAATGAGATGTCGAAAGCAAGTGCAAAGCATTTCAGCTTTGTTTTATGAAGTTATTTCTGGCATCGTTTATCGTATTTTGGTCTGAAAACTTATAATTGTTATATTGTTTGTTTGATTTGTGTTCAAAGGAATTAATCCTTGGCTCCTCCATTTCGTATCTGTATCGTGCTTTTGTGCTTGTGTAGATCCCGTTGTGCAATTCGTCGTTGTGTCATCAGCTCAAAACAGTGAGTAAATCTCACCAGACTAATATGTACTTATGTAGTGATAAACTGACATCACCTGAATCTGTAAATGCATATCATCCTGTTATAATTGCTATATCATATTCATATGATGTTCACACGTATATTTACACCTGTTATATCATATGTTACTGTTATTTCATGTTATTCTGTTACTTTCATTAGTTTATCACACTGCAAGTTCCCTGTAGACTAGAATCACTGTGGGTTGAAATGATACATACCCGAACGGACTTTAGAATAGGAGAAAATCGTTATGGGCTGAAATGATAGGCCTGAATGATTTTCAATTATTTTCTTTTACTTGGGATTGCGGGTTTGAAATGATCAAACCCGGGTTTTCTTTGTAAATTACGGGTTGAAATGATATATTACCCGTATCACTTTACCTAGGCTAGAAAATGAAATACAGACCCGTTGTTAAAATATGCTTTTCTAAAAAATTTTAAAATATTTTAGAAATGTAAATATTATAATATTTTGATTTGATTTGATTAAAAATGATTTTTGTAAAGCATTATTGATTTTCTGAAAATTTATAAGTGAAATAAATAAAGGGTAAAGTTAGAAATCTGAAATATAAGTTATTTTGAAAATTATAATTTGGTGATAAATGGAATTTAAATTAAATATGAAAATATGATAAATTTATGATATTTTGAATCAAATGAATTTAAAATGATTTTGTAATACATTAATGATTTTTGAATAAAGTTAAATGTGAAATGAATGAATATTTATGTTGAAATTTTGAAATATAACTAAAATTGGAAATTTGTGAATTTGGCATAAAAGAGAATTTTAAGTTAAGTAAATAAAAATGAAATTAAGTTATATTTGAAAATTTTAAAATTAAGTGTTAAGTTAAATTTAATTTAATGAATTTGAAATTTTATGTTGGAATTTAACAGGTGAATTATTATTAAATTTTGATTTTTGAATGGAGATTTAAGTTTATAAAATCATGAATATAAGGGTATTTGAATGATGGTTTTAGAAGTGAAATTATATGATTTTATAAGTTAAAATGATTTAAATAAAAATATAATTATTTGTGAAATTATACTGAATATTTGAAGTTAATTAACCGCATTTCAGAAATGCTATTAATTCTAATGTAAATGATAACACAGCATTTGTAAATGCTGTAGTTGATAATAATGAACCAAATGGCTAAGTTTAGTTAAAGGCTATCATAGCATTTATGTAAATGTTATAATTGTTGAATTTAACTAAGTTTTATTTGAAACTAATGTATCCCTATCACAACATTTTTTTATGCTATCTTTTGTTAAATCGAACTATTTTGAATGTAACTTTCTGTAGCAATTTCTAAATGCTGCGAAAGTTGAATTTTCATCTATTTTAATAAATTAAGTGGATAAATGAATTTTGAAAGACTAAAATTTTGTAAATTTAATAATTTAATTATTAAATATAATAACTTCATTTTGTGATTTAAAATGAAGTAATTTGTTTTGAAATATAAACTATTTTGAAATGTGTATTGTAATGGTATTTAAATTAAATAAAAATGAATGTGGTTTGGAAGATATTATATTTTTGATATTTTGAAATGGATTTTGAATGATATTGAATTTTGAAATGATATTTGATTTTGAAGTACAAAATACCATTTTGAAATTTTAACTACAGGATGTATTTAATTTATAGTTTAACTGATTCTTAAAGGATGGGCGATCCCAAGCATCCTTTAAGTTATTGTGTACTTCTACTACAGTTCACTTGAGTTGGTTTACATTATATAAGTATATATTGTCCTGACTCGAGTGTTTTGTGTTTTACTTTACGCTCGGGCCAGCCTGAGTATTCACAGCTTTGGATTATCTTTCTGGAGCTGGTCTTTGCTGGAGTTTCTGCTTATCTACATTTATATCTACTCTCTGTTTCAACTGTTCTAGTTTATCTCATGTATTAGTAAACTTCTATGTATTTGAGATTTCTATTATGTTGTTTTCAGACTGTATTATGTATTTGGTTTGAGACTCTGCCGTAGTAGCTTCATGAACTACTATGTATTTTATTTCCGCTGCGAGTTATTCTGATATTTCCGTGTCTGTGATTCTGTGATTGTATTTCATTTGCTCCAAATTTATTTACAACGCGGTATTTTGAGCAATTCAAGTCCGACATGTGCGGATGCGAATGGCTGAAAATATCCGGTTGTTACAGGCAACGCACCCATTTATTGGGAGCATCATAGTAGTTGGTGAACTCTTCGAGTTGATACATTTAGATATATGTAATCGTAAGTCCATTAATACCAAAACAGTTCCACGTATTTTGTTATATTTACCGAAGAGTCATCATAGACATGACATGTGTGTAAGTGTATGATAAGCTCACAAAATATATAAATGAAAGCAAATAATATAATATGTGATAGAAATGATTCGATTTGATCGAATAAGTGAGTATATTGGAAAGAGTTTCATACGTACCTAGTATGAAAAAATTCAAACTCAAAGGTCACTCGTTCTTATAATACATAATGGTCTATTTATAAGGAGTAATCGAACTTTGTTGGACAAAGCATGATTATTGATAGGTGAAGTTGAGTTACAATTATTTCTATAAAGTGTGTACTTAAGAGTCGTACATAAGGTTAATATTGATATCATCCAAAGAATAGTTTACAAAACCAATAAGAAAAGGGTTATAAGAAACTGCAACATATCCTAGGCCATGGAGTTGGCTAGTTGTGAAAGTTGAAAGACTGCACGTAAATGTTTCTTTAAGAGAAAGACAAATGCAGTTGGAATATAGTGAGCCACATTGGCAAGAATAAAACCATGAATTTCAATTGTTGAAATTAACTTAACAGACTTACCGTTTGAGGTGCTTAAGCTAGTTTGGATTTTATTCACATAATTATCGCATGGTATGACTTTATGTTTTGATACATATGTGTTGAGATAGAAAATTTTAAAGAATGATTTAGAGCAAACTATTTGCGTACAATAACCAAAGCGTTTCAAAGTCAAAGGGAGCAATATTGACTTTATGAGATTTTGGATATGATCCAAGAACAGATATGAAGGTATCGTTCGACAAGCAATTGAACAAATGTTTTGAAAAGTATATCAAATTGTTTGATTGTCAATTAAAATGCAGCGTAAGTGTGTGCTCATAAGAAAGAAAGTTAAAAAGGTACATATATATTTCTAAACCTTAAATAAACAGCACAATGTCGGTTCTTTACAATGTGCTTGTGTTAGAATCGGCTTTAGTTGTTCAATACTGGATGTTGGATTAGTAAATGATAACTTTTATAGTAAGTGTAAAAGATACTAGGAATGTCCCAAAACAATATGCAAGGAAAACTTATTAAATTGTTTAGTACAAAAAATATAAGATGGATTCCTTGCATTGGAGGTATGAATTATCATACATGTTATATTGTCTATGATATCATAATTTATTTTTGTATTTGATATATGAAGCAAATATAAAATCCAAATTGAGTATTCTCATGCTTTTGTGAAATACTAGAGAATTATTTATAGATCAACGAACTTCTTTTGACGGATTCTTTGGGCTTAAACTTCATAAGCGATATTGAGTATAATGTGTCAATAATAAATTTAAGTTAAGAATCTTTAAATCAGAAATGTTCCTAATGAAAGAATGTAGCCTAGTGAAAAATGATAAGCACAACATCTTGAATAGCACCGCAATAAAAGTAATGTATAATATAAATGCACAAATTTATAACTGAGCCGAGTGTGATTCCAAATCTTGAGAATCTCATAACAATGTTATATGTTAGTAGTGTCATGATATGGTTCATAACAGAACATAGAGATCGTTGAAAGTCAAGTGACATACCCCGAATTGTTTCACAAAATAAAGGTATTTTATCAGCATCAGAGAGAGTTAATTGACAGAATGATAATTGAAACATAATAGCATACCCATTCACTAACGGACTGACTCAATTGGTTTTGATGAAACCGATTATAGAGGTTAGAATAGGACTCCATAATTAGCCCCAAGTGTAAGTGAGAGATTGATAAAGTTTGGGGTATGCTTTTAGTGTAATTATGTAAGTTGTTAAATATATCTAGCTCGACAACTAATCTTCTTCGAAATAGAAGATATTTTCTTTCTATTATATACTTGATATAATAGGTTAATTTATTTAATTTAAATTATAGTTAACACAAAATCCATAAATTATATGTTTTGTAATAGTAGTTATAAAGTGTTGTAACCAAGAGTAATTTTTATCATAATGAAAATAAATATGCATTTTAAATATTCCTAGTCTAGATGTATTAAGACTGGATATCGATGCATCCGTTAAGACAAGAGTATGTAATGTTCTTCCAATGTTGGTCAGTGTATAACTCATGGCTGATGGGGGCACCAACCGGTTACGTACTGATAATTATCGGATAACTATGGAATGGCACACTCGATAGTTTTTTGTTGGTTAATATTACTAAGGTCAATCAGAAAATATCGATGAACTGATTTAAACAGTTCTCCAGCCTTGAGAATATTGTCGATCTTCAATATGAAAGCTCTGCTTTGATTATAGTTAATTCATGCATGATGTCCATTGAGTGACTAAATTTGGGTCAAGTGAAATTAATAGAAGTGAAGTACTATCCAAGAGAGGATTAGTTCCCTTGGTTATATGAGGTTAGCATCACTGTCAACTCAAGTCAACTCAAAGTTAAAGTCTCTGGCCAAAGCATTTTGGTTAATAATAATTGTTATTATTGAACCAAAGACTTTTCGTTTGGACTATAGAGTTGAATATGAACGATATTGGAATTTTGACCATTATCAAATTCCATAAGTTCAAGGTGATATAGTTTTGAGGAAGAGAATAATTCTAAATAAAAGTCACAACCACATAATGCTTAACAAAGGAAATTTGGATTTTATCAAAACCAAGAGTGCAATGAATTTGGTTAAAATGTCACACCACCTGCTAAGTGACGTAAGAATTTTAATATTTAAATAGTTTGCTATTAGTTACTAACCAAATTCACACCTGACGAGTCACATAGCTAAAATGATGAATTCTCCTTTAACCAAGCGATTTAATTAATTGATAATTGTTACAAGTTAATTCAATTAACAAAAATTTATGAAACATTATTTATAAAATTAAATTGATTTGACAAATAGATATTAGATGTTTTTACATGTTTACAAAACTTATAAATATATTAAATGATATACGATATCTATAACCGTTTTAAATTAGATTTAAATGCAAAATATTTGTTCAGACCATATATGTTTCATATGCCGTTTGAGGGCTGGCATGTGCAACCATAATATGGGGTATAGGCAGCTTTAACATAAAGAGAGATGACTTGATTTTGGATGGCTTAGATCAAAGGAGATTGGGTGAAAGATAAAATTCCAAATTCTCTTCTTCCCTTCCTCTGTTTAATTAATCATCTCTTTCTCCATTTGAGATGTACTTTTGAAGCCTCCAACCTAGTATATATTGTTGGTTGATCTTCATTTACCATCTCCCTAATTTCTGAAGTGCAAATCAAATCAAGTTGACTGTTATTCGATAGCCAATGGTCAACGTTTCAAGGACTAGCACTCTTTTGGATCGGAAATTGTTTCAAGGAGCATATATTATCAATTCATGGTGTACTTCAAAACATTCGAAGTGAGGTATATTTCTGATCAAAATACCATTAATAATGCTCAAATACAATGTTCTATTATAAACATATTTTTTTTTATATTTTTAGTTAGGTGATGATTCTAATATACAAATTATATCGTCACAAAATGGTTTTGGTTGTATTTTTCATATATTTAAAAAACAAAAAATTTATGCTCATACCTATATTGTCACAGCTTAGAAATACAAACTAAAAATAAAACATTTTTGGTTTATTAATAATATATATATATATATATATATATTATAAATGCATGCATATATATATATATATATGTAGTTAATAATATAATTACTTTACCATATTATATATGAACATGTTTTATAAATTTCATATATAGCATATAATGCATGTATTATAGTTGGCAGTAGTAAAAATAATTCTTTTATATTATATTTAAATCATTTAATTACATATATTAAATATATTAACACACATATTATATGAAATTCACATTTACATTTTATAAAATTGCATTAAGGCAAAATAAATGCTCGACAAAAGGAAAAACTATTACTTAAAAATTTGTAGGCTGAAAGTCAATAATTAATTATAAAATTATTTTTAAATCATTAAATTATGAAATATATTTTCTATGTACAAATGATCATTCAACAATTTACTGAAATTTAAATTTCAAAATTTCGTTTCAAAATTATTTTATATTATTATTTTAATTTAAAACCTTATAAAATTAATTGAATATATTGCTTAAAATTTTAAAAATTCTAAGTCATGCGCATGACTAATTATATATATTTTATTAAAAATATTTTTTGTATAATTATTAATTTATATTTTTAATATATCATTACACATTTATAAATAAGTAATTAATTTAATACGTATATATGTATAATTTAACTTATTTATCGTTTAAAAAAATTATTTTATTTTCATATATTGTCGTCAATTTTATAAAAAAATTATTATTTATGTAATATATAATTGATTTAAAACATATTCACATAATTAAATCTATATATATGTGTGTGCGCGCGCGCGCGTGTGTACACGATGTTAATATTTCATAGTTATATTTGTAAATATTTTTATTCTTTTTTTTAACTTCATTTATATATTAATTTTTAATTAAATTATATACACACACACATATACATATGTGTGTGTGTTTGTGTGTAAAATATTTTATTTATGTAACTATATAGACACACATACACACAACAATATATTTGTATATTGGATGAGTTAACGTGTCCATTGCGATGTAAATCCCAGCATGCATACACAGGCATGTTATAACTTACATGGATTGATTTGTTACACATGCACACACATATATATGTGTATACATGCACCCACATATATGTGTATATGACACACACAGTACACAGATATTGTAACACCCTGTAAAACGAACCGTAAATAAATGAAGTAAATTGAGTTAAATACGATAAGAGTTGAATATAATTTTTTTTATGAAAGTTGAAATTTGACCACGAAAGTTATTCCATTGCATATGTTGCAAAATTCTGATCGGTTCCCATATATTAACACGAAGTTCAAACAAAGAAGCTACGAGCATTTGAAATTTTCAGATTTAAATTTAATTTGAATTCAAATGAGAAATCAAATTTAGGTTTTAAATTCCAAAAATTAGCATGGAAGCTATTTAATTAACGTTTAATGTTAAAAACTTAACAAGGGAAGAAAATAACCGTGCAACGGAAGAAAATAAATGCTCTCCGAAACAGAGGAGCGGTCAACATATATAGATCAACCGGTCGACCGTAGCAGTCGACCACTCACACATAGGTGGTCGACCGCTTGGTAAGGAATGTTGCCAACGATGGCTAGGGTTTAAAGCTATGTTATATTGAGTTGTACGCTCTAGATTTTCTCGTTTCTTACCTATTTCCATCCTACGGTTCTGGTACATTTCAACCCTATGACTAGAACCCAATCCTCTCCTCTTTTATTCATATTATTTTGGGATGTACGAAGAAATTCTGCCATTGCTATCTCTGTCTAATAAGATTCAGAAACTCTGTATAGAATTCAGAAAAGAATTCAACTTATTTCTTATTTGTTTCTTCTTCCTCCATTCTATTCTTATCCTTTTCTTCTCCAATTATTCAGAACCTAACGAATATATACACTTCTTCCCTATGTGTATATACAAATCATAAGAGAGAGATTTTGGAAAAGATTGGAAGGTTGTAAATCCACTTTAGTGAAGCTAAGGCTAGTGGAAACCTTAGTATTTCTTTTCCGCAATTGTTTAGTGTGTTTCTTTTTGGATTTAAATATGCCTTAGGGATTTTGGGAATTCAAAATTATGATTGATAAATCCTCCAAAATTCCTTTTTATTTTAGGATATCAATTCTATGTTAAGATTCTCAATTGTTTACATTAGTTTGATGGAATTTGTTACGTTTATGCAATTTTCGATAATTTCATAAGCTATTCCACATCTCTTTCTTCTTTGGATCAAATTATAATTTTGCAATAAAACAAGGGGTTCAGATTATGAATTTTATTCGTAATTTACACCATTTATTCTTATATATTGCTTTGTAAAAGAAAAGTTGAATAGAATATGAGGTTTAAATTGCAATTCTCATTGTTCAAGATATTCGACTGAATTGGTGTAATAGATTGGGTTTCTATTTTATTTACAAGTATGTCATTGCAGTTTTGGTTGTGAATATTTTACTACAAGATACACAGTGATATATGATGGCTCAAAGTTGTCGGCGACCGTCGCAAGCTGTCGGAAATCCAATCGGAAAATTTGAACACGGATTTCATCCATTTTCAACGGAATCGACAATGGCTTTGCGACGGCCTCAGACGGCTTTTTCACGGCAGGTCTGATGTTTTTCCAACGGTGCTGACGGCCAGATGACATAAAAATATGCCAGAGAACCGTCGAAAGCCGTCGGAATTTTCGACAAGAGCCATCGAAAATCGTTGGAATGTTTCGACCTATAGGCCGTCGGAATCCGTTGGTAGCCGTCAGAAATCTGGATAATATTTTTCAACAGCTCAACAGCACATCAATATCAAACATCATAATCAATATACATATCAGATATATAAGTTAAAATCAATATAAAAATCAATAATAATATAAAACTCAAGCATTACCATCTTAAACTCAAATATTTCCCATCAATACAAAACAAACCATCCATCATCACCCTACTGCAATATCTATATCCAATATCAATGTACATTATATACATCCAACATCAAACCCCGCATATCAACCCCATAAATCAACATCAAACATCACATGTCCATAAATCAACCTCACCATATGCACAAATTTAAAAAAAACTGCAAAATGTACCTTATGACTCGTCATCGGCTCTGGAATCACCAATCAAAGAGAATACTCCATGACGCTTAATGTACTCGGCCAAACACTGGTTCAGTTGCTCCATTTGCACTACTTGAAGGCGGTCATGCTCCTGCAGTTGTGCAATCTACTGTCGAAGCTCATTAATCTCAGCATTATATTGAGCCTTTTAACAAGCCTTTTGTGAGGCCCGAGCCTACAAAACAAGTCAAAATATGTTTAAGTCAGTGTGTAACCTTTATAAAAATTAATCAATTTTTACAACTTGGTTATTTTTATAAATTGTCGATTGATTGTTGTAGCCATAGCGCCTATTTCTTTTGTCGGGTCCATAATGGAGTTGAAGATAGTGCCTTCCTCATCAATGGTCAATTTCTCCTGCCCAAAATGCTTAAGCATCTGCGTATGTGCTTGCATAAATCTTTCCTGCAACACAAAACTAAATACATTTAACTATTACATGACATTATCATAATATTTTATAGTTAATTAATTAAAATGATCATTGTTAATAACTTATAACTTAAAATATATATACATGTGCGGTGTATGCTTTACAATCCTCATGCTAGGCATACGTCGCCCGGAGGAAATATTTTCTCCAGTTTGCAGAACAGTATAGGAATTTCTTCCCCAAGTTTACGTAGACGATCAACTTTTAACGTAGTTGAACACAGCTCCTTATAAAACAAACTAAGTTCCATTACAACCGTCCAAACTTTTGTGGGCAACAATTCTTTGAGAGTGACGGGTACAAATGTTCCATCATTACATGACAATCGTGACTTTTCATCCCACTCGGTTTACCGTTCTTCTAGTTGGCACATCCACGAAGATTAGAGGAAATCCCATCAGAAAATCTTAATCCTTTCACCCAATTTAATAGTACTTTAACTTGGTTACTGTCTATCTCATAGATTGCTTTGGATTATTTTTGTCATTTGGCTTCATATGAAGCTCAAGACGATTGCATATTTCCTCTATATCACGTCTTGATTTCAAATCGTTTTTAATCTTTCCTTTAACATTCAAAACCATGTTAAATAGAGTATCGACACATTTTTCTCATTGTGCATCATGTCAATATTATGACGAATTTGGAGGTTTTTCCAATAATGCAACTTTCAGAATATACTTTGTTTGCACCAATTATGAATCATCGATTTACCTTGAATTTCAATTTGCTTGCCGGTTTCATGTATCTTTGGATAATCCTGTAGAAGGTCATAAATTTTTTCGCTTGAACAAATCGTTGGTGGTCGCAAGGTCTCAAGTCTATTACTTCTAAAGTGTTTTTTCATCTTTTCTAAACGGATGATTAATATGGAGAAAATTCAAATGACAGTTAAACCAAGAAATTTCTTCCCATGCAGTAAAGAAAATGCTCTTGTTTCTTCCATGCAATAAAAATAAGCTAGATAACCAGCTATACTCCAACCCGAAAGCATTGCTTACACAGGATACTCGCTCATAGTCCACAGTAGAGAAACAAATATACGAAAATTTCATTTTTTAAAATGTTGTATGTTTCAACACCTTCATACCATAATGTTTTGAAATCTTTAATCAACGGTTGTAAATATAAGTCAATTCCTTGTGTCGAATCACCGGGGAAAGGGATGACAATAGTGATAAACATATATGGAGTTTTCATACACATATACGGAGGTAAATTGTAAGGTGTAATGATTATATGGCAAAATAAATGTATTGAGCCACATTAAGAGAACGGTGAAAACCCATGCATACATAAACCAAGTTTAACATTACGACTCTCCGCTGCGAAAGCAGGATATGTCTTACCAAAATGCTTCCATGCTTTTCCACCAGCTGGGTGTATTAACGTACCTTCTTCATGTGTTCTCACACAGTGTCATCTCATAAGATGCGCGGTTATAGAAACGCATATAACCTTTGAAGCCTAGAATGATGGGTAAGTAATGCATACGCTTGTACAGAACCTTCCCTTCTTTTTTCTTTGTTTGTATCTTTTCTGATTACATATTTTACAATTCCCAAGATTGATGTCGTTTTTCCAAAACAACATGCAACCATTTAAACATGTATCTATTTTTTGATACGGCAAATCAAAAGTAGACATAAATTTTTCCGCTTCATAATAATTTTCGCACATTAAACTATCGGGTGACATATGCCGTTTTGCAGCTTGTACTATAGCTGTAAACATGGCTTCTGTGAAGTTGTACTTTGATTTCATTGTAATGTATTCTGAAGTTACTGATAGTTGAGTACCACTTGTACGACCATCCCAAAGGATTTCTTAGCAGCATCCAATAAATCATAAAAAAGTTGCTCCAATACTTGGTTCTTTTTCGATATTAACATCGTTACCATCAACTTCAACTGTATGGAACATTGAACATGTTGCATCTTCAACCATATCTTCTATGAGATTCGTCGAAACAATTTCAGTATCAACCTACTCCTCCGAATGTATAGGATTAGGTGCTATAAGTTCTCCATGATGATCCCACACCAAATAATTCGCAACGAAACCATATTGGTGCAAATGAACTATTATCATATTCGATATCAAATGATGCAATAACTTGCACCTTCTACATGGACAACGAATTTCTTCATCGTTCCCACTATTCCTTAAAGCAAATTCAATAAAGACATATACACCGTTTTGAAAATGTTCACTTATTGAGTCTCCAATTTTTCTTCTTTGTTGGTACATCCAGCTCCGACCAATAAAATAATTGACCATTTTTCTTACTATAAAACATTAAAATGTATTAATCATTTATGTATTGACATTTTATTTTCAATTAAATCATGCATTTAAATTTTCATGAATATATAATATTATTCTATTTAATTTTATTTTCAAACGGATTTACACAAATTATTATATGAATATAATCTATAATTTTTAGGTTATTGTTTTACACTTTGATGGTTGGCCATCCTACTTTCCATTATAAACACATTAGTAATTATATTTTTAAATCATTTTATTTTAAATGATTCAACAAAATTTCGGCAATTCTTCCCATTTGCTCCCTGTATCGTACACATATTCGTGTACACGGGAAACAAAAAGAAAGTGTTTTCGAAATTTTATGACCCACTTAAAATGAAATGATTTGCAAAATATACTTACATTATTGTGTTTGTAACTTATCCAATACAAGGACAAATTCAACAAATATTGTATCGGTTGAATATAAATGTCCGTTCTGTGATAAAAAAGAATATCCATACAACGATCATATACAATACTTGCCAGAAATGGTCAAAAAATTTCTAAGCGGAATATAATAAGTAAAGCTTATTATACAAAAATTTTTACAATAATTTATTTACATTCTAAGAAACACATACACTAAATCGTTGTTTTCGTCATCTTAAAAATGCATGTACTAAATCCTAAGCGTTGACTCTAATTAATCCAAACTAGTCCTAATGCGCGTATGCATTAGTTAATCAACATATATACACCAATTAACACATATATAAACTAAACTAATTGTTTTTTTCAACATTTAAACGATAAACAATTATAATAACAACCTAATTAGCATTCAATAGGGTATAACAAATAATCAATGTAGTATTATAAACAACTATAACAACAAATTAACCCTAACTTACAAAATCAAAATTAAATAGGGTTATAAATTAAACATTCTTGTAGAGAATAGCTAATGGAGAGGGTTGAAAATCGATGATGGAGGCTGCTGACGATGTGGAAGCTTGCTGACAGCATGGAGGGGATGTTGGAGGAGGTGTTAGAGGAGCTGATGTTGATTTGGGGAGGAAGAAACGAATGAAGAAAACTATCGGCTTGGGGCTAAGATATTCGCGACTTTACGACGGCTTCCGACAATCGATCATGGCTTTCTTTGCGATGGCTTCCAATGGCTGCAGTCGGCTAAGTTATTTTATTTTTATTTATGTCATGGCAAATGCTTGCCGTCGGTAGCAATCGCAAAAATCGACGAGCCATCGGCGGCCGTTGAAAATGGGCTCGCAATAAACACTATTTCTAGTAGTGTTTATTCTCTGTTTTGGATATTAGAATCTAATGAAATATTGGGAGTTTGAAGAAAAAAGACTTGTAATAATAATTGGTTAGAGAACTAATATTTAATGCTAGTTTAGAACGTAAAATCCATGCCTTTAGCACGTATTAGACATGAATATTTATTTATCTCTATTTACGTAATTAACATAATTATTGTATATATGGCATAGTTAATTAGACATTTATTTCCTCCGTTAAGAAGGTAATTGATTGTGAGGCGAAAGTAAAAGGATATTCTTATATAGCTACTAATTATTTTAAGGCGTAATGAGGAAGATTCCTATAAGGCCTTATTTATGAAACAGTGAGATAAATATATATATGTGTGTGTGTGTGTGTGTGTGTGTGTGTTTGGAGAGTAATTGATTTATGGCTAAGTCATAAGGATGTGAGGTCGATAGAATTACATGATGATAGTCTACCCTTCACTTTGAGGCTACCAGCAGTTATGTACATTTTTATTGATGTGGAATATCCTTATGATAAATATTTATAATGATGCAGGGTTGGTCCTAAATTCCGCAGGGCAAATCTGCCCAGCTAATCTGGCTACCAGTTCCTATAAATAACGGATTAATGTGAGACGTCATTATAAGGATTGGCCATAAGACAAAGGGTCTGCTTAAGGTTCTTGAGGTATTAAGTGTTTGGACGCGCCTCTTTTCCCAAGATGAAGTATTAAATGGCCAATAGGCACGTTATATGGTATCTCTACAAGGGTCCGCTTCTGAAAATAGGTCTTAAATGATGAGGTCTGCCTTATTTACGATATCAAATGACCAGAATCTTCTTATTTTCCACATGGAAGTATTAAGTGGCCTAAGAGATTCCATATGATGTCGGTTAGATGGTACCATTGAAGAGCACACCTTGGAAATAGGTATAAATTATGGGATCCGCCTTAATTAAATTATTAAATGACCAGGGTCTGCCTATTTTTCAATAAAAAGTATTAAGTGGCTTGAGCACCGCCTCTCATATTATTAGCTATTTATGACGTATGATTGGGATATCAGATTTTAGAAACCTACTTCTGCAATGGAAGGTATTAAGTGGTTGGACCTGCCTCATTTTCTTATAAAGAAGTAATAAATAATTTTAATGGTTTTATGTTCATAGACATATTTTATTTTGAAATATACTGCCCAAGTGCTGAAAAGGTAAGACTACAGGTTTTTATTCACCAAATGCTTCTTGTTTTGACTCTCTCCTCATCACAACACACGTTAAGGAAAGAATGATGACGCTGACGATGTTTAGAGACCAAGAAGCCTGGCTTATTGTAGTAACAAATATTATGTTACGGTTTTTATTGGATTTCGTGTTATAACATTTTTATGGTTTTGAAATAAATGTGTACACTTTGATATTATATTTTGTTTCATCCGTTGTGAGTTTTGAAAGTTTAGTTTTGCCTCTGCAATATTATTCCTTTTTACTACCAACAACTTACCTTAGAGTTGGTCTAAGTTTCGATGAGTCTTTTCTGGATCAAAATTTAGGTATGTTCCGGGGATGGGTTGTTATATATATATATATATATATATATATATATATATCACAACATATATTTAAATAATACTATATCATATTATGAATTCAAATAAAATAAATGATTTTATTTTACTAAAATTTTGAAATGTTTTAAATTAGCTAGACTTCATAGGCCCAATAAAGATCCAATAAGATAAAAATTTGAAATTCACTGTTGAATTCAGCGTTGGACTGGACCCGTTCCAACAGTTATTACCGCTTATTCCGTTGTGCAATTCTATGGAGCTACTTAGCACTTTATTTTATATAAAGAAAGCTATTATGACTTTTATTTGATATATGGAGATGTATAAACACGTATATCTAGTTTTGTATAATCTACTGAACCCATGATGTTCTCTAATATGATGTTTTTAGTTCATTTTGATTATGTTACCGTCAACCCTATTTTATTTTTGTGTTGATATTATATTTTGTCCATGCGATGTAAGATATATTACAGGCTATTGATTCGTTGAACACATTTTACCTTGACTGCTTTCCTCCACCAGCCGAATACCACTATACTGTACTATTTGATATATTGGTATTTGGGTACTAGAGGAGAATGGAGGTTCTCACAAGACTAGTTTTTCACATCCTCTAATTTTGGGGAATAAATGAGATTGTTGGCAAAATCAGTGTATCTCTTCGGAAGCAAGCACGGCACCACAGCCTCTTTCTTCTCATCAATCTTCAAATCAATAGACTATATCTTCATAGCAGCAAAATCATCAAACACACTTAAAGTATGATGTAACCGAACCACTTTTCATTCATCCTTAAGTGAAAAAGGTATTGGCAATATCAAACTGTTGGTAATGGACATCATTAGGTAGAGATTTTCAACTTCTTCCAGCATTTTCTTGCATAGCAAGCTAAGAGTAATAAATGCTCATTCTTCCATCTTCTTCAATTTATCATCTAAAATATCCTTAGGTA
This sequence comes from Allium cepa, assembly GCA_030765085.1. Taxonomy (NCBI): domain Eukaryota; kingdom Viridiplantae; phylum Streptophyta; class Magnoliopsida; order Asparagales; family Amaryllidaceae; genus Allium; species Allium cepa. The sequence goes on from CM060944.1 coordinate 592,337,504, forward strand.
ATTAACTTAATACGTCTCCAACATCGCAGGATAAACATGATTTCCCTTGCTATCTTTTACTAAAATACATCCTCTTGCTATAATACCTTTTATTAATTGATTAGTTGGCTAACCGATTAGTTACCTTCATCTAAATTCGTTTTCCTCTATATGAGTAATTACTTGTTTTTCTTTAATTTAATCAATTTGCATTCAACTAGTGCATTTAGATTGTTACGAGTAGATAATTTACGTTCCCTAGCCTTTATTTAAATATCAAACTCAACATTTTCCAAGTTTTCCGCGGTTTTACTTCAATTTTATATGATATCGAATTGGTGTATGAAAACTACGTACGCCATCAAACTAGCTAAAAAAACGATTAGGAATTTTCTCTACACATTTCTCATACCTTGTTTATTGTCATGTTTGAAAAGTGGACATGACATGAAAGTGGTGTATACAATTTGTACGTTTTTATTACATCCTTACAATTTGCCTTTGTTGGCCACTAGTTTTGCTCCTTTTCCAGTAGTAGTGGGGAAATTGAAGTTGTCCAAAGACATGATACAACAATTTTAGTCAGAACCTGCTATCGAGCTCCATCTGAATAGCCTTTTGTTTTCATATACTTGTAACCTCGGTGTATAAGTACATTCAAAGGGAACGCAAAGATTCTTCGGGAACCAAATGTGCCATGTATTTGAGCACGTTACTAAAAACAAACCGCAAAATAGAAACTTAAGCTGGATCTTAAAACCATGACTTGTCACAAACTAATTAATAGCTACATTTAACTCACTAGCCACGCATTTATTTCTTAATTAATAAAAGCACGGAGATTTGTATACTAACCGTCATTTTGATCATTCTCATATGTGACTAAGCACGTGAGTTGTGGGAAGAAAAACATTGTCAAACGTGTTTCACGAGCTACTTTCTCCTATGTTTGTGCTTTCGACATCAATTTTGTCCACCTCTTCATATTTTTTTTATAATATAAACAGCTGCATTATGTGATATATATAGCATTGCTTGTACTATATTTCTTCCATCTCTGTTTCATTTCTTTCACATTCCAGTTTCAAAATACATTAACAAAACATAAAGCAGCAATTAATGGATCGAAGCGAGTGTGATCTTGAGCTTAGTTTACAACTTGGTACAAACATAGATTCTACAAGATCAAGCAGGTATATATAGCTGATAAATCTCAGTTTAATCATTTCTCTTTGGGAAAATATCTGATAATTATATTATTAGGATGAAGGAAGCAACATGCAATCAACCAATGACGATTTTTTACGACGGCATGATGTGCGTTTTTGATGCCACAGAGTTTCAGGTTTGTATCATTTCTTCGTTTACTTAATATTATATGCATTTTATTTCTTCATTTTCTTAATAATATATACATTTTATATATTAATACATTGCTAATCTGTTGTTAATTAACTCAGTTTTGACTTAGTAAGGAATTCTAATTCAACAATGTGCAGAGAATATCAAGAGAAAAGAGAATGTTGGTCACCTAAAATTGACCCAAATAACACTTTAGAAGTCAAAACCATATGCAGCAACATCATTTTAGTCCTTCTAAATATTTTAAGGTCCATGTTTGGACTGAAAGATTCAAAATATTCTAACATTTCATTGAACAAATATTACAACTATATTGAAGATATATTTGTTTATGTGATTATAGGCAAGAGCTATAATAAACATGGCAAATGGCCATAAAGCAACAAATCCTACTGGCAGATTTCATTCTACTCCTTCATATCCAAAGCAGAAAATGGGTATCATGAGTCCGCCATTAATGAATCCAAGTTTATCTATGAAGAGATCGCTTCAACAATTTTTGCATAAGAGGAAAAAGAGGAATGAATGAATTATGCATGGAGAACAGCCTCTTGATAGCTATGTTTTGAAGTTCAGTTTGATGTTGTAATGAATTATATTGATTCTTAAATGATTTGTTATAAGACTGTTTTTTATGGCTTACATGAGCTACATATTCATTGAGCTATGTATTCATTGGACGAGTTTGGTGCATGTTTGCAAATACTAATTAATTAGATGACCTTCAGTGTCCACTGCATTACTCATTGTTTCATGCCTTCATAATTATTATCCAAAGTTAAGTAATTAGTGAAATTGGTTAATTGTTAACTCTGGTAACGTCAAATGAACGAGCTGATGCATGGCAAAAGAGTGCACCAAAGAAGTGGGTTAGGCAGCGTTCACAGTAACCCGGCCCATTGTTCAGCTCTTCTGCCCAATTGAAGATAATGTCTACGTCCGATGGATGGGAGGTGGACGAAATTACTGCCCTGCTCCCAGGCCCGTCCCAAAGGGGAGGCGAGCAAGACTGTCGCCTAGGGCAACACCACTGAAGATGGAAAAGGGAACAAATTTTCCAGTTGCTCTTAGATAAACTTGATTTGTTAATGCAGAAGGGCAAAGAAATTCTAAGTGGAAGTACAGTGAAATGGTTTCTTGCTAGTTTGTGCTTTCTTCACATAGGTTCAAATCTTGTCATTGTAAATTTTTATGCTGGGCCGGCACTGCCTGCTCCCACCAACATAGCAAACTTGGTACTTTCAACTCATTCACACAAAATATACGGGAAATAGCCTCACTTCAAAATAGTCCTTTAACCAAAGCATAGCAACCAATATATGGCATGTTTGGTTCAGTATACCAAAAAATTAGGAACCGATTGGTTTCATTTTGTATTTTGTGTTTTGCGTTTTTTTTTAATCTTCATAACAAAATACGAGAATAACGGAAGAGAAATTTAAAAGTTTAATTATGTCATTACGATGGCGATGGAGTGACGTTGAAGAGGATGGAGGGATGACGGAAAAGATAGATTGTTTTCATTCTTTTGTTATTTCTCAAAACATGAAAAACAAAGTAAATTTATTTTCTATTTTAGATGTTGGCATCATTTTTCAAATTTGTTTTTTGGCCGAAAGTATAAAACTAAAAATGACAAACCAAATGGCGTCTTTATCTTTTAGACTAGTTCTCTCAAGTAGGAAAATTTTGTTACAATATTGTAGTTAATCATTTTATTCTTCACCCGTTCCTAAATAGACGGCAAAAGGACCGAATATGTGACATTGAAGAATTGAAACGCTTTTGTTACTTTAATAAACGTTGCTAATGATCATTTCCAAGTAAACAAATCACTTACACCAAAAACTGTCATCAAATATTCCAATGATAGTCTTTGCACATCAACGATCTTTCATCGGGTTGGCTAGTTGAGTCACTTACTCAATATGGATTTGTCTACCTAGATCATCTCACAAATTAACACGCATACGATACAGACACACCAGATCTAAGTCACAATGGATCATTATTCGAATCAACATCCCATTTTATCTCAAAATTTTAAATCAAATCCAACAACGTTTGCTATATCTCGACTATCTCAGTAGATCATCATAGAAATTCACATTTACGCATCGATCTATTAGGATCAACCAGTATGCCTAAACTTAATCCATGATTTAGGTCAAACTACCATGAAACATTAATCAAAAAATGGAAAACTTCACAAGCATAGACTCAAACGTCATTTCTTCAATCCATAGCATCAATTACAAATTCATGCATTATTTCTCAAATCAAAACATCACAACATACATAATATCCAATTCTCACTAATATCTCCTCCGAAATTATCATCGAAAGCCACCATTCTTATATTATCTACCTAAATCCAATATCTGCACTACGCTCAACTGCTCCAACTCCAATAATTGGGGTCTTCATCTCTTTCTTCTTCAATTGCTCCTCCATTCCTGCTAGTTCACTTTCCCTTTTCTTCCTCTTTTATTTTCTAATTTGGTAGCTTTTGAATTTAAATTTTGTTGACAATTCTAAAGAAATGAATGAAATATGCTTTAGTCCCACACTGGCAAAATGAAAGATTAAATCGTGTATATATGTAGGATCCTCATTCCCTATATTGGCCGTTAGGGTCAGGTAATTTTGTGCGAGGGGGAGGACCCAAATCTGATGAACACACGCACGCCGCCCGCCCATCCCGTACCGAACCGAACCGGGCCGGGCTCGGGCTTGGGCTTGGGCCTACTATGAAATCTTATTTTTGCTACAGAAAACACTGCAATTTTCTGCGGGTTTTTATTTGGCTGTAGATACAGGCGCGACCCGTTTGAATTTGAACTGAAACGGGTGCGACCAGTTGGAAGAAGAAAGGGAACGGATATGTCTTGAACAGACGCAACCGTGACCGTTCAGCAACTATAAATCAATGATGAATTCTGATCAAATCACTCACTGATTTTACATCTTCTTCCTTCCCGGTATACTTTCTTCAGTCAATTCATTTCTGTTGCCATCGTCTCAGACTGACGTGCTCGTTACAGTCTCGCGCGGTTCCGTCGGTTGTACCCTGGGAGACTTCAAGTAAAGTCTTAAGGCGATTGTCACGACAAGCCTCCGACGAACTTTGGTATCTTCTTGCTTTCGTTTCTGATACGCCCAAATCAGTAACTGAATACCATTGTTGCTTTGCAAATCTGTTGCACTTTCTGATTTTGTGACGCTTTAAAGTGTTACTGATTCGTTGCTGTAACATACAGTATTGTTGCATTGCGTTGTGTGGTGACGCATATAGACTGTTGCATTCTGTTCTTTAACCAATTTAATCTACAGCTTAAGACTTTAATGTTTTGGTTGAAACAGAGATGGCAACAAAACAAATGTCCATCAAGACGACAAATTTAAATAAAGCAGACCCATTCAAGGGAGACAGAGACGATTTTCTGACATGGCAAAGTCAGATGCTCTTTTATCTCACAACCCTTGGTCTGCAGAAGTATCTTGATGAAGATGAACCAGTGCCGCCTACGCCAGGCAAAACCAATTCAGCAAATGAGATTTCTGCAATTGACGCATGGAGGCACTCAGATTTCTTGTGCAGGAATTACATCCTGAATTGTTTGGATAAGGTTTTGTACAAAGTGTATCAGCCACTGAAAACTGCAAAAGCTCTCTAGAATGCGCTTAATGCAAAGTACAAAACGCAAAACGTGAGCCTGAAGAAGTTCATAGTTGACAAGTTCATGGACTACAAGATGGCAGATTCAAAATCTGTAATTACGCAATTGCATGAACTTCAGATCATTATCCATGAATTGCAAGCAGAAGGCCATGAAGTTGGTGAATCTTTCCTGGTTGAAGCAATCACTGGAAAGCTACCACCATCTTGGAAGGACTACCGCAATTATTTGAAGCACAAGAAGAAGGAGATATCATTACAAGACCTCATCGTCAGATTGAAGATCGAGGCAGATAATCGCGGAGTCACTAAACCAAAAAACGAAGAGGCTTTTGTTGCAGAAGGGGCAAAGAAAAAAGGAAACCCTAACAAAAACAAAAACAAAAAGAAAAGAAAGGCGCCAGAAACCAAACAAAATGATCAGAAGCCGTCCAAGAAGTTCAATGGGCAGTGTTGGGTTTGTGGCAAGACTGGACATCAAGCAAAGGATTGCAGGCACAAGAAACAGAATAATTCTGAAGCAAATGTTGTGGAAAACATGGACATCGATGGGTCTAATTTTTCTGGAGTTGTGTCGGAATGCAATCTAGTTCAGGATCCTTCTCAGTGGTGGTTTGACACAGGTGCTACACGATACGTGTGTTCTGAAAAGTCCATGTTCTCCACTTACAGCAAATACGATCATGAAGAAAAGTTGTACATAGGCAACTCTGCAGTGTCAATGATTGAGGTAAGCGGGAAAGTTATTCTCAAGTTCACATCTGCTAAGACTATTACGTTGAATGATGTGCTTCATGTTCCATACATTCGCAAGAACTTGATCTCTGGACCTGTACTCTCGAAGAAAGGCTTCCGAATGGTCTTCGAATCAGATAAAGTTGTTCTGTCTAAGGCTGGAATCTATATAGGGAGAGGATACTTGTGTGATGGCCTATTTAAGGCTAATGTAGCCGTAATTGGCAACAATAATGTATATTGTAATTCTGAAATGAATAAAAAGGAAGTTTCTTATGTTGTCGAGTATGATGCTCTATTATGGCATGAAAGATTAGGACATATAAACTTTCGAAAAATGAAAAAACTTGCAAATCTGGATTTAATTCCACAATTTCAAGTAGATAAAAAATACAAATGTGAGACATGTGTAGAAGTAAAAATGGTTAAGAAACCATTTCATACTGTTGATAGAAGTACTGAACCGTTACAAATGATTCATACTGACTTATGTGATTTCAAAAACTTGCCTACAAGAGGTGGAAAAAAGTATTTTATCACATTTATTGATGATTATACACGATATTGCTACGTATATCTTTTAAATAGTAAAGATGAAGCAATTACATCATTTATAAAATATAAGGCTGAAGTAGAAAATCAACTAAATAAAAAGATCAAGATATTGAGGTCTGATCGAGGTGGAGAATATGAGTCGCCGTTTGAACAATTCTGTGCAGAAAATGGAATAATTCATCAAACAACAGCACCATATTCACCACAACAAAATGGTGTAGCCGAAAGGAAGAACAGAACGTTAAAAGACATGATTACTGCCATGCTTTTAACTTCTGGTCTACCGACGAACTTGTGGGGGGAAGCATTAAATATGTCTAATCACATATTAAACAAGGTCCCTCACAATAAAACAGGAACAATTCCATATGAGTTATGGAAAGGACACAAACCAAGTTTTAAATACCTCAAAGTGTGGGGGTGCTTGGCAAAAGTTCCAGTTCTGCCTCCAAAGAAGGTCAAACTTGGACCAAAAACTGTAGATTGTTACTATTTAAGACCAGCCCAAAATAGTAGTGCATATAGATTTTTGGTATTCAAGTATGATATACCTGATATTCATGTAAATACAATCATGGAATCAAGAGATGCATCATTCTTTGAAGAAGTGTTTCCACACAAAAAGAATGAAGGGAATATTGTCCCTAAAAGGACACGAGAAGAATCTAATAGCCCACATGAAGATGAAACTCATCGTGAAAGTGATGAAGTAGAACCAAGAAGAAGTGTAAGGGCTAGAACTTCTAAATCATTTGGTTCGGATTTTTACACATATGTGTTAGAATACGAACCTCAAACGTACAAGGAAGCCATGTCATCTTCTGAATCTTCATGTTGGAAAGAAGCAATTCAAAATGAGATCGATTCAATCCTAAGTAATAAAATTTGGGAAATTGTTGACATTCCACCTGGAATAAAACCTATTGGCTGCAAATGGATTTTCAAGAAGAAAAAGAAACCAGATGGTTCTATTGATAAATACAAAGCCAGATTAGTAGCCAAAGGATATCGTCAAAAAGAAGGTATAGACTTTTTTGACACATATTCACCAGTTACACGAATAACCTCAATAAGAATGCTAATAGCAATTGCATCCATCTACAATCTACAAATTCATCAAATGGATGTAAAGACAGCATTCTTAAATGGAGATCTCGATGAGGAAATCTACATGGAGCAACCCGAAGGATTTGTATCCAAGGGAAATGAAAACAAAGTCTGTAAATTGGTAAAATCACTATACGGACTCAAACAAGCTCCAAAACAATGGCACGCTAAATTTGACAGTGTCATGATAAGAAATGGTTTTCGTATAAATGAGTGTGACAAATGTGTTTATTGTAAATAAGTTGGACAATCATACGTGTTTGTTTGTTTATACGTGGACGATATGCTAATCTTTGGTCCTAAAATTAAAGTTATAGAGACCATAAAGAAATTGCTTATCAACAATTTTGATATGAAAGATTTAGGAGTTGCTGACATTATTTTGGGAATCAAAATAATAAGAACGCCTAATGGAATACAATTATCTCAGTCACATTATGTAGACAAAATAATTGAGAAATTCCAACATTATGGAATTAAAGGAGTAAGAACACCTTTTAATCCATCGGAAGTACCGCATAAAAACTCTAAAGAAAGTGTAATGCAACTAGAATATTCCCGTGTAATAGGATGTCTAATGTATCTCATGAAATGCACGAGACCAAATATAGCTTATGCAGTAAGTCGACTAAGCAGGTGTACAAGTAATGCAGGAAAGGAACACTGGAAAGCACTAATGAGAGTGTTGTGATACTTGAAGAATACCACAAATTATTCTTGCATTACAGAAAATATCCAGCCGTTCTAGAAGGATACAGTGATGCAAACTGGATTGCAGATTCAGAGGAATCAAAATCCACAAGTGGTTATGTCTTCACTCTTGCAGGAGCAGCAGTGTCATGGAAATCAACGAAGCAAACATGCATAGCTCGATCCACTATGGAATCAGAGTTCATTGCATTAGACAAAGCAGTAGAAGAAGCAGAATGGCTACGTCATTTCTTAGAAGATATTCCTTTATGGCCTAAACCTGTAACGACCATATGTATTCACTGCAACAATCAAGCTGCGCTAAATAGAGCGAAAAACTTTGTGTATAATGGCAAATCACGACACATTCGTCGACGCCATAACACAGTTAGGCAGTTACTCTCTAATGGAACTATCTCCATTGATTATGTAAGAACAAATGATAACCCAGCGGATCCATTTACAAAAGGGTTATCAAGAGAGAAAATAGACCGCGCATCGAGGGGAATGAGTTTAAAAGCCTAAACCAACAAGAGTTATCTTATACGGAAACCTATCCTAGCGATTGGAGATCCCACAGACTAGGATCAATAGGCAAACCAGTTCTGAATAACTTAAGACGTAATGCATTTTCCGGACATAGTCCATTTCATTCCTATGGTGCAAAACATAAATGCATGCCTACAGAAGTATTAAAAGGTTAAAGCTATGCTTTTTAATGATGACCATATCTTGTAAAATAACAAGTGGGGTATATGTAGGATACTCCTTATGGTTGCGATCACCTATGTTAGTGTGAGCTGGGTCGACTCTATGAGAATATTAAAGGCTTAAATTCTCTATATACACTCGCAGAACCAAATTTGTTCAGGACCAAAATGAACACAACCAAGAGATTGGATGAGAAGGGAAACAATGCTTTGTTAATCTTATTGTCTGGTTATACAATAACGGCAAACGGTTCAAGATGAAATAATTCACCGATTAGCCAAGTATATCCGATAAGTGTTAACAAAGGAAAGTTCAAAGTGAAACAACTACTTATCCTTCAAAAGCATTATTCCATACGTAGTCTGAGATATTCCACTTTGTGTGGGGGAAAAGTATATTATCATTCATGTAGGGGATTGTTGACAATTCTAAAGAGATGAATGAAATATGCTTTAGTCCCACATTGACAAAATGAAAGATTAAATCGTGTATATATGTAGGATCCTCATTCACTATATTGGCCCTTAGGGTTAGGTAATTTTGTGCGAGAGGGAGGACCCAAATCTGATGAACACACGTGCGCGCACGCCGCCCGCCCGTCCCGTACCGAACCGAACCGGGCCGGGCTCGGGCTTGGGCCTACAATGAAATCTTATTTTTGCTATAGAAAACACTGCAATTTTCTACGGGTTTTTATTTGGATGCAGATAGGGGCGCGGCCCGTTTGAATTTGAACTGAAACGGGTGCGACCCGTTGGAAGAAGAAAGGGAACGGATATGTCTTGAACAAACGCAACCGTGACCGTTCAGCAACTATAAATCAATGATGGATCCTGATCAAATCACTCACTGATTTTACATCTTTTTTTTTTTAGAAAAGCAATGGGCTAAGGGAGCCCTGCCCTTTTATTAACAATCACCAAAAAGTACATAGAGAATACATGCAAAACTTCTGTTTATGATAGTGAAAAAAACATAGCACACTGGCTTTACAAATCCTATGCTAATACAACTACAAATCAAAACAAAATATTAACACAACGGCAAAACAATTTCAATATACACTTAAAATCATCTCAGCCTTGCAACCCTTCTTCGAATCCTCTTATGCATCTTACTGAATAACACATCTTCATTCTCAAATTTCTGATCAAAAATTCTACTATTTCTTTCTCTCCAAATTTCATAAACAAAGATCTTTAGAACTATCAACAGAATTTCAGATTTAGCACACTTCTATCTTGTTGCCTTAAAGATATTATACCATTCTATTCTTGAATTTTTCATTGGTCTATAAAAATTTCCATTGGCAAGCAATCTATTCCACACTTTAAATGTAAAATTACACTCAAAAAATAAGTGGGTATTTGATTCAGAGGAGGATTGACAGAAAACACATTCATCATTATTAAGCAAACCAAGTTTCAATAGCTTCTGTTTAGAATTAATTGCATTAGCCATTATTTTCCAGAGTAAAAGATTTTCCTTTGCTGATGACTTACTTGACCATACTCTAGTTGCCCAAGGAAAAGTATCCACATTTTCATTATTCAACAAAGCCTTGTATACAGTACATATTGCATGCTTTTTTCCTTTTACAGTCCAAAGAACTTTCTCATTTTTATTATTCAGTGGCAAGGATTCTAAATACCGCCATAAATCTCTAACCTGTTTAGAACTGCAATAAGGAAGATTAATAAAACCATCACTAATATAAGATTTGACTTTTGCATTCAGTGGTATACCAGTGAGCATCTGCAGAGGATAAGATATAATTTCCTGAATTCTCAATCCTGTCTTAGCCCAAGGAGTAGTCCAGAAATTTAACTCGTTATCAACCATAGGGTTACATTGTATAATTGGTAAAAACTTAGATCTTAACTTCAAGAGATTCCTCCAACTCCAGTTGCACAATTGGGGTATACTGATAGACCAGAAATCTTTACCCTTTAATAAATTTTTCATTACCCACTGAGTCCAGAGATCTTGATTATTAGATAATATCTTGTCATAGTAAATGGACATAGCAGCTACATTCCATAATCTAATATTTGTTATCCCCAATCCACCTTTATTCTTTGGAAGTTGTATTTTCTTAAATGAAATTGGGATTAATTTTTTAGAAAAGGGATCTCCATGCCAAAAAAATCTATTCAAAGCACTATTTATCATTGATACAAGTTTACATGGAAGGATATAGTGTCTCATCCAATAATTGACCATGGCAGTTGCAATACTTTGAACAATTATTAATCTCCCAGCTTGTGATAGCTTTGTATTAGGCCAGACTAATAATTTTTCAATTATTCTCTCATAAAGTGGCATACAATCTGTAGTAGTTATTCTTGCTTTGATGATAGGAAGACCAAGATATTTTTCATTTTGTTGCATTTCACTAAGTCCAGAGAATGTAATTATTTCTCTCTTAATCTCGTCATTTGTACCCGCAATCAGAATATGAGATTTCTTAATATTAATCTTCAACCCAGTGATAGTGTAGAATTTTTCCAGAACTTCAATTACTGTGGAAATATTAGACATAGTTGGCTTTGTAAAAATGATTAGATCATCAGCAAATAAGAGATGTGTTATTAGAGGCTCTTTACATTTTGGATGCAGCTCAAACTTCCCATTATTAACTTGCTCAATAATCAAAGCATTTAATACCTCCATTACAGTAATAAACAAATATGCAGAGATAGGATCACCTTGCCTAATACCTTGCGTACCTTTGAAAAAACCTTTAGAACATCCATTCCTAACTATTGAGTAATGAGGGGTAGAAATACAAGTATAAATCCATGCAAGCATTGGCTTTGGAAAGTTCATTCGAGAAAGAATTGCTATAATAGAGCACCATGATACCGAGTCAAAAGCTTTCTGTATATCAAGTTTGATCAAACATCTAGGAGAGATACTTCCAATTCCATAACCACTTGTAAGTTCTTGAGTAAGAAGAATATTATCACTTATATTTCTGTTGGAAGATAAGCAACTTGATTGTTGGATATAATAGAAGATAGAATATTCTGAATTCTATTTGCAATGATCTTGGAGATAATTTTATACAGCACATTGCAACAAGAGATTGGTCTAAAGTCAGAAACATTTCTAGCATTAGTACATTTTGGAACAAGGGCTATGTTTGTTGCATTAATTCCCATAGGTAATTTGTTATGAGAAAAGAAATATAGAATTGCTCTGTTGACATCTTCCTTTATAATATTCCAAGAATGTTGATAGAAGAAAGCACTAAATCCATCTGGACCTCCACTACTGTCAGGCTTCAAAGAAAAGACTGCCATCTTAATCTCTTCAGGTAGAACTTCTCGAATTAATTCACTTGCTTGCTCAGAATTAAAAAAAGGTAACTTCACAGAAAATAGAGGTGAAAGGTTAGGAGTCATTGGCAAAGGGTTGGCAAGTATTGAAGAGAAGTATTCAATAAAAGCTCCATTGATAGAATCATCATTCTCTTTTAGAACTTCATTCCTATCAAATATACTCGTAATTCTTTCTTTACATTGTTTAATTTTGATAGAGTTATGATAAAATCTTGTATTCCTATCACCATGTTGATCAATAGTTTCATGAAGTTGTTCCTTTTTCATCATAGCTTCAAATTCTAATGCCTCAAGCAGTTCATTTGACAAATCAGCTTCCTTTCTGGCTAAAGATGCATTCAGATTATCAATTTGTAGTTGCTTCTGAATAACAAATAATTTCTCTCTAATTCCATCAGATATTTTTGAACCCATTCCAAAATTTTCTTTTGCCCAGATTCTCAAATTTGCCTTCAATTTTTGCAGCTTTGACTTTAGAATAAAAAGAGGATTGCCAAAAAAATTCTCCTGCCATACCTGCATCACAAAGCTTAAAAAATCCTTATGATTAGTCCAAATTTTATAAAATTTAAAAGATGGATTTCTACTAATTGCCTTCTCCCCCCAAGATAAGATGATAGGTGAATGGTCAGAAATAGAAGGATTTAGGAATTTGCAAATGAGGTTTGGCCAAAGATTTAAAGAGTGAATATTATAAAACGCATGATCAAGTTTGCAATAAGTACTAGGACCACATTTACTTTTATTGTTCCAAGTAAACACTGCACTAGAGGATGGAATATGAACAAGAGATGAATTTAATAAAGCTTGATTCAAGGGAGAAATGTCTTTTAAGGAGAGAGGAATACCTCCCATTTTTTGATCAGTTGAGTACATACAATTAAAATCACCAAAGACAATCCACGGTAAAATAGTATGAGATAAAGAAACAAGATTGGAAAGAAAAGACAGTCTTTTAGCAAGATTGTTTTGAGCATAAACAAATGTAATCAAAAATGAACAATTAGAAGTCAAAAGAGTTGCACTGAAGTGAATAAATTGATCACTTTCTTGCAACTTTGTCAATCTCAGAACCTTTGAATTCCATAAAACCAATAATCTGCCAAAAGGAGCACTATGTAAATTGTCCTCATGATCCCATTCAGGAGCAATATTCTTACAAGCTAAATCTGTTTGCATTTTATTCAACTTTGTTTCACTGATAACAATAAGTTGTATATGCTGACCCTTAATTAGCTGCTTTACTTCAGCTTGTTTTGATGCAAGATGACCACCTCGTATATTCCAATATGCTATATTACTGCTTAACATCATAAATGCTTGGGCATAATAATATTAGAAGGGTGTTTCCTTGTATGCCTTAAGCCACTTAACTGAGAATTAGCTACATTAAAAGTCTCAGAATCATTATTGCTTCTTAGTTGTACTTCTTCAATTCCATAGTCTTTACCATTGTTTAGATCTTCTGTTGTTTCATAGAATGAAACTTTCTTCTTACCCTTTTTTCCTTTTTTGTTGCTTGTAACTTGCACTTCAATAAAATCCTTTGCACAGCATGGAGGGGGTAAAATTAAATGATTAGGAGGAGAAATATTAAGATAAGGGGAAGTAAGAGAGGAGGATAGATCAGGTGATTTATTTGGGATGGTGTGATTATGAGATTGTGCAGAGACCTCAGGGGAGATAATAGATGTGGCATGTCCAGATGATTGTTCAGTGACATGTTCAGTAACTTGTGAAGAGGTAAGAGGGGAGGCAGTAGTTTGACCAAAGGAAGAGGAAAGTTCAGTGGCCTTAGAGGAGGTATATGTGGAGGAAAGTACAGTATGTTCAGAAACTTGATTAGTGGCATGTTTAGTGGCTTGTGAAGAGGTAAGTGGGGAGGCAGTAGTATGACCAGAGGAAGAGGAAAGTTCAGAGGCTTTAGAGGATGCATATGGGGAGGTGAGTTCATGATCAGAAGTATGTCCAGAGGCTTGTTCTGTGGCATGTTTAGTGGCTTTAGAAGAGGAAAATGGTGAGGCAGTAGTATGTTCAGAGGAAGATGAAAAAACAGTGGCTTTTGAGGATGCATCATGAGAATATTTATCATCTGATTTATTCTTGTCACTTGAACACTCCTTAGCAATTACTTCAACAATTTTTCCATCAGTGAAACTATTAATTGGTTCATTATTCACATCCCCTTCACCAATATCAGATAAAATCTGGAAAGGGTTAGTTGTAGCAACCTTTATTCCCAATTCCATCTTACCATCAGATTCTTTTTGAAAATTACAGTTTATATCCAAATTCTTTTCTTTATCATCGGGCATTTGAAAACTTTTGAACTCATTCAAATTATCATTACAAGTTTGCTGAACCATATCCTTCTTCTTCCATGCTTTCAAAGAATTCCTATTATTAATTCCAACATTGTGAAACTTCTGTACCTTCTCTTTCATATTACCATTTTCCATATTTTCCTTATACACAAACTGCTCATTTTCACCAAGGTCACTACAGTTTTGCATATCCAAACTTTTCCTTATATTATTACCTGAACAGAACATAGTTTCATGTCCAAATACTTTGCATTTACTACAGATTTTTGGCTTCCAATCATATTCAACTCTAACATGTGGACAACAATCACCTAAGCCTTTAATTGCAATAAAATCAGGAAGTTCCTGTTCAGGAGAAATTTCTATTAACGCCTTAGCATATTTAAATCTTGACAGCCTTTCTGTACTTTCATCAAGGCAAATCAACTTTCCCACATGACAAGCTAACCAATTGATTCCAATTAAAGTCCAAACAATCAATGGAATTCTATAGAAATGAACCCAGATTGGTACCTTTTTAACTTGTTCCTGGAAATATCCAAATGAAGGATTCCATGTTGTAATAATGAACATCTTTCCTTTAATAAAAATAGGTTCAGATTGCAGAATTTTGATCCTATCCTGATCATTCGAAAAATTAAAGAAAAAATTCTCATTATCAGATTTAATATCCACTTCACCTTGTAATCGCCAGATACTTCTCAGATGCTTTGACACTGTTAAGTAAGATAGAGGACCATCTAAGAAAAATCCAACTAAATGATCTGCCCAATACTTAATACCTTCATCTCTCACCTCAACAGAAAGCATTTTAGGAACCCCATCTTTCTTAATATCAAAATGTCTCGGAACAAAGACTCCTGCATTTCTAGGCTTTTTCTTGAATAAAGAAGCCCACTGAAACTCAGATTCAGATAATCTTGATTGATGAATATGATTCAGCTCCTGATTCACATTAACAGTTAATGGCGAACAATGATTTACTCGAATCAGAGATGAATGATTTACGGAATTCAAAGAATCAAGAACAGACAAAGATGAAAAAGGGATCTCAGAAGGAGGGGGGATATCAGAAGGAGGGATCGAAATAGAAGGGAACGAAGAAACAGAAGAAGGAGGGAACGTAGAAGGAGAAGGAGGAGGAGGGGGGATCGGGAAAGTAGAAGAAGATGCCGCCATTACATTTCAAAAATGTGAATGAAGTTTAAAACCGTTAAACGATGGCCTAGTAGGCGGCGGCGCGCGCGCGCGTGTGGTGGTGATGCATAATCTCACTCCTCACAACGAAGCATACATTTGGGAGCCCCAGGCCCCCACTGATTTTACATCTTCTTCCTTCCCGGTATACTTTCTTCAGTCAATTCATTTCTGTTGCCATCGTCTCAGACTGACGTGCTCGTTACAGTCTCGCGCGGTTCCGTCGGTTGTACCCTGGGAGACTTCAAGTAAAGTCTTAAGGCGATTGTCACGACAAGCCTCCGACGAACTTTGGTATCTTCTTGCTTTCGTTTCTGATACGCCCAAATCAGTAACTGAATACCATTGTTGCTTTGCAAATCTGTTGCACTTTCTGATTTTGTGACGCTTTAAAGTGTTACTGATTCGTTGCTGTAACATACAGTATTGTTGCATTGCGTTGTGTGGTGACGCATATAAACTGTTGCATTCTGTTCTTTAACCAATTTAATCTACAAATTTTACTTTCCAAATCAAAAGAGTGTGAGAAGTTGGTATTTGCCTCTACTTCTCTATACCCTATTTCGAAATTTGGCTTTCTATCCTTAATTTTATGATCCCGCTCAAACTAAATTATGGGTCCAGTCTTTCTTACCAAATTTAACCCACTATCCCTTCTTTGGCTTGCTTTACTAAATGTTGCAACTTGTTAATTTAGGCATATATCATAACTATAGTCCGCCTGATAACTTCTTAAAGTCACTTCTCAAATTTGTATCTTACTAGACAACAATTATCATATATCAAATTTATATCGTAGTTCCCCCAACCGTTACATTCTCCACTCTTTGTAAAAACTGCGTCCTCATAGTTTCTTATGTAATGATCTTTTTTTCTTGAAATCTTCTAACAAAACACAGAATTGTATAAGGTTTAGCACACAAACATAATGTAAATATATATGGTAAGTAAGTATATGAAAATATTCATTCATAAAAATAATCCGCCATCACAATTTATACATTAAATTCAACTAATCCTCCCTCATTCCACTCATAGATCCTCAAGTAGTTCAAAGTATGTGTTTCAAATGTTATCCTATATCCTAAGTATGATCAGTGGTGTCCTTAATCCATTATATCTCTATTAAATGTACATTTTTTCTCCATAATTTCTTTACATGTGATCCAAGAATCAAAATGGTTTACTTATAAATGATAAAACTGATTTGACCATCTACTATTTCGGTTAAATTAATCTCGTTTGCACACAAACATTCCTTTAATAGCAAATTATGAACATATCGTGCACTCCCACCAACTTTGCATCTATTTTCAAACTATAAGTAAGCTTTCCAATTCACTCGATAATTGGATATGATCTAATGTACCTCGACGTTAACTTTCCTACCTTGCTGAACTTTTTTACCTTACTAATTGCAGTAACCTTCAAAATTAATTCCTCCCCTACTTCAAATTCCAATGCCACCTTCGATCAATATATTGCTTCTTCCAGCATTGTATTGTTTGCAACTACGATCTTATTAAGGAAATCTACTCACTATATCCTTTCATTACTTTCGGTCCTAACATGACTTTATTGTCGACTTCTTTCCGACTACTTTGAGAACAACACAAACTCTCATATAAAGCTTCAGAATGGTACACCCCACTCTTGCTTAGTATTGGTTACTGTAAGCTAACTCTACCGATGAATATAATCCTTTCATAACCATCCAAAATAAAGCACATTTGCTTGTAACAAATCCTTTTACACCTAATACATCCTCTCTATTCACCTATCCATCTGAGATGGTATGTCAGACTCCAACTTAATGCAGCTCTCAAAAAATTCCATAGCACGAACAATGGGTATCGATTAGAAATAACCATCCTAGGAATCTCATGTAACTGTACAATGTTTCTCACGAACAAATGTGCTAACCTGACTGTTGTACCATATGAACTAACTGGTATAAAATGTATACTCTTGATCAAATAGTCCACTATCAATTATAAACTTTCGTTTTAGATCTCGGTAGCACATTCACAAAATCCATATAAATAGGCTCTCGTTTACTAAATGGTATCTCAAATGATTGTAAAATTTTTGAAAGTCTCGCTTGTTTGTCCTTAACTCGTTGGCAAAATAAATATATTGTCGTGTATCAACCAACATTGACCTTCATGCGTAGCCACCAAAACTTCTCCTCATGGCATGATACATGTTTGTTCCTCCTAGATGAATAATCAACTTCAACTTATGGCACACACCGATATGGAATCATATTTCCAAGTTGGTACAATACAAGTGGTGTGACGATCGTCTTACACCTCTAGTACCTAATATATATAATCTGTAAAGTATGCTATTATGATACCCAGTAGATATAGGACGATCATCAAGGGTAAGGTAAAGTAACAAAGTATAATCATCCAAATCAGAATCAATCGTATATCTCTTAGTGTAAGGATAAAATATAATAGTCATCAAAGATATAAAATAGATGAGATGGAAATATAACTAAATGAACCATCATAGACCAGTGCACATATTCAACACAGTTATACAAAATATATCATAAAGTTTATACATTAAATAATAACTCAAATGATAAACTGTCTCTAACAATAATTAAGGACTAGTAACACCCTACGGTTTCGCACAACAGAATATAAGTAATAGGATCACGTATCCTCAAGGTCCAGGATAAGACAGATCACATCATACGTATTATGAATCCGTACATGCCCCTCTTTACGAGCACACTCGAAACCTCTGAGTATCAATGAACCCTTTGCATACATCTCTATAGAGAACACATCATCGTTCTATTTCATTCCATTCCACCAATAAGTCCACATCATCGAACTCGTCCTAATGGATCATCATCACAACTCCCTCGACAACATGGGAATATCTCTAAACACCCATCATAAGTCATAGAGTCCCCTCATCAAAGTACTGAAGTCATCACATCGTGAAGTATTGCATCATTGCTTCACTATCAAAACCTCTTATCGTAGAGTCATATCATCAAAATTAAACGTTGAATGAACTCACGAACCATCGCAACACGTTCCCCAAGGCCCCTTCTTTGAAACCTTAAGATTTGACTTCGCCTCACATGGTCGTCGCCAATCATGTTACTTAGCCAAAAATCAAATATGTCCTTTAGTGCTTAAAACCTCTCATCGACGATCTTTGCCCCGAAGCTGAAGGGTTTGGGCCGGTCGAAAGTGGGTGAAATCAGTATATTTCATAATTTTTTCTATTTTTGGATCTATTGAGCCTATGAAGTCTAAATGGTTTGTTAGATCTGATCTAATACAATTTTAAATGAAATCTTATTTTATTTAATTAGTTTCAAAGGATTTTTATTTAATTTAAATTAAATGTATTATAATGAACATATCAAATACACTCATATATGTATAGTCCAAGGGCAGCATATGAATTTGTACATGGTTAATATGTACGTTTATAGATGTTATGATTTACAGTGCAACAGATACATTAGTCCTTTTGTATATGCATTTGTTGTCAATAGTTTTTTTAATTATATATATAAAATAAAAATTGTACATGCATACAAATTAAAATTGGTTTTCACTTTTTTACATGGTTTGAAATCTAAAATTAACAATTTGAAATATAGTATTGACTTAAGAAGGAGATCAACATTATATTCATAATTTTACACAAAAGTCTGTTTATAAATTTTGAACTGAAAGTAATATGTGTGTGTGTGTGTTTTTGTGTATATGTGTATATATAATAACAAATTATATTTAAATTCAAGATTAAATATGTGTATGTGTGTGTAAAACATACAGATTTGTATTTTACCGTTTAAATTAACAATTTGAAATCTAGTTTTGAAATAGGAAGAAATTCAACATGAGGTCTATAACTTTGCACAAAGTCCTTTATAAATTTTGAATTAAAATAATATAAATAAAAATATGCATATAACAATCGAAAGTATTTGATATTCAAAATTATACACACACGTGCGCGTACAAATGTATGTATGTATACATGAAACTTACAGTCAATTTCATAAGATAATTTCAAATAGATTATGCTTGTGTTTCACTTATATTTGTATATAAAATACGTTACTTAATATTTTAAGTAATTTAAATTGGATCAAGATCTGAAAAATATTTTTTTCAGTAAACTTTAATTTCTAAAACAACATCAAACAAAAGGTTGGATGAGATAATTGTTTGCACCAAAAATGCCACAAACACTTATAAAGTATCGAAAAAAAGAAAGAAATAGCAAGAAAAGAACACGAGATTTTTATGGTGGTTCGACAAATACTCTAGCCCACGTCCACTTAGTCGATTTTTATTGATTATCCTCTATTTTTACGAAGCCGTTCTTATAACTCGGTAGTCATAACTCGGTGGGAATCCAGCCAAGTAATTTCCATAGTTATGATTTTACAACTTATCGTTGTTAGAAGTTCAAATCGAGAAGAAAAAAGTCCCCTTTTCCAAGCACTCTCCACTTCTATTTATAAGCAAAGGCCTCCATATTTGGCTCCGAAAATTGCTACATACAATGTCTACGTCATGCAAATTCTTCTATAAAAATAGCTTTACCAACCCCTACCCAAGCATCATTGATCGGTGATGAACCATGAGCCCTGGATCGTTGTCGATCTGTTTTGGGTTCGAATTCAGGTCAAACCGTGCTTTGCTTCGAGTACCGCTTTAGGTCGATTTAAGGTTGCAATTTCTTGTGTTTTCCACTTGCTGCTACGAGTCAATCCATGCTTTGCTTTGATCCTTGCTTTACATTAACTTGTTGTCGACCTAGGTATCCCGATCCCAAAATATGAATTTCCAATTTTTCAAACATTTTCAACAATATTTTGTATTTCTCTATTTTATCATTTTGTGTTGCTTTTCAAATGAATTATATCCATTTTCTCTCATTTTTTAGTCCTATTCGATCGTTTGATCCCGTTTGGAGACTATGGAAAATTCGACTATAACACTTGCCTCCTAAAGCATACCCTATGAATGGAAGACGTACTTTTCTCAACTGAAGTTGGCAAATCATTAGTAGTTGATCTTTTTGGTTATCAAATGATCAAACCACAGTAAATCGTTCAGTTCCTTTGGATTCACCTACAAATCAAAGGTCGTTCTAGACCATTATAGCTAAGCACTCAAGTACTTGCTAGTTTGAAATCATAATCATCCCGTGTTCTTCCGAAATTATCACATAATATATCATATGTTGTAAATCGAAGTCGCCACCTATTATTAGTGAATTAACTATCATTTATTAAAATCAATGTAATCCCGTGTTCACCTGGGACTTAAGTTATCATAGGTAGATCATGTATCGGGTAATCAGAAGTCAATATTCGTGTAAGTTCATTACCATCGGTTGAAGTGCTAATTATGAATCGTCTAATGTCACCTAGTATCCCATCATAAGAGCATCCCACCAAATTGAAGCAATGACTTTCATCGATCATTTGGTTATTATAAGTCATCAATTATGGTAGTGCACCACCACCATTCGAAGCATTGTTTATATATCGTCTAAAATGCCTTCCATCCCATTATAAACGAGTCCGACTGAACTAAGAAAATGACGTAAGTTGTAATCATCATTAAATTATTTTAAAGTCAAGTCGGCGTTCAAATCCAAAGTCTAGCTTTTGATCACTTAGGATCACATAATCGACGTTCATTCTAGGGTTCGATCTCCTTAGATTGCACTGTCTATATCCAGTCTAATTTTTGACCTTTTTGAATCATTTCTAATCCATATCGACCAATCCACTCTCTAGCAAGGGGGCCGAATATCTAAGAAAGTCCATCCACTCACTCTTTGGTGAGGAGACTCGTTATCCTGTACTCTTTGGTGAGGAGACTCGTTATCCTGTACAAGTTCATTCATGCTTAAATGATTTTCAAAATCAAGCACACATTCATAAAATCAACACTAAACCAACAAACAAGAGCTTAAAACATCCATCCTATCGAGCATTACTCCCAAATATCCAATTAGAGTGTGACTAAAGAGTGATCAAGGCGTTGTATATGAGTAAGTGGCCTGATAGTAATATTGTGTGATTTATTTGCAAACCAAAGAAAGGCATGGGAATCGAAGCTGAATCCCTACCATCTTAATCATAGGATAACTATATGTTTTCGTATATTTGCTACATATTCAGGGAAGAAAAACAGAGCAACAAATAATATTTCATATATTTCCAATCTTGGAGACACTTCTCGTTTCTCAAACTATTTTGCAGTAAGCAAAGACAGTTCATGGGTAGTGTAATGTATGTAATATGTGGCCAGTATAATTATAGGCACTAGAGCAAAATGACAGGGCAGCCTTGGAAAAATGACAGCGCATGTGTACTGTATAGGAAACCAAAGTACAGGCATGGCCGATATTTGAACTTGCATAGATGATAATATTAAGTTAAATTATACTTACTGGAACTTGCATCTGTTATAACTTTCTTAACAGGCCGAGCAATTGCAGTGCCAACAGTAGCTTAAATGTTTTGTAAATCGGATATGGGTCACCATAGACGTGATTCTGAAGCATTTGCAACATTAACCTAAACTTTAACTGCTTTTTTCCCTAGAGGAACAAAATGAATCAATGCGGTTGGATCAATTGAAGACACACATCCTTCAGCTACAATTTCTCCATTTTGATCCAAATCGATCAGCTTGCACTTATTATTTGTCATTGAATGTGCACTCAATCAATTAAGAAAAGGACTATTTTATTATATGTTTAAACAAGTTATAAAATGAATGAATTAATTAATTATAAATAAGTAAACCTTTCCGACAGCATCAGCATTAACTAGATAAGTAGAAGATGCTTCAAGGTTGACATGCTCCACAACTACTCTCGATTCAAGTCATGCCACTTCCATACCAACAGCTTCTCCAACTTAACGGTTGAAGATGCTACAATGACAGTAAATTGTATGAGTAGAAGATGCTACAATGTAACCACAACATTATAGTAATTCAAAGATTACACCAAACCACCACCCTACATGAAAGTGGTTGGAAAAATTGGATTTACTTATCAGCATAAGATAAGATAACATTAGATGAGCAATTCAGAGCCTAGTCATCAACTCATTGGAATATATCCCCATTTTTGCTAGACTGAGAAATAACTGTGAGCTTTTATGTTCATGAGTGGTAACTAAATTAGAAGAAATTGGAAGTTACATTCCTCATGTGGATGTAATCATTGATAATTAACATGTTATAAGGATCAACCAAAGATTGACAATTACACTAGTTCGCCATTGCAAATGAAAACATACGGATTAGCCAATGACTAGTAGCATAAATTAAGAGTCATTAACTCATATAATTTCTGTTATTAGGCTAGTCAGCATAAATGGAGGCATCAGTCAGTTTGCAATTGAAACTAACTGTTGGATACACACAAAAAGGAAAGAAGAAAAGTGAGATTATGTCATGTAGGCACTTTAATTTTATCAATGTTGGGTGTTGGCACACGGTACCATGTTTTTTCAGTAAAATTATATCTATACTATCCAGTTCTTTTAACATTGCAAGCAATTGCCAATGTTATTTGTAGATTATTAAACAGCAAATAAATGTAGAATCATTTTCTGTCTTTAGAATCTTACCACTATACAAAGATAAAGATGTAAAATCTTATTTTCAAAATTCATTTATTGCTTCTCTCTGTCTCTCCTTCCTTAATCAAAGGAAGGGAAAGAGTGGAAAACAGGTAAAGTTTGAACTATACAACAAATAATAAACGAGTTCCGATAACTCAGAAATCACCAAACTTGTTAAATCATATCTTGCTCCTAGAATAATGTCCACTAAAAAAGATGAACTAAAATAGAGAACTAAATAACACGACTGCACATGCAGTCAACTTGAAATTAATCATACTCTGAAACTTTGACAACGATGGCCACTGGCTCAATGATGGCTGATGATCTACTACAACAGGGACGAATACGAAGGAGCCAATCGACTGCAATGACGATGAGGATGAAGATGCCGACTCTCTTCCACAGACGAGCGATATGCGATGAGAATTAAGGTCAGAGGAAGATTCTGTGATTGAAATTTTTGTAGTTTTTTTTAGATCGGTAATTTCATATTTTGGGGTAGTCTTTTTTTAACGAATAGTTGGACATAGAGGGAGGGAAAGTAAAATGTTGGTGCTTAATCTCAGCGTTAGGGTTAGGAATTTAGAAATTCACTGCCAAAATAATTGATTCTTACAGCGAACCAATGTAAGACGTTGTTTGCAACTACTAAGAAAATATAATTTTCTTGTAGTGACTATTCTCGATTGAGATCCAAGGCCGCTTCTAGATGCATCGGTTTATATGTGGCTGCTCCTACCGCACCACTATAAGTTTTTCCCTCACGTATTGATGTAGTCGGTTATTTCAAATTTTCTCCTTAATTTGATATCATATGTGTCTACACTCATTTTCTTCTGCCCATCTGGCTCGTGGAATAGGAGAAACTTTCAGACCTCTTCTCCGGATTCATAGGCTCTCTTTTTATTGGTTTTCGGTAGGGAATCTACCCTTAGGCATTTATGTAAATCCTTTCTAGAGTTTCAGTTAGATCAGTGTAGGAGGAAAATTTTGATTTCCTCCTTTGATGTTTCTGTCCTCTGAAGACATCATTAGCCTGTCACTTTCCTTTGTCTTTTTCATATCCTGCGTCGGACTGTCCTCCGTAATCCACAACACTAACCTTGGCATTTTTAGCTTCAGCATCCTTCCAACGCAAGTATCTCTTAGCTCATGGTAAAACTCTACAAGGTCTGAAGGTGGATCACTTTCTAAAGTAACTTTAAAATCTGTTTTATTCATAATCCCAGACGCTAGTGCCATCAGAACTATTGCTTAATCTGGCTTTTGAACTACAATAGTTGTTACATTAAATATGGCCAAATAACTACTTAGGGTCTCTTTAGCCCTTTGTTTCATGCTCGAAAGCATCATCACATTCTTTGGTTGTGAAATATGAACTCTAAACTGCCTCATGAATTTATCCACTAGTTCGGTCCCCGTGCTGATGGACCTATTCTCCAGCTATCTAAAATACATTACTGGTAAATCTATTAAATATAACGGAAAAAACCATCCAATTACATCTTCAGAAGCACCCAACGCCACCATATGTTAGATGTATCTCATTAGACGAATAGTTGGATCTGTCTTCTTATTGTACATTTCTAGCATCAGTAGCTTGAAATTAGGTAGATTCATTGCGTACCGGATGTTAAGGGTGAATGGATCTCTGCCCATGGCTTCCAAACTCTAATCTGGTGGTCCACCGCTCAGTGCACGTCTAACCATTTCTGTAGTTCTATATCATCTAACAGAACAATCTGATCTACGATATTATCTTGCCGCTCGTTCCTATGAGGAACCTCTAGCTCTAACTCATGTTGTTTGACATTCGCATTCACAGTTTGATTCTCATTTTATGGCCCAACTTCATTCCTCAACATTCTCCTCCCTACGACTCGTCCAACTCTAGCAGTCATTATGCCACCTGGGACCCATGACTCGTATCGAGTTATTGATCAACATCGACCTGTAAGGTCCCCTAGGGGTTGACTTCAACTATTCAAGTTTCATTTCCATATGCCCATTTTTTCTTTCTGGCTTATGACTATGGTTTCTAGCAACTGCAACCGTTCCCTGCTGTTGGACTCTTTTAAAGAATCTGTTTAGCATTCTATGACAACCCGCACCTTAATAGGTCCACACTTTGACAAAATCGAAACTCAAGTCCATTTTGGGTATAGATCGTTGGTTTTGGTAACCTAAAATAAACATAAGTATATCAAATATCGATCAATCTAAATTTATAACAAAATGAAAAGTATAATAGAACATAAATAACGACTGAGGCTACTACCTCAAAATTCAACGGTATTCCTTGGACATTCAGTCGCCTTGTCAGTACTGAACATGAATAAGAAGACTTCTCCATCAACCTTTCTCGTCTTGCTTTAGTGAGCCATCCCTTTAAATCTATCATATGGGTTGTAATGAGGAGGAGATCAGAACAACGTTCAAGTGAATGGAAAATTGCATACTTTTCCATAATACAAGCTTATACCAATTGGTTTTCATTTAAATGTTATGTCCATTATTTGTAGTTAATCCATTTAATTCTTATATGCATGTACGATATATCTACCCTAACCTTCTCCAAGGTATGCTATACATACATATACATATATATAAGCCTGTGCATATATACACATCTTAACATTTAACTACCCAAAACCCCAGCCACTTAATATTTCTTAAATATGAAGCGGGCCCTTCACATCGTCAATGCTAGTATATCTGTTCAAGCTACAGAGACCAATGACTTCTATATATGGCTTTGTAAAATAATATATAATTTAATTGTTGTACTACTAATGCAGTCGAAAGACTCATCTATGGGTTAACTAGCCCACCTCCACTAAACTAATTTTTCACTTAACCATCTACCATGAGGTCTACGTGTATCCTATAAGGATTCTACATTAGCAGGAAGCAAAATTTATCAGGGAATATACTGACTGTTTACTACCGCTTGCTTGGGATTGTTGAGTGTCAAAACCTATTTGCCAGACCTATTACAAAATATCGGTACCAACTACTAACATAGCCCGCCGATCCTCCACAGCTGACATCTGATTTAGACTAACCTAAGTAAGTCAAGTAAAATACCCCTTTCAGTTACTCGCTACCTTCTATTGGATATGAAGCTGACCCCATTTGCCAAATGGTACTGGATCATTTAATACTTCAAATCCGAGGTGAACCCTCGGTATATTTTTTCCCTTTCTTATTTTAATCCCTTTCCCATGGGTCCTATGGTTGGTGATGTCCCACATCAGTAGTAGGTATACACAATTACTGGTAGCCTCTAAGTGAAGGGTAGACTTTTGTGTGTAACTCTACCGACCTCGCATCCCAATCTTTTAATCAAATCGATCATCCTAGGATTATGTATTAGGCTAAACCCACCAACCTTTGTCTTTATAATTAAGGCTATTCAATTTACCACAATGATAATTATACTGCCTTATAATACTTAACTACCACGTAAAATGTTTATTTACTATTTCCATAAATGTCACTTTTTCCATTATTAACGATTATTATCTTACCTGGACAATTCCTAATGACATTTATTTACTTATTCGGAGTTTCCATCCTTAACTCATTAATCAGTCCCGTTAATCCATTTATAACCAATTGTAACTCCTTATTTATTACATATTTATTGCCCAATTAATTTTGGAGTTACAAATCATTCCATCTTTATTTCCTAATCTTATCATTTATTACGCGATTTATTCTAATGTTCTAATTATATCTAATGCAAATATTAACATGTATTACGTTGTATTAATTATATTTTTGTTTTGATGTTTAGCTCAGTTATACATATTTATTTATGTATTTATGCTTTCGTTTCTACTTATTAACCCTTAACTAGAATATTCCCTTCCATATTTTTGTCCATTAGAATTATCCTTCCAAAAAGATTTCACGTTATAACTTTCCATAAAGTAACTTAAAATAAGAGGTTTGCTTTGTTTGAAATTACAAGGAACTATTTAGTTTTTTTCTTATTAAAATAGACGGTGTAAACTATGGAAAGGATATCCATACTTTACACTTCTCTTTCCCCTTTTGTGTATATTCCTTGTCACTTCAAACATTGCTCTTTTTCTATGTATTTAGACAAATTTATGGAGGTCACGCAGATTATATTTTCAACTAATTAGAATATGAAAATTAACATTCCAGTAGAATTAGGACAAATCTAATCTATATTAACATCTTTACAATCCAATTGTAGATCCGAAATAAATTCTACATCTTATCAATATCAAACTTTTAATAGCTTGGGGTCCGACTTCTAGATCTGAACGTAAATATTATTCATAAATTCTAACTTGTTCAGAATATGTAGGCGATGTTTTTATGCGTTTAATTCAGACCTACGACTCTTAGATCTATATTTAGGCATAATAATCAAATAAAATTCCAATGTCATACATAAAATTACAAAATTGTACACACTCCTTTTAAAGCTTTTCAAATCTCCCAAATCTAAATATGATCCTTTGATTCAACTCCATCTCATTTTTAATCCATAGAAATATGTATAATATAGGATATACATACTATTAGAATTACAGATCTGAGAAGAAATTATAGGTTAAGGGGAATATATATTTATAATACTGAAATTTACCTCTTTATTGCACAATGCCATTCGCTTCTTCTCTTCTTCATTTTATTTTCTAATCTTCTCCAATTTGCATAAATACAAATTATTTTACAGTTAGAAGGAATAGTGGAGAAGACAAAATGGCAGAGCTTCACTACTTGACTTGGAAAATTAACAAGAGAAGTGAAGGGTTAGGCCTATATTTATAGACGTTCGAATCAGTCACATCCATTAGTTAAATTATTCAATCCGAACCATTGGCCAAGGTTCAAACCCTAGCCGTCATGTACCGACCGGTCAACCACACCCTGGTCGACTACTAGCGGTCTAGCGGCCCATATTAGGGGTCGACCGGTGGTGTTCTGGTTATTATTTATTTATTGCTATTTTTGTTTTTAAATTATTTTCATTTCGAATACTTTAAATGCTTGTAACTTCTTCATTTGAACTCCAATCATGAAACTCCAAATATGAAAGTTTCTTCGAAAATCGCCACAAATGCAACGATACAAGTTTCGTAGCCGAATTTCATCATTTGCTCAATTCCATGATTGGAGTCATATTACTTTTTAATTTACTATCGTAAATTTTACGGGGTGTTACATTCCCCCTTAAAAGAATTTCGTCCCCGAAATTACTACAATGATTAAATCATGGGGTGTGCATAACCATCCTAAACTATTCAACCAACTAGTTACAACCAATTTTGCAGCCAAACGTGTACAAGTGCATGGTGTATCACAATATAGAAACGATGTATGCAGAATGATTCTAAATTGGGCCCTTCTATATAAATGCATTCTTTTAAAAACATTTTTAAGAATATGATGCAAATAACTATATACACTGGTAGTTCTATATGTATGCAGGTTATCAAAAATCTTTTACACACAACAATTTCTATACTCCTACGAATAGAAGTATGGTTCAACTAATTTTGCATACAATTCCTACCATCCAAAAATATAATGCATTGAATTTCCCTTTCCCAGAAGTTTACTTCTATGCCGGAAAATGAACTTAGATGGAAATTTTACATTCTTACCACCTTATTGGGTACCAAACCTATTGTACATTGCAAATTTCTTCATTGCCCCAGATTTTCTCCAATTTTTTCCACATGTAATAAGCATAGGGAGGCTAGTTTTCTAGCTCTAAACTGGAATTGAATCCAAAATGGATTCTTGTACGTCATTGACAAGGTATGAAAATAGGAATTTCAAGGCTAAAACAACTTTTTCCTTGTCATTGTCTGCACTTATCTTAACGTCGGCCTTAATGCACTGCTAAATTCATATCGACTAACCCATCGCTCTTCCCTACGCCTAGTATCTGGCCTTTGAAAATCAAAAATTTCTATAAAAATCTTTTCACCTTTTCAATCAAATTTGCATATGGTTTGAAAAGTAAACTTTCAAATCCATTTAAACACCATTTTCCTTTATAACATTTGAACAAAACTTCCAAAAATTATTTAAATGCTGAATATTTTGTCCAATACATTCGCCTTTTTCCATTTTTAATAAGTCAAGCCACATTTCAACATGGTCAGAATTCACTTATGAGTTAATGCATATTTTTGATCCTAGCAATTCGCAATTAATCTTAGACTTTAAAACCTATTTCTTCATTTAAAATGACAGCACACTAAATCTATTTATAAATTTTAGCTTTTAAGGAATGGTAATAATGGCCTGTGATTTCATTACAACTTTAGCATGTCCTTCGCTCGCTAAAATAATATCCAGTCATACATTGCATGTACCGTCACTTAAGTGTCTTACAAGATTTTCATATTTATACCGTTTCTTCCAAATACACCTATAAGAGAAGTCTACATATCTCGAAACAACAGTACAGTGAATAAATAGGAAAGCATCTCATAATATATCGTACACATCTTTTATACAAGAGACAACCAATAGTTACATCCTCAACAATCTAAAGAAAAGAACAAATGCTGGAAGGAAAATGATAATAGCAATACTACTAAACCTAAAATACTACCTACAGACTATGGAATGGTCTCGATCCTCTACGGGAGTTTGAGCCATTGCCTTGACTTCGGAAAGGGCATAGCATGGTGGCTATACACCCTATCTCGTGGCTTTGGCACGACTGCTCGACTTGAATCTCTTGGAGTTTGGCATGAACCAATCGAATAATGACTAGCTCAGGGCTTTGGTATCCTCTAACACCATGTTCTTGCTCCATCTCCTACTGGGCTGCTCTTCTACTATCAGTGGTGGTATCTTAGCTGGTGGCTAAGGGATCTCCATCTTCTTAAGAAAGGCTATGTCAAATGGGGTACGGACCTTCTTTTGAACTGTCTCTCCATGGAGTTTTACTCTGTATTACCTAAAGACGCAAGTGAAGAGGTGGCAATATGGAATGTAGCTCCGTAGAGTTCCAACTCTAGGACTAACATAGGTTCTCATAATAGCACAAGTCCAACTGATATCTACACCACCCATGGTAGCGTGGCGGCCCTCTACACATGAGGATAAATCTGATTGAAGCTCCCGTCTTCGAAATAATGTTCTGCTGAATGATGTGAACAACGAGGCAGGTTGTAAGCCGTAAATTCTTTGACCTCCAGATATAGACTTCTTCAGAAAAGAACCGATGTATAACCTTTTGGTCAGTCATCTCAACATTCACCATGTCCGCTTCCTCGGCGACAATCCCAAAATCTCACCGAAATCATCGTCAGATATATTGATCTCAACTCCCTTCACTTCCAACTTGAGATTATTGGTATCCTCATCAAAATTGTACTCCAAATAGGCATTAAGCATCCACATGCAACGTCGGTAGAATTAGACTAAAAAGCGTCGTGGCGGAGGCGGTGCTATTCGTGCTACCGTGAAAAAATCCTCGAGTTCAAAGGCAGCAAAATCTCAAAATTTTACTAACCGTCTTTTAAGGAAGGTGAAATTTGCCAAGGCCAAGTAAGTGGGGATTATTTGGTTGCTCCGGTCGAGCCAAGCAATCTCTTAAGGGGTGAGACCCGGATGGCGTAAGAAAGTGCTGGAGGTTCGAGGTGGTGCCATAGACTGAGTAAGGGTCGGGGAGGGGAGGGGAGGTTGGGTTCAAATCAAGAAAGAGGAGGAGGGGCTAAATCTGACGTGCGCCATTGGTGCTTGTGGGATGCTCGGCTATTGCGGTGGTGCAGCAGAAGGAGGAGAAGGCAGCAACGTCACTTACTACGGGGGAGGGAGAAGCAGCAACGCTTTGAATTGAAGAGGGAGGTAAGGGTTTCAATGCTTTGAGAGAGGAGGGGCAACGATGAAATTAGGTGGCGACTGAACTTGGACGCGACTATATGCCGTGTTCGTGGTTCAGATTGCGCTTTTTACCCTACAACCGATCGACTGCCACCGATCGACCGCTAGGGGTCAACCAGTTGCGGTCGACCGGTTGCTGAATTTCAGGCTTAGGTTGAACCTGAACCCAATTCGAACTGGGTTAATTAATAACAATAATAACAAGAACAAAAATAATCGTTTCATGCCGTCTTCTTCGATCAGATACGATCTGAACTATCCTAAAAATTTCTTGTCCTCTATATGATGTTGCCCTAGCTTACCATCTAGCTCTTCGAACCTTTTTCCTCTTTTATTTCGCAGTGCTCCTACCTTGTATTACTTCTTCCATCAACAAGCTTCAAAATTGGAAAATATTCCAGCTATCATTCTCTGTATTATTTATATACGAGAATATTCCTCATATTTTTGCTGGCGGGCATCACTACACTTCTATACTACATACCCCAACTGAATTAAATTTCATTTCAATTTAATCCTCCCTTTGGAGAGAGAATTTTGGAAACTTCCAACTTTTATAAACCAAAAATCTTCGATCTAAACATACTCTCCTTTTCTATTTATTTCGAAAACGAAAATCCTGTTTTTACCAAAAACCTATTTTCAAAATAATAGTTTCCAAGTAGATCCATTGGAAATTTTCAAAACTTTTACCTACTTTCACAATTTCCTTCCTACTTTCCTACTAGCTGTCCTACTTTGGATGGGTTTGGAAATTTTCAAGTAGGAGAGTAGGAAAGTAGGTGAAAGTAGGAAACTCCTTGAAGGAAGGTGAAATTTTGGGAGTAAAACTTCACTAGCCGTCCTTGAAGGAAAGTTTCCAAGTAAATCCTTTTAAAAACCCATCTAAACATATCAAGGCATTTTCACAATATTTTATCAAATTCTCTTATATGGGGTTGGACTCATAAATGAACTTTACTTCTTCTACTCCTCTATGATAAATCTTGTCTTATGGTGATTGATGAACATTCTCTTATTAAAACTTGCCTTCAGATGTTTGTGACATATAGATTCTTATTTCTCATTTGTATGGATAAAATATGCATATTTAATCGCAAATCCATCAAAATCCATAATCACTGGCAGTCAAGTCTCAACAAAGAAACCAAATACCATCCAGCCTCCGGGATCTTCTATATGTCGTACTCATGCTCTTTCTAGTTAATGCCTTTCGTACAGCCAATGCTCCACTGGGTAATCGGGGTAGGGTGCATAACTTTTAACTCTATAATAAAATTTCCAACTCATAGTTGTCTCGCCTATCCTTTCGGAATATGGTCACACCTACTCTATAGTCAGAATTCATAGAGTTCATCGTATAATATAATTATTTATAGGTAGGAAAATACAGATATGTTCTATCGGGATATCTTAATTCCAATGATCGATCAACCAAGGCTCTGATACCAAATGTAACACCAGCATCTTGATGGACTTGCATTTCGAGAAAATCGAAACCCAAGTCTGTCAGGGTACGGATCGTTGATATTAATAACCTGTAATAAACATAAATATATCAGAGATCGATCGGTCTAACTCATGGTGGAAAGGAAAATATAATAGAACATATATATCGATTAAGGCTAGCACCTCAGAATTCAATGGTATTCCTTGGACATCCAATCGCCTTGTCGGTACCGAGCATAAATAAGAAGGCTTCTCCATCAACCATTCCCATCTTACTTCAATGACCTGTCCCTCTAAATTTATCCTATAGGTTGTAATGAAGAGGGAGTCAGAACAACATTTTGATGATTGGAAAATTGATACTTTATCCATAATAAAAAAACATACCGATTGGTTGCCATTTAAATATTGTGTCCATTATTTATGGTTAATCTGTTTAATTGTTATATGCACATACGATATATCTACCCTAACCTTTTCCATGGTATGCCATATATGTATGTGTGCGCGTGTACGCCTGTGTACATATATACATCTTAACATTTCACTACCCAAAACTCTGGCCACTTAATACTTCTTAAATATGAAGCGAGCCCTTTACATCAATGACGGTCTATCGGTTCTAGCTACAGAGACTGAAGACTCCTATATACGGCTTCGTAAAATAATATATAATTTAATTCCGGTACTACTAACACAATTCAAAGACTCATCTAAGAGTTAACTAGCCCACCTCCACTAAACTAATTTTTCACTTAACCATCTACCATGAGGTCTACATATATGCCGCACAGATACTACACTAGTAAGAAGCGAAATCTGTCATGGCATAAGCCGAGTATTTACTACCGTTCGCTTAGGATTGTTGGGCGTTCAAAGCCTATATGTCAGTCCTACTACAAAATACCGATACCAACAACTGACGTTGCCCGCTCACCCTCCACAGCTCTTACCCCGTTTAGACTAACCTAAGTATGTTAAGGAAAATACCCCTTTCAGTTACTTACTGCCTTTTCTTGGATATGAAGAAGAATTTATTTCCAAATGGTACTGGGATATTTAATACTTCAAATTCGAGACGAACCCTTGATATATTTTCCCCTTTATTATCCATAATGCATACCTGTTTCCTATGGGTCATTTGGTTGGTGATGTCCCACATTAGTAGTAAGTATACAAAACTGCCGATAGTCTCTGAATGAAGGGCAAACTTTTGTTTTGTCACTCTACTGACCTCGCATCCGATCCTACTAAGTCAAATTGATCATCCTAAGTTTAAGTATTAGGCTAAACCCACCAATCTTTTTTGTATAATTAAGGCTATGTAATTTACCACAATGACAATTATACTGCCTTATAGTATTTAATTACCACCTAACATGTTTATTACTATTTTTATAAATGTCATTTTGTTTGTAATAAATGATTATTATCTTACTCGGACATTTTCTAATGACATTTATTTACATATTCAAATTTTACAAATTATTCCTTTCTTATCCCATTGATCTGTCCAATTAATCTATATATAACATATTAAAATTGTTATAACTCCTTATTTATTGCACATTCATTTCCTAATTAATTTTGGAGGTACAAATATTTTTATCTTTATTTCCTAATTTTATCATTTTTATTAAGCAATGTATTCTTATGTTCTAATTATATCTAACGTGAATATTGACACATGTTATGCTATATTAAATATGTTTTTATTTTGAATGTTTAGTGTGGTTATACATATTTATGTATTTATATTTTTATTTCTAGTTATAAATCCCTAACTAGAATATTCCCTTCCATATTTTAATCCGTTAGAATTATCCTTCCAAAAAGATTTTCTGTTATAACCTTTCATAAATTAACCTAAAATAAGAGACTCGCTTCGTTTGAAATTACATGGAATTATTTATTTTCTTTTTGATTGCAATAGAAGGTGTAAACTATGGAAATGATATATATATATATATACACACACACTTTACACATCTCTTTTCATTTTTGTGTATATTCCTTGTCAATTCAAAAGATGCACTTTTTCTATGGTTTAAGAAATTAGACAAATTTATGGAGGTTATACGGATAATATTACCATCAAATTAAAATACAAAAATTCGTATTCTAATAGAATTAGAGCAAATATAAACTATACTAACATATTTACAACCCAATTGTAGATTTGGAATAAATTCTACAACTTATCAATATCAAACTTTTAATAACTTGGGGACTAAC
This sequence comes from Allium cepa, assembly GCA_030765085.1. NCBI lineage: Eukaryota > Viridiplantae > Streptophyta > Magnoliopsida > Asparagales > Amaryllidaceae > Allium > Allium cepa. The sequence continues at coordinate 592,372,406 of CM060944.1, forward strand.
TCTAGATTTGGGTGTAAATAATGTTCCTAAATCCTAAATTATAGAATAGGTAGGCAATGTTTTTATGCATTTAATTCAAGCCTACAACTCTTAGATTTTTAATTAAGCATAATAATCAAGTAAAAATCCAACGAAATAAATTTCAATATTATAAATAAATTACATAATTTCTCACTTACCTTTTAAAGTTTTGTAAATCTCCCAAATTTGAATCTGATCCTTTAATTCAACACTATCTCCCTTTTAATCCAAAGAAATACGTATAATATGATATATAAATACCATTGGAGTTGCAAATCTGAGAAGAGAGTTGGGGTTAAAGAAAATATAGATTTATAATATTGAAATTTACCTCTTTATTGCGCAATGCGGATTCGCTTCTTTACTTCTTCTTTTTATTTTTTTCTATTCTCCAATTCGTACAAATACAAATTATTTTACAGTTAGGGGGAATAGTGGAGAAGAGAAAATGGTAGAGTTTCACTGCTTGAACCACAAAATATGAGAAGAGAAGAGAGGAAATAGGCTTGTATTTATAGACACTCGAATCAGTCGTATGCGTTAGATAAAAGTTATTAAATCCGGGCCGATGGCCAAGATTTAAACCCTAGTTGCCGTGTGCCGAATGATTGATCGTACCACTATGAGCGGTCGACCAGCCCATAGTGGGGGTCAATATGTGGGGTCTCGATTATTAATTATTCTTATTACTATTTTTGTTTTCTAATTATTTTCATTTCGAATACTTTAAACACTTGTAACTTCTTCGTTTGAACTACGATCGGAAAACTCCAAATACGAAAGTTGCTCAGAAAATCGCCAAGAATGCAGTAGTGCAAATTTCATGGTCAAATTTCATCGTTTGCTCAAATTCCATGTTTTGAGTCTTATTAATTATTAATTTATTAACATAAATTTTATGGGGTATTACACAGTTCTTCTTGGAGAGTTATCATCCTATCTTACATCTATTTCATCATTCTCTCTATTTCCTCTCCAATTACATAGATGGATGAGGGGTTTGATCATGAGGACACCTCCTGGCTTCCCCCTTGTTCTTATTGATCTCGTCCAATAATAGATCAAATGTTATGCATCTTCAACTTCTTTAGATTCAAGTTTCAAGTTGTTAATCCGAGTTTTTTCAATGGAATCATCAAAATGTTCACTCCAAAAATGGCACAAACACCCAGTTAAGTAATTAAAGTATAAAATATAAAAAAGGAAGTATTAAGGAAATAACATTATATTTTTATAGTGGTTGGGCGAATACTACAACCTACATCCACTTAGTCGATTTTCATCGATTAATAATTTTTTGTTTTTATAAAGTCGTTCTTATAACTTGGTAGTCATAACTCGGTTAATTTTTAGAGTTACAATATTATAACTCGTCATCGTTAGATGCTTAGAATCAAAAATAAGAAAAAGTCAATTTTTCCTTGCACTCTCTACCTCTATTTATAAGTGAAGATCTCCATAATTGGCTCTAAAAATTGCTATACACGATCTCCATGTCATGCATGTTCTTTCACGAAAATAGCTCAACCAACTCCGACCCAAGCATCATGGATCGATGATGAACCATGAGACATGGATCGATGCCGATCAGCTTTATGTTTGACTTTGGGTCATACCATGCTTTGCTTTGGGTCTTGCTTCAGGTTGATTTGAAGTTGGATTTTCGTGTGTTATCCACTTGCTGCTTCGGGTCAATCCATGCTTTGCTTCAGGTCTTGCATTAGGTCAAATCGCTATCGAACTGAGCACCTAGATCCAAAAACATAAATTTTCATTTTTAGCCATTTTATGTATTTCTCTATTTCATCATGTTGTGTTTCTTTTCATATGATTTATATCTATTTTTCCATCATTTGTTAGTCCAATTCAATAGTTTGATTCTTTTCGAAGAATATGAAATTTGTTGAATAAGATATGAGATATAAAATAAACTAACAAGATGTAACATACAATAATAATGAGATGTAAAGACAAGGGATCTAAACTATTCTATCCTGATGTAGCAAATGTAACGAATCATATTTTATATACCAAATGATCGTAAAATATTATTATCTAAATAATATAAGATCGTATGGCTTTAAAATTTTAGTAATGACTACTAGGAAAATTTTCGATACTTAGAATTTTTATCAGACAATTTATACCTAGAACGTCTTGTAAAGCCTGTAAAATTTGGTAGGAATTGAATTAGGATCTAAAAACACTTCCATTAGTTCAAGACAATGGTTTCTCTTTTTATAGAGTGGTTATAATAGGAATACAGACCTACCGTTTAGGAGAAATGAATGTTTTAATTTCTAGCTATTGCAGGCTAGAATAGTGGGTCGTAAAGCCCACTAACCTATTTCAAGATATATGCCTAAATGGAACTGATAGGACTCCCAAAAACAGTTCCAAACCTCCATTTACCTTAATTTCATCTAAAAGCTACTCTTTTTCACACTAATCAGCTTAAAATGCAATTAGAAGGGTGATTAGCAAAGAGAATTGTAGATCTATCATTTTATTTGCTTGGAAATTTAAATTCGTGCTATCTACTTCGGATTTGGGTATAAAAGCTGGTAATTAGGGTGTTAGGTGATTGATTTACGATCTTTCACTATCTTATGCATGTTCATATAGTTTAAATTGGTATTTTTGATATGTTTTATATGTTAAAATGATTCTGAATTTTAATTATACCTTCTACATTCTTATGACTGGATTTAAAAGATAAAATTATTATGACCCCTTATGAACCATATTTCCATTTTAATGTGAAATTAGATCTAGGCATAATCATTTATGTTAATCATGTTTGGATGAATTTTGTGTGTTGAATGTATGCTTATGGATGATGGTTGCTATTTCATACATTGCATTGATATGTTTGTTGGTGCTTTTAGAGTAATACATTATCGATTTGGGTACTAGGAGGTCAAACAAGTTCAAAATCGAATGACACTTTGAGGTATTATTGAGGAGAGCTTGGGAATCCTACAATTCAGGTCATAGTTAATTTGAGGTTATTTGGTTGCTCAAATTCAAGTCGGTGGAGTTCGCAGATCTGGTTGGTAGAAGTGGCTGTTCGGGACATAAATAATAAAAATTCGAGGAAGGTAAGGAAATGGAAGTGGGGACTTAACCATAAAATTTAAGGAAGATCTACATATCTATACTGGTCACTTTTTGGCCTGTACCGGCCTTTGCTAGGGCTATAGGGAGTGTTGAATTGGGAAGTGTGGCACCAAGGAAAGGATCCGAGACGACCCACCTCCTCGTTTCTCAGTAATTGACACTAATACATCCTTGGCTGTAACAACCCTGTATTTTGTAATTATTTTAATTACATATTTTAATTATAAAAAATTGAATTTCCTGATTTAAAATTTTTATTTTATTTATTAAAATGAATAATTTTTTTATTTTAAATATAAATTTTGATTTGTATGTGAATTAGAATTTCAAACATGAATAAATATAATATTTTTCAGAAATGTGAATTTTGGTCAATATGGTCAAACTTTGACTTTTTAAATTTAAAATTTATATATTTGAATTTTTAAATTTTATTTTTTATTATGAAAATAAATTAAATTTCAAGAATACTGCTTTTCGTTTCGTTGAAAATTGATTTATATTGTGAAAGTTATGCATTTTACAATATTGTGTGTAAATTGTTTTATTTAACAAAATTGTTTATTTTAATTATATAATATTTTATTTGTCAAATCATGTTCTAATATGTATATATGACATGTTATGTATTTATTTTTATTTTTAAAACATTTTTAAAGTGTTGTTATAATTTTCAAATGTTTATTGTATATTGTTTATATTTTAAAAGTCTAGTTTCAATTATTAAGCTATTTCTTTAATTATTTTCTATTTTTCCTTAAAATAATTATTTATTTTTCTTTTTCACTTTATTTTGTTTTCATTTTTATTTTTATTTACTGAATTTTATTTGCTTTGTTTTGTTTAAAAGAAAAGGAAATTCCAATTGTCAAAACCTTTTCAATTCTGGTGAGTTTTCATTAGCCTTGCCTCTTCATTTTCTTTTGACCTTTCATGTTACTTTGGCCGTACCTTTTTCTTGCTTAGCCATGTATTTCTCTTCAAAATTCACGTGAGAAAACATCTCTCCTCACTTCAAATCATGGCATTTCAACTTGAGAAAAAAAATTGCAAGTTTAATGTCTTCTTCTTTCTACTTTTTCCTTCCTATTTTCATTGATTTTGCCTAGATCTCTCTTCAACTTTGCTTGGCCACTAACCTCTCCACCCTTCAGCTCCACTCACCACCACATCTACAGCAACTTCTCCTCCTACTCCTCTGACCATGTCAGGCCGTGGCACCCTATGATGAGAACTCCTCAAAAAATTGCAAGCAAACCCTTAAAACTAGCCAAGCCGAGCCTTAATGCTAATATCCTTTCACATACTCCTCTTGGCCACCCTTAGAACCACCACCACCAGCCACTACATGACCTTTGGCCGCTGATGCACCATCACTTTCCACTGTCCAGACCTGTACCATGCTTGAGCTAAGCCCACTAGCCCTTTGGCCGAGCCAAGTTGTTGAACTAACCCTTGCCATTTTTGCCTTGACCAGTTTTATGCTTCATGTTATAACTCTACACCTTCATCTCCTTCTAGCCATGAGTCATGATACCATACATGACCCAAACACACATCAATGGCCGAGCATATGTTCCTTTGGTCGAGCTTTTGGATGGTCAAAAGCAAGGTCTAACTTTTGTTCTTTGTTGCTTTTTATTTCAGTTCATTTCAATGTTGTTTTGTATTGAATATTAATATATATGTTGCTTTGTTTTATTGGTTGTTTACAAGATCATATCTTGGCTATATCTCTCATTTGAATCATGCCATGCTGTGTTGTGCCGTATCGTGCTTTCTGGATTTGTTCTGTGTGTTTTGATTGGCTATCTCCAGCTTGAAAAGGTGAGTCTTTCTCACTCTGACATGTTTACTTATGAATTGTAAATTGATGGCAAGTGTTTAGTAATTTAAAATGTTTATGCAAGTTAATGATGATTATATGATATGCTATGCCTTGTTATTTCCATGTTAACTCTGTTAATTATCACCTGACATTTGATATATGACATTATATTGTGACATTTTCATGTTAGTGTATCTGTTTATATTGTTTGTGCATATATTCACACTGCAAGTTCCCTGTTAGAATAGAATCACTATGGGTTGAAATAATACATACCCGAACGGACATTAGAATAAGGAAAAATCATTATGAGCTGAAATGATAGGCTCAAGTGATTTTTAATGTATTTTATTTGACTTGGGATTGCGGGTTTGAAATGATAGAACCCGGTTTTCTTTTTAAATTGCGGATTGAAATGATATATATATCTGTATCACTTGTCCTGGGTTAGAAAATTATATACAGGCCCTGTGGTATATTTTTAAATGATTTTCTTAAGATATGTATTTTTAAAGTATGAAATTTTGATTTAAAAATATATATTTTATGGTTTTGAGAAAGCTAAATATTAAGTTTTAAATTTTTGAATTCAAATATGTAAATTTGAAGTAAATATGATTTTTGACTTTAAATTATATTTTTAAAATGTAAATAAATAATGGAAATTTAATTTAAAGTTTGAAATGATATTTGAAGTAAAAATGTTAAGTTTTGGTTAAATTAATAATTTAAGAAAACAGTGAATTTTGATTTAATAGAACCCGGTTTTCATTTTAAATTGTGGATTGAAATGATGTATATCCGTATCACTTGTCCTAGTTTAGAAAATTATATATAGACCCCGTGGTATATTTTTAAATGATTTTCTTAAGATATGTATTTTTAAAGTATGAAATTTTGATTTAAAAATATATATTTTATGCTTTTGAGAAAGCTAAATATTAAGTTTTAAAATTTTCAATTCAAGTATATAAATTTTAAGTAAATGTGATTTTTGACTTTAAATTATATTTTTAAAATGTAAATAAATAATGGAAATTTAATTTAATGTTTGAAATGATATTTGAAGTAAAAATGTTAAGTTTTGGTTAAATTAATAATTTAAGAAAACGGTGAATTTTGACTTAACAACTGAATTGAGTTTTTAATTGGATGTTTGATTTTAAATTTTTTGTGGTAAATCATATGTTAAAAGTATTTAAATGTGAAATTTTAAAGTCTAGAAATATAATTTATAAATTTAAAAAGAAATTTTTTTAAAGTTTTATTGTTTTGAAAAGTTATATAAAATCTGGAATTTTATTAATAGCATTTCTAAAATGCTGTAGGTTTATGACAACACTTTAAAATACTGTTGTTTTGAACTTAACTATGTTTGAAAAAACTAAATATCTATTACGGCATTTTATAAATTCCGTTATTCTTGAACTAAACTATTTTAAAAGCTATAAGTAATGTTAGCACTTTATAAATGATGTTGCTGCTATAATTTGACAATGTTTTGAAATGTTATAGATTTTAACACTGTTTGAGTATATTTTAAAGATGTTAAACGATTTAACTTTTAGAATTGATTATTTGTGAAATTTAAGGAGTTTTTAAAATATTTTAATATTTAAATTTGAATTTTTAAGGAATTCAAATTGAATTTAAATAATGGTTTTTGAATGGAATTTTGAAATGTATTTTGTAATGATATTTGAAATAATAAATGAATGACATATTTGATTTTTAAATGATATTTAAATTTGAATATTTGAAATTTAATTCAAATAATGATTTGATAATGAGGTTTTGAAGGATATGATATTTTAGTGATTTTGAAATGGTTTTGAATGATATAATCTTTATTTGATAAAGAATGTGAATTTGGAATGATATTTGGTTTTGATAAATGAATATTTGAAGTTTATATTTGTATGAAACGATATTTGGTTTACATGTAATTTGAGTTTATTTAAAATATACTGGATTTATGAAATGAACATTTTAAAACTAAGTAATAATGAAGTTAAATTTGAGATATATGAAATTATAAAATTTAGTTTTGAAATATGGTATATTTAAAGCTTTGGATTGATTGTTTGAATTGAATTAAATTGGAAGTTTGAAATTTGGCTTTAATTGAATAAATTTGTAAAATGTAAAGAATTAAAGGAATGTTCCATGATTTCAAATGTATGATTTCGAAATGTTATGATTTTTTCAAAGTGTAATGATTTCAAGTATTTTGGTTTCGAAAGAGTTATAACTTTGAAAGTATATGATTTTTGAAAGATGAATATATGTTTGAAATGGAAATGATGTCGTATTGATTTGGATATAGTTTTTGAAATAAAATGGTTTTGGTTTCGAAGTATAAACTGTTTTGAAAGGAATATAGTTTTTGAAATAAAATGATTTGATTTTTGAAGAATAAAATATTTTGAAATGACCACGGCATTATAATAACGTTTAGTTGTTAAAGAGTCTGGGATCGGCAGTTGTCATATTCTCTGCCAACTCCGAAAACCACTTTAACAACTGTGTACGCGGTGAAGATTCTAGAATGAAGAAGGATGGTGACGACGTTCTTGAGGTATATTACATGGACCCAACTCCCGTGAGTTGGCATAAGGTGGCTAAAACAGGAGCAATCTCGGGCCAAGTGAGGTCATTCCTCCGATCGGACACATTCCTTCGATACTATACTCTTATCTTGTGGTTGATTTGATGGCTATCCTCCGATTTTGGTTTGGGAGTGTGTTCCGAGGTGGGCGTATGTGGCTGCTACGTTACCACTAGCCCGTGTGCGTAATTGGTATATCTACCCTGGCATTGCCTTGTGTGCCGTGTCACCTACCATAGCGAGCCTTACTACGAGTTTGTTTTTCTCCCGTAGCCCATGGAGTATTTAGGGTAGTCTCTCGATCTGGAGATATGCTGATACTGGATGGACTACTGGGACTATTACGTGTTAAAGGGAATATCGGGGCACTCCTTAACGCTATTTTAAAGTAAGTTTGTTTTACTATAGATATTATTATAATAGCGTAATATTACTACATAGTAAATAGTTTAACATATCCTTAAAGGATGGGAGATCCCAAGCATTCTTTAAGTTACTGATGCATTTTTTTTACTGTGCACTTGAGTTGATTTACAGTTCATAAGTATTTATGTCCTGACTCGAGTGTTTTGTGTTTTGCTTTGCGTTCGAGTCAGACTGAGTGATTCAGCATTCAAGACTCACCTTCGGAGTTGTAGCTTTGCTTGAAGATCCAGCCATCTATTTTGCTTTCAGTATCCAATGATTCCAGTGGTGTATTCTGATTTGTACCTGATGTATCTTGTTACTCTTCTGTTGTACCTTGTTTAACTTTTATGTATCTTATATATTTATATAGTAGTTTCATGAACTACTATCTCTTTTACTTCCGCTGCATTATTATTTACTTTGTATTTGTGATCTATGACTATTTATTTACTGTATATTCTGAGATTTGCCAAATTTTATTTACAACACGGTATTTTTAGCAATTCAAGTCCAGCATGTGCGGATGTGAATAGTTAAAAATATCAGGTCGTTATATTTGGTATCAGAGCTTTGGTAGCTCTAGGTAAAACTCAGCATATATGGTAAATGTATTTACAGAATCATTTTCATTCGAGTTTGAATCTCTTCCTTTTTGACTCGATTCCTTTGAATTTTGGAACGTTCCCAGCGGTTCCAAAATTTATTAGTGTCCCTCATTATTCGTCTTTATTTGATTCTGGAGTATCCCATAACTCCACATCGAATGTTCTTTATAATGAGTTGGCGGTCCCGTCAATCTCAAATTTATTTATAAAGGGGTGAAACTCCTTTACAATAGCATCGATTCACCAACGATTTTATATCTTCGGTTTAGATGCTAGTATCTCTTATTAACCCAAATTTTATCTCTTGAGATCGAATGTTGATTTACCCCAGAAATCCACATCGATCTTATTCTTCAAATCACGGTTGACCCGGTTAAGGTTGCCCGCGATTTATATAAGCATCCATCTTCCTATTCTGTTATTTAATCATCTCATCTTTGTTTCCAACTTATCTTCAAATTATTCTTGAAGTGTATTTGTAAAACTAATATTTTAAAATGTTTTATATATTGTGTTGTTTGAGTTGTTGATGTTGATTTGGGTTTCTGATCGATTCGTCTGATCAACGCTATCGATAAGATTTCCAAAACACTTGGACATAGCAAATAGACACAATATGTTTTTTTTTAAAATTTAGTAATGAAATAAATTTTGTAACTATATTATAAATCTTTTTCTGGATTTTTTTTTTGAATTGGTTGTTAAGAAATAATATTTGATTTTATAAATCATTATCTCTTGCTTCATATATAAATAATTGAACTATAAATATTGTTATAAATTTATTTGGAAATTTAAAATGAATTTAAACAAGAATTTTAGAATTTAATTTCCGATGGTTTCAAACCTTGTATTTAAAGTTTTAAAAAGATATATTATTTAAAGTATTTTCGAATAGAAATTTGTTTCCAAAGAATTTTAAATTTTAAAAATTAGTGCTCTTCTCTTTGTCGTTGGAAAATAATTTCGGTGATGACTGCAGCATCATCAACATTCATTTTCGAGTTTCGAAGTGAAGAGACCGTTCTGTAGTCTTGCTACAGTTTTGTTTTGTGGAATTTAATTGATTTAAATTTCTAAAATAAGACTGGATTTATAACATATGTTGTTATATGATTTAAATTTGAATGGATATTTATATAGTATATGTGCATTTATTTATCTCTAAATAGTTTGGAATTTATCCGAAATTTAATTCCTAAATTTTATCTTGAAGGATATTTTCAAGTATAATTTCAAGATTTGGATAAATATTCAAGCTTGAAATGATTGAATTGGAAAGTTTTATTTGTATAATACACAATTTCATTCCAATATAACTTACCTAAATTTACAGAAGTTGAATATGTAATTGGATAATATACAATATAAAATAAAAGGGATTTTATAAATAAAATTTGAGTGGTTATAATAAATGTTATACACTTAAATTTTTGTTATAAAAAGGATTACAGAGATAAATAGAGAAAGAAAAGGGTAGTGGAATAATTTACAGTATAAAAAGATGTTAAAGGAACTAAGAATAAATTAAAGCAGTTATAATAAGTGTAAATATATTTAACATGGGAAAAAAATATTGAAAGGAATAAATTTAATTATAATTAGGAATAAAGAAGAATTAAATTTATTGAGTACATTATGAGTATAATAAATGATTTTTTTTCAAATCCATGATTTTAGAGTTTGTTTATTTAAGATAATTGGATGATAAGATAATGAAATTTGTGATACTTAAGATTTATTTAACTTATGTAAAATTAATTATCAATTTAAGTTGAAATTTTCATGGTTTCAAATTTATTATCTTATTTTGTTTTTCAAACTATCTTTTGGTTGTCCTTATTTAGCTACAGAATGGGAAGGCTATTGCTTATACCAGTCTGTTCGGAAACCTTTCTATAATTTTGGTACTCATTTTTGAATCTGAGCACTGCTTACCATCCACAGACCGTCGGTCAACGGGAAGGGTGAATCAGATTTTAGGAGATCTTTTTCTTGCTTGTGTTCATGATTCTAGAGGATCTTGAGATCTCCACCTTGCTAAACTTACCTATAACAACAGTTATTAGGTATAATATCAATCTTCTTGTCATCTTGTCTTAACCCTATTTCATTATATCTTTTCTGTGCTTTCCCGTACCTCATTCCTTTTCGGGGACGAAAAGTTTTGAGTGGGGGAGAGTGTAACAACCCTGTATTTTGTAATTATTTTAATTGTATATTTTAATTATAAAAAATTGAATTTCCTGATTTAAAAACTTTATTTTATTTATTAAAATGAATATATAAATTTTGATTTGTATGTGAATTAGAATTCCAAACACGAATAAATATAATATTTTTCGGAAATGTGAATTTTGGTCAATATGTCCAAACTTTGACTTTTTAAATTTAAAATTTCAATATTTGAATTTTTGAATTTTATCTTTTATTATGAAAATAAATTAAATTTCAAGAATACTGCTTTTCGTTTCGTTGAAAACAGATTTATATTGTGAAAGTTAGGCATTTTACAATATTGTGTGTAAATTGTTTTATTTAACAAAATTGTTTATTTTAATGAAATAATGTTATATTTGTCAAATCATGCTCTAATATGTATATATACATCTTATTTATTTATTTTTATCTTCAAAACATTTTTAAAGTGTTGTTATAATTTTCAAATGTTTATTGTTTATATTTTTAAAGTCTAGTTTCAATTATTAAGCTATTTCTTTAATTATTTTCTATTTATCCGTAAAATATTTATTTATTTTTATTTTTCACTTTATTTTGTTTTCATTTTTATTTTTATTTACTGAATTTTATTTGCTTTATTTTTTTAAAAGAAAAGGAAATTCCAATAGTCAAAACCTTTTCAATTCTGGTGACTTTTCATTAGCCTTGCCACTTCATTTTCTTTTGACCTTTCATGTTACTTTGGCCGTACCTTTTTCTTGCTTAGCCGTGTATTTCTCTTCAAAATTCACGTGAGAAAACATCTCTCTTCACTTCAACTCACGGAATTTCAACTTGAGAAAAAAAATTGCAAGTTTAATGTCTTCTTCTTTCTACTTTTTCCTTCCTATTTTCATTGATTTTGCCTAGATCTCTCTTCAACTTTGCTCGGCCACTAGCCTCTCCACCCTTCAGCTCCGCTCACCACCACATCTACAGCAACTTCTCCTCCTACTCCTCTGACCATGTCAGGCCGTGGCACCCTATGATGTAAACTCCTCAAAAAATTGCAAGCAAACCCTTAAAACTAGCCTAGCCGAGCCTTAATGCCAAAACATACTCCTCTTGGCCACCCCTAGAACCACCACCACCAGCCACTACATGACCTTTGGTCGCTGCTGCACCATCACTCTCCATTGTCCAGACCTGTAGCATGCTTAGGCCGAGCCCACTAGCCCTTTGGCCGAGCCAAATTGTTGAACTAACCCTTGCCATTTTTTCCTTTACCAATTTTATGCTTCATGTTATAACTCTACACCTTCATCTCCTTCTAGCTGTGAGTCATGATACCATTCCTGACCCAAACACACATCAATGGCCGAGCATATGTTCCTTTGGTTGAGCTTTTGGATGGTCAAAAGCAAGGTCTAACTATTTTTTTCTCTATTGCTTTTTATTTCAATTCATTTCAATGTTGTTTTGTATTGAATATTCATATATATGTTGCTTTGTTACATTGATTGTTTACAAGAACATATCTTAGCTATCTCTCTCATTTGAATCATGTCTTGTTGTGTCATATTGTGTCGTGCCGTATCATGCTTTCTGGATTTGTTCTGTTTGTTTTGATTGGCTATCTCTAGCTTGAAAAGGTGAGTCTTTCTCACTCTGACATGTTTACTTATGAATTAGTAAATTGATGGCAAGTGTTTAGTAATTTAAAATGTTTATACAAGTTAATGATGATTATATGATATGCTATGCCTTGTTATTTCCATGTTAACTCTGTTAATTGTCACCTGACATCTGATATATGACATTTTATTGTGACATTTTCATGTTAGTGTATCTGTTTATATTGTTTGTGCATATATTCACACTGCAAGTTCCCTGTTAGAATAGAATCACTATGGGTTGAAATGATACATATCCGAACGGACATTAGAATAATAAAAAATCATTATGAGCTGAAATGATAGGCTTGAGTGATTTTTATTGTATTTTATTTAACTTGGGATTGCGGGTTTGAAATGATAGAACCCGGTTTTCTTTTTAAATTGCGGATTGAAATGATATGTACCTGTATCACTTGTCCTCGGTTAGAAAATTATATACAGGCCCCGTGGTATAATTTTAAATGATTTTCTTAAGATATGTATTTTTTAGTATGAAATTTTGATTTAAAATATATATTTTATGGTTTTGAGAAAGCTAAATATTAAGTTTTAAATTTTTGAATTCAAATATGTAAATTTGAAGTAAATATGATTTTTGACTTTAAATTATATTTTTAAAATGTAAATAAGTAATGGAAATTTAATTTAAAGTTTGAAATGATATTTGAAGTAAAAATGTTAAGTTTTGGTTAAATTAATAATTTAAGAAAACAGTGAATTTTGACTTAACAACTAAATTGAGTTTTTAATTGGATATTTCATTTTAATTTTTTGTGATAAATCATATGTTAAAAGTATTCAAATGTGAAATTTTGAAGTCTAGAAATATGATTTATAAGTTTAAAAAGAAATTCTTTAAAGTTTCATTGTTTTGAAAAGTTATAATAAAATCTGGAATTTTATTAATAGCATTTCTAAAATGCAGTAGGTTTATGACAACACTTTAAAATGTCATTGTTTTGAACTTAACCATGTTTGAAATAACTAAATACCTATTATTGCATTTTATAAATGTCGTTATTCTTGAACTAAACTATTTTTAGAAAGTATAAGCTATGATAGCACTTTATAAATGCCGTTGTTGCTATAATTTGACAATGTTTTGAAATGTTTTAGATTTTAACACTGTTTGAGTATATTTTAAAGGTGTTAAATGATTTAACTTTTGGAATTGGTTATTTGTGAAATTTAAGGAGTTTTGAAAATATTTTAATATTTAAATTTGAATTTTTAAGGAATTTAAATTGAATTTGAATTTAAATAATGGTTTTTGGAAGGAATTTTGAAATGTATTTTGTAATGATATTTGAAATAATAAATGAATGACATATTTGATTTTTAAATGATATTTAAATTTGAATATTTTAAATTTAATTAAAATAATGATTTGTTAATGAGTTTTGAAGGATATGGTATTTTAATGATTTTGAAATGGTTTTAAATGATATAATCTTTATTTCATAAAGAATGTGAATATAGAATGATATTTGATTTTGATAAATTAATATTTGAAGTTTATATTTGTATGAAATGATATTTGGTTTACTTAGTAATTTGATTTTATTTAAAAGATATTAGATTTATGAAATGAACATTTTAAAACTAAGTAATAATGAAGTTAAATTTGAGATATATGAAATTATAAAATTTAGTTTCGAAATATGGTATATTTAAAGCTTTGGATTGATGGTTTGAATTGAATTAAATTTGAAATTTGAAATTTGGGTTTAATTGAATAAATTTGTAAAATGTAAAGAATTAAAGGAATGTTCCATGATTTCAAAATGTTATGATTTTTTCAAAGTGTAGTGATTTCAAGTATTTTTGTTTCGAAAGAGTTATAACGTTGAAAGTATATGATTTTTGAAAGATGAATGTATGTTTGAAATGGAAATGATGTCCTATTGATTTGGATATGGTTTTTGAAATAAAATGGTTTTGGTTTCGAAGTATAAACTATTTTGAAAGGAATATAGTTTTTGAAATAAAATGATTTGATTTTTGAGAATAAACTATTTTGAAATGACCACGGCGTTATAATAATGTTTGGTTGTTAAAGAGACCGGGATCGGAAGTTGTCATACTCTCTGCCAACTCCGAAAACCACTTTAACAACCGTGTACACGGTGGATATTCCAGACTGAAGTAGGATGGTGGCGACGTTCTTGAGGTATATTACGTGAACCCAACTCCCGTGAGTTGGTATAAGGTGGCTAAAACAGGAGCGATCTCGGGCCAAGTGAGGTCATTCCTCCGATCGGACACATTCCTTCGATATTATACTCTTATCTTGTGGTTGATTTGATGGCCATCCTTCGATTTTGATTTGGGAGTGTGTTTCGAGGTGGGCGTATGTGGCTGCAACGTTACCACCAGCCCGTGTGTGTAATTGGTATATCTACCTTGGCATTGCCTTGTGTGTCGTGTCACCTACCATAGTGAGCCTTACTATGAGTTTTTTTTCTCCCGTAGCCCATGGAGTATTTAGGATAGTCTCTCGATCTGGAGATATGCTGATACTGGATGGACTACTGGAACTATTACGTGTTAAGGGGAATAGTGGGTCACTCCTTAACGCTATTTTAAAGTAAGTTTATTTTACTGTAGACATTATTATAATAGCACAATATTACTACATAGTAAATAGTTTAACGGATCCTTAAAGGATGGGAGATCCCAAGCATCCTTTAAGTTACTGATGCATTTTTTTTACTGTTCATTTGAGTTAATTTACAGTTCATAAATATTTATGTCCTGACTCAAGTGTTTTGTGTTTTGCTTTACGCTCGAGTCAGACTGAGTGATTCAACATTCAAGACTCACCTTCGGAGTTGGAGCTTTGCTTGAAGATCCAACCATCTATTTTTCTTTCAGTATCTAGTGATTCCAGTGGTGTATTCTGATTTGTACCTGATGTATCTTGTTACTCTTCTGTTGTATCTTGTTTAACTCTGATGTATCTTATATATTTATATAGTAGCTTCTTGAACTACTATCTCTTTTACTTCCACTGCATTATTATTTACTCTGTGTCTGTGATGTATGACTATTTATTTACTGTATATTATGAGATTTGCCCAATTTTATTTACAATGCGGTATTTTGACCAATTCAAGTCCGACATGTGTGGATGCGAATGGTTGAAAATATCGGGTCGTTACATTGGTATTCACGTGCCGTAAATCTAAGTACCAGAGAGGAAGATTATCATGGGGTAAATAAATAAATAAATACAGATAGAAGATAAGACAATAATAAAATCTCACATCATATTCAACTCATAATCATACATGTCATAACTTCAAATTGCTTCATTAGAGTTAATACAAATCCAGCTGGGATAGTTATAACAGTATATCCTTACATATGCTGGTAACTACATAACATGGCGGAATATATAGATGGCTTCTATAAACAATCCAAAATGCTTCAGGCTCCATGATCCATTCAAAAATTCTCCAAGCTTTCCTAACTACTTGGTTGCCCGTAAAAAATAGGGCACCCAGAGTTTAAAGGGAACAGAAAATAAACTTCGGGTCAATCATGGGACTGGTGTGAGAACTCAAAATACGATGTTTGAAAACAAAAGGTATCTCATAAGACAATGCCGCACATAAACACGGAATGAGTTTTTACCTTATGATAACCAAAATCTTTATTATGTGAAACTAAGGGATATTATCTTTAATGACATTCTTTGAAAAACATTTCCAAATAAACTCATTAATCTTAGCTGAAATTGTTACATTATTAAATTCTAGCATACTAGATTTACAATCAAGTCCGAAGGCACTTATCGGAGAATGGATTCCATACAAATGACAGGGTAAGGGACTACCTTCCGGCAGTACACCTCTAGAGGGATGCATCTAGGGTCCAGATACAGAACGCCTAATGTAATAACCCGGTATTTTTGTGATTATTTTAATTGTATATTTTAATTATTTTATACTGAATTTCCTAATTTAAAAACTTTATTTTATTTATTAAAATGGATATTTTTGTTATCTTTAAATATAAATTTTGATTTGTATGTAAACTATAATTCCAAACATTAATAACTAGAATATTTTCAAGTAATGTGAATTTTTGTCAATGTGGCCAAACTTTGACTTTTAATTTAAAAAAATTTGAAATTTGAACTTTTGAAATTTATCTTTATTTTATGAAAGTGAAAAAAATTCTAAGTATGCTGCTTTTTGTTTCGTTGAAATCTGATTAATATTGTGAAAGTTATGCTTTTTAAACTATTGTACGTAAATTGCTTTATTTAACAAAATTGATTATTTTAATTTATATAAATAATATTTTTGTTTGTCATTTCATGTTCTAATTTACGTTTACATGTGTAACATGACATGTTATGTATATATATTTTATTTTTAAAACATTTTATAAGTGTAGTTGAAATTATCCATTGTTAGTTGTATTTTGTTTACAAATTTTAATTCTAGTTTCAATTAAATAGAGTATTTTCTTTATTTATTTTCTATTTTTCCTAAAATTATTTACTTGTTTTTCATAATGTCTATCTCTACCTTATCTTTCTATTTTATTTATTTAGACATTCATTTATAAATTGAATAGTTCTGTGTTTAGTTCCCTTATTTATTTCTTGGAAAGAAATTTCAAATAGATATACATTACTGACTTAAATGCATATCTTTTAAATTTTATTTATTAAATGTTCTTTTATTTAGTTTTTTTGTGAAGGCTTCTTTTGTATACATCTTTCTTTGATTTATAGGAAACGAATCAATTAAGATACGTTACTTGTTCTAATTATAGGCATACGTTTCATTTAATTTCTCGCCTTTATATTTTCCACCCTTTCCTACCATAACTTCTCCAAAATTTTAGCCGTGCATCCTTAACCCTAGCCGCCTCCAACTCATTTTCACATGAAAATTTACTTCTCATCTTTCATTTCTCACGGCCACAAAAAAAAAAAATGTAAGTAATGGCTTCTTCCTTTCTACTTTTCTTCTTTTTATTTCATTTGTTTTGCCTTGCTTCCTCTTGTTTAGCACGACCTCAACCACCACCATCTTCTCCGACCACCACCATCATCTCCTCTTTTATGTATGGGTATGTTATATTATTTATATTATATTATGTGGTATATACTATACAGTTTACAAAGTTGCAAAAGTATATGTGTGTGTGTGTGTGTGTGTGTGTATATATATATATGTCAGTAAGTATGTGTATTAGTTTATTTACGTGTATATAAAATTTATAGTCATATCTAACTTCTGTTTATAAAATTGTACACACAAATACATATATTGTTTTTTTTTTATATGTAGTATGTTAGTTTATAATATAAACTGTTATATATAAGTTAAATAAACATATATAAGTTATATATTCTATTTATATTATACAGTTACATATATATACATGTTTATATTTCGAAGAGTTTACGTAACCTGTAAGTTACAATGTTTGTTGTAAATATCTTCTTTACAGTAATATAATGTGATATAAGCACTGGTGTTCAAAAAATAAAAAGTATAACAGTTCGCATATGTCTGTAGTTGGTACATTAATCATATATATGTATATATAAGTATTCATAGTTTTGCAGTTGTATTATTTCATAGCAAATGTTGATTTATAATATATATTCTGGAAGAAAGTATGTATTAATTTATAAAAAATATATTATACCATATATATCATACATTAAGACGTAGGCTGTGTTCCATTAGCTGTTATATATATAGTTTGTTGTTTTGGAAAGAGAAAAGTCTGTTTTATATGTATAAAGTTTGGACAAGTTATATTAAAGTGTTGTTTATACCGCTGTATGTAATGATTGATAAGTATATATATTAGATTTTGAAATGATGTAACTTATATATAATATATATATATATATATATATGCTTGCATGCTTTAAAGTATAAACTTTTACTGTACTTTATATATATGTTTAAATCTCTACATATTGGTTTATATATATGTATATTTTTAATAATTTTATAGTATAAGCATATGGTTGATTTCAAAGTATATATGTATAGAGGTTTGTAATAATATTTATTTTAGAATTTGTATGTGTTTTATTATATATTATATAATGAGTTTGTTAACACGTTGATTTTGAATATATGTATATAGAAATTCTATTTACATATGTATTGAAATTGATTTTGACATAAATATATATTTTCTGTATATATCAAGTTGATTCTGATTTGTTCTCGTCAATTTCTATTTATCAATTGTCCGTCGAATTCGTGCCGAATTTGTTGCTTTGGATTCGTGCCTGGATTTTGTAACTCAACTTCATTGTCTATTTCTCTAGCCTCGAAAGGTGAGCAATCACTCACGATTAACATTCTTTTATTCATTAAATTTGATTTAAATTGAAACGACAATTGAAATATGCTGCTGTAGTTATTTAAATTGTTATATATGCTATTATCTGTAAACGTTCACATGTATGATATGACATCATATCCTGTTGTTTATATTATATTGTTATTGATGATATATGCCTGTTGTTATATTTATATTATCTGTTATCACTCTGCAAGTTCCCTGTTAGTATAGAATTCACTATGGGTTGAAATGATACATACCCGAACAGACTTTAGAATAGGAGAAAATCGTTATGGGTTGAAATGATAAACCCAAGCGATTTTCATTGAATTGAATTTGGGATTGCGGGTCGAAATGATATCTACCTGTATATATTACGGATTAAAATGATAAATATCCGTATCACTTGACCATAGGATAGGAAAATATATACAGACACCATTGGTCCATATATAAATGTTTGAAAATAATTTCTATGGTTTTGAAAAGAAATATATGGTTTTTAATAATATTGGTTCTTAAAATATTATATATATATATATGGTAATTTTATATAAAGAGTTAATAATAATATTATTGAGATTGATTTAATACATATAATATGATTAAGTATTTATTTAAATCTATATATCAAAATAGATTGTTGTAATAATTTGAATAAGTTAAGGTTGAGAAGATAAAGCTGAATTAATTGAGGTTGTGTTTAACTAAAAATTCTACTATATTTAATCGATTTGAACTATTGAAGTTGAAGTTCAACATTAATTTTATAATTTGATTTTTGATTTAAAGTGACTAAATGGATATTTCAAGTTTAAACAAATCGAAAGGAACATTTAGTTTAAGGGTAAATTAAGGTTATTTAAATAATACTGAATTTATTAAGTGAATATTTCTAGACTAAATAACAATGAGTTAAATCGAGATCTATATGACACCGTTAAATTGAACTTTGAAAATGTTGAATACTAAAGCTTTGAAATGCTGGAATTTAAATGGTTTATTTGTGATCCAGATCTGTGTTGAAATCAATAAAATTTGAATTTGTTATTTAGAAACTGAATTGAATTAAAATGGATAAATCTAAATTGAATTAAATGTGAATTTGGAACTTAAATTGATTGGAATCTATTTGTGAAATTGAGGAAATATATATATTTAATGGAAATGAGAATTTGGTTTTGAAGTATAAATTTATTGAAATCACCATGGTGTTATAGTGTATATTTTCTGCATTGTAGATAGTTCCACGGATCCTTAGAGGATGGTTATCCCAAACATCCTTTAAGTTAATTGTATTTCAGTAGATATTTCACTTGAGTTGGATTTATTGATATAAGAATTTTAATCCTGACTTGAGTGTTTTGTTTTTTGTTTTACGCTTGGGTCAGACTGAGTGATACAACATTTGAGACTCACCTTTGGAGTTTGGAGCTCATTTGGAGATCCAACTATCGATTCAGCTTTCAGTTTTCCAATTGATTGGTTCAAAGATGTCATCTGTTTGTATTCGAGACTTCAGTGTATTTGAGTTATCCTACTGTATTTTATTTCTAACTCTGATGTTTATTTGGTAGCTTCATGAACTACTATTTATCTATTCCGCTGCATTATATTACTCTATGTTTGTGATTCTATGATTGATTTATTCAATGTATATGCTGAGCTTTGCCAAATTTTAAATTAACAATCTGATATTTTGAGCAATTCAAGTCCGACATGTGTGTATTATCGTCGATTTGAATGGTCCAAAATATCAGGTCGTTACACCTAAACCAACCAAGACTAGCCTATCCCTCACGTTGGATAGTACCGAATATGTCATAACCCTGGTCGCTACCAACCTTTAACGGAATCCCGAGTCATACATTCACCACATAATTAGACATTTATAGAGTAATCTTGAATGATGATGACATCTCCTAATTGGGAGCGACCCACTTAGCCTTGCTGCTTCTACCCTGTTTTTTTCATTTTCGGGTGACGAGGCCTGAGATAAACAATTACCTTTTCGATAGCACATCTTCCTTCACTTTGAATGCCACATTGTCATTCCACATTTACATGAGTGATTCTAAAAACGTATAACTTCCTGAGTTCGTATGTCTCAGGAAGGGGTGTTAAGCTAAGAGAAGGTGTCTTCTCCGCCACCGACTGATATACTTTTATAAAGATAACTCATTGTTCTTTGAAATGCAAGGTCAGATATTCATCCATACAAGTTCATTCTGGGACTGAACGAAACCAAAAGTACTTTCCTCGGCCATTACTGGGCAAGAAGCCCTTGTGGTTCTAAAAATTTTCATAACAAAGAGACCACTGCTGCAAAAAGTAAATTGGGATTTTATTCTCAATTAATCCACAAGTATTCCCTCGTTATTATTCGTCTCAATATCTCCATCTTCAATCTTCGAACACTTAAATTGGTTCTTGGATAGGAATTGCCCAAATCCGACCTCACTTCCTTCGAAACCCAATCATCTATAAAAATGTTGTAATTAGATGATTGATTTTCGATTCATTCATTTTTCTTTACCAAAATATCTTCAAGAGATATATATTTTCAAAATCTTCTTCTTTAAATACGGGAGTTGAGTGGATGTTGCTCACGGCCAAGGTAGAGGGGGAGGGAGTGCTCGGCTATGGGTGGTGAAGAGGTGGGCCGTGGGTAGAGGGGAGGAGAAGGAGGTGTTTGAAGTGGTTTAAATGGAGTTTGAGTGGATATTTCTTTAGTAATTCTTTTTGAAATATTTTAACATTATTTTATTAAGGAGAGAAGTCATTAGAGAAGTGGAGAAAAGCTCGAAAAAGGAAGAAGAATTTGTGAAAAAAGTGAAGAAAATGGATAGTTATTTATTGAAAAAGTTTTAAATTAAAATAATATTTTGTAAAAAGACAAAAATATCCTTTTCTTATACTTTAAGAAAACTAAAAATTAACATCACATTTCAAATCATTACTTTATTTCATTTTCACTTAAATTAAGTAAAGAAAGTAATAATTATGTTTGCTTGATTTGATGTTTACGTTTTGACTTTACAACTCTTTTTTGTCTTTTTATGTTTACTTTTTCTTAATTATATTCTAGAATTTTCTAAGTATGTTTAGTAAAAGTAAAATTGATTAGTAACTTAGTTAATACTTATTCTATTTGAATGTATGTTCATATATGAGAAAATAAAGGTGCAATGACGTTGCGACGACTTTAAATCGACAAAACATTGATTTTCGATAAAATATTTTACGGTCACATTTCGACTTATTAGTTAAACTATTTATTTATGTAAACCAAATTTGAAAATAAATTTGTACAATTTAAAATTATTAATGCTTATAAATTAATTAAAATAATTTATTTAACCATCGAAACTTACTTTTCTAAAAATCAGCATTTTGTCACTTTTATCGATATAAGCAAATGTTAGTATTTTTGTGTATATTTTTATTTCCAAATCCTATCTACTATTATTTAAATTATAAAATGTTATGTAAAATCACTTTAAATGTAATATTTAGAAGCGGTCAAATTTTAGGTCATTACATTCTTCCCCCTTTAAAAGAATTTCGTCCCCGAAACTAAGGAAGAAGCGTGCTTGAAAAGGAAATATATTTGATAAGATGGAATTTTGTTAAGATGGAATATATATCCAAGAGTATGAATAAATGACTACACCATAAGAGGTGAGTGCACTATGTCGATAGATATAGTCTACACATCATTCCTTAACTCAGGATATGTTTTCCTCATTCTGTCTTCTGCTTCCCTAGTGCAATCCTCTACATCTCCAATCCATTGAACTTTAACCAACCTTACAATCTTCCTTCTCAGTCTCTTTTCATCATTATCAACGATTCGAATAGGCTATCTAATAACTGCTAAATTGGGTTCAACTTCTAAATCTTCTTGGGCAATTGTTTCAATGATTTGTTCTAGATCATACACATGCTTTCATAAATGAGATACGTGAAAAACGTTGTGCACACTTGACAATCTTTCTAGCAGTTGTACTCGATAGGCTAGTGGGCCGATCTGCTCGAGAATGGGAAAAGGTCCAATATATCGAGGTGCTAACTTTCCAGCCCGTCCAAATCTTACCACTCCTCTCATTAGAGAGACTTTCAAAAATACAAAATCTCCAACTCAGAATTCCAAATCTCTACGCCTCTTATATGTGCAACTCTTTTGCCTGCTCTGAGATTCTTTCATCTTCTTTCTGATCATTTCAACTTTCTCAGATGCTTCTCGAATCATATCAGGGCCAAGTACTAACTGATCACCGATCTCGATCCAACATGTGGGGATCTATATGGACGACCATACAAAGCTTCATACGGTGCCATGCCAATACTAGCCTGATAACTGTTATTATAGGAGAACTCCATAAGATGAAGATAATTTTCCCAAGAATCTTCAAAATCTAAGATGCATGCCATTAGGAGATCTTCTAGTACTCGATTTACCCTTTTAGTTTGTCCATTAATCTGGGGATGATAAGCGGCGCTAATATTCAGCTTCGTTCCTAAAGCTATTTGTAATGCTTTCCAGAATAGACTAGTGAAGATTCGATCCCAATCGCTTACTATACTGTTTGGAACTCCATGCAATCGAACAATTTCCTTCATATATATCTCAACAATGCTTGCAGTAGTTCGTGTTGGCTTTACGGGGATAAAATGTGCACTTTTAGTTAATCGATCTACAATAACCCAAATGCCTTCATTTTCCTTTCTGGATCGAGGTAAGCCATCGATGAAATCCATCGATATTTGGTCCCATTTTCAAGTCTAAATTTCAAGAGGTTGAAGTAACCCTGCAATCTTCTATTAGTCTCTTTTAATCTGTTGATAATTTGCACGTCTGCAAACATGGATAGAGATATCCGTTTTCTTGCCATCCCACCAAAAAGTTTTCTTCATATCTCGATACATTTTGGTAACTGCAGGATGTACTATAAGTTCAGAATTATGACATTCTGTTAAAACTTCTTGCCTTATCCCGTCAACATTTGGAACACATACCCTTCCATTCATTCTTAATATTCCATGACTATCCACTTTGAATCCTACCCATCTTCCTGGTATCGTATTATCCTCCAACACTTTGATTATCCTTGGAATAAACGGATCTCTGAGCTGATTTTCCTTTATACGATCAATCAAGGTTGAATGTACAACTAAATAGACTATAACAGAATGCTTTCTGTTCAATGCATCCGCTACTACATTGGCTTTTCCGTGTGTGTATAAGATATCAATATCGTATGATGCGAGAAATTCTAGCCAACGTTGTTGCCTAATATTCAAGTCATTTTGGATGAAAAGATACTTCAAAGATTTGTGATCTATGAAGAGCTCAAACTTTTCACCTATTTAAAGAGGTAACATTATTTACTAAGGTCAAACAAAGTTTATTAAAATAAACTATGAAGAATTCTTACCCAGCAGATAATGCCTCCATATTTTTAATGCAAACACAACAGCTCATAACTCCAAGTCGTGCATTGCATAATTCTACTCATGAGTCTTTAGCTGCCTACTTGTATAAGCAATAACCTTCTCATGTTGCATTAGCACCGCGCCTATTCCTTCTCCACAAGCATCCATATAAACGGTTAAACTGCCACTTCTATCAGCATAGCTAAGCTTGGAACGCTAGTCAACCTTTTCTTTAACTCATTAAATGCATCTTCACATTTTGGTGTCCATTCAAATGTAACATTCTTCTTTGTTAACCGTGTAAGATGGGAGGAAATTTTCGAGAAGTCCTGGATGAACCTCCGGTAATATCCTGCCAATCCTAAAAAGTAAGAACGTCTTTTAGAGTTTGTGGTGTCTTCAAATCTTGGACTACTACAACTTTCCCTAGATCAACCAAAACTCCTTCTCCTGATACTACATGACCTAGGAATCTTATTTCTTTTTCCCAAAAATGGCACTTCGAAAATTTGGCTTTAAGCACATTCCTTCTTGATATTTCTAGCACAATCTCTAGATGTCTTTCGTGTTCCTCTTTAGTCTTCGAATATATAAGAATATTGTCAATGAAGACTAAAACGAATTTATTAAGCACATCTCTAAATACTCTATTCATGAGATCTATAAAATAAGCAGGGGCATTAGTCAACCCAAAAGGCATAATTAGCCACTCGTAGAAGAAATATGAATCTCTGAATGCAGTTAAATGAATGCAGTCTTCTGCTATTCAAAGTTGATGGAATCCTGAGGCAAGATCCATTTTTGAAAATAGCCGAGCACCATGAAGTTGATCAAACAAGTCATCTATGCGGGGTAGAGGATACTTGTTCTTAATTGTTTGCTTATTGAGGTCTCGATAGTCTACACATAGCCTTAGGGAACCATCAGACTTGGCAACAAAAACAACTGCTGTTCCCCAATTGGAACGACTTGGTTTATCAATCCCTTCTTCAATAATTCATCGATTTGTTCCCTCAATTCATCTACCTTTCTGGGAGCCATTCTTCGCTTTTAGTGAACAATGGATCTGGCGTCGGGAATTAAATCGACACGAAACTTAATTTCACGATGTGGGGAAAAACTTTTTACCTCTTCAAAAACATCTGAAAACTTCTTAACTATCGGTATAGTTTCTAAATTCCCATGGGGTGAATCAAGTTCATATTGGAAACTATCCCTTACCGGACCGGGCTCCTTATAGCATATTTCAACCATTTTCCCTAACTTTGTCTTCACCAATACTATCCTCCTAACGCAATCAAGGACAGCTCCATAATTGGATAGGCGGTCCATACCGAGCAAAACATCAAATCCATTAAAATCAAGGAAAAACATGTCACATGAAAAATAATTGGAAAGGTAGGTAACTTGGACATTTTCACAAATCATACAAAGGTTTGTTGTACCACCTATGGGATTTAATATGCAGATAAGGAATCTACTATTTTGGTGGTAAGCTTCGATTTTTCAATCAATTCTTTGGAAATAAAACTACGGGAAGCTCTAGTATCAAATAATACTTTAACCATAATACTGTCAACATAAGTAGCACCCTCCAGAACTCCTGTTTCTTTGTTTTCTTCCAAAGCTAATAGTTCTGCTTCCATGGCGTAGGCCTTAGTTGGCCAGACTATCTTCATAAATGGACAACCCATTATCGTATGCCCTTGTTGGTGGCAATCAAAACAGAGTGTCTTTTCTCGTTGCCTCTTTTCACTCCTACAATCTTCAATAATATGACCTTTCCTCTGACAATTCCCACAATTGACACCCATGAAATTTCTTTTCATTTTTCCTCCTTGTTACTTCTTTTCCTTTGGATTGAACTTCTTCTTACTGGGGTTGTTGCTAATGTTCCTAATATTCAGCACTGACATTGGCTTTTCCTTATCAATAATTTCGTATCGCAAACCCACATCTACTAGGTTCATGGATGATCCCTTAAGGTGAGCAGTCATTCTTTCATGAAACTCTTTTCTCATCCCAGCCACAAACATTTCATTCTTTGTAAGTGGAGTATCTATTAGTCTAGGCTCAAAGAGAGATAATTCATCAAACTTTCTTAAGTATTCATCCACTGACGCTTGTCCTTGCTTTAGATCCATAAAACTTTTATATGAGACAGGACTTCCCAACATCTGGTAGGTATCGTTCTTCAAAAACCTTCTTAAATATTTCCCACGGAATATCATCTTCTGGTTCATTAATAGTAATTGACTCCCACCAAGCCAAAGTTCCTTCCTGTAATTGCCAAGATGCCAAGAAGCGCTTTTTCTCATCCTTTATTTCTAACCCTTTAAAAATTCTCTCACATGAACGGAGCCAATTCTGAATTTCAATAATTGATTCTGTACCCTTGAATGGTTCCTGTCCATGTTGGTACAAGTTAGGCAGAAAGTTGCCAGGTTAACCAGAGTTTGTACCGAAACTGCTCCTTTGCTACCCTTTCCTAATCCCTTCTTAGTATTCATTTCCTACTATTAGAGTATAGTAAGGTATCTTTTTAGAACACGTAGATGAGATTATCTTAAGGAATAGGTCTTAAGTTTCGATAACTCAAGTATACTTATTCGGATAAAGATTTCTAGTATGCTCTCTCTTAGACTAAACTCATTCTAGGGCATTACTAACCTTATCTCTAATGAGTTGACCCCATCAAAGCTTAGATATTTGCTTAACCATAAACTTTGATACCAAATGAGACGACCCACCTCCTCGATTCTCAAAAATCGATACTAATAAATCCTTGGTATTCATGTGCCGTAAATCTTATTACCGGAGAAGCCAATTATCACGGGGTAAAGAAGAAAATAAAATAAAGATAGAAGACAAGACAATAACAGAATCTCACATCGCATTCAACTCATCATCGTACATGTCAAAAATTCAAATTGCTTCATTGGAGTTAATACAAATCCAACGGGGATAGTTATAACTGCCGATCCTTACATATGCTGGTAACTACATAACATAGCGGAATACGTAGGTGGCTTCTACAAACGATCCAAAATGCTCTAGGATCCAGGCTCCATGCGGCATTCAAAAATTCTCCATGCTTTCCTAACTACTTGGCTGCCAGGAAAAAATAGGGTACCCAGAGTTTAAAGGGAAAAGAAAATAAAATCCGGGTCAATCATGGGACTGGTTTGAGAACTCAAAATACGATGTTTGAAAACAAAAGGTATCTCATAAGACCACACTGCACATAAATACAGAACGGGTTTTTAAATTATGATAACCAAAATCTTTATTACATGAAACTAAGGGATATTATCTTTAATGAAATTCTTTGAAATTTTTTTCCAAATAAACTTATTAATCTTGTCCAAAATTGTTACATTATTAATTTCCAGCATACTAGGTTTAGAATCAAGTCCGAAGGCACTTATCGGAGAATGGATTCCATACAATGATAAGGTAAAGGACTACCTTTCGACAGTACACCTCTAGAGGGATGAACCTAGGTTCCAGATACTGATCAACGCCTAAACCAACACAAGATCGGCTTACCTCTCACGCTGGATAGTATCGAATATGTCATCACCCTGGTCGTTACCGACCTTTAATGGGATCCTAAGTCATACATTCAGCACATACTTAGACATGTGTAGAGTAATTTAGAAGAATGATGATATCTCCTAATTGGGAGCGACCCACTTAGCTTTGCTGCTTCTATCCTGTTTTTGTCATTTCCAGGTGATGAGGACTGAGGTAAACAATTATCTTTTCACATAGAACATCTTCTTTCACTTTGAATGCCAAATTTCCATTCCACATTCACATGACTCATTTCTCTTAACGTATAACTTCCTGAGCTCGTATGTCTCAGGAAAATATGTTAAGCTAAAAGAAGGCGTCTTCTCTGCCACCGACTGATATACTTTTGTAGAGATCACTCATTGTGATTAGAAATGCAAGGTCAGATATTCATCCATATAAGTTCATTCCGGGACAGAACGAAACCGAAGGTACTTTCCTCGGCCATTACTGGGCGAGAAGCCCTTGTATTTCTATGATTTTTCATAAAAAAGAGACCACTGCTGCAAAAAGTAAATCGGGATTTTATCCCCAATTAATCCACAAGTAGTCCCTCGTTATTATTCGTCTTAATATCTCTGTCTTCAAACATCTTCAATCTTCGAACACGTAAATTGGTTCAAAGTGGTTTTCGGATAGGAATCGCCCAATCCGACCCCAAGTCCTTCGAAACCCAATCATCGATAAAAATGATGTTATTAGATGATTGTTTTTCGATTCATTCACTTTTCTTTACCAAAATATCTTCAAGAGATATATATTTTCCAAATCTTCTTCTTTAAATACAGACTCGTTTAAACCTCTCTTTTGAATGTTTCTCAAATTATTTTTAAAGAGATCTTTTGAGAAAATAGGATTATAGGAATCACTCTACTTTTATTCGATATCAACTTCCGTATTCAACGAGTGCTATGGGTGGAATAATGGTGAGATCACCTTTTAAATTCCACGAATAGGATAGGTTCCCTCTTCGGATTTTAATAATGAGTATAAGAAGATTATTTCTATATAATCCAAGTTAAGCATCCGGTCTTTCCTTTAGATCTGTTCCACCCCTCATCTAAAAGATAAAGCGAAGACCAAGTAAGTTCAGAGCACTGATTTCTCTATTTCTAACCTTAGTTATACACCTTATTTTACCGTTTAGCTCTCACAGGCGGGACAAATGTACTAGTCGTTTCCGCAACTCATTTTCCTTTTTTTAAATTACTGAACGATTTGTTCAACCACCTTTGAAATAATTTTGAATTGTTCAAATCTATTTTTAAAATACTTTATTATTTACTTTAAAATGCTTACATAAGGCTTGGGAAAGAATTATGTAGTTCCAACCTTTATTTCAGAAGTTACTAAAAAGCGTTGCGAAAAAGTGTTGCAAATAGTGTTGTAAAGCTATATTCATTAGAACGACTTTTATCTCAATTAGAAATCCATATTTCTAACTTAAATAACTTTTAAAACCTTTTAAAAGATTTTTATAATTTATTTCATATTTTTAAAATGATTATTTCACTAATTTCCAACTTTGATCATTTAGTGCAAAAACTATATTTTTCTTGAAAATTGATTTTGCCATATTTAAAAATATACAAGATGAAATTTTTATTTTCTTCTTTCATTTGAAAGATATGGATATAAGGATTCGAAAAATTCTTACTTCGAAGAATTCCTAACTATATTCCACTTCGTATGTTCATTTGAACTTTTGACGCGAAGACACGAACTATCATTACGCGGCGCGTCAAATTTTAGGTGTATTTTGATATTCATATCCAAACTTTGTCGAGACAAGTTTAAAACACTTAGGAATCATTTCTAAAGCATATTCAGATCATTTTTTAAAGATATAAATGATTTCATATCACATTTCATTTCTTTTGAAAGGTGATTTCCATGTGATTATATGTCGTGTAAATCCGTAACTAGTTTCTACATATATATTCCATATACAACTAATAAACATCCAAAACAATGTTTATAACCATTTTTACGTGTCCTAACATGTCCTATGAATTTTCATATCAATTTAACAACTTTTCTTATTACAATGTCACATGATTGTCATTTACGTACTTATTTGCTTACTAATTTTTGCAAATGTCTTAAAGGTGGTTGCTTTCTTTTTCAAACACTTATCATACATCATAATTAACATCCAAACAATATGCGTAACTTACAAAACATCATATAAACATTTACTACTTAAAAATTTAGAGTTCTCATTTTGTTTGGTATCGGCGAACGGAAAATCGGCTATAGCTTCGCTGCTCGTTGTTCTTTGCTCACGAATCTTTGCGCCTTGGACTCGAATGGCTCGACTTGGCTTGGGGAGGTGGATGGTGCTCACCGCCAGGGTTGAGGGGGGAGGGAGTGCTCGGCCATGGGTGGTGGAGAGGTGGGCCATGGGTAGAGGGGAGGAGAAGGAGGTGTTTGAAGTGGTTTAAGGGAGTTTGAGTGGATATTTCTTTAGTAATTATTTTTGAAATATTTTAACATTATTTTATTAAGGAGAGAAGCCATTAGAGAAGTGGAGAAAAGCTTGAAAAAGGAAGAAGAATTTGTGAAAAAAGTAAAGAAAGTGAATGGTTATTTATATTGGATTAAAATAATATTTTGTAAAAAGACCAAAATACCATGTTTTATACTTTAAGAAAACTAAAAATTAATGCCATATTTCAAATCGTTAATGTATGTCATTTTCACATAAGTATTAAGTAAAGAAAGTAACAATTATGTTTGCTTAATTTGATGTTTACTTTTTGACTTTATAACTCTTTTTTGTCTTTTTATGCTTACTTTTTCTTAATTATATTCTATAATTTCTTAAGTATGTTTAGTAAAACTAAGCTCTCTTTTGAATATTTCTCAAATTATTTTTAAAGAATATTTTTTAAGAAAATATGATTATAGGGATCACTCTACTTTTATTAATATTAACTTCCGTATTCAACGAGTGCTATGGATGAAATAACGGTGAGATCACCTTTTAAATTCCACAAATAGGACAAGTTCCCTCTTCGGATTTTAATAATGAGTATAAGAAGATTATTTCTATAAAATCAAAGTTGAGCATCCGGGCTTTCCCTTCGGTCTGTTCCACCCCTCGTCTAAAAGATAAAGTGAAGGCCAGGTAAGTTCAGGGCACTGGTTGCTCTATTTCTAGCCTTTGTTACACACCTTGTTTTACCGTTTAGCTCTCATAGGCGGGAAAAATGTACTAGTCATTTCCGCATACTCATTTTCCATTTTTTTAAATCACTTAACTATTTGTTTAACCACCTTTGAAATAATTTTGAATTGTTCGAGTCTCTTTTTAAAACACATTATTATTTACTTAAAAATGTTTATATAAGGCTTGGGAAAGAATATTTAGTTCCAACCTTTATTTCAAAAGTGCTTGAAAAGCGTTGTGAAACAGTCTTGCAAATAGTGTTGCAAAATAGTATATAAAAGCTATATTCTTTAAAATGACTTTTATCTCATTTAGAAATCCATATTTCCGACTTAAACAACTTTTAAAATATTTTAAAAGATTTTTAGAATTTATTTCATATTTTTAAAACGATTGTTTCATCAATTTTCAACTTTGGTCATTTAGTGCAAAAACTGGAATTTTCTTGAAAATAAATTTTTCCATATTTAAAAATATACAAGATGAAATCTTGATTTTCTTGTTTCATTGGAAAGATATAGATATAAGGATTCGAAAAATTCTTACTTCGAAGAATTCCAAACTATATTCCACTTGTATTTTAATTTAAACTTTTGATACAAAAACACGAACTACTGTTACGTGGCGCATCAAATTTTAGACGTATTTTGAGATTCATATCCAAACTTTATCGAGACAAGTTTAAACACTTAGGAATCATTTCAAAAGAATATTCAAACATTTTTTTAAAGGTATAAATGATTCCATATCACATTTAATTTCTTTTGGAAGGTAATTTCCATGTGATTATATGTCGTGTAAATCCGTGACTTGTTTCAACATATATATTCAATATACAACTAATAAACATACAAAACAATGTTTATAACCATTTTAACATATCCTAACATGTTCTATGAACTTGCATATCAATTAACAACTTTTTTATTATAATGTCACATGATAGCCATTTAGGTACTTGTTTGCTTACTAACTTTTGCAAATGTCTTAAAGGTAGTTGCTCTATTTTTCAAACACTTATCATACATCGTTATTAACATCCAAAAAACATTTATAACTTACAAAACATCATATAAACATTTACTATTTAACAATTTAGAGTTCTCATTTTGTCTGGTTTTGGCGAACGGAAAATCGGCTATAGCTTCGATACTCGTTGTTCTTTGCTCATGAATCTTTGCGCCTTGAACTCGAATGGCTCTACTTGGCTTGGGGAGGTGAATGGTGTTCATGGCCAAGGTGGAGGGGGAGGGAGTGCTCGGCTATGGGTGGTGGAGAGGTGGGCCGTGGGTAGAGTGGAGGAGAAGGAGGTGTTTGTAGTGGTTTAAGGGAGTTTGAGTGGATATTTCTTTAGTAATTATTTTTGAAATATTTTAACATTATTTTATTAAGGAGAGAAGCCATTAAAGAATCGGAGAAAATCTTAAAGAAGGAAGAAGAATTTGTGAAAAAGTGAAGAAAATGGATGGTTATTTATAGAAAAAGTTTTGGATTAAAATAATATTTTGTAGAAAGACCGAAATACCCTTTTCTTATACTTCAAGCAAACTAAAACTTAACATCACATTTCAAATCATTACTCTATTTCATTTTCACTTAAGTTAAGTAAAGAAAGTAATAATTATGTTTGCTTGATTTAATGTTTACCTTTTGACTTTATAACTCTTTTTTGCCTTTTTATGCTTACTTTTTCTTAATTATATTCTAGAATTTCCTAAGTATGTTTAGTAAAAGTAAACTTGATTAGTAACTTATTTAATACTTATACTATTTGAATGTATGTTAATATATGAGAAAATAAAGGTGCAATGACGTTGTGACAACTTTAAATCGACAATGTTTTACGATCACATTTTGACGTATTAGTTAAACTATTAATTTATGTAAACCAAATTTGAAAATAAATTTGTACAATGTTATTAAAAATACAAATGCTTATAAATTAATTAAAATAATTTATTTAACCATCAAAACTTACTTTTCTAAAATCAGCATTTTATCACTTATATCGATATAAGCAAATGTTACTATTTTTGTGTATATTTTTATTTACAAATCCTATCTAATATTATTTGAATCATAAAATGTTATTTAAAATCACTTTAAATGTTATATTTTGAAATGGTCAAATTCTGAGTCGTTACAGGATCTCAAACTAAGCAAAGAGCGAAGAGGTCAGCATGTGATAAACTAAGCCAATTTTTGGCTAAGCAATTCATATTGGTACCGACCAAAAGAGGTTTGTATGGACATTGAGAAGGCCGGTCTTAGCCAAATTTTCAAGGGGCGAAGAGTATGTTCTGCCGGTCATGCTAAAGATGCTAGTTCATTCATTTGGTATTCGGTTGTGATGTGGTAGCACGATGAAGGATGGAGGTACATTGATGAAGTAAGGTTGAGATACTTCGATGCGACAACTTTGGGACTTTGAGGTGTTGATTCTATGACTGATGGGGATGTCTAGAAGTGTTTCAAAGATGGCGACTCAATCGATTGGTCATGAGGATGACTATCCACAAGATCGGGTTCTAGGAAGGGTGACCCATACATAAAATGTTGAAGTGTTCTATCATCGAAAGAAAGGAATGTGGAATGGTTCCTTAAGAATGAATGGAAACTAGATGGAGCAGTGAAAGTGATCGAATATGCATGCTAAGGGACCGTTGATACTTAGAGTATTTTTTGATGTATAAGTAGGGGAATTGTGAGGATGCTCATTGGATACTTGGAATGGCTATCTTAGATTGATAGAATGGATCCGTATACTCTGGATTGGTGGAACGGATCTAATGTCAGATATAGCTTAGTGGGTGATTACATTGAAAATCGAGATTTTTCTATTAATCCCTAGCAAAGGAATAGTCATACGAGTTATCGTATATCCAGGACACATTGAGTGGCAATGAGGATTGGTTGATGGATGTTATATTTGATATGGTTACTATAGTTGTAGATTGTCGCTCTAGGGATGTTACATGATGTAGTTACAATGGATTTTGATACTTAGACATCCGATGTTGTACATAGGATGTAGTATATCTTTATAATGATAGTAAAGTAGCATATCATAGTTATAACTATGTGCTAACTCTTTAGTT
The DNA here is from genome assembly GCA_030765085.1 of Allium cepa. Classification (NCBI taxonomy): domain Eukaryota; kingdom Viridiplantae; phylum Streptophyta; class Magnoliopsida; order Asparagales; family Amaryllidaceae; genus Allium; species Allium cepa. The sequence continues at coordinate 592,406,444 of CM060944.1, forward strand.
GTAGGGACATGTAAGGTATGATTATTATAACTTTATTCCTTACTATATCGACTTGTGTAGCATTTTGAGATTTCTTATCGCTCATACCAGACTGTTGTCTGACTTGAGATTTTATACTTTACTTCTTATTATCTCGTATACTCATAAATGAGTAGACTAGATGGCAGGCTTAGGTAGTATGAAATTGTTGTGCAGAGTGCAAGCAAAAGATAGTGCTTTCTCGTATTGGATATGGACTTACTTATGCTTATTCTGCTATGCGATACTATGGAGCCTTGGCAGTGTCTACTGCATTATGAGACAGTTTTATTTGAGTTTATTACCATTTATATAAACTTATTATTATGTTGTATGACTCTGTGGATCTATGCTCTAATATTCAATTCGTCTAGTTATTATTGTCTCCTTTTTTATATTTGTGATGATTATTGTATTTTATTAGATATATTGAGATATACAACATGTTCCATGATTGTTTCTCTTCTTTTCACCCTTTACAACCATCCTACATCAGCTGGGCACCGCAACAACGCACTCTTTCAATAATATTAGGTGTCGGCGGTATGGAAAAGTTATCACATCATATACTAAGAGAAATTGAAATTTTCCCTTTGATGAAGCACAAAAATCACATCTTGAACAAAGAAACACTCATAGATCTGATTGAATCACCTTCAGAAATTGCAATGAATTTGAAGCACCACCTATATATTTATGTTATTTGATTTTGTTTTGGAGTTTTTTCCTTTTTAGGAAGCCATGGTATTTTTGGCCATAAAAGAGAGCAGAAGGGTCAAGAAAGTGAATTGTGAGAGCGAATTAATTAATGAATATACGAAATTTTGTTTTAAATGAATAATGGAAACCATTTTGATTCCTTCCTTAAAACCTTCCTTTTCAATTTCTTATCTAATCTCAGTCAAATTAAGCCTCCCTCACCCCTTATCCATGCATAACCAACCAAGAAAGAGCGTATAATAGCTTTCAAAAATCCCAAACAATTTTGGTAATTAGTTGATTTAAATGAAATTTAAATGTCTTATCGATAGAGTATATCGATATGCACATACATAACTTATATATATACGCATTTCATTAAATATTAATGGTATTCAAATATCAAATAAAATAAAATGTAATAATTAATATTACATAAATATTAATCAATTTAATTAACTTACAATGATTATAAATTAATTAAATCGTCTGATTTTCCGAGTATACATCGTGACGGTTATGCGACTCAACTCAGTCAACAATTAATATCGAACAATTCAAATATTATAATTCACACGTCGCACTAACTAATGGTATGACATTTTGGTTGAATTTACCATTTATATATATATAGTTAAAAAAAATTTCAATTTTACTATTATAAGCGGTACCTAATAGCAACGATTATTTGCATCAATTCTCTTCGTCAAAACTATATCACTTTAAAACTTATAGAATTTGGTTTCGGCCAATATTCAAACATTGTCCACATTCAACTTGATTAGTACAAACAAAAAATCCTTTGTTTAATGATAACAATTATTATTAACTGTACTGCCTTGGCCAGAGATTTTGACTTTTAGTTGACTACAGTTGATCGTGATGCTAATCCTTTATAATTGAGGAGACAAATTATTTATTGGATAATGTTTCACTTCCAATGCTTCAACTGAGATCCAACTAAATTGCTTGATGGATTGTCATACCATGATTTAACTAATCAAAGTGGAATGTCTGCACTGAAGTTCAACGGTATTCTTAAGTCGAGAGAAGTGTGTAATATCGTCGCTTCAAGATTTCTTATTTGACCTTAGTTATATTAAATATCAGAATGCTCTCGAGTGAGTCATTCCATGGTTATCCAATAACTATTAGTATGTTATTTCTTAGTGTCCCCAATAACCATGAGGAATACACTACCCAATTTTCGAAGAGCGTTACATACTCTAGTCTCAAAGGACGAATCGATATACTTTTTCGAAACATCTTGACTAGGAATATTTAAAATAATATGTTATTTTGAAGTGACAAATTTCTTGTGATTACAACACATTATAATTAATATCTCATAACATTTTTTTAAGGATTTTATATTTTATATACTTTGAATTAATTATTTAATTAATTATATCATAATTTAACAAGGTGTATTATAAAAATCAAACACCTTTATTATGAACAAGATTAGTTATCGAGTTAGATATATGTAAGAATTACATGATTTCCCTTAGGGCGCTCCTAACTCTATTAGAAGCTTCCCTTCATGTGTCCTGAGGTGTTTCGGTGCCAACCCAAAAGCCCAAACCTCTCGGTGTCGAGAACTCCGAATTTTCTAAGTCTAAACTTTTTGTTGTTCTTCTTTGCTAGAATCTTTACATGCCTTAGCCCGAAGCCAAGAAGTCCCAACCCCAAAGCCATGTAGCAGAATTCCCAAAGCGACCTTCACCATTGACTGGTTTTCTCATCCACCACCGAGCACTATTTGCAACCACCAAAACTTTATCGAATCTTATAAATATGACTTGCGACCAAAAGTACAACTTCCTTAGGTCTTAAAACATCATATTTTGGACACATGAAATTTTTGAGCATTTTGCTCTTTGATTCACTCAAATGATTACCACGCTCTTAACATACAAAACGAATCAAAATACAACCAACTGACCCCATAAAATAAATACATAACATCCATACATCATATATAAGCATTTCAAACATAATTCAAACATTTATCTCATCCTAGATCTATACAAATAGAAAATGACGACCTATATTGTCAATCACCCAAAACGAATAAAATTCAAGCTTTATCTTTTCAAAACCATTTAAAAACTATTTTTGATGTTAGATTTGTCCTAGAAATCATTTTAACATTCAAAATCTATTTAACAATGTTATTTTTACTATATAAACTAGCACAGTGTAGTGAGAAGGATAAACCACACACGAAATACCCAAATGCACATAAATAAATGAAATCACATGATGAATAGTGTAACAACCCGGTGTTTGGAAGCAATTAATTATGAACAAATAATAATAATTTAAATAATCAAGTTAGATGAAAATGATAATTAGTGGAAATAATTAATAATTTGAATGATTTCTAGGTGAGATAAATTAATATAGTTGAAAATTTGAATTTGAATTTGAATTTGTATTTGGTGTTAATTTGAATATTTGATTGATATTAAAAATAAATCTCAAGAGTTTCAAAAATGTAAATAAATTAATAATAATGCAAATAGAAGGGGAAATGGAAGTTGATTGGTATAAATCAGTTTGGAACTCAGCCAAAAATGGCTTTCTGTACATACTTTGCACTATTGAATCGTCTGCCAATAAGAGAAAGATTTGGAAAATGGAACAAAAACTCTGGAAATATCAACTGCTTACTTTGTAAAACTGAAATTGAAAACACTGATCATCTGTTTTTTGATTGCTCATATTCGAGACATGTTTGATTCATTGCCAAAAATAAGCTCAACATAAATCAACATTTGGCTCTCCAAAACATACGAGATAGCATACAATATTTTCAGAAAGCATTCAAAGGCAAGAAAACAGATTTCAACAAAGCAACTGTAGTTCTTACTACAATCATTTACTTTATTTGGAAAGAGAGAAACAACAGGCTCCATAATAAAATCGAAACTGACAATATACAACTTTGGAAAACCATTGAAATAGAATTCAACATCATCCTTCATAATCGAATAATACCAACAGAGTTCATTGATCCCAGTACCTCAGTTGAAGGTTGCCGCTCCACTATTCACACCAGGAATGCGTCCTACAAGGGGAGTAAACATCTTATCGGTACTAATTCTGATTATAAGATTTTTTCTAATATAAATTTACGTACTTCTTTACCTGATATGAATAGGAATAGCCATCCATCCAACATGAGCATCTGCTTATCAATGACTATCAACTTCAAAGCAACATCATTAGGACTAATGCTGTGGTACCCAGAGATAAAGCCAACAAAAAAGTCAAGTACTTATCTTCATTGGCACGAGTTAATGGTACTAACAATGTCACTACAGACAACCTCTCTAGCAATCAGCTCAAAATCTGCAAGGAAAGTAACAAGGCTTACATTAAAAATAATCTTAAGTTAAATAATGGATTTTGCACTAACGCAAATAATTTCTTACATGATTCTACCAAGAGGAGCCGCAGTAAAACCGAAGATGACAACAATTTCCTCATGGCTATCAGCGAACAAAGATTAGGAAACTTTCACTACTTTAGCAAGTTAAACAAATAGATCTATCACTTATCTGTCTGGAAAAAAGGAGAGACTAGCAATCCCTCCTCAAATGCCTCTCCCAAGCATTCAAGGTCTAATTTAAAAGAGGATCAAGCTTCGACCCTCCCTTCTTCCTCAGATCTAAAGTCTGGAGACAAATACGATAGTAATGAGGCTAACTTCAAAGATACGAAGGCTAAAACAGCAAGTCATAGCCATTTTAGCTTCGCTCCAGAGATCTCCAGACTACGTACAAAAGAAATAAAGGAGTGGAAGCCTCCTTAAGCCTTTAATTTAGGCTTAAGCGAGTTATTTTTGAGTTTCCGGCAAAGATCTTTCATGGCGTTCCGCCATTTTTTTTCTCTCTCTCTCGTGTGTTTAGTGGAGGCTCTTATTTGGCCTAACATACTAGGGCTTGATTGTTTGTATAGTTTGGTTTTGGGTTATCCCACTTTAGGTATATCCAAATACATTTTGCTATGTAACTTTCTGGGCTTGGCCCATTTATCAAATTTCAAAAAAAAAGTGAATACATATTTAGAAGTAGTTTAAATAGAGAATAAAATGAATACTAAAAGATTAAAATTGAATATAAATAATAATTAAACATAGATAGGTTTACTATTACGAAGTAATTAGACTAAAAAAGTTATCATATTTCATAATTCCAGACTTTTCTAATTTCTAGAGAATTATATATACTTATAAATATACAAGTATGTGATGATTTAGGGGATGTCTTCCTCAAAACAAAACACTACCCCGGCCCTTCTCAACTTTAAAAATCTCAAATAACTAAAATAAATTATTAGAAATCCTCAAACTCAAAGACAAGGTTACTGGCATGCATCGACACCATCTAGAAGCAAGAAACCCTAATTTAATCTATTGATTTTGAGCATTTGGAACTTTCAGTAAGTATAAGAACAAGGGGAAGAAGAGGTCAGAGCATTTAATTGGAGTTAATCATCTTCACATGAGTCATTCGCTGGCATTTATCTCTTATACAATCATGAATTGCATCTAAACTCTGGTATATGCTGTCCGATTGAGGAATTTTTTTTCAGGCAGAACCTTTTACTTCTTTACTGATATTTCTTGATGTGTACTTGATAAATCGACTGCAATTACGTTTGGGTAATGGAAGTGTGTGTGTGTAACTGTGTTTTACTAAAGAAAAAGTTCGTAGCCAACTTAGAGTTATAGTTGTGGTAATGCTTATGTGCTCTGCTTTTACACTACTGAACGAAGGATTCTAAAGATTTTCGTCAACAAATAAAGAATCAGAATAAATGCTAAAATAATTTAACAGTGTGATTTATACCGAAAGCATATTTTTATGTAGGTGGCAGGTAACTAAAAATAAAATTAAGGGGAGAGACATGTATACAAATTATTTCTACGCTACCTATTACACTTATAAAATCACAGGTAATGTGTTACTTCCATCCTTTTATTTCATCGATCATCTTTACCTTCTGCCCGAAGGGAGTGATAACCAGCATACATACAAAACATATATATATATATATATATATATATATATATATATATATATATATGATGTATTTACCTATGTAAATATTTATGCATGTATGGGTGAATTTTTTACATGAGGAGTGTTGTGTAGGTGGAGCTTTCTTCTCTGGTGTGCCTGCGCGTGTATTGTATGTGAGCGTGTGCATGATTGTGCTGGCATGTATCTATGGGTAAGAGTGTGTGTAATGCTGTTTATAAATGGGAGTTCTTGCGCATGCTATGATGAGTTTGTGTGTGTAAACAGGTAAGTTCATGCGCTTATGTGAATAGTGTTTGTGTGTATTATTATCCGCATGAGAGAGTGTTGCTACATTTATGTAAGCATGTGAGAACCGACCGTAGGGAGGTTTGCCTACCTTTACTAGCCAAAATCAATTTTTTTGAAGCCAAAAGAACGTGGATCTTGTCTCATCGCGGTTTCTCTAAAAACGTGAATCTTGTTTTCTCGCGGTTTTCCTAAACTTTCTCATTTTATTTTGCGCATCAAAGATTTCAAATTCAAATCTATTATGATTTTAAAATTTTCAATTTCAAATCAACAATTTTGAATGTTTTGATTAATATTTAAATTTGAAATTCATATTTTCAGATTCAAATCTCAATTTATTCTTTTCCAACATATTATCGCTTAATGTTTAAGTAATATTAACAAATTTTTTAAATGTATATTTGTTATAAAAGTTATAAAATCGAACGGTCGGTTTCTCCACCGTTGTGCGGTTATACTAGTATATGTAAAACTGTGCATATAGGCGTGTGTTTATGCGTTAGTATATGATTACAATTATGCGTGACATGTTGTGCGAGTGTCAGGGAAGTTAATGTGTGCATGGGTTTATTTATGAATGTTTTTTTATTTATAGGTAGGTCTGTGTTGTCGTTTTGTGTGGTTGAGTGGTGTATTCATGTGTGTGTTGACGTGTGTTATATTTAGTAGTGCATGAATCTAGGGCAGAGCTGTATATTAAGTGTATTTATGCGGATGTGATAGTGCGTGTTTGTGTGTACGGCTGATCTCAATGTGTGCGTGCGTGTGCGTGTGTGTGAATTAAATGTGTGTTGTGTATGTGAAAATATGTGATGTGTTTGCAAGTGGAATACAAGTATACAACAGCTATATATAATATAATACAATGGATATGCTAACCTTTCATTATATTTCAGTTTACATTTTTGTGCTTTCTTTTCCATTTTCATCATCTGCTTTTGTTGTTACTATTTGTTTCTTTAAGGTCATGTGGTAAGGCAGTGCTAGTTGTTTTCTTATAATATTATCTTTCATTTATAGCTGATTTTTAATAGTTGAGCTTCGATCAGTAGCAAGATACATATTGGCACCAAATATTATTGTATAATACAAATATGTGCAAATAACTATGTGTGTGTAAGTTCTAGATGATATTTTATAAGTTTTAAGGGATATTTTATGAGATTTTGAATATAAATAAAGTTTTGAAAAATGTATATTACATATTTGAAACATAATAGATTGATAATATATTTTATAGAATTGATATATAATTGATTGATTGGATAGTTTAAATTACTTAAAAATAGAATCTATTATGGAAATTATGAAATAATTATGAATAAAATAATTAGCATTATAAACTACTTTGGAGTTTTAAAATAAAAGATTTGAATCTTCTTACATTATTATTATTGAATAATTGATTATTTTTATATAAAAGGATATTAGTTTTTATTGCGAATATTAAACTATATTTGAGTTTAAACAAATATCTAATTAATTCCGAAATACGTATTTATTATTTATCTCTTAGTATTTATTTTGTTACATAAAAATATGTTTTGAATATTTTATTATTAAGTATTGATTCCCTTATTTTTATTTACTTGGATAATCTCTTTTTATATTAGTTTCTAATATCTGATTTCTTATCATCTTTATATTGCTTTTGATGATATAAATGATTACAGTTGATATTATTTTGATTACTAATTTGGCATAACACGGTGATAACATCCTTTTATATGTGTTGTGGCATTTTAGATTGGATTTGTGTGATTTTATTTCTATGTGATGAGAACTTTGAATAAACAAATTAGTGATACCATCTGCTGTCAGACTTTCGGTAACACTTTTTTGGTTATTCATCGGACTTGTCATATAGAAATATATAGTGCGGATTGGGTGTAGTTTATGAGCTTTGAATGATTATCTGAATAATATGCGGTGGTATGGGATGCCGTTATGTTACCCGTTTGATTATTCATAGTAAATGTTACACAAACGGGGATACGCTCATGTGTATGGGGTGATACTTGCTGCGCTGGGTATATATTTTGTCATGTGTTGATTTACAGTTAGAGTCGTGCGTCGGCCAGTGGTAAGAGCTCTAGTACCATAGTCATGCGTTGATTTATACAAAGCCGTATGTCAGCCTACGACTAGAGCTAATAGTAGATATAGGCTAGGAGTACTATACGTCGTCCATTGGGTCTGACTCCCTTTATATTTTGAAAGTGAGCCAGATTGTCCAGTATCCACCCTAGCAATCTGATTGAGGGGTCACGCCCCTATCCATGACACCTTTTTTATGTTATGCTAGCCTCGTGCTAGTATTGTGTGGTGCCCCTTTGTCACATGGGCCAGAAATCAGTTATCCTTAGGGAACAAGTGTCGGTAGTCACCGCCGAAAAGGCTGTGCATTGTTTGCCGTATGGTGGATCATCGTTATGATATCGAGATGGGTGAGGTAAGGGTAACCGATCGCTGTAGAAGTCGTGTCATATAGACCACATATGGCTCCTAGAGCAATCAGATGTATTGTCAGTCTCTCATCCGGTTCCGGTAGATGTACGCTTGGTAGTGGATTGGCATATATACCCCTATCTTATCGTGAGTTGACTACTCTAGAGACTGTATGTCTAAAGCATAGTCAATCCTCATTATATTCATACTATTATGATTTTTCATATATGAGAAGATGAGATTATATCTGGATAGGAGTCCAAAGTATGGTGGGTCCTCGTATCTTTTATTATGGATTAATAGGTAGTCTATTCTTTTCTGCTATTTTGATGATGATATTTTAATGCTGAGGTTGAAAGATATATTTGAGTGGTTGTTGTGAGACAACCTAATTATATTTTAGTATTGATGATTTCTTAATTTTGATGATAACTGCGGATTTGGATGATTCATCCATTTGTAGTTGATTTTATGATTTTTGATATGATTTATTTTGAGATGGGTAATGAATCGATATGTATGATTTATGATGTTTGAAATTATATAATACGTTTGAGATTGTTTATAGTGTTGTGTTTGTATACAAAATATATTATGTATTTACCAATATTATGAGTATTATCATATTATTATACATATACTGAAATATATGATCATAAAACATATTACACTTAAATTAGACGTAGTCTGACCCTTGTGTTATTTTATTACGATGGTCAATCCGAGACACTTCAGCTTTAGGGAAAAGACGACCATGATATAAATGTTGGGCACAGAAGAAGACCAAGACTTTATTATATTATGCGATAAAACCATGTTAAAGTATATTTTGATATGGGTATTGTATAATTAAAAGATAGTGTATATTTACTTTTATATATTATTGTCGTGTTGATTGACTCTGTGTTCTCAATTACTTATACTATATTGTGTATTCTTCTATCTTGGAGGCATGCATGTTTATTGCTTTGTACCGATACTGTGCACATATAGATGTGTTATGTATTTGATGTTTTCATACGTACCCGAACTAGTGCAAGGTAATATTCACGTGTATACCTCATATAGCATTATTCTTTGTATTATCTTACAGTATTACTATGTAACACTCTTGGGTAATATGAGTGTAACGATAGGGTGTCACAAAATGGTATCATAACAAGGTTTAGAATAATACATTATACATAAGAAACACATGTTGAGACTTAGATGAGACTTAGAGTTCCGACCTTTGGGAGTATTAGGTAATTTTCTGTTATAGTAAAGAGATAATAAATATTATATTATATTATATTATATTATATTATATATATATATATATATATATATATATATATAGGTTATTACTACAGTAATCATTAGGGAACATATTTATGGTTTACATATTAGTATTTAAAATGTGATTAATTATTTTTCTTTCAAGTGTGAAGTATAAATGATTGAAGTAGCAAGGACGAAAGGTGTTAATCCAACTAGTGATATTTTAATTTTTAATTTTTGATGGTTTAATATTGAATTGTGGTATTTGATTTGATTTTGTATTTGCATTTTGATTTGATTTGCAAAAAAGTTTATTTATTTGTTTTTGCTGAATGCATTTATTTTAGTTACTTAAGTTTGTTGGTTATTTAAAATGGTTGGTGCTAAATTTAATTTTGAAACTTTATGTATTTATAAAAGCTCTGAAATGGATTCAATTATTTGGTTCATCTTTATTGAAGTGGTTTAACTAGTAGAGTATGTGCATGTGTGTGAGTCATATTTGGAAGATTTGTTTAAATAAATTATTTTGTAATTCTATAAATTGATTTTCACTCATGGAAAGAATTTATATTAAAATTGAAAATAAACTAATTGAGTTTAGTACAATTAGTTCATTACAGATTTTCCTTATGAAAAATTGCAAGGACGCAATTTTGTTAAGGGCGAAAGTCTTTAACAACCCGGTGTTCGGAAGCGATTAATTATGAATAAATAATAATAATTTAAATAATGAAGTCAGATTAAAATGACAATTAGTGGAAATAATTAATAATTTGAATGATTTCTAGGCGAGATAAATTAATATAGTTGAAGAATTGAATTCTAATTTGTATTTGGTGCTAATAAATTAATTTGAACATCTTGTTGATGTTAAAAATAAATCTCAAGAGTTTCGAAAATGTAAATAAATAAAGTACTTAATAATAATGCAAATAGAATGTGGAAATAATAATAATAAATAAGTAGACTGGGATATTGGTGCTCGAAGTATTTAGTTAGTTGAAGTGAATTCATATTTAAAAGTAGTTTAAATAAAGAAGAAAACGAATATTTAAAAAATTTAAAGAGAAAATAAATAATAATTAAACTTAGATAGGTTTACTATTGCAAATTAATTTGTATACACTTATAACTATATAAGCACACACCGATTTAAGGAGGGAAGAATCTTCTTCTTTAAAACAAAACACTACTCCCTGTCAACTTTGAAAACCTCAAATGAATAAAATAAATTATTAGGAATCATCAAAGATAATATTCCTGGTAGGCATTGACACCATCTAGAAGCAAGAAACCCTAGTTTAATCTATTGATTTTGAGCGTTTGGAATTTTTAATAAGTACAAGAACAAGGGAAGAAAAAGTTAGATGCTCTAATTGGAGTTAATCATCTTTAGGTGAGTCATTCACTCACATTTATGTCATATCCAATCATGAATTGCATCTAAACTCTTATATATGCTGTGCACTTGAGGAATTTTAGGTTTTAGTCAGAACCTTTTACTTCCTTATCGATATTTTTTGATGTATACTTGATGAATCGAATGCAATTATGTTTGGGTAATGGAAATGTGTGATTGTGTGTTTTTCCAAAGAAAACGTTTGTAACCAACTTAGAGCTATATCTGTGGTTATGCTTATATCTCTGCTTTTAGATATTTGACGAAGGATTTTGAAGATTTTCGTTAACAAATAAAGAATCGGAATAAATGATAAAGTAATTTAACTGCCTAGTTCATACTGAAAGCAAAAATTTACATAGATAGTAGGTGACTAAAAATAAAATTAAGGGGAGAGACATGTATATGAATTATTTCTAAGCTATTTCATCGATCATCTTTACCTTCTATCCAAAGAAAGTGATAACTAGCATATATACAAAACATATATATACAAAATGTATTTACCTTTGTATATATTTATATATTATATATAGGTGCATGAATTTTGTACATGTGGATTGATGTGTAGGTGGAACTTTCTTCTCTGGTGTGCATGCATGTGTATTGTATGCGAGTGTGTGCGTGATTGTGCTGGCGTATGTCCATTGGTAAGAGTGTGTAGCGTTGTATATAAATGGGAGTTTGTGAGCATGTTGTGATGAGTTTGTGTGTGTAAATAAGTAAGTTGATGCGCTTATGTGAATCAGGAAATTATTGTTAAGGACAAAATTTCATAGCTTTTTAGCCTCAAGGACATACCTTCAATATTTTATCCTGAAGGACAACTTTCTGTAGGTATCAGTTTTTAGTTATTGATAGCAGTTTTTAGGTACCAGTTTGTAGTTATCGGTAGCAGTTTTTAGGTATCAGTGTTAAGCTCGGTAGCATTTTTGTTGTCCTTATGAATAATTTTGGAAAATGTTTATCCTTATGAATAATCTTTAGAAGAATGTTTGTCCTTGTGGTAAAAATATTGAGGTCGTGTCCTTGAGGCAAAAATATACAAATCTTTGTCCTTTAAAATAATTCCCCCTATGTGAATAGTGTTTGTGTGTACATTATTTCCACATGAGTGAGTGCTGCAACATTTATGTAAGCATGTGAGTTTTCCATATATGTAAAACTTTGTATATAGGCATGTGTTTATGCATTAGTATGTGATTACATTTGTGTATGACATGTTGTGTGAGTGTCAAGGAAGTAAATGTGTGCATGAGTTTATTTGTGAATGTTTTTATTCATATGTAGGTCTGTGTTGTCGTTTTGTGTGGTTAGTGGTGTATTCATGTGTGTGTTGGCGTGTGTTATATTTAGTAGTGGGTGAGTCTAGGTGTAGAGTTGTGTGTTTAAGTGTATTTATGCGGACGTAATAGTGTGTGTTTGTGTATGCTGTTGATCACAATATTTGTGTGCATGAATTAAATGTGTGACGTGTATGTGAAAACATGTGATGTGTTTATAAGTGGAATACAACAGCTATACATAATATAATACAGTGGATATGCTAACCTTTCATTTATATTTTAATTTACATTTTTATGTTTTTTTTTTCATTTTCACCATCTACTTCTGTTGTTAGTATTTGTTTCTTTAAGGTCATATGGTAAGGCAATGTTGGTTGTTTTGTTATATTATCTTTCTTTTGCAACTGATTTTACAAGTTGAGCTTTGGTCGGTAGCAATATACCTATTGGCACCAAATATTATTGTACAATACATATATGTGAAAATCTCTCTGTGTGTGTAAGTTCTAGATGATATTTTATAATTTTAAATGACATTTTATGAGATTTTGGATATAAATAAAGTTCTAACAAATGTATGTTTTAGAGTTGAAATAATAGATTGATAATAAAGTTTATGGAATTGTCATATAATCACTATACTTGAACTTATGTGCTTGTGCACTTTTATGTGCTTATGCCTTTACTTGTTTGTTCACTTTCATGTGCTTGTACCTTTACTTCATGTTGTTCTGTTTGATTACTTTCATATGCTTTGATTTCTTATATACATTTTCATGTGCTTGTGCCTTTATTCCGTGTTACGTTTACTAATTTGATGGTTGAGTAGCCTGTTGCTCACTATGTACATATATACATGTATATACATATGTGTATATTAGTTATGCAATCTTGGTTCATCCATGTATATACATGCATACATGTATGTATGTGTTCTATGGTTAGCCTTGTTCTATGGTTTAGCTTGAAATCGATACGTGTTCACATGTTGCATTATCGTATGCACTTTGTTTTACTTGGATTAGTACTTTTTAGTAAGTTCAACTATCGATGGAAGAAAAGTTGTGCACTTTGATTCCAATATCATCCATGTATATACATGTATATGTGTGTGAATGTTGATGGTTCGAATTTGTGGTTAGTGTTTGTGTCTTGTTCAATTTTATAGCACTTGTTCAATTTATGTCTTGTTCAGTTTGCGGTACTTGTTCAAGGCAGTGATATGAAATTGTTAGTGATATGGACTTATTATTATTCGATTTGTGGCACTTGTTCAATTACTGACATGTTTGAACCTATGAGTTTGGTTTAACTCTTTTATATGCTATCAATTTTGTTTTGTGATTTTGAAGCTTTATTTGATGGTGCTTTGATAGGGCTTTGTTTTGGCTTGATGGCACACTGCCACTGCCCTGTTCAAGGTAGGGCATACTGGCATTTTTTGAACTTTTTGATCTTTGCTGGTCCATGTGTTAAATTGTTGAAACTTGATTTTGCTTTGAATTTCCATGTATATACATACATATGTATATATAGGAATGTTGGTGGTTAATCTGGTTTGTGCACTTTCATGTGCTTGTACCTTTACTTATTGGTGCAACAGTCCCTAAGATTTAATTGATGCATGGCCTTGTGATATTCACGGTGATACACTATGTATATCATAAGTTTTCCATGCACATATATATTTGTCCATGTCTAAAACATGAAGAGAAACAAACCCATGAACTGAAGCAATATTAATATTCAAATTAAATTAAATTATGCAATTTAGGTTTGTTTTCTTTTCCATTTTACTGCGTTATTTATTTGACGGGTATAAGAGATGGCTGGATAGAAGCTGGAGCAAACAAATCAAGATCAACACATCATGAATAAACTCGAGTGAGTGAGAGCGAGAGCGAAGAAAAAAAGGTTATATATGAGAGTGTAGAGAAAAGTTGTATATATGAGAGTGATAGTGAAAGTTGTATTACATTTGATTTGATTTGAAATAAAATATTTGTTTAAATAAAATTGTGATTCATTTATTTCGTTTTGCAAACATAATATAAGTGTAATCGGTATGCCTATCAATCAATATGTGTGTGTGTGTAAATGGGTAAGGATTTTATTAAGGCATTTCAGCCCAAAGCGTTAGCCCAAAGAGCTATTTTACAATATAACAGCAAATCCAACAATACAATAATAACAACAAGTACATTCCAGAAACTTTCACTGCTTCCTTCTCCAATCTCCTTTGTCATGGCGGCCAATGAGAGTAGCTTGTACTTGGGATTTCTTCCGATGGAGAGCTCGGAACCTCTTCTATAGTATGAGCATCATCTCGTACCAACTCTGTAACGGAGCTTAATTTAATTTTCCTTTGGATAACCTGCATGTCTCCTTCTGCAATTTTACTAACCTCAAAATGGCTTCTTTTCTTATTTTGAAAAACGCGACGGTTTCTCTCCTTCCAAATACTCCAAACATCTAGAGTTATGTTGATTTTATTCAATTTGGCTTCCATATTTTTGCTGTGTCCACTCTGAATCAGGTATGAAATCGCTTTCCCTAAATCATTAGTTTGGAACGAACAATCTGTTAGTGATTTCCATATATATATATATATGTATGTATGTATATATGTATGTATATATGTTGTATAATAGGAAATTCTAGAAATGATACTACAACATTAGACAAAAAATGGTTTTTTCTTGTTGTGTTAGTGCATATCAGATGACAGGGCATATTTGTGGTCTAACGTCAAATGAGACGGCATGAGATTTAATGACAGATAGATATGCAATCAGACAACGGATCATATATGTCGGCTGATGTGTTTTTTCCCATAGTGATGTGTTTGCCTATGTCTAGAGCTAAGAGTAGATATAGGTTAGGAGTACTATATGTCGTCCACATTGGGTTTGGCTTCTTCTATATTTAGGAGTGGACCAGATTGGCCAGTATCCACCGGCCTAATTGAGGGTTCGCTCCCCTAATCTATGACACCTTATTTATGTTATGTTAGTCTTACGCTAGTGTTGTGTAGTGCCCATATGTCATATAGGCCAGCAGTTAGTTACTCTTGGGGCACAAGTGTTGATAGTCATGGTCGAATAGGGTATGCATTGTCTAACCTATGGTGGATCATTGTCACGATACCGAGATGGAAGAGGTAAAGGTAACTGGTGACTGTAGGAATCAGATCATATGGACCATATGAGGCTTCTGGAGCAAGCAGACATGTTGTCAGTCTCCCATCTGGTTCCGCTATGTGTACGTATGGTAGTGGATTAACGTATATGTCCTTATCCTATCATGAGTTGACTATTTTAGAGACAGTGTGTCTAAACTACAGTCAATCCCCATTATATCCGTACTATATAATTTTCCGTATATGAGGAGATGAGATCGTATCTAGATAGGAGTCCAGAGTATGGTAGATCCTCATATCTTTTATTATGGATTGATGGGCAGCCTATCATATTTTGCTATTTTGATGATGATATTTTTAATGCTGAGGTTAGAGATATATATGAGCAGTTGTTGTTAGAAAACCTAATTATATTTTAGTATTGATGATTTCTTGATTTTGATGATAATTGTGGATTTGGATGATTCACCCATTTATAGTTGATTTTGTGATTTCTGATATGATTTATTTTGAGATGGGTGATAATATCGATACATATGATTTATGATGTTTGAAATTATATTATACGTTTAAGATTGTTTGTAGTGTTGTGTTTGTATACAAAATATATTATGTATTTATTGACATGACGAGTATTATCATATTATTATACATATATTGCACTACACGAAAACATGAAATTCCCAACAAAAATATTTCTGAATTACTAACAATCATATTCCATTATAAAATAATAACACTTAAATCCCGTTATAAAACATTCAAAGCCGTTGTAAAAGGAGCCGTAAATAGTTTATCACTGCTTTACACCGTTATAAAATTTGGTAAAAATGAAAATAAATTGAAAACAAAAGGGTAAAAGATGGAAAATAACATCTGGACACAACGCTTAAGCTCATTACGCTTCCCACTTTCTTTGGCCCCCAAATCTCCAAATTATTTTCACTTTCCGCCAAATCCCCATTTCCTCCGCAAATTCGCGCTTTAGGATCGCTTTTACTTTTCTAATCGCAAAACCTTCTCAAGCAAAATCAAGGGCTAAATCAACTAAAGGTATCAACGCTTTTAGTTTTTATTGAAATCTGTTGATTTCATACTATTAGTTGCTTGAGTTTGAACTATTAAAACGTTTTGATTTCTTTGCTTATTTCTTGATTGCGTTTTAATTTTGGACATTCGATTTAATGGGAATTCTGATTTGGATTTAGCTTTATTGTGCTTTCTAGTAATTCGATTCGGTTTCTGACTTGGATTACACAAAACCTTCGAACAAATAATTTTGAATCAATGATGGTTTCTGACTTAGATTTAGCTTTATTGTGCTTTATTGTCCACTATAACACATTCGTTGATAAAGCTAACTACTATTAGTTGATGGTTTCTGATTAATTCAAATTGATAGCAGAAAGCATATTATAATCGTTGATGGTTTATGGGAGTACGAAATTTTAAGCAACTGTCAATGACGAACATGCCTAACAAAGTTTTAAACATTATAAAATTTCTTATATGCAAGAACCTTGAATTAGATTTTGCATAAAATGAGTTTTTTGGTTGTTTGGAAGAAGTGAGGAAGGTGAAAGGGGATAAAGCAGGTAGAAGTAAGGGTGGCGTTGTATGAAATGCTTACGGTGGTTTGTGGTATGCAAACGGTGGTTGTTTCTGTTGTAAGGTATGGTAATTGGGTTGCATTGTGATTATGCAGTGTGATGTTTAGGTGGATGGTTGGTTTAGGGGCTGTGGCTGGTATGAAGTCTGTTTAAAGCGAGGCAGAGGTCAGGGTATAGTTGTTTAGGTTTAGACAGTGGGATGAAGTGGTGTGACTACTGGTGAGGTTTGGGATACTTTCTGGCAATGGATGATGATATTGAAATGTGGTTGAAGGCAGAGGAAGGATATCTTGTATTTGATGTTGATTATGTATTTGATGTTGAAACTTGTTTGATGATATGTAAGGTGATGAGTAGTTGTTTGTGGTCAGGCAGCAAGTATGAGTGGTTGTTTTGTGGATGTTGTGAAGGCAAGAGGTATGGTTGAAGTGGAGAAGCAAGGCAATGTAGTGGATCTAGAGTACGATAGTGGTTTTTGGTTTGTGGTGGGCTGATGGTAAGGTTGGACAGAGGAGGGTTCGAGGTGAAGACTTTCAGTGCAGACAAGAGGGGAAGTGGGTCAGACTTTTGTACAGGCAGCAGTTTGTAGGGGAGATGAAGTTGTATGATGGCCGGGGTTATGGGTAGAATTCAGGATGCTGATGAGGTTGTTTGAATGGTATTGTAACTATTTGTGGCAGTGAGTATGTATTGGCAGTGGTTCTAGTGTTAAGGTGGATGTGGATGATATGTTAAGGTGGATGAAGTTGGTTGAACAGAAATGTTGATGATATGCAGAAGTATGTACAGATATGTGTAGTAGGGGGATGTTAGAAATGATGATATGTGGGAGGGAAATTGATGAAGTGGAAACAGTTTTGAGCAGTTTTGAACGAGCAATTTGATGATTGGGTGAATGGTAGCAGTGAAGGTTGTTGATAGATTGTGTTGATATAGTATGAATGCAGTGAAGTTTGGAGAGTGGCAGGAGGTTGTAGCAGTTGTATGCACTGTGATGAAGGCTATATGGTGTTCAAAAGGTGTGGAATGTTGTATCAATGAAGTGGATTACTAGTTGTTGATATGTATGGTATGTAGGAAAGATTTGAACTTCGATATTAATCTTGACATAAAGTCTTGAGGTTCGGCATCAATACACTCCCAATATCATTAATCTTGGCATCGACCTTTGATATCAGGTACTTTTGGCATTGAACTCTTTTGTTGCCACTATCTCCGACATTAATTTCACAAATTTCAACATAAGGTCTTCAACACTGAATACCGCAACATTACTCCTTCTGGCATCACTTACTTTTGACATCAAATTCTATGGCATCAAATAACTCCAGCGGCACTAACTAATTTACAACATCAAATATTTACGGCATCAAATACTGCAACATCGCCTCCTGTAGCATAGCTTACTTGCGGTATCAATAACTTCAGCCTCATCCATTATCCCATCTTCTAATACCTATAAATATGAGAGTCTCTAGAATTCTAAATTTTCCTCCATCTAGATCCATAACCTCAACATCATCCATGTCTATAAACATGATATCATTTGAATCTTGAGTTTTATTATTATCCTAATCTGGATCCTGGTTCAAATTTGGCATTAGTTGATGGAATAATAAGGATTCTGTAGGAACAAAATTGATTTCGAAGGTCATATAAGCTGGTAATGAATCCATCATTCGATATTTCGATGTTGAACTAATGTCAAATAGGTAATAACTGACAGCAAATAGGAAGGAATTGATGTTGAGCAGTTTATGGGCTGCGTACGAATGAGATAGGTTGACCGACATCGAATGGATGAAGCAGTATTAACAAAGTCTGTTTATACCTACAAATATTTGATAATAATCAGTTTTCTTTTATACTATCATGATAATGGGCACATGCAGCATAGAATCACTAGATCTTCAACTACCATGTTTTTAGCATAATTTAGATCATTTCACACAAGCATTCTTATTCCTTGTTATTATACCATGCTCTTATCTAATATGTTTGAAAATTTACCATGCTCTTATCTAACAGTTTACCATTATCTAATATGTTTGAAAGTTATGTAACAATTTGACAGTACTACATCAGATTAGTTTTAAAAGAATTGATCAAAATGCTTACATATGCATGTGATCATGGTAGGGGTTAATAACCTCAACATGCTCCCTTTCTTTAAAGGAATGCAAGATTAATTTATAACAGCATAGGTTATCTTAAAGTAATGCAAGATTAATTTTTTTAGTCGAATATAAAGTAATGCAAGACATGTTGCATTGACTCTCCTGTTTGGATTTGTTGTCGAATGCTGCTCTTTTACATCATATTATATTATGTCTAGCATTTGTGGGGTAATGGAACAATTACTCCACTCTAAATGTTTATTTATATGCCAAAATAATAATAGTATACACTATTTGGCAGCAGAAAACATAACAGAGAAGTTTATATGCAATTGTAAAAGGAAAGATGCAAAATGGTTGTTTTAAATGCATAAATTACAATATTTTACCAGAAATATAAATGTGTATACAATGGTAATTCTGAATTTGAATCTTATTTTGAGAACTTTGACTGAATTTGAATCGTTGTGTCATTTTTTGCCATAATATTTTATTATATGTGCTTTTGCTCCATTCATATAAGAAACAACATTAAATCAATAATCTTTATTTTCATAATGAATTAGGTGATCCACGAGTTTTTGCTAATGTCAGAACCTACCTCGAGAGATTGGATCAGAATTCGACATAGGAACACAAACGAATATATACAAGGTGTTCGATATTTTATGAATTTCGTGAAGCATTATTCACCACTGATTTTGAAATATGTTGTTGTCCTTGTATAAAGTGTAGAAATTCTAAAAAATTGCCTTTTGAAATAGTTGAGAAGCACTTAATTCTTTATGGTATGGATCCAGCATACGATGAATGCTTTTTTCATGAAGAAAGTAATGGCATTGAAGTAATGGTCAATCCTACACCCCATGTTGCCAATGATGATTTCATGTCTCATAAATTTCAAGAGGAAAACCTTATAGAAGGTGGTCTTGGAAATCTTGTTGATGATGTATATGGATTATCTCATGGTACACAAGCAACTTTTGGTGGAAACCATGAAAAAAAGTACAATGAATACAAAAGAAAAGAAAAATTATATCCTTCTTGTGAAGATGGTCTTACAACATTAAGTGTCCTCATAGAGCTTCATGGCTTGAAAAAAGAATTCAACTAGTCAGGAAATAGTATGACCGAGTTGTTGAAGAGGTTGAAACTATGGCTTCCAAAGAAAAATACACTACCCGATAAGAACCCTACAATGAAAAAAATATTAAAAGATCTAGGAATGAATGTAAAAGGAATACATGCTTGTGAAAATGATTGTATATTATTTTGGAAGGGGTATGAAGATGCATTGGAATGTCTGCACTGTAATACTTCGAGATTTAAAGTTAAAGAACATGGGAAAATAGTCGAAGTCACAAAACAACCAAGAAAAGTTTTGAAATATTTTCCCATTATTCCTAGATTAACTAGGTTGTACACTGTACCTTGGATAGCTCGAAAAATGTTATGGCATAGTGAAGCAAAGCCTTCTTGGGACTCCATGCGACATCCTATTGATTCGGCTGAATGGAGATCGCTTAAAAATAGATGGCTGGATTTTGCTACTAATGGAAGAAATGTTTGGCTTGGCATTGCTACTAATGGAATTAATCCAAGTGGATCTCAATCTAATAGTTATAGTTGTTGGCCCGTGTACATGATCTCATATAATTTGCCCCCTTCATTATGTATGAAGCCCGATTTTCAAATGTTATGTTTGTTGATTCCTGGACCTAGAGCACCAAGCCAAGACATTGATGTATACTTAGAACCTCTTATGGATGAGTTAAAGCGACTTTGGATAGGAGTGCCTGCATTTGACATGGATAAGAAAGAGCAATTTACACTGAGAGCGATGCTTTTGTGGGGAATTCATGACTTACCAGCATTTGGAAATTTATCCGATTGTGTGACACATGGTTACAAAGCATGTCCGGTTTGTGCTACTGAGACCGAGTCAGAACGTATTGGTAATAAGATTGTTTATACAAAGTATAGAAGATTTTTGAATAATGGCATCTATATAGAGCAATGAAACATGGATGGTACAAAGATGTAGAGCATAAGAAACCTCCCACACGATTGGTAGGATCGGCACTTTTGGAAAAGCTTGCTCATATCAAATATGTACCGGGTAAAAAAAATAAAACGTAAAGAATTTTATGATGGTGATGAAGATCATTTTGTAAATGAGAATGACAATGAAGAAAGACCAGCGTGGTATAAGAAGTCAATTCTTTTTACCTTAGAGTATTGGAGTAGTCATAAAGTGCGACATACGATTGATGTGATGCATACTGAAAAGAAGGTAGCGGAGCATCTTATTAACTTGTTTTTTGATAGGAAACAATCTTCCAAGTTTGTGTTTGATAAGACCTACAAAATTCAATGCTGCCAAGTCTTAAAAGGTGCAAAGCTTCCATCATGCTTTTCAACAAAGATAGGCAATTTAGTAAACGTTCAACCACCTAGCTTGAGCATTAGAAAATCATATAATTATCATATCATTCTTCAATATTTTCTTCCAATCATGGTTCAACATGCCTATCCAAAATGTCGCGACTTAAGACGTGCAATTTTGCAAGTATGTTTATACTTCAAAATTATTTGTTTGAAGGTTTTAGTTCAAGAGCATGTCCAAGCTGCTAAAGATATGATTTCAGAGGCATTATGTGTGTTGGTTCACTACTTTCCTGCTCACTTATTTGATATAAGCATACATCTAATGTTGCATTTAGCTGATCAAGCATTACTTTGTGGACCTGTTAATTATATATGGATGTATCCGTTTGAGAGGTACGATACATCTTTATAAAATTACTTGTTTTATATTTATATATATATATATATATAAGGTAATATATTTTTTGTTTCTTGACTAGAGCTATGAAGGAGTGTAAGAACATACCAAGTAACAAGCGATATGTGGAAGGCTCAATTTCCGAAGCGTATCTTGTTTCAGAATCTATTATATATGCAATGGAATATATGCCAAATCCACGTATGGGTAATCGTAGTTCTACACAAGCGTCATTTTTGGATGAGAACGACAATGATATATACGAATGTTCAATTATGGAAGCAAAAATATCAAGTTATCTAGTGTGCAACGTACGCAGATTCGAAGATGGATACTTTTCAGAATTGACATACCAGATCTAGATGATTATTATAGGTTTGTATTTTTGGTGCAGTTCGTAAGGTATAACACTATATTTATTGAGAATATTACTTATAATTTGTAGCGAGTATCGGTTGTCCTTAGAAGATGCTCAACATGGTAAAAAAAGACTACAGACAAAGGCGGAAGTGGTAGTACAATCTGAATTTATTGATTGGTTGCACAATAAGGTTTATCGAACTTGCTTCCTAGTTCATAGTTTAATAATAAAAATAATAGTGTTTAATATATTTCAGTGGATTTAACAGCTAATTGAAGAAAAAAGCATGGATTCAATGTTG
This sequence comes from Allium cepa, assembly GCA_030765085.1. NCBI lineage: Eukaryota > Viridiplantae > Streptophyta > Magnoliopsida > Asparagales > Amaryllidaceae > Allium > Allium cepa. The sequence continues at coordinate 592,429,212 of CM060944.1, forward strand.
TGGCGTTATGTTAGTGGACCACAATGGAAAGCTAGAACTCATCTTAAGTATAGAATCAATAGTTATATATCCTCTCCACAACATTATGATAACACATTATCAACCCAAAATAGTGGTGTTTGCATGAATGCGATTACAATATTTGTTGCAAGTGCGAAAGATTTAAATCCTTTGGATGATGATACTACATGGTATGGTGTTATCAAAGAGATTATTGAAGTTGATTATTATGAATCTCAACATGTAGTATTCTACTGTGATTGGATCAATGTAGCAGATAAATCAAATAGCTGTAAGATTTATAGTGACTCCAATTTGTTAATGGTGAATCTAAGGAAATTGAAAATCAGTAGTGGAGAATATAACGAGCCCGTCATTCTATCGTCCGAAGCAAGTCAAGTCTTTTACATAAGCGACATGCATGATTCTAATTGGTCCATCGTACAACACTCGCCTAAGCGCATGACTGATAGCATAGATGATTATGAGATGCCAATGAGCTTTCAATCTATTTTGAAGGAGCTGCCTAATTTAACTGCATTGTTGAAATGTATCAAATCAAAATAGACACACTTGATTGAACAATAATTATTTTGTTTACTTCTTACAATGTTGTATTGATTACAGTACACTTGGGTATGTTTCTCTATTGTTGAATATTTTTGAAGTTACTACACTTGTCTTGAACGCATCATATTAATGCTATGATTTAATCTTTTTGTGTATAATTGATACCTTTTACAAATATGAATTGGTATGAATAATAAATAAACATGGATTAAGCTTTTGCTATGTTGTCCATCTTGGATGAGCCGTTATCCTACAAATTTTCTTTTATGCTTTAATATGAATTCATCGTCTTTAAATTATTTGCATTGTAGAATGTCAGGTAATTGTAATGCCACGTCACTACATACAAATAACGCAGAGGAAGTTGATGTTCCTCCTCCCCCTCCAAGTAAAAGTACTCAATAATTGTGGACTTAGAAGGTGAAAAAGGCAGTGATGCAAAAAAATGGGCCTCTCGTTGTGGTGTTTTGCTTCGTTCTCTCATTCCGATTGGTTGTGAAGGATGGAATGATGTAGATGTTGTTTTCAAAGATAGCCTGTGGAAAGCACTAATGGTACGTAACTTTTTATTTGTAATATATTTAACTATTTATTCGTAACCGTTTATACTTCATTATGCTTGAATCTGTTTTGTATGGTTCATCTACAACTTGTTTTTTGTACTCTTGCCCTTTTTGTTTAGCTATTGTGTCTTTAACTGTCTTTAACCTTTCTAGTTAGGAACCAAATTATGTTTAAAATATTGATGATGCTAAAAGTTTAAAGATCAAATAATGTCATTAACTTTTCAGGTCTCTCATTCAACACAAACCACTGTCTTCTCCATCCATTTTTCATATTTTCTCCATTGAATAACAAAAAATTGACATTGTTATTTGATTTTTTTTGTTTCAACAGTTGAATATCGACCCCATGGTAGCTAGACCAATTTGGAGAAGAAGTTTTCACAACGTTATCGAACATTCAAAGCAATGGTACGTCAGAGATTCCTCAAAAAAGATGGACAACTCATGCCTAAATATGTTGCACTTAATAGTCGTCCTGATGACGTTGATAAAGTATGGTGGCAGAGGTTTGTTGACATCGAATATAGTGACAAGAAAATGAAACAATGCAAGAAAAATTACGAAAACAAGGCCAAAAGTACTCTAACTCATACATTGGGAAGGAAACCTTATCTTAGACTATATGAAGAATTGGTATGTAAAAACATTTTTTTTAGGTTAATATTTCAGTGACAAAAATATACTTTATGAAATTATTCAAATGCAGGCAGCTGAGAATCCAGGACAGAAGATCACACGTACAGTGGCATGGAAAGTGGCTCATACAAGTAGAAAAACGGGAAAGGTGATTGCATGTGCTGCCGAAAAATTTGTAAGTACTTCAACATCTATTCAAGAATGTATCGGTATCCAGGACAGAACATCCCATGGTTATTTGTTCTATATCAGTTATATTAAATTACAAAATCTTATTTAACTCAACATTTTAATTATCGAAAAAAAAGCGGGTCGTTGCAGTTTTGGTGACTGCGGCAGAGGGCAATGTAGTGGAATGATTTGGCTAGTATGTTATAGTTGTCAGTTTGAGGGCAATGTAGTGGTGGAGCAGTTGTTATGGTTTGGTGGTAGAGGACTGATATGAGGTGAGGTGAACTGATAGCGAGAGATGACAAAGGAAGCGGCAATGTTATGAAGGGTGATGAAGTTGTATGGTATGTAGATGGTCTGGTGTTGATGAATGTGAAAGCAAGGGTTATTTGGTGGTTGTAGTTTGTGGTCAGTTGAGTGTGGTTGTAGGAACTGGTCCCGAGTTGTGATTGGGGGGGTTTGACTCTAGTTGAAGTGGCTGTGCTTGGTGATGGAGTTGGCTATGCTTGGTTGTCTGGAATGACTGGTAGACATTGAGAAGTGATGTTGTTGCTACAGTGGCGGGTGATTGTGGTTATTAGTGCTGCTTTAGTGATGTTTGTATGGTGGAGGAATAGGAAGTGATGATTGGTTTGATTGTTGTGATGGTTTTGGTGTTTGAGAGTGTGGGTTTTTTTTGCTGGTCGGAAAATGATGGCACTGCTTGTATGTGGAAGTAGATGTTGAAGCAAATTGGTGGAGGATTTGCGAATGGATTGGAAGTATAGTGGACGTGGGGGGTTGTGTGGTGATGTACTACAGAGCATTTATGGGTTGTTGTTGGTATTTGTAGCAAAGGGTATTTGCCGATGTGGTTGAGATGATATGTTGAAGGCAGGACAGTTTGTCAATGTATAGTTAATGAAGGCCTGTAGGGTTTGTGAAATGAAGGTAGTGATTGACAAGAAGGTTGCTATATTGTTCGTAGACTGAAACAGTGGCTACAGAGGACTGCACTGATATGTGCAGGCGATGGGGAGATAAAGGTGAACAGGGGTTGTTGTGGCTGAATTGTGTTTGTTGTATGAAGGGAGTGATGATATGGAGGGGGGTATGGAGGTTGTCAAAGCAGTAAGCTGTAGAGCAGTAGTTTGAAATGGTAGAAGTTTTCTGGTTGAAATGGAAAAACGGTTGAATGGATGTTTGAAGTGTTTTGAGGAATTAGATCGTAAATGGGGAATGTGATGTTTGGGGTTGAAGTTGAAGTTTGGTAATTTGGAAGACTGGTCAAATGATGAGTGTGGTGATGAATGTGATGGACAGAATGGTGAATCTGGAGGACTGTAATGATGGTTTTGTGGTAGTGAGTTGAGATGGCTGCAGAATTGCGGGGTTGTCGAGATGGTTGAAGCAGCAAGGATTAGTTTGAACAATGATGTGCACTGTTACTGTAGCAAACAGTACACAGAAATGTGCATAGTCAGTTTTTAAAAATTTGTAAATAAAAATTGTAAATCGAACCTTAAAAATTGTAGATTTAATTGAAATGGAATGGAATAAATTTTTCCCTTTTTCAATTGAAGTTTTGTATGAAATGCAAATGAACAAAATAACTAGAAAACAACAATAAATATACAAACATTTGGGTTAATTTACAGTCATTTGTGTGAAATTAGCCCCAATAGTCTAGTATCTGAGCATGTCTTGCATCACTGTGAATTGTTCGTGCTTGAAAATATCACTCTGCCGTGCATTTTCCAAATTGCGATTTAGATCATTCATTGTCATACCACTATAGTTCATATTCCCATAGAAAAAAGTTGTTTATATGACTGAACTTGCTTTTATAGTTTATCTTATGCATTATAGTTTATCTCCTCCATATTTTGTTTTACAGTATTATAATTTGACAGGAACTTTTTTTTACAGTATTCACATGTTCATCATTTTCTATCAACCAATATGCAAGATATTGATAGTATATTCTTTAGTTTATGCTTTTACTTTATTTAATATGCAAAATATTTTCAATTTCAACTTTTGTTTATAATTTATTTGGGTGTTATGCAGGCATTAGTTGAAGCAGCGGAGGAAAGACAAAAGGAAAACTCTAGTGTCAATGGTAGCAATGGAAGTAGATGTTTTGAAGATTTTGAGAATGATCCCATTGCTGAAGTGTTTGGAAAGGAGAAAATAAAAAACTATTGTTGTGCAATTAGCTCTACATCGACTATGAAGCAAGTGAAGCTTACACAAGCATCAAAAGCAATAGCTAATTTCAAGGAAGATGAAGATAGAAAATGGAAAGCAAAGATGGAGAACAATCAAAATAGACTAACCGAATAATTTAGATCGATGCATGCGGCTATGATGAGTATGCAACAAATTTGTTACAATTTATGAATCAGTTTGGAGGGAATGCGACACCAAGAAATGAAGTTGCTTCCAACAGTCAGCATGATAGTCCTAGAGCTAGCTTGGGTGTTCAATCCAATGGTGCTATTGGATCTTCCACAAGAGATAGGCAATCTGTAGTCTTATTGTCAGAAGAGTTGAAAGAGGTTGCTAAGAGCCATCTTGGGACACAGAAAATATGCCACCATAGAGAGGTGATGAATGGGGAAAGAGTTGTATGGGTGGAGAAAGTGTTTGATCCAGAAGCACCTATTTATGAAGCACCACAAAATGGTAATTACAAGCTATTTGATATAATTGATGGAGGTTTTGTTATTTGGCCTGAGTGTCGTGTTCGTTGTTTGTAGGATCTAGAATTTATTTTGAAGTAATGTTAGAATTTGTAATATTTTGATTTCATACTCTTTAGTTATGTATGATGAACTTGTGAAATTTCGAATCTTCCTTTAATTTGTTGTCAAATATTTGTGCAATTTAAGTTGTATGTTTGGATGCGTAATTGCTTATTTTATCGAAATTCTGTAATTTTTGATACGTATGTACCTACTGTATTATAATAGACAATTCTATAGTGTAAATGCTAGCAAAAATGTAGCTCTACATGGTTTGATAGCTGTAACGAACATATTCGTTACTAAAGAAGAAATTTATAACGAGCATAGTCGTTACTATTGATGAAATTTGTAACGGACAAGGTCGTGATAATTTAGAATGGCAACCCCTTCTTCTACCATGAAAGGGGAAACTAAGTAACGGAAAATACCCGTTACAAACCGATGCAACTAATAACAACTTTTTCGTTACAAAAGTTTAGATTTCTAACGACAAAGTCCGTTGGTAAGTGATATATGTAATAACCGGGTAGAGGCCGTTATAAATATTTGTAACGACATACCTCACGCCTGTACCACTCACGACTATATCTGTTATAAATTTCATTTGTAACGACTATATTCGTTACAAATACACCTTTCTGGTGTAGTGTAATTGATTTAATATATAGTTTAATTGCTTAAAAATAGTATTTACTATGGAAATTTTGAAATAATTTCTGTATGAAACAATTAGCTTTATAAACTATTTGGAATTTTAAAATAAAAGATTTGAATCTTCTAATGTTATTATTATTGAATAATTAATTATTTATATATAAGACTAGGAAATTAGTTATTTATCGCAAATATTAAACTGTATTTGAGTTTAATTAATTAATTAATTATGGAATATGTATTTATTATTTATCTCTTAGTATTTGTATAAAATTATGTTTTGAATATTTATTATTAAGGATTGATTCACTAATTTATGTTTATTTGTATAATCTCCTTTTATATTAGTTTCTGATATCTGTTTTCTTATCTCTTTATATTGATTCTGATAATACAAATGATTCACCATTGATTCTATTTTGATTATTAATTTGATATAATATGGTGATGACAACCCTCTATATGTGTCGTCGTATTTTAGATTGGATTTGTGCGATTTTTATTTTTATGTGACGAGAAATTTGAATAAACAGCTTAGTGATATCGTTTGTTATGGGACTTTCGGTAACACTTTTTTGGTTATTTATCAGACTTGTCATGTAGAGATATATATGGATCTAGTGCAGTTTATGAGATTTGAATAATTATCTGAATAACATGTAATGGTATGAGACGCCATTCTATTATTTGTTTGATTATTCATAGTAAGTAAATGTCACTCAAACGAGGATACACTCATGTGTTTGAGATGATACTCGCTGCGTTGGGTATATTTTAGTCATGTGTTAACTTATAGTTTGAGTCATGTGTTGGCCAATGGTAAGAGCTTTAGTATATCATAGTCATGTATTGACTTATACAGAGTTGTGCACTATGTCATAAAGTGAATCAGATAACAGCGATCACATAACAAAAGGTAGATTAATATTTACCATTATTTTACACAGCACACAGAAAAATAGTCTGTTGTGTGTCGTAGCCCATGAAATCTTTGTTCTATAGAGATTTCATCTAGAGCATTCATATAACATTTTATGTGACGACCCGAACTCGATGTCCGACAACAACATCAAATTCGTATCGACGGAGCTTGCAACAACATTAGGTGATAGATAACACAGCGGAAAAATAAAAGATGATATCACTGATACAACATGAATACAATATCCAATACATCAATTTGATACAATGATAATCATCAACATCAGAGAATACAATACAAAGTACAGCGGAACACGATACAATATGATAAGTCTTCACAGAATCCAATACTGCAACTCTGATCCCAAAGCTCCAATGACAAAGCTCCCAAAACTCCAAGCTCGATCCACCATAAAGGTTGCACAAAGATAAGCAAGTCCGTCCGTGGACTCCAAAGACTCCAAAATGATCAAATAGAAAGCTGAAGGCTACCAAAACGATATCTACTACCTGACTATCTGGAAAACCAAACTCTAGACTACCCGTGTGGAAAATGGTGGGCACTCAGAGTTTAGAAAGGGAACAATAAACTCCAGGTCAGTCGTGGGACTGGTGTGAGCAGACAAAAACATTTGGTCTTTGAAACAAACAAAAGGTTTTAAGTTTTGAAATCCGCAATGCTTTTTGAAAATGAAACTACCATAAGGCCTCCCGGCACACACACAATGCAAACGCACACATGGGGGAGATTTCTCCTTATGATAGTCAAAGATGCTTACTACGCAAAAATTCTTTTTGATATTATTACTAGTGCATAGTGGAAAACCTTTCGAAAGTAGAATATAAATCCTAGCCAGCATAGGTACCATTATACTATGCCTACTATAGCTGCCATTTTAAATGGCAGGTTCTACAACTAAAACCGTACAAGGCGCGTATTGGATGAATGGATTTCCAACAAATGGTCAGGCTAAGGAACTTCCTATTGCCACATGGAAACGCCTCTGGCGGGACGTCCCGAGAACCTACCCGGCTCTCTGCCAAACAAGGCCGGCTACCCCCTTCCCGGGGAATAAAACCTCAGATATGCCACCCCCGGTCCTTTGGGACCTTTAACCGAGGATCCTCTACACCAACAACATCACACAGTAATAGATATATACTACAGTGCCTACATGAGTAGGTATCTGGGCTCCATACCATGATACTACCCTTTTCCAGAAGGAATGGTCATACCCTAGGGGAGCTACCCCTGAAACCTTGCCGCATCTTTCCTGTTTCGACCATTACCGGTTTGTGAGGCTCGATGAGGTTTCGTCCACAAAGCTACGCTTTTTCACAAAGCCATGCTTTGATCACAATGATCAACAAATGATCATCAATCACACAGCAGCACTTAGCATGCCACACTACCAAATTGGGAGTATATCGCTGATAAATTTCAACTACGTAACCTCTGAGCTCGTACGTCTCAGAGAAGGGTGTTAAACTAAGAGAATAAATTCTCCGCCACCAACAAATATGTATTTGAAAGAAATCGGCTTTATATCTCAAAGTGTAGTGCCAGACACACAACCATACAAGTCTGTTCCAGGCTTGAACAGAACCGAAGGCACTTCCGAAGAAGCCCTTGCAATCCGAGTATCCACAATCCCGATCGGACTTCCCATCACTTAGGGAATCTCTATACCGTGGCTACTCAGTGCAGAGACAATCGATAGGCCATCCTACCGTTCTCGCAAATACCCGGTCTTCACCACCGGTCTTCAAATGCTATCCATAACGACGTATCATTATTCGGAATGAGTTATATGACACAAAGTCCTCTCCCGGCTAAACCGAATAATGAGCGCAATATTTTAAAAACATATGGATATGGATTTCAGTTAAGTCACAACTTAAAATTCAAAACTATTTCAAATGGTTTACACAATTTACCATTTCAAATCTTTAACCAAAAAGATTTATTTCACAAAGTTCACCTAGTTTCACAAAGATCCATTTACGGATTTCAAAACAATTTCCATTTCGAGTGGATTAATCCATTTAATCTTTAAATCAAAGATTTAACCCATAGCTTTCAAAAAAATCGTTTCCAAAGGTTCATTCATAACTTGGAAAGCTGTTTTTTTAAGTTTAAATTTGAAATTCCTATAATACCAATTTGGAAATTCATTTCTTATATGAAAGCTTTTATCATTTGAAAACAAACAGTTTTCATCTTGGAAAACCAAACATTTAAATTATACAAGTTTCTCAAACTTGGGTTAAATTTAATTCTCAAAACAACACTTTTAAAATTGGTTTAAAAACCCATATAAACTTGTATGACCTCTTACTTCATAAATTCTCAAAATAGAATTTAATTTCAAATTTGAATTCAATTTTAAATTGAATTATTAAGTTTTCAAAACTTTATTAAGTTATTCAAAATAACCTTCATTTTAGAAATTCTTTCCCAAAAGCTTTTCATTTTAAAACCCGATCCATTTTCAAAATCATTTAGATTTAAAAATTCAATTTTACAATCTATATCAAAAATCTGCGACTTAACCAATTTCCACGTGCAATCCATATTTGTGTGTGTATAGTGTAGTCCAAGGGGTTTTACACAATAGTGCACACATTTATCATCACAGATATATTGATAAGCGGTATAACCCATAACGCTTATCTTCATTCACAGATTCATAGATAAAGTAAATTTATCAATCACAAAGATTTACTAATATGATTCGATGTGGGTTTCGGATAACCAACTAGAATCCGACTCCCTGTCGCATCGAAATCCAAATGTCATTTATGGGTCAAAGGGTTTGCATATTCATATAACAATATATTCATCACAAATAAAACAACTCATCACAAAACATTTCAAAGCATCACATATCAAATATATCAATCCGTCACATAGCATCCAATAGCAATCAAACCTCTACAACTAAGATGAATAATTTGGGTGGTTTTTTTTTTAAAATTTATCAACCACATGATTATTTTCATTAATAATTCTTAATCGATGATTAAGTTCATCAACTACAATTGATTTAGTTTTTTAATCACCCTTATTAATTAAATCATCTCTAAATTAATTAAATCTAAATAAATTGACCCTTAATTAATTAAATCTAAATTTCTGATTCCTTAATTAACTACTTTAATTAATAAACCTTTACTTATTGATAAATTAATCATTAATCTTTAATTATCTTCCTTTAACTACTTTCACTAAGTAATCACTATTTTAATTTAATCATTCATTAATTACTTAATTGATTAACTTAAATTACTAATTAATATACTTAAATTAATAAATGCTCAATTATTTATTAATTTAATCTTAATTATAACTAATTATCCTTAATTGATTTTGTTAATTATTAATGAATTAATCTTAATCACAAATTATTACTTACTTGATTATCATTAACGGTATAAATTTACTTACTTTTAAGTTAAAATTTTAAAACATTTGATTTTTATTGCTAAACCAATTATTAAGTTTCATTTAAAATAACTTGTTACAAATGTAAATTTAAAACTTAATTGCTTTTAAAATCCTTTATTTTAAAACTTTTAATTTATACTTTCTGCCAAATAAATAAATCATCACTTATAAGGAGGAGTAGTTTCAAGATTCATTAAACAAATTTATTAAAGTAAAAAAAAACTGGGATGTAAAAATTTCCAGGCAAAACCCGAGTATCCCCCCGGCTAAAACCCAATATACTCGAGCCCCGCTTCGAGTTTTATCAAAATTTACCCGAGCGCCCCCCTAAAATTTCGAACTTAAAAATTTTCTAAGTGTTTTACGTTCGCATCAAAATCCACTTCGAGTTGAAACCCGAGCCACGCTTGCCTTTCCCCGAGCTCTCCTTCGAGTCGCGCCAGATCACACATCATCTTCCCCAATCAGAAACCCACTGATACAACGTTGCACGTATACGTGCACAACGACGCTAGCCACAACCGATCGACGACGAACTCACCGGCACATCACCAAAGACCCCCAGCCTCGATTCGAACAACCCAAACCCCATAATCATCGCTGAATCAAAATCAAGCTACTGTCGTGAAACTATAGCAAACGCCATCGCCACGAAACCGCCACGCTCCTCCTCCTCTGACCACCTGAATGTCGCCCCCCTCCGGTCACGTCTCTGAAAAACTCCAAGCTAACGCCTCCCCGAGTATCACCACACTCGATCCACCAGACAGTTCATGCCGATCAAAACTCTCAGCTCAACCCAAAATTAGGGTTAAGCCCCATATTGATCTCGTCCCCTTGATTCACGCAATCGAAAAATTTTCTAACATTTTTCCTGACTTCGATAATCATTAAGCTAGCTTCAAAACCAATTTTAACATCCAATATTTGTTAAATCATCCGGGATTGACAAAAAAGCATTTTGTGTTCATCTCGAATCTGCACCTTAAACACGTGACTAAAAATCATCGTACTTGATTTAAAAATCTTGTTTTTGAATGTTTGTTCCAGATAAAAAATCAAATCAACAAAATTAAACATTCGAATTTAACATAAAATTTTCATTTTACTGTGAAACTGATATGCAAAGTCCATGCTACACTGTTCAGCTTCAACAGATTCTAGGCTTATGATTTTAAGCTTAAACAACACCATTTGTTTCAAATCCTAAGTTTTAAATGGTTTGTATGAAGAAGTGTTAAATTTTCCATCCTTTTTTCTTTGCTCTGTAACCAAATTACAGAGAGGAACAAGCTACATAACAGTTCCTAGTACACAGAAATTTTTACAGAACTACTTGTTTTTAAAACTAGACAACAAAACACAGAGTTTTCTTGAATCTAATACCCATATTTTTAAAATTTCAAGGGTAGTATATTTGCTCACCTTGTCAATGAAGAACAGAGGAAGAACAGTTGTTTTATCTTAAGCTTTGCTTTTAATTTGTTTTGTTTGCTGCTGTTTGATTTTCTTGATCTTTTTCCCAGATAGTGTATGAACAATCATACTTAAAAATGTTTTTTAAAAATCTCAGTTTAAGCTTAAACAAGGATAACTTATTTTGAAAATCCTAAGTCTACAAGAAATTTATAGAGGAGAGATGAATTTATGTTAGATGCCCATGCCTGTTACTCAAACAGAGGTCAAAAAAATGACATGCACAGTCATTCATTTTTATAAATGCATGCAACATATTCACACTATTATTCCAACATAATTCATAACATATACCACTCCAAACATCAATAAGTATAGTAGAGTTAAGGGGGTTTGCTCACCTCAAGATGAAGAACAGAGGACCAGAGCTTTAAATGTTGATTTTATTTTCTGAGTTTGAATTTTTCCTGACTTGAAACTGTTTTGCCTGATCTTTCTCCTATCTTCCAGATTTGATTGCTTTAGGTTTAATCAAGTTTTGATTTGAGTTTATAATCCTAACTTGCTTCAGATTTGATTCCAGAACTTGATCCTTGCTGTTTATACTTCCAGGCTTTATAAATCGATTTGCAACTTTCCTGACTTGAAATTGTTTGCTTAATCACTTATCTTCAGGTTTTGCTTCTTTGATCTGAAACTTACTTTTGTTTCAGAATTTTGAAGATTTGTTGGTTAAACTTAAATGTTTTCAAATTGCCACTTGACTTTTCATGCCTGAAGATTGCTTCCTTAATATGGTTTGATTCCTGAAGCTTATTTGAAATTGAGATAAACTTTTGTCTTGATTTTTTCAGTTTGTATCTTTGTTTTAGCACTGAGATTTTTGTTACTTTGGTTTCAGATTTTTTTGAAAAGAGGGATTTTCGAATTTGAGTTTTGAAGATGGTTTCTTGTTTTCTCTGGTTTCTTTTCTCAGGTTTGAGAAGAATAAATACAACCGACTCTTAATATTTTTTTCCTGGTTCCTTATTTCAGGCCTTGAGAAGATCAATGGCCTGATTGTATATTTTTTCTTTTTCTTTTTCAAAAGTTAAATGCCATTTGTCCCTTTTCTTTTTTGCATGTATTACACTTGTAGTTTGCAGGAAAATTTGTGTTTAAAACCTTTGACTCAAATTGCTTTTGCAAATTTCAGTTTTAAACCCTTATGTAAATGTATTTCCACATACAACCTATGTTTACATGTTGCAAAATGTTAATGTTTCCTTTTATATTTATATTTACGCAACAAAATTTTATTCCAATTATCTTTCGCACTACAATCTTTAATTTAGCTCACATATTTATATACGAGTAATTTATACATTTTATATCCATGCATTTCTTTTATTATTTATTTTTTCAACTTTTAAAAAGGAAAGATTGATTTAAATATTTTGATTTCATATTAACAATTAATCATTTTATCTATATAGGTGAATTAAATCTTAAAAATAATATTATAAAAATGAGTGCATAATTTATTTATTTTAATCTTTTATTACAACTTCCAAATCTATTCAATATTTTAGAAACAAATTATCATTAACCTTTTTACTAGCCTCAAAGCTTTTAATTTCTATTTTATTCTTAACACATTTTTTTTACTTCTAAATCCAATTTGATTTATAAATTTACTTATCTTTAAATTTTAAACCAAATCCTACTTATAATCTAAAAATTATTTAAAATCATTCAAGAAATTTCCTAATTAACACATGAATAAAATTCATAATTTATTTTCAAAATTAAATTAATTGCCAAATTAATCGTAGTTAATTTTCAGGAATGTTACATTTTATCTATTGTCTGATTGAAATTATCAAATTTTCATTTTGGCTCCTTATCAAAATTTTGGTTTCCATCTCAACGTTGCATGGATTATTTCATAGCCACGTTCTCAGTTATTCCCTCCTCTTTCTTTCGTTTCTAGAGAAAAAAAGGGCGTTCGTTCCTTCAATTATTTTCCTTACCGCCTTCGCCTATCCCTCCTCATAGCCATCGTCGGTTACCGACCCCAGCCTTTTCCCATCCTATCGATGTTCTTCGATAAACTTAAGGTTTCTTAATCATAGCCGCCTCTTTCATCTTCATTCTGAAATTAGGGTTTCATGAAAGTCGCTGCTTGAAAGTTAATTCTTGAATCATTTTGCTCCCTTCCTTCCTTGTAGATTGCGTACTTTTATTTACTGACTATTGATGGTTGCGGCTCCTCATTTTCGAGTGTTCTTTGATTGATATTGGCATGATTTATACCCCCTTTCAATTTATATTATTCCCAACTTCTAATCTCTGGCCGATGATGATTTGGGTTTCTTATATAGGAATTTTTTTCCTAAATATGCGAGTACATGATTCGGTTTGAATTTTTCAAATTATTTTTCTCGGCTGTCGATTTAACGCTCTTGGTGATTTTCTAATTCTTGAATTTCTGCTTTGGTTTCCATTTACTAATTTGATTGCTATGTTGGACCTTGTTTTTCACTATGTTTCCCAACCATGTGCTGTTGACTTCATGTCTGAGATAGTGGGTTGCTATGTTAGACCTTGTTGTCCAAGGCAGTGTTGACTGGAACTGCCTTGTTCAAGGTAGTGCACTTCAACACTGAACATGTGTTGCATATATACAAGTATACATATGTGTGTGTATGTATGTATGTATATGTGTATATGTGTGTTGCTATATGATGATAAACTTATTACCCTTGATTTAGATAAAATTTGACCCATGTATTATTTTATTACTCGGGTCGGTCCGAGACATTTCAGGTTCAGGGATAAGATGACCATAGTGTAAACGTTGGGCATAGAAGGATACTAGGACTTTATTATCTTATGCGATAAAACCATGTTTAACTATATGTTGATTCTGGTGTTGTATAATTAAAAGATAGTGTATATCTACTTTTATATAATATTGTTGGTTGATTAACCATGTGTTATCAGTTACTTATATTATATTGTGTATTGTTCTATTCAGAAGCACACGTATTTATTATTTTATACCGATAATGTGTACGTATATATGTGTTATTTATTTGATGCTTTAATACGTACCAATATCAATCCAAGGTAATATTTACGTGTGTACCCCATATAATCTCATTCTTTGTATTATTTGATAGTATTTTTCTGTAATACTCTTAGGTGGTATGGGTATAGGGGTGGAGTGTCACATACAGTAGCCTTCACGATTCCCAATGCACCCTAAATAGTAACTAAGCTAATCTCCTTGCTAATTACTTCATAATTGCTGGATTTAGCTAAATAAAATAAGGAATTTTATTGCTTTTTGGCTATAAAGACAACTAATTGAGGTTAGAATTATTTTAGGAAGATGAAAATGATAAGGAGGTTGTCCCATAAACTTCACAATGCACTAATCACGAAATGGTCTTTTGAGCTTAAATTGGGCCTTACTAATTGTCCACTAAGCAATTTCAAAAACTTTCTAACTTTAAATGGCATACTCCTAAATGGTAAGTCCAAAAGGCTATTATGACCACTCCATACAAAAAGAAACCATCAGATCTTTCCAATGGAAGTGGCTTCACGCCCTAATTTGGCTGTTTCCAAAAGTTATACCCCTTACAAATTTTCAGGGTCAAAACCATCCAATAAATTCATAAGGGCCAAAAATGTTAATACTCAACATTACCAAAAGTTATAGCATTATATGACCTAATTTGGATATACAAATAATATTTTATAATCATCAAAATGTAAAATACGAGTTGTTAAAATTGGTTTTTTATGGTCGGCTTTTACTTTGATTCTTAAAACATCTCTTAACACATTCATTGACATTTCTCTTTATCCCTACTAAATTGATATGATTTTCATATCCTCATATATGCATATTTGTGCCCCTGGGATGAATTGTGAACTATGAATGATGACTTTCCACTAATACTTCCCTACAAAATCTTTACAGTAGGAATACACTATCTTCCTTTTTTCGAAGTTAACCCTTTGATTCCGTCTCGTAACATCTTAATATTTCTAAATCAACTCCTATATCTATGTGTTTAATCCTTTATTATGGGCCATATCTTTATTTTGTAGCTCTCTTTTCCATGAATGTCGGATGCACTTCTAAACTCGCAAACATGCTTGGGTTACTATTTAACCCATGCTTTAATCTAAAATGTGCACCACAAGATGCTAATGTTTTAGAGCATACCACTCGATAATCAAATCCGGTGCTATTTTTCACCACTTTTCACCCAGCATGTCACAACTTTGAACCCTTTTCTTATGTATATTCGATCTCAAAACCATGTATCACCAGTTAACCGTACCATCTTTGTTACTCCATATTCAACTATTACTGAGTGAGTAAGTACATAAGCGATTTGTGATCCGTAAAACACTCAAACCTCTCTACCATTAAGTAATATATCCAAATCTTCAAGGTAAAAATCGTTGCAGGCGACTCGAAGTTATGAGTGAGATGTCATATCTCATATGGTTATAACTGTGATGTGAATAGACCATTACATGACCTCTTTATTTAACATGGCTCTCAATCCATTTTTCCACTTTGATTGGTATAAACCAAATTTTTGTTTCCTTCAGGTACCACTAGAATGAGAGTGTTTATTAATAAATGCTTAAGTTTATGGATGACATTTCGCATTTAGCTGTCTAAATGAACTACACATTACTACGAGCCAACATAGTTATGGGTGCTACTACTGCAGAAGTTCTTAATGAATCTCTAATAATTGCCAGCCAATCCTATGAAGCTTCTAAATTTAGTCATAGTTTCTAAGTTTTTTTTATTATAGATTGTTTTTATCTTTGATATATCCATTGCTAATCCATTTTCAAATACTGCATGTCCTATAAAAACTACCCTGCTTTCCTTAAAAAGCGACATTTACAAACTATCCTTACAATTTATGATGTCTTAACGTGTGCGACAAAAGTCCAAGATGGACTTCACAATCATTCTTAGACTTCAATTATACCAAAATGTCATCGGTGGTACCAATAAAAACCATCCACTAATCACAAAACACCATGTTCATCAAATCCACAAATAATGCAGGGTCAATCATCAATCTAAAAGGAATTACAAACTATTAATATGAGTCATACCTCATCCTAAAGGCAATCAATTGAACATTGTCCTCTACAACTCTTAGTTGATGGAATCACATGCCAAAATTATTTTTGGGAAAACTCTAGCTCAACTCTAGTAATCAACTAAATCATCTATCTATGGAATGGAATGATTCTTCACGGTCTCTTCATTTAACTTGCAATAATCGATACATAAATAAAGGGATCCATCTAACTTCTTAATAGAAACCGTTGGAGCTCCCTAAGGTGTAATACTTGATCTAATAAAAAAATTTATGCCCAAGTTCTACTAACTATTTATTAACTCCCATGCTTCCTTCGGGGCATTGTACTTTGTGGTACAATAATGGGTTGCATTATTTTACCTCTTAATAGTAATCCTATTAATTTTTCAAACATATTAGATAATTCTCCAATCTTGAAAACATTTGCAGTCTCATCCTCCTTGGTTTTCAAAGCAGATAAAGAACTGGAAGACATGACACTAACCTCATTGAACATGGCTCTAAGTCTATTATCAAAATCACATTATTCTATCTCTGCAAAGGACCCTAGCATCATAGTGGACCAATAGGGTCACACTTAAAATAATCCCATATCCTATAAAGTCAAACATATATGGATCACAAATAAAAGTGTACCTCCACGAACAAGGTTTATTCTATAAGTTTCAACCCAAGACTAACATGTCCCACAATCGGATTGATCATACATAAGGATATAACTAAGTATGTAACATCTAAGACAAGTTCATTAACTAAAACCTATGATATAAAGAAATGTGTAGCACCAATGTCAAATATCGGTAACTATTCTTCATATGTCCAAATTTATTGTAGTTAAAGCACTTCACCTTCCCTTTGGCCTTGGATGCCTAGAAGATTGATGCATAATACCCTATTTGATGACATTTGCTGCATGTAACTTATGAGACATTCATTGTCTAAACCTTCCCTTTGTATATCCATACTTTCCAATTTCTTTTTGGAATGGGCAGCCCTATTCTTCAGCACTCCCTTAGGCTTCTCCGTTCCCTTCTCCTTTTGGTATAATCCATCATAACTTAGAGCCATGTAACAACTCTCCATTTTGAACCCAAGAACGACATATAATACCATCCACGGTTACTGTTGTGTTGATATTTAAGCTTCTGAATGCAAGATTGTTAGTGTAAAAGTAAAATAATATAACTCATAACGATTAAATTTTGCTCACATTGTATAGACGAAATATAATATAGCATTGTAGATCGTACATGTATGCCCTTCCAAAATTGATTTTTCAAAGTATCAACATCAACTGCATAATTACTACCCTCAACCGTGGACAGTTATATAAACTTGTCCTCAAAATGCTTATACATATACATATACTAATGTAGTGGAAATAATAAGTGGTAGATAAATTCAAAGCCTTTTGGTCATCACCAAACAGGTCTAAAACATCAGAATAAATCCTATACTCTTGGCCTACTAAGACGAGTACCCAAGATTCTAAGGGAAAAGAAAAATTTTGGGTCGAATGATGTAAGAAATTCAAGTAACACACCTATACATATCATAGTACATTGTGAGACCATGTTGCTAAAGCATGGAATGAGTTCGTCCTCTCACAATTACTAAACCACTTGATACAAAGTAAATGAAGATCGTCCATAAGTGATCGTGTTTTTGCAATATATATAGTAGAACTATAACATGTCCATGAAATCATAGTATATTTCAGGTAATAGAACTCAATAGTGTAAAATATATACACATAACTCCAACATGAAAAGGGTGGCCTACCCTCTTAATTGCGGGATAAAGTATATCTTAAGACTAGATGCACTTAAGAGTTGTAGAACTTTATGTCCCTAGAATATATATGTCAGATATATCTTTGGACAAGATATAAGCGAATTGTAGCGATCCATATAATCGATTCTATCACTTTTCAGGTTATATTTAGACAATTCTAATTTTCCTTCCAACGATTCATCTACATCCAAACACTCTCTTAAACCCTCAAACCCATCAAGAGCACTGTAGCATCCCTGTATGAAGTTAAGATAAAATAAACCTATTAAAGTGGTATTTTAATAAAAGGAAAAACCATTATAAGAATGATTTTTTTTATAAAACGCCTTGAATGGATTTTCAAATGGATGTAAAGTACTGATTTAAAGGCGGTTCGACTAAAAGGCGGTTAGGGGTGCAAATTTATTTAAAAACTAATCTAAAATTTAATTGGACCACAGTTTTAAAGCTTATCCAACGAAACCATACTGTTTTAACTTATTTTAAAATCATTTTCCCTAGGGTTTTAAGCCTATACATATCATTTTATTTTCCATGCTTATCCTAGAATGTCATCAATTTATTTTGACTTATATTACATGCTTATCCTAGGATATCATCATTCTATTTTAACATATATTCCATGCTTGAAGTAGAATGTCATTATTCTATTTTAACTTATCTCCCATGCTTCTCCTAGAATGCCATTATTCTATTTTAACTTACTTTCTTTTATCTTTTACTTGATGCTTAATTCTTAAGCTTTCTAACCCTATAAATACTTGGAACCTCACCTTACTTCCTCCTTCTAACAGCAAAAGCAAATGACCATACTAGAATCCATCATCGAAGTCAAGGTTTCTACCTTCATAGCATGATAAATGAAAGTAAAGACAAATGAAGTGAGTATAACGTTGCTTTTTTTTGTATAGTGAACCTCCATAAATATAATTGTAAATCTAAAGCTATGTCTATGGGTCAAATTAAGTTCTTCTACTTCTAAACTACCTTTTCCCGATTTTTGTTGAGTTTTAGTGCATATTTGGTTAATTCTTTATGCTAGACGATATAATTGCTAAGCCAAGACTTGGCTATTGAATAGCTTAGTATGATTCAAAATGCTTGAATGAAATGTTTTATATTATGGTATTGATCATACTGGATATTAAAATTTAATTTAATTAAATGATTGAAGTCGTAATTTTATTAATTAATGGAATAAACATTGTTCTTCTTTAAAATGACATTTGTTTATTCTCGAATATCTTTAACTTGTAGATTTATAAGGTGTTTATTTAAAGTATTGTGGAACTATGTAATTAGACTTGATATGGATATTTGACAATAGCAATGGTTTAGTAATCCAGCAGAATCATACATTGTTCCGCTAGTAGTTAATCATACCTAATAGCTCTATTAAGACATTATTTATTACTAAAAAAATTTAAGTTTGAAATTGAGATTTTGGTATTTTTATTGTGAAGTTTGGATTTCGAAAACTATGAAATATTACGAAGCTGATTTTGATTGATTTGGTAAAATAAAGTGATTTACAGAAAATAAACCAGTGGAATTTTAATAGTGTTTTCTATTACTGAGAATTTTCTAATTGAAAGAAATAAAATCATGGTTTTGTGCATTTCCCTATTCAGACATAGTTTTATTGATTTTCTCGTTTTAAAAGAGATTGCTACTTATTTTATGAACAATTTGGATATTTTCTGCTTTTGATATATATCGCCCAAAGGTAATGTCTTGTTGTGTTGAGCCTAGATTAAAAGGGTTGGAAAAATGGATTCCTTCCCTACGTGTCAATCCGAATGATTTATTGTGAATAGTATTTACCATATTAGTGTATTTATTTTCTATTGGATCTGGTGAAAGTGTGTTTTATTCACTTTGAATCCCATTAGTGCCGTTTATTCTCAATTTTATCGCCAATACTGTGTTATTCAGTTTGGCAAACTCGTTTATGTTGCTTTGTGTCAAGATGGGATACATATTTTTTCATATATGATTATGCATTGCAATTGTATCCACGTTGACCCAAAATAGCATGCATGAGAGATCGTTCCTATAGAGCCCATTAATTCGGGCTATAAGGCGGTAAACTCCCTCTAGTAGTTTGGTCACTGGAGTAAGGGCATTACAAAATGATATCAAAGCTTAGGTTGAAAATAATACAGATATATTTTAGCCTTAAAGGAGTGAGAACTACGAAGTTTACCCATTTTTGTTCGATGCACATATATGATGTGCGAGTCATTGAATGATCCAAAGGGTCAATCATCGGGGTAGAGTACACACACGCACGCACGCACATGCATATTTGTAATAGTGATTTAAAAAGTAAAATTATCTAAAATGTGATATTCATACATATGTTGTGAATCTTTGTATGTGTTTAGTTTGTTTATATTTTATTCCTTTTGGTTTATATTTGGATACTTGTTTAACATGGATATTATGGTTGCATTTGGTTGAATTGTGCAATTAGAATTATTGCATTACTTCCTGGTGAATTGCAAGGATGCAATTTCTTTAAGGAGGAAGTCTGTAACATCTCTACATGAAGTCAAAATAAAATAAATTCATTAAAGCGACATTTTAATAAAAGAAAAATCATTATAAGAATGAAATAAAATTTTGATAAAATGCCTTGATTAGATTTTTAAATGAATGTAAAGTATCGGTTAAAAGGAAGTTAGAGGTACGAATTTATTTAAAAACTAAACTAAAATTTCATTGGACCATACTTTTAAAGCTTAACCAACGAAGTCATACGATTTTAACTTACTCTAAAATCTTGTTCCCTAAGGTTTTAAGCTTACCATAAACATAATCATTTTATTTTAACTTATATTCCATGTTTTACCTTAGAACGTCATTATTCTATTTTAACTTATATTCCATGCTTAGAGTAGAATGTCGTTATTCTATTTTAACTTATATTCCATGCTTATCCTAGAATGCCATTATTCTATTTTAACTTACTTCTCTTTTAACTTTTACATGATCCTTAATTCCTAAGCTTTCTAACCTTATAAATACTTGGATCTTTACCTTACTTTCTCCTCCCAAAAGAAAAATCAAATCACTATACTAGAATTCTGCATAGAAGCTAGGGTTTCCACCTTTATAGCAAGATAAATCAAAGAAAAGGAAACAAGTGAGTATGACTATTTCTTTTAGTTATACAGTGAACCTCCATGAGTATGATTTTAATTCTAAAGCTATGTTTATGGGTGATTTTAATTTCTCCTACTTCTAAACTACCTTTTCCAAATTTTAATTTGAGTTTTAATGCATATTTTGTTGTTTCTTGATGCTAGATGATAGAATTGCTAAGCTAAGACTTGATTATTGAATAGCTTGATATAATTCAAATTGGTTGAATGGAATTTTTTAGATTATGGTTGATCATATTGGATATTAAACTTTAGTTATATTAGATGATTGAAATTGTCATCTAAACAGTTAGGTGGAATAAAGCACCATTCTTCCTTAAACTGACGCTCGGCTATTCTCGAATATATTTTACTTATAGATTCAAGAATATAAGGTATTTATTTATAGTATTGTTGAACTATGTAATTAGTGTTGATGGGAGCATTGACAATAATGATATCTTAGCAAAGTCAAACATTTTTATGCTATTAGTCATTCACACCCAATAACTCTATTAAAATATGGTTTGTTGCTAAAAATGTATTTTGACATTGCATTTGAGATTTTGGTACTTTTATCATGAAGTTTAGGTTTTGGAAAGTAAAGATGATTAGATTTGGTAAAATAAAGTGATTTATCGAAAATAAACCAAAGGAATTTTGATAGTGTTTTTTGTTACCAAGAATTCCTAATTAAAATAAATAAAATTATGATTTTTTTGCCTTCCAATTTCGAAATAGTTTTTGTGATTTGACCTTTATAAAAGGTATTAATACTTGTTTTATGAACCATTTGGATATTTGCTGCTTTTGATATAGGATAATGCCTTGTGTGTTTCGATTTAGATGATTTACCATATAAGGATATTTATTTTGTACCAGTTTGGTGAAACTATGTTGTATTATGAAATATAGATTGGATGAAAATTGGGAAATATTATGAAACTGGTTTTAATAAATGGAAAAGCTTCAATTTAAATAAATAAGGGGAGATGCTATTTTGGAAACATGATTTGGATAAATCGGGTTTTACAAACCGATTTGAGAAAAATATTGCAAAAATTAGTGTAATAAAAATTAGAAATATCGTGATGAATTATTTATGTACAAAACTAGCATTTTGGCATCGCTTTCAAAGTGGATGGTTTATGATTACCAAATATATGGGAATTTTGTGAATAAAGTTATTTCGTAAATGTAATTTGAAAATATGTTTATAGAGATTTTGGAAGAATTATTTGGAAGAAAATAATTTGGAAATCTATTTTAAAATGATTTTAATTACCAAGCTTATATTGAATTATTTATGGGTGTAGAATACAGTGACAAAGTCATGTTTATAACAAAGTAGAGATATGTAGTATGTAGTATATTCAAACCTGACACACTCATTATGTTATGTCTTGAGCACGGTTGCACTCATAACTAGTATCTAGTTTTAGTTGAGGTTTGTTATGTACTTAACAACCACGGCTCAAATAGAGGTTATATTACAGGTTGTCATATGCTTATATGTCCGTTATAGGCTACGATATAGAGATGGAGATGGTGACAATGGTGGATATTCATTTTACCTGTAATATGACTTGGTTATTTTAGATGGCATGTTTTACTTTTATTGCATGGCCATGTATTGGTATGTGATGTATATAACAGAAACTATATCGGATTTTAAGATATGATATAATATCCATTATTTTTACTTACTTTGAATCTTATTAGTATGGTTTATTTTTAGTTGTATCTCTATATATTATTCAATATGTACAACTTATGTATGTTGCTTTGTGTCAAGATGGGATACGTAATGTTTCAGATATGATCGAGTATTGTAACATATCTGTGTTGATCTAAAGTTGTTTGTACGAGGGATTACTCCACTCCATCCATTCGATCTAGCCTATCGGGTTGTTAACTCCCTCTAATAGTTTGGTCAGTAGAGCCGGGGCATTACAAGCACTCAACATCTCGAACATGAAGCCTTCTGTGCATTTCTTTGAGGGTGCTAAGGACATCATAGTTCTACTTAACTCGTTATTATTTTTGAACTGGTATCTGTCAAGTTATACTTTAATATACTTTTTTGATTCTCATCATTTTGAAACTGTCATTTGATGCATTTCAACTTAACTCTATTTAAGTTTTTTATAAGCAAACAAGGTATATAGTAGACCTTGCTAAGACATTTTCAGTTGAAAGAAATAATAATACAATTTTGTGCATTTCCCCATTTAAAAATAGTTTTGGTGATTTTACCATTTTAAAAGGGACTGCTACTTGTATTATAAACCGTTTGGATATTTGCTACTTCATATATATATATATATATATATATATATATATATATATATATATATTGCTCAAAGATAATGCCTTGTGTGTTTCAAGCCTGAATGCAATGAGTTGGAGTAATGGATTCCTTCCCTGGGTATTGATTCAAATGATTTGTTGTGAGTAGCTTTTATCGTATGAGGATATTTAGTTTTTACCGAATTTGGTGAAATTGTGTTGTATTGTGAAACGTAGTTTTGATGATACTTGGAAAATGTTACAAAAATGATTTTAATAAATGGAAAAGTAGCAATTTAAATAAACAAGCGGAGATGTTATTTTGCATAATGTATTAGAAAGGTATAAATCGGGATTAGCAAATCGGTTTGAGAAAAATATTGTAAAATTAGTTTTATATAAATTAGGAAATATTAAGATAAATTATTTGTGTATAAAACCAGTACTTTGATATCATTTTCAAAGGGGACCTCTGGCATATAATTTCTTAATATATGATTGAAGTGACTTTATTAAAGTAATTTGGAAATTCGTTTATTAGAGATTTGGAGGGAATGATTTGGAAGAAAAAGAATTTTGAAATCTGTTTTGAAATAATTTTAACTATAAAGCTTATATGGAATTATTTATGGGTGTTGACTATAGTGACAAAGTTGTGTTTATAACCGAATAGAGATATATAATGTGTAGCATAGTTAAATCGACACACTAATTACGTTATGTCTTGAGCAAGGTTACACTCACAGCTAGTTTCTTATCTAACTTGGGTTTGTTATGCATTTTACAACCTTGGGTCATACTAAGGTTGTTTTACATGTTAACATGTGCACATATGTTCTTTGTGGACTACGATACAGAGATGGAACCGATAACGATGGCGGATATTCAATTTACATGTATTGAGACTCGGTTTTCTTGGATGAGATGTATGTAAGAGATATTGTATCAAATTTGAGAATTGGTATAATATGAATTATTTTTATTGACTATGAATTCTATCAGTTTAGTTTATTCTCAATTGTGTCTCTAATAATGTATTATTCGGTCTGGGCAACTCGTGTGTGTTGCTTTGTGTCGAGACGGGATATGTATTATTTTAGATGTGATCAGGAATTGTAACGTATCTTGTTGACCGAAAGTAACATGTATGGGAGATCGCTCATCTCAAGCCCTTTTTATAAGACATATTATTGAAGTATATGAATTTGTTGTAGTAATATAAAAAAATGTCTTTGACAATTTAAATTGGGCAAATGTTCATTGATTTAAAATATTGTCTAATTCCTTATGTATAAATAAGTACATATGTAATAAATAAATGGAAATAAAAGATTATGATCTTCATTCTGCTTTAATCATTTCTTCTTTTTTGCGGTCATATTTGCTCTCAAATTTAACATAATGGATGTAAATCACTTAAATAGATTCCTTCTTTCTATCTCTAGTTTTAGTAGTGGTATGTCAATTGACATTATGGGCATAGTTCTACGTGTTACGTTTTCAATATGTACTTCAAAAGGTATGAAAATGAAAGAATGTGGAAAATTGGTTTGAAAATTGGATTTAGCAGATATAATTAAGAATGACATTGTTTTACATCTTTTTACCAAAAACTATCATCTTATTACATCTTCTCCCCCTTTAATGTAATGAAAGATTTGTTTTGCATACTCTCTTTAAAAATACTCTATCTCGTTTTTTTTTTTTTTTTGATTGGCTTAAGCCCCAACACTTTAATTACTTTGCAATTTTCATATTTGCATGTGGAACCAATTGTTATTGCTACGGCCAAAAATAGAATAAATAATATAGACGCTATTTTTAGACAACCGTCTTTAATATTTAACATTGTAATGATTATGAATTTTCATCATTTCTCCTCCTCTCTTTTGTATCTTTCCAAACACACATTGAAGATGCAAAACATAAAACTCAAATTTAAGAGTTAAACATAACATAAACTCTAAGTTCCCAAAATAATAACTAGGATATTAACCAAATAAATAAATAAACAGCACAAGCACTTAGTTTGATTCACTAGAATTTTTTTTGAAATAGGTAAATACAAAAGGCCTAAAGCCCAAATAAGAAATTGGGTAATATGGTAATATAATCCTACCCGTAACCTCACAATACAACTGATTCTCTCAAATGAAAACCAAACCGTAAAATCATTTGCAACTCTCGACTTCACTTGAGAAAAAATACTCAGCCCTAGAAAGTAGGGTTCAAAGATATTGCTTTTGAAACCCCTCTTTGGCCAATTGATGCTTTAAGGAGGTTTTCACGATAAAGTCTTCTCCTTGTTGTTTCTACTTCCTCTGATTTGAAGATCTGATGAATTTTCTCTGGGGTTATTATGAGAATCATACTCTTTTAAAAGCAGCCCCTTTTGCTTTCGAAACTTACTACTTTGATTTGAAAAGCTTCGATCGATATTGTCTGCTTACTCCCATTCGACTGCAGTAAGCTTCCCTTGCTCTCGAAGCTTGCTACTTTTGCCTTTGTCCCAAACAGACTAGTGATATATATATATATATAAATATATATATATGTATGTATGTATGTATGTATGTATGTATATGATTATTGATCTTGCTTCTGAAAACGCTATCAAAAATTCTCTGGTTATTGATGTTAAGTTGCAAAAAAAAATTCCATTTGCAGGAATCTCGTCTGCATTGTGGCTGCATGAGCAGTAGCTGCTGCTCAAATCAGGTAAGAAAAGGGATTGATTAATATTTTGTATTTAGTTTATTGTTTGATTCAAAAATATTAAATGCATGTTTACTTCCCTTTCTTTTGCAGGTGTTGATCCTGGTTTGGTGACAGAAACAACCGCCTCCAGCGGATGTATTCTCGTGATTGGTTCCAATCTGGCTTCTAGACTCCTTCATCCAGTGATTGCCATCATGGTGAATTAGTCTGCCATAGGAAATTTCATTAATGTATTTCCCGCTCTATTAGAAAGCTTATATCCTTTCTTCGTAGTTATTAATTTTTCAAATATCTTGATTTGGATTATCTTAATGGATGCATTGATTTTTGAATTTGTTAAGAAGAATCTGGCTTTCCATTTCAACTGTTTTCCATAGTTGAATGCATTTTGTTTCTCTTTATGTATAAAACCTTTTGTTTCTCTCTTTCTAAATATGAAAAATTACTGTTGTTAGTACTGTGCTTGCTTTCCTGAACTCTTTTGATTTTGCGTTGAAGTTTTGGTGGTTGTAGTTAATGCTTTCCCTGTTATTTTGCACTGCCTACTGTTGATTTATCTTAATCTCTATTTTGGCTATGTACCAAATATGTTTTGAATATACATAGTCAAAAAACAAATTATACACGGTCAAAAACAAATATCTATGTTTTCTGATTCATTTTTACAAAGAAGACAAATGATTTCCCCTTTTTTATTCCATTTCAGACATCTGTCTCTTGTTGGTAACTTATTTATAATGTCAAAATAGACATAATGGGACATTTTAGACAATCTGATTAATTCCATATAACATTGTGTCAATCAACTTCTGTTTCATATCCTGTTATAAACTCCCGCGTTTTTTGTATGAGAATATGCCTTTTGAAGAAAGCTTCCACTTCTATATATTCTTTTGTAAATTTGGGTTAGTTGTAATTTTCTCAGTAGTTGCTTTAAAAATTGATGTAGATAGACGATTATATGTATTCCATCAGTTGTTTCGAATTATGATGTTTACTTTTTTTAAAGCTCCTCTAAACATATATATGTTGTTCCCAAGAGACTTACTAATGTTTTTCCATGTAACCATGGATCGAACCACAAACTGGTTTGTTTCACATCCTTATATTTTATTTCTAATAACTTGATACCAGTTTCTCTATAACTGAGTATATTTTTCCACAGAAAAGAACGATGATTTTCAATACTATTAGTCCATAAATTCTTGTTTTGAGGTATTTGCTTTCATCCATTTTTCCCATAATGATTTCCCATGCAACAATTTCCAAAATAATTTGAGTTTGTAAGCTTCCCTTAAATCATTGATGTTCCTCAGTCTCAATCCACACGTTTTCCTTGATTTGCAAACTTTTCTCATGCAATTTTGTGATGTTTTCCTTTCCAAATGAAGTTTGTACACATTCTTTCAATTTTGTAAATTGCTTTTGCTGGAATGTTGTGAGCTTGGATCCAGTACATGATAATTGTTGTGATAACAGTGTGTGTTAGCTCGAATCTTCCAACTAAGACTACCCTTCTAATCTATTTTGTATTAAGTCATACTGTCTTGTGCAATCTCTGTCACTTATTTGATTAACACTAAGAGTCAATCCTAAATATTTTACTTGCAGGATTCCCTCCTTGAATTTTAAAATATTTAAAATCTCTTCTTTCCTTGTACAACCTTTATTGAAGTAGACTTTACTTTTATACTCAATAAACTTTAGTCCAACATAGTCTTCTAATTTTTCAAAAATTCTGGCAATAGCCTTTGCACTTTGTAAGTCTGCATTTAAAAACAAAAGCAAGTCATCAGCATATAGCAAATTTGTAAAAGATGATTTGGTTCTATTAATGGGTTTAATGCCTCTATTTATTTGTTCAACATACATTAATATTGAAAAGGATTCCATAACAATAGTAAATAGGTAGGGAGAAAGTGCATCTCCTTGCCTAATGCCTCTATTGCTATGGATAAACCCTTTAGGAGGACCATTAACCAATATTGAGTATGTAACATTGTTTATACATTTATTAACTAGAGCACAAAATTTTTCATTAAAGCCTACCTATTTCATCATATGAATTATAAATTGTCCATTTATCTTATCAAAAGCTTTATATAAGTCTATTTTGATACACATGATATTCCTATTTTTA
This sequence comes from Allium cepa, assembly GCA_030765085.1. Classification (NCBI taxonomy): domain Eukaryota; kingdom Viridiplantae; phylum Streptophyta; class Magnoliopsida; order Asparagales; family Amaryllidaceae; genus Allium; species Allium cepa. The sequence continues at coordinate 592,457,542 of CM060944.1, forward strand.
TTGTTAAAGTTTTTGATCAACTCATGAGCAAGCAAAGTATTTTTTGTTATAAGCCTACCAAGAATAAAAGCACTTTGATTCTTTGAAATTAAATATTTCAAAAATAATTTTATTCTATTGCATAATATAGAAATAATTTTATATATAAAGTTAAAACAAGCAATTAGTCTATAATCCTCTAAACCATTTGAGATTTTAATTTTTGGAACTGAAGTTATAAAAGTATGATTTAAATTTTTTAGAATTTTCCCAATCCTAAAAAATTCAATGACTGATTCAAACAAATTTTCCTTTATTTCCTCCCAATGAGTTTTATAAAATTTTGATCCAAAGCCATTCAACCCTGGACTTTTATCATTATTAGCATAGAAAATAATATTTTGATTTCCTCCAATCTAATAGGAGCAATAAGAATATCCTGGCTAATATTATTCAACATAAATTTTGTCCCAATTTTAGGAAGTTAACTGTATAAAAATTAATATTATATAAATTTGAGAAATAGTTTATTGCTTCCCTTTCAATGCAAGAAACATCATAAATAATATTACCCTTTGCATCTATTAATTTCTGTACATCATTCTTATATTTCCTGCTTGACAGTTTTGCATAGAAAAATTACTTGCTTCGTCTCCATTAGTCAACCATAGCTTTCCGCCTCGTATTTATAGACTACAAATGAAGAGACTTAATTATATTATTTTGGGCATGAAAAAAATTATTGACCTTACAAATGTCTGTGCAATCATTTTCCAATTCATTTTTCCTCATCTCACATTCCTCTCTAATAAGTTTTAATTCATTTATGTTTATATTTTTATTGCGGTTTTTTAGGTTATCCTTGGTTGTTTGAAGCATTTTATTAAATTTGTATTAGCCAGTGCCTTGTACTTTTATAGTCAAACTATTTTTTTTAACTATTTCCCTGTAATTATCCTCATATACCCATCCATGTATGAATCTGAAAAGGGTATTTTTCTTTGTAGATTTATTTTGTGTGAGGTATATTTATATTGGTGTGTGGTCATTAATTAATAGCCTGGGGCATAGTGTAACATTTAAAATCTTCTAAAATGTTTATAAAACTTTGATTTACCAACATTCTGTCTAATTTACAGTATATATTTTTGTATTCCATGGATTTACAAGTGAATATATTTCCAAATAGAACTAGTTCTACTAAATCAGTTTTAAGTATAATGTTATTTAACCTTTCTAATCTTTTAAAATGAATTGAATCCCCCCTCCTCTTTCTCATAAGCATGCATGATGATATTAAAATCTCCAATAATTAACAAAAGGTGACCTAAATTTGAGTTTATTAGTTCTAGTTGATTCCATAATGTTAGTCTTTCATTTTCACTGTTAGATGCTTAAACAAAGGTGATTTCAAGGTGTAACCCTCCTTTATTTACACATTTACAGTGAATGAACTGAAAGTTAATAAAATGTTGATTAATATCACATATATTAGCGTCCCAAATTACCATAGTCCTATCATCCCCTCCCATCTGATTGGTCTTTATAGTATTCCAATTAATTAAAATTTTAGCTTGATGATTTTCTATTTTAGAATTATTTAACTTGTGTTCTAATAATCTAACAATACTAGGTTTAATAGTCGAAAGAAGATTAGATAAATCTAATCTTTTTTCAGAGGAATTAAGTCCCCTAACAACCAAGCAATTACCGACATAATATATAAAATATAAAAAATATAAAGGATATAGCAAAGGATACATCCAACATCTATAGTGAAGCGCTGTGTCTGTTCCCATCCTCCACCACCTCTAGTCTCCTTCCTTTTTTCTTGTATGAATTTGGAGTTCTTGATGATGAATTTTCTTAATGCTTTTGGCTAATCATTCCATTTGGAGTTCTTGATGACGTATTTTCTTTTAAAATCACTATCATCGACATCTTCAATACTATCGGTTGCAATAATTTCCTTTATATTCTTCATTCTACCTTTTCTTTTCTTTTCTTTTCTTTCTAATTTTACTTGTAGATGAAGAGCTGTTTGTAGCTAAACTGACTGCCTTTTGAATATTTTGTTCTGAAATAGATTTCCTAACTTGAGAGGATAGATGACTTGCTAAATGATTTATTTTAGGATTGTTAGGCGGCTCTTTATCAAGAATTTTATTTACGTAAGAGCCCTCATCTAAATTCATACCATCAGATTCAGTAGCGAAGCAATCTTTTTCTTGTATAATTGCTTCTTTTCCTTTTGTTTGTGTTTCAGTCAGATTTACGAAGATTTCTTCATATGCCACGGAATTAGGAGTGGGAATTGTATCAATATGCTCGCCTAAATTCTATTCTGCAATGATTTTTTGAACTTTGTCTTCCTGAGAATTTTCTTGAACAGGAGTAGAATTTTCATTATTTTTGCCCATATTCAATATGTATTTTGAACATTGAGGAACTGCACCATTATTCAATTCAAAGTGTATTCGGTATTTGCATCCTTTTCTGTTTGCATGTTGTCTCTGTCTGCTACTGAATTTTCTTGCATTAACTCTTTTCTTTCCACACCATTTTGGTAACACAGTTTTCTGTTGAGTGACCAAACCATAAGCATGTTTTACATCTAGAAGGAATCCATTCATATTCTATGCTTTGCACTAAATTTTCTCCATCATGCATAGACATGTAAGCTTTATTTGGTAGATCAGCATCTGCCTTAATCTCTACTAGAAATTTTGCATATGATAATCTGGTCTTCTTTGCAGTATGTTCATCCAACTTCAATGGATTACCAACCACATTGGCTATTGCACTTAAAATTTCCTTATCCCACAACCTAAGATTCAGTTCTAGTAATCTTGCACATACTGGCATTGTTGTAAGCAGATCTCTTTCAAGATTAATTTTTCTACTCCATTTTTTCAAAATTATAAGTTTTTCATTTAAGAAATATGGACCTCCATTGATAGTTTTTTCATAATTTGTAGCATTCGAAAATCTAATAATAAAGAAACCAATTATTACAAGTACAAATGTCGAATTTACTAGTGGGTTACAGGATCTTGCAATGAAGGCCTTGAAGTGATGATATGCGGGTCTACTGCCAAACACATAGGCAACACTACTAGAAAAAAGCGAAATAGCGACGGCTCGGGGCGACGGCTTCCGACGGTTAATTTCCAACGGCTTCCGACGGGCCATCGACGGCCGTCGGAAGCCGTCGGAAATTCGCGAATACCTGCAGCCGGCCGAGCCTTTCTTCCTCATTTTCCAGCTTCCCCCAATCTCACCAAAAACCCCCAAATTCACATTTTCCACCTTCATTCGCCAATTTCGTGATTTTTTCTCCTTCCACGCTGTTGATTCAATACCTCTTTCTCTCAATCTCAGATATAATCTCTTATTTTTCTGAAAATTTCAGTTTTTACCCTAATTTTAGATTTGCATAAATTGATAAATTAGGGCGAATTAGCGATTGCAATTGTTTGCATTAGCGTAATAATGGTTTATAGCATCACATGACATACATATTTCATCTTTTATCGTGAAATTGTGAAAAACACGTATACTTTGTGGTTGTTCATGTATATGTAAATTGTGGTGTATGTCCTGATTCGACGATTGTATACGTTATTTGGCATACGATAAAATGATTGAATGAACTAGGAGTATTATATTGTGCACGTATTTACTTATGAAACAAAAAAATGCATTGCTCTAAATTATAGTTGTGTGTATTAAAAAAGAGACAAAAATGTTAAACCAGCCTTTTTGATGCGTAATACGTCGAGTAACTGTGTTAAATTTATATATATTTTTGTAAATGTGAACAGTGAGTAAAACTGTATTTTTTAGTAAAATGCGCGCATGTTAACCGACAAATGTCCCTTAGAGAGTTTTTGGCCCCGTATGACGAGTGTTGTACATGATCGTTGTATAAATAGTCGTTTTTTTCGAAAAACGACCATTTATATTCATCTGGTACAATGTTTGTCGGATTTGTCCCTGTATTGGACAAGTTATGAACACAGTAAGAATTTACATTTTGTATACTACTTCGTCTCAAACGGTTCATAAAATTTCGCCCTAACTTTTCTTTTTTGTTTCCTACGTACACGCATTTGTGTACAATGCAGAGAACAAATGGGAAATGCTGCCGAAATTTTATTGAATCGTTTGAGACGAAGTAATATACGAAATGTAAATGCTTACTGTGTTTGTAGTGGGAAGTAGGATGTTTGACCAATGAAAAAAAAAAAAATATATTTTTAATCGTTACGTACGTTAAAAAATGAAATGTGCCCCATTTGAAAATATTTTTAAATTTGTGAAGTTGTTCTTTAAATTCAAAATATTATACGACCATGAAAATAATCTTTTTTGAATTTATATTCTTCAAAATAAATATTAATTTTTGAACTTCTCATTTTGTCAAATAGGAAAAATGATTGATTATTTTGTTGATCGGAGGAGATGGATGTACCAAAGAAAATGACTGAGGGGCTCAATAAAAGAAGATTTTTATAATGGTATAAACGTGTTTGTTGAATTTGCTTTAAGTAATAAACGGTCCAGAAATTCGTTGTCCGTGTAGTAGGTGTAGACATTTGAAGTATTTGTTACCAGATATTGTGAAAGTTCATTTGTGCCAACACGATTTCGTACCCGAATATTTTGTTTGGGATCGGCATGGAGAAGTTGTAGCAAATACTTCTGTAGAGTCTGAAAGTGTCGTTAACGAAATAGTTTCAACGACCCGTATAGAAAATATGGTCGAAGATGCAGCACGATCAATGTTTTCTATGGTTCAAGTTGACGACGATGATGGAAATGTTGAAGAACCAAATATTGAAGCTAAAAAAATTTACGATTTACTAGATGCAGCTAAGAAACCTATTTGAGATGGTTGTAAAAGCGGCACTCAGCTGTCAGTAATCGCAGAATACATTGCGATGAAGTCAAAATACAACATCACTGAAGCTGGGTTAACGGCTGTTGTACAAGCTGCAAAAAGACATATACCGCCCGATAATCTAATGTGTGAAAATCACTACGAAGTTAAAAAACTTATGTCGGTTTTTTGTTTACCGTATCAGAAAATAGATACATCTTTAAAATGATGCATGTTGTTTTGGAAAGAAGATGCAAACCTTAAAAATTGTAAAGTTTGTAACCAGGAGAGATACAAACCAAGAAAAAAGAAGGGGAAGGAAGTTCCGTACAAGCGTATGCACTACTTACCCATAACTCCAAGACTTCAAAGATTATATGCATCTTCTGTAACTGCGTCTAATATGAGATGGCATAGCGTGAGAACAGAGGAAGAGGGTACGTTGACACATCCGGCCGATGGAGAAGCATGGAATCATTTCGATAAAACGTATCCAAATTTTGCAGCGGAGAGTCGAAATGTTAGATTAGGATTGTGTACGGACGGTTTTTCTCCATTTTCTCAATTTGGTTCTAAATATTCATCATGGCCCATTATCGTCACACCGTATAATTTACCTCCATGGATGTGCATGAAAACGCAATATATGTTTCTTACTGTTGTCATTCCTGGCCCCGACGATCCGACACAAAGAATCGATGTGTATTTACAACCGTTGATTGAGGAGTTAAAAATACTGTGGAACGAAGGAGTAGAAACATACGATGTGTCCAAGAAGAAAAATTTTCGTATGTTTGCTTCTTTGTTGTGGACTATAAGTGATTTTCCTGCCTATGCAATGCTTTCGGGATGGAGTACTGCCGGTCATCTAGCATGTCCATATTGCATGGATGAAACACGAGCGTTTTCTTTACCTCATGGTAAGAAAATTTCATGGTTTGACTGTCATCGATGTTTTCTCCATGTAAATCATCCCTTCAAAGGAGATAAGAAAAACTTTTTAGCTAATAGAGTAGAAACCAGACAACCACCGACGATATGGTCAAGCGAAAACATATATGAACTTGTTAAGGACTATCCAAAGATATATTAAATTGGCGAGCAAATAGAAATTAAAGGCAAATCAGTTGTTCATAACTGGTGCAAACAAACTATTTTTTGGGAGTTGCCGTATTGGAAACATCTTCTGCTTCGCCATAACATAGATGTGATGCACAATGAGAAAAATGTATTTGATAATGTTTTTAACACAATTTTGAATGTGAAAGGGAAGACGAAGGATGATTTGAAATCAAGACGTGATATAGAAGAATTATGCAAACGTCCTGAGCTTCATATGAAACCAAATGACAATAAAAAAACCCAAAGCTTGTTACGAATTAGATAATAATCAAGTTAAAGCTGTGTTAAAATGGGTGGAAGGGTTAAGATTTCCTGATGGGATATCATCAAATCTTCGTAGATTTGTTGACTTTAGAAATGGTAGATTAAGCGGAATGAAAAGTCACGACTGTCACATAATGATGGAAATTTTATTCCCCATAATGTTCAAAGAACTACTGCCGTTAAAAGTTTGGAAAGTAGTAACGGAGCTTAGTATGTTTTGCAAAGAGCTTTGTTCGACTACTTTAAAAGTGCAACGTTTACGTAAACTTGAAGTGGACATTCCTATATTGCTTTGCAAATTAGAGAAAATATTTCCGCCTGGTTTTTTTAATGTGATGGAACATTTACCTGTTCATCTCCCATCTGAAGCATGACTTCGAGGTCCTGTCCAATACGGATGGATGTATCTATTTGAGAGGTATGTAATATATATGTTATAACGTAATTTAATTGCATTTGAAAGATGAAGTTAATATAAATTAATGTTGCGTAGATATTTGAATCACCTGAAGAAAAAAGTGAGGCAAAAAGCACGGGTTGAAGGTTCAATATGTAAATCTTACATCGAAAAAGAAGCTTCGTTCTTTTTCTCTCACTATTTCAGTGACCATGTGAATATTTCATTTGAAAGTGTTCCTCGTAATGACGAAGGCGACGAACAAGAGTCCACTCAAGCAATGTTATCTATTTTTAGACAACATGGTCGGCCTTTTGGAAAATGTGTAGAAATATGGTTAGACGATAGAGATCTTCATGTAGCACACACTTATATTCTTCTAAATTGTGCCGAGGTTGCACCGTTTGTTAGGTAATCTGAAATAATAATTTGTGTCTTATTCTTTCCTTATATGCATGCGCGTGTATAACCTAATGTAACAATTTGTTTATATAAACAGTGTTTATGAACGTGAACATCCGAACAGAGATCTCAGTAAAGAATTTTCCGGTTGGTTTTCAAATTACGTTTATGAGCCGAGAAATTGTGTAGTTAACGAAGGGTTGAAACATCTTGCGATGGGACCAAAAAGAGTGGCCAAGACATATCCAATATATTTCGTCAACGGATATAAATTTAACACCAAAGAATACGGTGCAGAAAAATTAACAAATAATACTGGTGTATTTGTTAAAGGTAGTGACGATCCAGAAAATCATTTAAATGATTTTTATGGCGTTCTGACACAAATTTTGCAACTGACATATTTCTCACGACCCGCGGAGGAGGTGTTTCTGTTTAGATGCAATTGGTTTAGCAATGTTTCAGGTTCTGTAATTAATGTGCACAAGGATTATAATCTTATCGAAATAAAGCATACATCGCACTATCACAAGTATGATCCTTTTGTACTAGCCAAACAAGCATTGCAAGTTTATTACGCTCCTTATCCGTCTCTAAAAAGAGATAAAGCAGATTGGTCTGCATTTTTTAAAACAAAGGCCAGGTTTACATTCGATGGAAAGAATATTCCCGACGAGCAAGTTTATCAGGCAGATCTTGAGCAAAATAACGAAATAATAATTACAGACGATCATACAGATTTTGGTCCCTTAATCAATGAATCAAATGTTTTGGTAGAAGCGTTTGACAGTGCAGAGGAAAATATCGTCGAAAACGAGACCGAATCTGAATCAGAAGACGATGATGGCTGATACAAATCTGAATCTGTTTTTTTGCAATTGATGTAACCGTGTTAAATTCTTGTTTTATTATGAAATTGATGTACCTATGAAACCAAATCCATTTACTATTGTTTGCATGTTGAATTCTTGATGTATTATTAAATTGATGTAACTATGAAACCAAATCCGTTTACTATTGCATGTTGAATTCTTGATGTATTATGAATCAGGTATAACACACTTCCATTTCTATTTCCATTTCAGTCATTAATTAAGCTGCAATTTGTACCGTTGATGTCATTTTCATATGAAATATATTTCATTATCATGTTTTTATACTCTTATATAATGATGTGTATATGTCACGGGTTTATCAGTATGTCGTATAGAGGTAGGAGCTCTTCCCGATCTTCAGGAGGCGATGGCAGTGGCCCATCGCAAGAGCCACAGCGTGCTGTTGTATCTTTGGTCCCTAGAGCAGAAGGGTAATTAGAATTAAATTTTATTCAGCATCTTATTTTTTCTATGATATACGTATGCACTTATCTACATCGTACTTAAAAACAGGAGGTTCGACCTACTTCCCTCTAAGGTTGTGCTGGACGTCTCTAGAGCAGCATATCGCAGCAGGATGAGTGCGTGCTGGCCGAAGTGGGATTCCATCCCTCCTCACATCATAGAGTGCATATGGCAGGATGTTCTAGTATTTATAATTTTTCTGTTTTCCATTTTTAATTCGTTTTTGTCGTTTTTCTATTGTTTATCGTTTAAAGTGTAATCTTTTTTTCAAAAAGGCTGAGATAGACATCCAGACGGATGATATGATGCTGGCACGAGCATACTGGATGAGGAAGATGCGCAAGAACTACAGGGACACGATCTCTGAGATCAAGAAATCTGGTAAGAAACCAAAGTGTATGGGAGAGAGCGTGTGGCAAGCTTGGTTGAGCTACTGGGAGACGGACGAGGCGAAAGCAAGTATACTATTTTTTTTTGAATTATTAATTTGACGTGATTGAAAAATAATGTATCAAATTTTGAATATACAGGCAGAGTCGGATAGAAACTCTGCAAACGGAAATAAGAATTCCGTCACTTATCGCGGAGGATCGAAGTCGTTTCAGCAGTATCGGCAGGAGTTGGTAAATTTACTGAATAATAAATGTAAATAGTTTATGCTATATGATTCTAAATGTATAATAATTGTATGTAACAATCAAATTCAGGAAGCCGAGGCACAGGGTCATGTCAGCTATATGGACGTGTTCACCCGTACGCATGCTGTCGAGCATGTTAATCCAGACGGGACTGTTTCGTACACATGGCAGGACGATAAATCCAGCAAAAGCCATGTAAGCATATTTCATTTTATTCACTATTAGTAATTGTTTTAATTGTTAAATTATGATGAAATAAGATATGATATTATTAATTTGTTAATGCAGGAGATGTTTATGGAGCAGCGGCAGAAACTCCTTGCTGATACAGGTCGAGAACAGCTGACAACCGATGAGGAGGACGTTATTTTGAGTCCGTTATGACTCCAGCTGAGCATGGTCGACTATACGGATTTGGCAATTTAGCGGTAAATAATTTACTTTTTATTAGAATACTTAAAATATGATATTTTTACCTTTTCAAAACAATAAACTTGGATTTTATTTATTTTTCAATTATTGCAGCCCAGTAGTCATAGTAGGGGACGGCGGAGCAGACCACAGAGCGATTTAGCAAGTATAGAAAAATTGCGGACTAGAGTGTCCCAATTGGAGGAGCAAAACCGCCAACAGGCCTTACAGACCGCACGGTTGTTAGAGTACATGCAGCAGTTTGGTGGCCGCTTCCCTTCCTCGGCTGGATCTGGAGGAGATTGACTCATTGCTTCCTTGTTCGTCGTTCAGGTATGTTTTGTTTGTGTAGAATGATTTGATAGACGGTGCGGGTAATTATTGATTTGTATAATTATGTATGATACACTTGGTTTTCTAGTTTTATTAGGACATATGCATGAGAATATTGATAAATTTATGTATTAACAATATGTTGGAACAGTTATTGTTAATGTTGGAATGGATATGTATGTTTTTTATCTTATTTTGATTGTATTTTTATTTATTTGTGCGTTTGTTAAATATGTTGTAGTTTAGGTTTGGATCTTTGATTGCATTATTGTATATTGGGTTGTGAAATATTGATATCAGAGTATTTGGAAGAGAAATGTAGTTGGAAGGCTATATTTGCAGCGAATATAAAAAAAAATTACAGATTTCCGACGTCTCCCGACGGCTTATCGGTCAAAATTTCCGACGGCTTCCGGCGCTTTGAGTCGGTCTGTAACTCGTTATTTCCAACGGATTCCGGCGTACGCCGGAATCCGTCGGAAACCATCGAAGTTCGTCGGAATAATATACGGCGCCGTCCGTCGGAAGCCGTCGGAAGTACTGCTCCCCAACGCAGTCTTTTCCGACGGATTTTTCCGACGGCGACCGACGGCTTCCGACGGCCGTCGACGGTTTCTGGCCGTCGGAAATTCTGTTCCTCCTTGTAGTGCAATAACCGATAAATTCCATTTATGCTTTGTTCTATTAATGGCCTCTACATTCACAACAACAATCTTTTCCTCAATTATGGAGAGGGGAGCAGCATATTTGAGATAGAAATTAGAATTTAATCCCCCATTTTTGATGGTGACCCAAGAAGAGGCATTATTCAGGTTTGTCTTGAACCGTGCATCCAAATTCACATTTGTTTGGTTGTTTCTTGAAGAATTTCTTGAATCCCTAAATTGTGTTTTTGAAAAAAACGTTTGCTTGATTGTTTCTCAATGAGTTTCTTGTTTTTGGAATAGGTCTAAAATCATGATTGCTTGCCTTATCTGATTTGCATTTCTGTGATTCAGTTTGAAAAATCTCTTCATCAACGTCCGAGGTATTCTCTATCGGATGTTGTTGTGAATGGAGATTGTGATTTGGTAATGGAAGAGAATTAGATGGAGAAGAAGAGGAAGAATCCCCCATCTCATCTTAACTAACAACAAAAATATGATTGTCATGAGAATTTTTTTTGACGTTTTAGCAGGTTTTTATTTAATTCTCTTCTGATTCGCCGATATTAGATCACCTTCATTTTTCCCAAAAGTACCAAAATCTGCAATGGTTAAAAAGTTGAGACCGACAAAGGACTTTCCTTTTCTCTCTCTTTTTTGAATTGCAAGTAGCTTGACTTCACATATAAAATAATTTGACAATGCAAGCTTCTCTTACGCAACCAAGTAGCGTTTTATTTCAAATCCAAATATCAAATGTTGTATTTCTCAAAAATATACACTACACTACAACCTATATAGAACGATTTAAGCATGTCACTTGCCCAAAATAACGTGCACCACCTTCTCGCTTTAGCGAATGCTACAAACTTTACTTCAACAAGTACTAGTTGAACAAATGCTTTGACGTCGGCAAAGCATTAGTTGACAATTCAATCTACAACACGCAAAAAGTACTAGTACTTATTTCTTGCTTTTGAAATCACCGTTACTTCAATAAAATATGCACCTAATATGCAAATTTTCCAAATTTGTTGCCCATAATATCTTTTACAGAGATTTTATAGTAGAAATTATACTTCCTCAGCTGTCAACTTAAGATTTGATTCTGTGAATTAAGCATTCTTTGCAACTTTTGCAATATCTCACATGCAAAATTATATGAGAAATATATAGAAATAATATACAATACAACAAAAGTAGCAGCATGATCAATATAAAAATATCCAGTGACATCTTAATACGAATTCATACGGTTGGTATCTTTCATATATTTATATATATTTTTTGGCCTCCTTTTTTTGAAGCAATTTGTTTATAACCTTGATCCGAGGCGGTTCTGATCGGATGGAGTGATAATGTGCTGACGAGTGATTTCCTTGAGGGATGTGCAGCCACTAAGTGCCATTGTGAGCTCGAACTCTTCGCGGAGCATTTGAAGCACTTTTCGTACTCCTGCCTCTCCTTCTGCTGCTAGTGAAAACACGACTGGCCTTCCGATCTATAAATAATATAAGTTACTTTTATGATTTGAAACGCTTGAGAACAACTTAAATTTTCGACTTTTAAGCAAACAAGTTGACAAAGGAAAATGCAACAGATATTTGCTTATTACTTATTTTAAACTTTACAATTAAATTTTACCGTAATTTTAACTTATCTAGCCAAACATTTTGCTTTTTATCATTCACTCAAAACTAATCATAAATTACTATTCAAAACTCAAAGTTGGTGCTAAATGGAATCAACTTAAAACAGCTTCCGAGTTATTAATATTTCTGTGTTCACCAACAACTTGTAAAAACGTGGGATAAGTCGTTTAGAAGTGGATAAATCATAAGTAACATATAGTTGCTTATGATTAATTTCAATCCATAAGTATCTTATTATAATCGTAATTTGATTACTCGGGCGTGTTTTTCTAAAGATACTATTCATTTAAAATGACGTGAAAGTTGTAATTCAAAACTGCTGATATAAAATGTCATTAATTGAGCATATTTGACCACTTGGTACATAAAAATCGTTACATGAAAGTGTAACAAAACTGCTGAAAGTTGTGGCCAAGTGGGCTTTAATGTCAAGAATTTGATCTCTTGGCACAAAACTACAAAAAGAATTTGACTCAGAAGCATCTAAATCCACATGGATTAAAGGTCTACTACTTTAGTAGTGCTGAATGCTGATACAGAACTAATTAACTGGATTTTATAAATCACACTAGAAACAGTCAACAATGCAAAGGAGGGGAAAAAAGATTTGTCTACTTACAAAAATTCCAGAAGCTCCGAGAGCTAATGCCTTGAAGACATCAGTGCCACGGCGAACCCCACCATCCATGAAAACGGGTACACGGCCTTGAGCAGCTTTGACAACCTAAAATACCGATTATATGCGTTAAGTGTAGCAGACATTGATGCACAGATTTATACATTTCATAGTAAAATCAGAAGCATGTGTCTCTTATCAACATGCATTACATTACATAGGAAAACCAATTGTCTAGCATGCGCCCAAAAAACACACACACACATGCACGATGTGCACACACACAAGTGATGCAATCGTTCAGTAGAATATGAAAAGAATGGAAGTGCATTTATGTAAACTAGATGATGGTTCAAATGGAGAAATGCCACTGAATCTTATATAATCAATTGCCTTTATTTGTAGTGTGATATTGAAATGTACATTCAAATAAATCAACCTAGTAATCTTCTAGACTGAATATTGTTAAGTAATGATAGTTGACATAGAGTACATAAACGTGTCTAACGTGTTTACTTGCCACAAAAATTAATAACTTGTATGTGTATGTGTATGAACGTGTATGTATACATGTGTTGGAAAAATAAATCTGTCATAGTGTCATAAGGCAAGAAATTAGCAGTGGTATAACACAGTATTTAGATTTTAATCCACACACATGTATATTGCAAAGCATATGTACCTCTTCTAATGCACTGATGGTTGCCTGAGAATAATCAAGTTGACGAGCTCCATGGTTCGAAACTATGATACCTGCAGCACCAGCTTGTACAGCTAACCTAGCTGTGTTTTCAAGGCAATGGAAATGTCAAAAAGAATTATATTTTGATATCGAGACTAAAAACAATTCAAGTATAGATACATGATCTGTATTTTACCATCTTCAGCAGTCACAACTCCTTTCACCAAAATTGGCATGGAAGTTATGGTTTGCAGCCACTGAACATCCTGTTAAACAAAAATGTTCGATTCATTACTAAAACTATACATCAAATGCAAAAGTACAGTGCATATTTAGCATTAAAAATTCAGATATTTGGTATAGAGACAATGATAGTTAGTTCCAGGCAAATACCAAAAAGTATAAACATTAAGAATTCATCACAGAACATCTGATGGTTATATTTCTTCTGAAGTCGAAACAAATTCAAAGAGAATATTTTTTAGAGGATGTTTATCTATAAACATAACTGGTAAATAGAACATTTGATGCATATAGTACAAAAAATTGACTTTCAAAAGTTAAATAAAATGAAGTACCTTCCAGCTAAGAGTTCGATCAATCTGTCCAGCCACATAGGATGCCAAACCTGAATCATTTGCCTGAATCATCCCCAAAATAAAAATGAGAACAAACAAATGAACTTTTTGAAATACAAATAATTAAGCATTATACCTCATCCATTTTTCCAAGGTCCAATCCCTCGAAGTTCTTCAGTGTCAAGAACGGAGGCAATGTAAACCTGCAAAGTGTTACTATTTTAGTAATGATAAATTAGCTACAAACCAGTTTTGCAATATAAATTGATTGATTGATATATTGATGAGACTAGGAAATATAAAAATGAAAACCTGTTCTTGATATCTGCCTCTCTACGACCAAGCCTAGGAGTATCCACAGTAAGAGCAATTGCCTTAAAGCCAGCTCTTTCAGCTCTTCTAACAAGCTGGGCAACTACATTTCTGTCCTTGTAAACCTGGTATTTATATTCATACAGGTTTTCAAATATTATGTCAAGGGATATATATCATGCTAATGATCTAAATATCTATAATGTTCTTGGGTAAAAAAGTGAGAGATTGTGAATGTAATTACGTATAGTTGGAAGAAGCGAATTCCAGGTCCAGTTGAGGCAACCTCTTCCACGCTTGAAGTGGCCCATGAGGATAAGGTCTGCAAAAATCAAATATAAATATTGGAAACTGAATCATCTGTTTTTATTGATTCTATGAACAGGGTAATAGAGTCAAATTAATTTCTCAAAAACAAGGTTAAAAATACTTGTGCTTATTATGATATATGCACACATTATCGGATGGACAACGTACACAATTTAGTGTAAAAGGTTAATTTCTTTTTTATTCAATCTCATAGAAATAAAATTGTTTATTTTTGTTTGATTTCACAGGAAAATAGAATAGTCAGTTTATGTAACAGTATAATTTATCGATCGAATGATGGCAGACAGATCGTGTTTATTCTTCATATTAGATATGTACCAAAAACAGAATTGTTATGACTTCAAATAAATGATCGAATGATGGAAAACAGATCGTGTTTATTCTTCATATTGTACCAAAAACAGAAGTGTTATGATTTCAAATAAATGAATTATTCTTATAGTGTACTAGCAGCAAAGTATGAGTTGATTAGTAGCAAACCATAATAGTGCCAGCTGCTGATGCTGCTCTTGCAGTTGCATACTCTCCTGTGTTAGAAACATTATCATGAATACTCTTATAAGTTCTATGAATACTATAAAAATACGACAACGAGATTAAGACTGTTTATTGATGTCAATCAACGAACTTTCAGAAAAAATAAAGGCATTTCAAAAGAGGATTTTCCATGAAAAATGATTAACGCTACTAACTAAGATATTGACGTAGAAAATTTTGACTGGATAGATTGAAACATCAATTCAAGTTTTATTTGATAGATGCATATGTTCTCATAGTTGACAGGATATGAAGCAGTAAAATACCTTCAGGATGAGCCATTTTCTGCATGGCGGTAGGAGCAATCATAATGGGCATGGATATTTTAAAACCAAGAACAGTTGTTGTCATATCAATCCTTGATACATCAATCAGTATACGAGGACGAAACCTAGTTTAAAATAAAGAATCAAGTCTGCAGGTTTATAAACAGACCATCTCATAAAGATGCATGTACAAATAACAATTTTTCAAAATTTCATCTCCTCAAGGAGTGTGCTTTACAAGATAACTGCAGTTCAAATCAACTAAACATGCCTAGTTTGTCTGTCTTGAAACACAAAAATTGATAGAAGCACCAGGTATCTTCATCATATATCTTAAACTATATAAAGAAAAGTATCGCAGTATCAACATTTCAAGGTTTGTAGGCGAGCTTTTGACTATAAGGACAGATTTAGCATAAGTTAAATACTTAACCTCTTGAAAATAAAATTACCTACATGCAAATGTAATCTGGAAAGAGCACAATACATAATGACGCCTCATGATATTCATTTACATGCACAAACATCATCCTTCATTAGAGCCAACCATCAAAGCTAGTCATATTATGAGCTTCAATGTATGTGGCGAGTAATTAACTATGCGATGTCTATTGAATAGTTACGCAGCAATGAACTGAAGTTTACGCTGATGTTTAATGTTTATCAGTGCACAGTCCTCATTTCCAACATATGTACCGCTAAATTTTAATATTCCTAAAACATAAGGCTGTACAACAACTTAGTTTAATTTAAGGTAGATTACATAATTATTAATACTACAACCTTGGTAAATTAAGAAGAAAAACTTACAGAATCCTTGAAAATGCTTCTCTGTTTTCTTTGAGAGTCCATTGGTCCTCTGCGCCAGATGCATAGTAATCATAAACCATCTTTGGCAACTTTTGTTTCGCAACCTCCTCATATTCTGAAACATTTGTGATCTCCATCCCTACAAAATTTAGAACAAAAGGCTAATCTAAAATCTTCTTACAACATTTCACTTCAATGCCTATGTATTAAGTATATTACAGAGAAAACTAATTTCGTAAATTCACATAAATGATCATTGAGTAAAGTGAAGATAAGAGAACTCACTTAGAGCACAAGTGGAGCGAGTAAACAAATGAGAGTTGATAAGAAATGTAATGGGTTTATAGGGAATAAAGACAAGGCATGAAGTAATATAATAACAAAACAATGGGTTGGTTGTGGATCAGATTTTCAAGGTGGGTATGTAAAATTGCATATCTAGCACAACTTTCTAATCCACATACGTCATTTTTAATAATTTCAACTACAAACCCATGTTATATTTTCACATAAATTGACATGTAAATAAAAATAGTAACAAATATATGTATATATGGGGTGGTAAAGAGAAGCCTTATCTTCTTCTATTTAAATCCTAGTGAGATTCAAATTATTATAGGAGGGTCAGGATTTTGTACTTTACGGAATGATCATGTAAACCAATATGTTGTTCAACATATTTAGACAATATTTCAATAAATTAAAACTTACATCTAAAGAATATGGGGAGTTTTACAAGTGCGTGTGTGTGTAGAACATAAGGGTTGGCAAAAACATAACAGATGCAAATTGAGAGCTAATTTGAAATATCACAAATTGAAATGCTTTTAAAGCTTGTAAAAGTGCTACATTATGTAAATATACAGATATATTGACAATAAGCTGTAATGTTCAGCATCATTACAAATTAGGAATAAGCTATCTTCATTTGTTACATAAAATTGAACAAATCACAAAGGCTGATCTGCATGTTACTAGAACGTATATACATATAAAAATGAAGGTATGTATTAATTTATTCCAAAAACAGAAACATGATAATTACTTGAACAAGGTATCTAACTGTCCAATATTTCAATTTTTTGAGCATCTCCATCTTTAGTGGATGAACCATTGCTCGTATCTAAGCGGCAGTATGTAACACCATCATCATTTTCCGATATCTCATTTTGAGGATTAGGTAATTCAGATAATTCATTTTCTTCAGATAAAGAAATAAGCTGAGAGATGTCCGGTCTCTTCAAACTTAGGGTTAGCTCATTTGTGGATTTCAGGGTTTGGCGCCCATTTTCTTCAACCAGATCAGTCACTCTCAACTGGTGCATTCATGAAAAAACAAAAGATCAAACTTGGTTAAGAACAGTAAAGCATCCTATCTAATTTAATAATGTGACACCCAGAATTAGAATTTGATTTTTAACTAATTGATTTGAATACTTATTGTCATGTCTGGGGAAAGTCAACCAAGAAAAAAAAGAAATGCATTCTAGTGGTTATGTATTTTACTTATTATTATTATTATTTACGTTTTTTGAAGGGACATTCAAAAGTTCTGTACAGTAAAAAAATATTTATTCCATAGGTGCTTCACAAATCAAAGCAAACATACGAAGTTCTGCTCGATCATAGTTCAACATCCAAGTATGTGGAAAAAATGTTATGTTTGTTTTACCATAATTACATAACAATTTAGTTACCCCGATAGAATTTTGTTCACAAAAGTTTGAATATTTGGGGGTTACATTCTAGAAGTGTCAAAAATATAACATATACACATACACGCCACATATATTACCTGTAATGGTTTCATAGCATCAATGTCTCGGTCATCAGTTCTATTGATAGCCTCAAGATACTGAAGCTCCATTGAGTCTCTAACAAGCTGACTCAAAAATGATACATCATCAGACATGACACCCAATCCCTTTAACAGCCTGGAACCAAGTTGCAAACCTGTCTGTAACAAAATAACAGTTGTATAAACATGTAAATTATACGTATGTATACTGTATAAATCAGTTTGAATGACAAGTAAATTTACCTCTGCATTTTCAATAATGGCATCTGTTGCGCCTGCTTTCTTCAACTCTAACAAATGTGCGAGATCTTGTGCTCTGGCATATATAGGGACCTGTGCAGAAAAAATTCATTGAGAAACAATAAAATAGATAAATGAAAATACTACATCTACTTGTTAGTGTCGTATCACTTTTAGTGAGAAACAAAGAACATCTAAGCCCCTGCTGATTCTTAAAAGACTTCATTTTTATGGCAATATTTTATCTTGGTTTTTACTTCTTCGTGTTGGACACTATAAACCAAAGATACAGAAATATACCGCAGGAAATGCTAGCCGAATCCTTTGAACAGCCTCTACAGTACGTGTTTTACCAGAATACATCACCATGACTGCTTTAGGAGAGGAAACACCAGCTGATTGCAAAACTGCTGGGCGTGACCCATCGCCATACAGTATAGCAAAGCCAGATTTTCTAGCTGCCTGTTCAAATAACATATAGAATAAATCCTTAAACATCATCTCCAAGCACATATAAAATAAAGTAATAAACTAGTGTGTACCCTATGCGATGCACTTGGTAATGTTGTAAAATAATGGTAATATTTTAAATATTATTTTAGAGATATTTTTTTGTTAGTAAAAGTTGTACTTTATTCAAGCACAACGTTCATTTTGATGCCTCGGTGAGGCGAATTCACGACCTCTAAGACCTTATAGCCTACAGCGCCATACCACTTGAGCTAGTGGTCTTTTCCATATTATTTTAGAGATTTAACTGTTGTTGATATGATTTATAAGTGAAGAAAATAAGCTTTCATTATTTTTATTAGGATAAATAAGGTATAGACAAAACGTGTTGTTTTTTCTAGGATTTAATACTTTTTATGTGAACAACAAATATATTAAATAGTAAGTTTATTTGATTAATTCAATTTCAAATTCAAATTTTGGCTTCTTCCCTTTTTAACACTCAAGTAACCACACAACACATGCTTCAGGGAACACAAGCGGAATCACGCGGCCGAGATTCGAAATCGTGTCAAGCGTTGTCTCCATAGACGCTTTATCCACCGGGCTACCCTCTGTGAGTAATTTTAGCAAATTTGTTGAGAACAATATTTATTTACAAAAAATAGATTCGTTTTTTGATTTATAATAACTTCGTTGAGATGAAGGATGGATAGATCTAAAATTGAATTATTATTATTATTAATCTACTATTCAAATGAAAGCAAAATTTGAAGATGTGAAAAACTTGAGTGAAAATAACGATGATGTTATTAATGAAAGATTGAATGGGAATTTCTACGATTTAGAGAATATAAATAAAAAGTAACAATGAGGAATAAAGGAAAGCAAATGAAAATTTTGAGATGTTGAGGCCTTATACAAAAATATAATGAAACAATAAGAGAAAATGAGCAAATATTTCTGCTTTATGTTATATAGTAGATATACACTTACTTATCAATACAAAACTGAAAAGAATTACCTGTACGACCCCAGGGTTCAGATCGAAAGCAACATAAGGCCACCCAGCTTTCTCACCATCTAAGCCTGACGATAGTGGTGTGGATAAAAAGTTGGCTAGCACCTGTAATTTTATATTTTGTACAAAGAATAATAATGAACAAAAGTACATGATAAACATCATGATAGTATTTACTGCAATACCTGCCCCATTTGCTCAAACCCCAGAATAACAACAGGCTCGGTAGCATCAAAGTTCACTGCCTCGATTGTTTTCTACAAGAAACAAAAATTAAAATGTTTAGATTGAAATAAAACACAATCTGATTCGTACTTTAGAGCTTGATGCATACTTCTTTTACTTCTGTTTTTTCATCGATTATTGCAGCAGCCTTTCTTCCAAGGTCATTCAGCAAAGGAGTCAGTGCCATTGAAAGCACAACTACAATAATTAGAAGTTTATTCAACTCAAGCGGCAATACTCCAAGTCTGTTTATCAATATTAGTACAAAAATGAACATGTAAATAGATATGTAAAGGATTTGATCGCAACTGTGAATTTTCAGTTAGAGGAACTGGCCTGTTTGCTAAAGAAAATACCACAAATCCAAATTCTCCTCCTTGGGAAAGAAGAAAACCTATCCTAACACTTTCTTGAAGAGTTAATCCGACACGTGGCCCGATTGCAGTTATTATCAGTGTTTTAATAGTAATTAAACCGGCTAAGAGGGCAAGCACATTTGGCCATTCTCTGAATAGTACCTGCACGTAAAATCTTATCAGTATAGCTTAGAACTTAAAATTATCTATGTATCGTACACCGTTATAGAGCTTGTATTCGATTAGCAACTAATTTGAATACACCAGCCTCATTTGGTTGAAGGAAACAGTGCGAGTGGTTTAAGTTAAAAATATATGTAAAATTACTAGGCATTGAATATCTTTTATTTTATTTATTTGTTTGTTTTACCATGTTACGTGAGTGCATGCATATTGAGTCAATTTTCCAAATAAAATCGTCATGGAAAAAGTCGAATGTCAACTAACATTTATATAACTCCTTATTTTGACATCAAAAGAATATTTCTATGGTGCTTGCAAGCAAGGTTCTATTCTGGTTTCCGGTCCTACTTTGTTTGTTAGAGATTTTTCAAATTTTGGTCTATCTATAAAACTCTGATCGAAAATTTCTTTTATGATTCCGTTTCAGATTTGATAATATACTCTATAAAAAATACATGAATAGACAGTACATATTTTTATTATAAAGATAAAGTATGTACTGTGCATTAAAAATTGAATCGATTTTCTATTTTCACTGGTTTTTCATTTTATTTTTGTTGTATTAGGTCGAAATTGACAAAAGCATCATCGTTTTTTTTTTTCTATAACCATTTGATCATTTATCCATTTTATATCATGTTGTTGTATTTGTTGTTTTTTAAATTCTATTACATGTTTATCGCATTTTTTCTCACTTTCTGTTGTATTTTTACTGTTTTTCCAGCACTTGAAGTGCAAGGCCAGAGTTCAGACTGAAACCAGAATTTACATATGAATCTGAAATGGAATTATTGAAATGACCGTGATTCCGCCGGAATTTTTGAACCATGTTTGCAAGTATGCAACTAGGGGACTATGTGTGACGAAATTCCATTAGATAGGTATACGGTTATTGACAATCGACACCACATATTAACTACAGCTAAAGCATGCATGACTGGATTCACTGAATAGTAAAAAAATGAGGTATTAACAGATTTCAGACAAACAATCAAGTTTGCAATTAGTGAGATGACAGTCATTGTATGCTGTAAAAGGGCAAAAAATTGAATAGAAGTTCACCTGCATATCAATAGAGGTACCAGTGGTTACAAAGAATAAACCAAGAAGTAGTCCTCTAAAGGGTCTTATATCAGCTTCAATCTGAGTTCTAAAATTTGTTTCTGCAAGAATTGCCCCAGCAATAAATGCCCCTAACTATATAGCAACAAATACATATGTCACTAATTAAAAATGTTGAAATCATATAAAACCGCTGAATTAAATGACCTACTGTATAGCAACAAATACATATGTCACTAACTATATAGCAACAAATACATATGTCACTAACTATATAGCAACAAATACATATGTCACTAATTAAAAATGTTGAAATCATATAAAACCGCTGAATAAATGACCTACTGTATCACTGAAGCCTAGTTTTTGGGTGAGGAGTGATGTCCCAGAAACCGTAAGCAAACAAAGAGCAACAAATGCTTCTGAACTTCTCGACTCCGCAACAAACTGTATATGCAAATGTTAAATTATCCTTATCAAGCATCAATACCAAAAGCTGGATTCTATGTGCCTTAAATATGTATGGAACAATCATACAGACTTCAAAGATGCGCCTCAACAGAAATTTCGCTCCAAGTGAAAGAAGACCAAGGCCACCAAGAGCTTTCAGACTTTCAGCTAATAGAATTGGCCAAATGCTATCAGTGGCTAGATTCTGCAGTAAAGACAAACAACAAACTCTTGATTCATAGGACATTCAATGAAAAATAGCTATATTTCCACTGCTATATTATATTTCAGGAATGAATATGCATGGAGAAAATTATTGAGGGAACTTGGATGGAGAAATGAGCCACGCTAATCAGATGGAAGTAGCGAGGTTGTGGTGATATATGGAAGGAGAGAGTTGATTGATGACGTCTGTGGAAAACAGGTTTGTTTCCCAAGTAAAAATTATAAAATACGATTTTGTCCTTGAATATATCGCCACAACCTCCTTATTTCCATCAGTTGCTGCAGATGGAGAAATCTTTGAAACTTCCCTGTGTAGATATTAAACAGCTGGCTAGATTACTACTTGCACAATCACCTTTTATTTGCCTTTCTACAAATTTTTTCTTGTTACTTGACATTACAAGGATTTCATCATATTCAACATAATAATTTGGAAAATAAAAGGAATCCAATAGAAGTTTGTACGAACGTAACTTCTAAGTTATACAAGTACTGGAAACAGGTAAAGAAACTGAAAATGCAAGCTTATTGTGATTTAATATCCATCTTAATTTTTGTGCTGCAACTAAAACATTGGTTAAAACTTGAACGTCAACATATGGAGCATATTTATGTTAGCAAGAAGTTGAAACAATCTCATATGTTGCATCAATATTTGTATATCTAACTCAATAGCAGAAAATTTGTTACCTGACTCTCTAGTACTGGGAGTATCACTAAGAGCGGCACCACCGCTATATCCTGGAAAATTCAATAAATCAAACCAGATGTTATTGATAGAACATCTTAAAGCAATCCTAATATTAAACAAGCAATATAAACTAAATAATTGTTGCCTGATAAGATAAGTTGAAAAAGGATATTACTTGCAGTAGGAGAATTCCCAGAGTTGCAGAACCAAGTCTTGTAGGAAGCTCACCTTTTTCCGCAAGAAGCTACATGAGAAGATTGATGTTGCATTTCTTCATGTATATGTCATGCTAACAGTACTCAAATCAACAGTAGTCTAATTAATTACAATTAGAACCCAAGAGATTTAATTGTAATTAATTCTAAACTAAAAATTCATAGTTTGATCATATTTATATACCATTTTGCATGTCTATGTGCATCTGGAATAAAAAATGAATTGTTTTCATGCAATGAATAGCATAATAATAAGAGATACAGGATATAAATATGGTGTATGCCTTTACATGCATGACGAATTACAGTTTGGAGAATCAGGAATCTTGAAGCTATTGCATTTTTAAAGTTGTCCAAGTTATAAATGAATTGAGGGGGCGTGATGATAATAGACGAGAAAAAAATACCAAGAATTCACATGAACACCTCATGGACAGTGGGGTTGGTTGTGCATGCAACCTTTATGGAGCAAGGTTGATAGCTCGATCCCTCTCCAGGGAACAGGGATTACTAAATTACTAGAAATAAGCCATGTAAATTAAGTTTTGCTACTAATTGTAGACTTTTCTAATTGTGCATGGAACTAAAAACACACCTGCAGAACAAAAGCTGAAGAGGATAATGAAAGAGCAGCTCCAATCACCACAGCCTCATCGACGCTCCTGATATTTACCTGTATTAGTAAATCAACAACTAAGATGGGCAAAAGGGTGAGGTAGCTACACATTGATGCACCCTAATTTTTTCTAATACATTAATTCCAGGGTATATTACTAAACTATTTTAGAATTAAGTCCTTAAATTTTCAAAAGCTCTAAATTTTAGTTTATCTGATAATCAACATTAAGGCATAAATCTACCCTTTTAAAACAATTGAAGGACAAAAATTATAGGATTCAAGTGTTCAACTTAAACTTGTTAAATTGTCTTGATTTTACTTTCATAACCAGAAGAAGAAACTGGTATACATTATCTACACAATGACTCAAACCATATATATAAAAAGTTGTTTTAGAACACAAAACGTATGGCATCATCCTGGCATTCCAAATATGTCCATGGTGGCATGGTGCTTTATTTTCTTATAAAATATGAGGACATGCTAAAGATGTATGTAATCATGTAATCCCAGTCGCGTGTCTGAAGAAGTAGACAAAATATTTAAACATACATGATTGACAACCAATATCCTAAACATAATAAATAACTTAGACAATTTAGGGAATATTTGCAAATAATGAGGTTTTAGTATATATTTGTACTCGTAATGCAAATCAGACAAATATAAAAAGAAAAGAAAAAAGTTCGTATTTTCACTGATAATTTTGAGAAAGTATAGCTTATGGGAGTACTATGATAACTCACCAGATCCGACTTCGAATGAAAAAGGAACTGAAGAATTTGTGTCCCGATTGCACCATTAGGTGGAAGTTCAAATGCTGTAAAAGCAAGAGTAGACAGTACAACCTTCAAAAGACAATAGACAATAGAAAAGAGTTAGTGGTACGACAAATGCATACATCATGCGTAAATACTCACAAAATTGCATTGTTTGCGTGCGGCTGTGCAGGCGATTATGGAGAATGCTAGCATTTCTGGATCTCAAAATTTTTACACTGGATGTCCTAATTTGAGTACTTGTAAACTTTAACTATGATGCAAAGCCACCAATTGGGAAACTGTATTCCAAATGGATTGTCAAGAAATATGTTCTCTTTGCACTGAAGTTTTGGTGCTATCAATATGGATAAGCCTCGAATTAAAATCACAGGGAAAAGATGATTGCATCTGCTACTTGACAGTTTGTATTCATTTAATCAGTATTCTGAATTTTTTATATACTCTGACAATTTCTTCCATCATGACAGATGTGATCAAAAACCTGATTTCGGAGTAGTTAGTTAAGGGTATTTAATAAACATAGTACTTAGTCATGTGGACATATGTTAAGATAAAATGCAGTGTATAACTAACCTCCAACAGAGGAAAATACATAGACCCGCTTCCAAGTCATAATGAAGTTCCCTTTTATGTGGAAGTTAATTGAATGAGTTACATTAGTTTTATGAGGTACACTCTATTCTTCTTACTTTATTTGTTTGATAACATTGTAACAATTTTATTAAATATTTTCTTTGCATAGATTATTTTCACTGGGAACACACTGCTTCATTCTGAATTTTACAACAAATGTGTATGAATTCAATTTAGCATAACAAAACTGATATCATAGCTAAATACCTAGCAACAAATATTGCACCAAGTACATGTTTCATATATTCACAACCAAAATGATATACTGGTAGATCAGTTGCAAGCTTAAGAAAAAAATGGATATGCCTAAATTGTTGCAAACCAAGAATACCTGTGTCAATCCTAAGCCAAATGCAAATTTTGCAAGAGACTTAAGACGTGCCAGTGAGAGCTCTAACCCCATTTCAAAAAGCTGTGGTTTTCAAAATTAACACCAGATTAAAATGTATCATATTGAATGCTTAGCTGCAAGCAATCTATTCAGCATTTGAAACTTCAAATGTATACTGCACAGTAATGCATGCAACCTAAACAAGTAGTAAGAAAAACGGTATAGAACATGAAAACATACCAAGAATAGAATTCCCCACTCAGACAGAACTTTAACATCTGTGAGGTTTCTGATTAGCCCAAACTGGTTAAGCACCACTCCAGCACAGAAAAAACCAAGTATCTGAAAGTTAAAAAAGTTAGGCGGTCGTTAGAATGACAAAAAAGAACGTGTGTAATTTGTTTAAACCGTTAAGGATATGAACTCAAGAAAATACTCACTGGGCTAGCTTTAAGTAGCCTGAAAGCTGGCACAACCAACACTGTAACCGCTAAGAATGTGAGAGTATCAAACCCTAAATCATTGATGACTTCAACAGAACCAGAAATATCAAGCTCAGCGAAAATCCAAAACCTTTTCCTTACTGAATTTCTGTAACTTTGTATACGAACTCTGTCACCAAGAAATTTTGACTGCTTGTGTGGATTGTACCGACTCTTGAAATTATGTAATGGTGTAGAATATAACAGACTGTATGTATTAAATTTTCTAGAATGTAAAGACGCTTGTGGTTTACAGCAAGAGGAAATGTTATATAGGCGTCTTGTATCCAATGAAGTGTAATTAAAGAATGTAACAGGAGAAATCTGGCATTTTAGAATATCTCCCTGCAATTAGATGAACATGTCAGCAAATTATTTTCCGTATCTTGAATACAGTAGGTCTTAAGTAATGTTAATAAATTGTCTTAAAGAAAACATTATTCATCATTCATAGTGTTACAGGGAGTTAAAGAACATATAACTAAAGAAGTTTATCCAGAATCATGTTCATCCAAAATCATAACGTTATCAATCATGATTGTATCTACCCAAAATTGCCACTGCTATAGTTATTCAAAACTTTTATCTGGTACTACTAACTTAGCATATTTCACAAGTGGTTAATAAACATAATTGTGTGAAAGCATAAAACAATCGAACACTTAAAAGCAGAAATCACCGACTAGACTAGAGTATACAAATGGAAAGTACAAAAACATAACCTTGAAAATACACTTGGAATCAGCCATTATGAAAAAAGCTTCAATCCAAATTTATTGTTCGAAAATGGGGATAAAAATCATGGTAGAAGAGAGTGCCAAGTCATCTCGAAGTTCTCGGGTTGTGAAGTAAATTGTGAAGAAGATAAAATCTATCTCCGTCTCTAAAAACTCATAAACATTTTCGTTCATTAACACAATACAAAGTGGGCACCACATCTAATTTGAGAGGATGAGACGTACTGTATCTTCAACGGAAAACTAGGTAATGGGACTTTCTTCAAGGGTATTATTTGCAAGTAATTTGATAATGATCAAATTTATGTACATAATAATTTACTATTTTACCCCGTACAGTGCAAAGTAAAGTTCTGCGGATGTCCATCAAAAATTGAAAACAAAAGCGACAATGGCTCACAAGAAACCGTTTTTGACAAGGTCTCATCGAAGAGAGAGTAAAAAAACGATTAATAGGTCTCATCGAAGAGAGAGTAAAAAAAAGCGATTAATGATCATCGAAATACTGATGACAATTACAAAATTTTCTTTTATTGTTAAGGAAGTCAATATTTTTTGGTACACAATTTTATGAAAATTGAAAAAATAGTCGTCGGTCCAAAATGGAAGTCCATCTAATAATATCCTTTTTTTAAAGGGATTTTTTTTCTTTTCAACTTAGCACAATTATTCAACTTTCTTACACAAAAAAGTACATTGCAAACTAATAACAAATATGGATCAGCTTGGCATCACGCTAGCAAAAACATATAGACGAAAATTGAAATGTCATCGGTATTTTACAATTTTTATATAAAATCAAACATGAGAATTTCAAATTGCATTGTTATTCTGGAATTTTTTATACATACAAGATTTGAAAGGCTAATTTTATTTGAACCACTTTCCCTGCTAAGTAGTCCCCCTCCTCCCTTCCCCTTCCCCTAAAAAATATCAAGGAATAAAATAAAAACCCATGAACCCTTGTTTTTACTTAGTATACCCAAATTCCTATTTAATTATTCTCTTTATTCCCTTAGGTCAGAAAGTAACGCCATCCTCAATTTCAATTTTAAAGCTAGTTCGTTGTCAAATCATAGCTCACGCATGCTGATATTTAGCTCAAGCGTTTTCACCAAATAAAAAGAAAAAATTGTATCGGAAAGACTGATTGTTAGGGTAAAATAAAAATAAAAATAAATAAAATAAGGAAGAAGAGAACACAACATCAGAATCTCATAGTCATATAATATCAAAAGATAGTACAAAACCGTAACTCTAAGATACATAGCATTTTAGAGTTACAATTCTAAGTACTATCATCATCCTGTACAGTTATAACAACATGTCCTCATAAATGTTGATGTATACAATATAATAGTAATGCAGCAGAAATAAGAATACTACGGTAGATGAATGGAAGCATCCATCTCGTCCCCAAAAGCTCCAAAGAACATTACCGAAAATCTGCGTTCCCGGACTGCTCAAAAGAGCACCCATGGAAATAAAGAAAATATAAAACCAGGAGTCAGGCATAAGTCTGGTGTGAAAAACTCAAGAATTATGTATCCAACATATAACAACAACTTTTAAGATTGTACAAATTACCGTATAGTTTTCCTCTCAAAATAAATTAAACTATTCGATAAGTATATAAGTTGATATAATAGATAGTGTCTAGGGTACAGAATATAAATTAGAAAATAACTGTGCTGCTTGCATCTCATAACACAATAATATTAAAGTACAAGTAAAACTGTTAAGGTACATTTGCATATGGATTTTCCATGGACAAGCCTCCAGTAAACACAATTGGCACATACCTGAACATGTAGCACCACGTGGAACCAAGTATCATCAACCCCCACCGATAAACATAGCGAAAGCATCTCTAGATATGGAGTTGATATACCATGTCACGGGCTAGCTAGTTTGACGCCCCACCTCTATACTCACACTAATCAAAGACACTACTGGGTAATGCCATCAATTAGTACGAAAAGTAAGGCTATTGAGGAGCGACCATCTGTGTAATCGCTTTGTGCGAGTACCGATATGTTAGATATTATGTCATGCATTTCATTTCAAAAGGGAATATGACATATCAAATACAAACTCAAAGCTACTACACAGTGGCTATGTGGACTTTGAAAATAAATATAAAATAAGCATAACATAAATTAGTCACAAAATTCATATTACTAAGACGGACATAGATATGAATATAACACATAGATGTATACATCAAAGTAGTGGTCATACAAGATTCACTACATCACAAAAGAATAGGTACAAGTGCTAGACAAAAGAATATGTATACATCAAGAAGTCTCTATCTCGAATGTATAAAAACAAGAATTACTAGGCTAAAGTAGTTACTCAAAAGTCAGAAGCTAGTCCCTGCTAAGAAGTCAAGTGGAAGCACCTGTAACATCTCAGTCTGACCCGAGTATTATTTAAGAAGAAAAATAATAAACGGATCAGTCTAGCTATATATATCATATAAGATGAGATAGGATAAGAGAAATGATAGAAATATATGATAACAATAACGTCATACAGTGACAAGTATATATTTGATAATAATGAAAATCATATAATATCTCGAATCTACTCAAATATCCAAAAAGAATATCATATTCTTTAGTTTATTCACCAAATCTCAAATATTGACAAAACATATCAATAAAGTTGGTGAAACACAAATTACAGAAATCAACAATTAGAAATCCAGAAAAACGCAAATGGAGAGGCCTATCGCAAACGGAAGCATGAAAACTCACCAACACGTGTATCACAAACGGGACACTATCTCATAGATCTCTAGCTCATAAAAATATGGGGTACGGTCCCCCCTGGGGATGAATGAATTGAACATCGATGCACCTAAAAGATACACCCCATGCATAGTCGAACATCGGCGCATCTAAAAAGATACGCCCCATGCACAGGTTTATTGAGCCGATTGCTCCACGAATGATCAAACGATCGTTAGCCCAGCTCCGCAAAACGGGTACAATCACCCACGTAGACAAAATGACATCGCATATCGCTAGTCTAAACCATCAAATGATCATCGATGATCAATAAGAAGTGTCAATTACATTAAGCTAGTAAATACATGAGTTTATCTTCATGTCTCATAACCACTGGCTTAACCTAAATATTTACAAACAAATTGTAGATTTCCACTAGAAAATTTTCATAAGATTTCAATCGAACAAATCTAAGAAATAACCGATGAAGTAAATGCAAATGTTTTATACCTCTTATTTTGCTAAGTCGTTTAATTGGATTTCTCATAAGAACGAGGTAAATGTTTGTATATACTAATAGATTGGAAAAGGGATTTAAAAACGAGCTATATACTAAAAGAAATGTTGAAATCATTTTTTTGTGAAAGAGTTTGATTATTTACTATTAGTATAAAAATCTTTAACAAATCACAGAAATGATTGTAAAAACAATCTAGCACCAAAATCCACATTTAACATCGTGAACTAAAACCATGAAAATCGATATCAACTCTATCAAATGGATAAGCCACAACAACTAACCGGATCAACAAAAATCGATTAAAATGGAAATCCACTCAAAAATAGGCAAGTTGGCTGAAATTATAGGCATCATATGTCTGGTGGTTTACCCAGACGTCTGAGTTGAAGGTCTGGAAATTTTCTTCCAGATCGCCCAAAGTCTAGGAATAACCTTAGACTCTGAGCTGTACATCTGGAATTTTTATTCCAATGGCCTCGACATCTGAATGTTTTCCTAGACATCTATGATGAAGCTCAGGGAAAAAATCGGCCTAGGCCATTAATGGCCAAATCGGTTTAGAAGTGATCGGATGAGTGACGGTGGCTAAGGATTTATGCCAAGCGACAACCCAGCTCTATAGGCTCTTCAATACACTCCAAACAACATGTCCAAACACCCATAGTAGGATTTTCACAGATTTTGACTTCAAAATTGAAAAATTCATCAAACCAATTCAAACCAAAAGCAAATGGACATGAAAAGATGTTAGGAGTTCATATCTAACAACAATGAAAGCTATAGACATAAATGTGAGTTCAAGAACTCACCTTTAAATATATATATATATATATATATATACAAAAAAAAAGGAATGAGAAGCTCCAAAACAAAGCAAGACCAATTTCTCTTCACTACACCTCTAGAATCTTCCATCTATTATTAAATGCAAAGATTTCCTAAGTTAGGTTATAGGAATTTCTGAAAATTAAAGAGAGATTGAGATGAAGAAGATGAAGAGGTTGCTTACCTAAACTTCTCTTTGATTTTGGAACTTGAATTTGAATTTCTTAAGAATCTAGGGCATAGTAATTTTGATTTCCCCTCTTTTTCTCCATTTTTCTCTTTAGCTTGAGTGTTAGGAAATGAGGAGTAGAATGAATGAAGAGTATAGGAGTTAGGGTATTTGTAGAGGAGTTTGGGTTATCTTGTTGGGTTAGTGGGATAGAACACAACCCAAAGCCCAAATGAAAAATTCTAATCAACTCGAAACATATCGATGTTTATACTCAAATAAGTTATAAACGTCGTTTTGAACTCAATGGAAGTGGTCTCGAGTTCGGATTCGACTGTTTACAAAATGTCACATTTCGGACTTTAAATTCAACTAACGATATTATAATTAAATAAAATATTTAAATATATAAGCGTAAAATATGCGGGTTGTTATAGACTCCCCTTCTTAAATAAATTGCATCCTCACAATACTTAAGAAGAAATTAAAGAGTAACAACACACTAAGGTATAACAACACAAAAGAAAAATTTTAAACGAAAATTTCACCTTAAGGAGCACGAGAGAGTGAGTCTGGGTGCATTCGCTCGATGAATTCTCTGGATTCCCACGAAAAATCCTTAGGATTTGAGGACCATTGAAATTTTACAAGCATAACATCTTTATTACGAAGACGTTTAATTTCCATATCAATGTACGAATAGGATGTTGCTCATAAGTCAAACTAGATGAAACCTCAATTTCTTCAATAACATTGGGCTCAAGGATAGAATCGAAATCTCTAAGGCATTTCCGTAGTTGAGAAACGTGGAACACGTCATGAATAGCATAAAACTGAGCCGGTAATAAAAGGCGATAAGCCATGAAACCAATACGTTCGGTGATGGGAAATGAGCCAATATAACGAGGTGCTAATTTTCCCGATCGACTGAAACGCCCAAGATCCTTCATAGGTGAAACACGAATGAACACCAAATCTCCCACAGAAAATTTCAAATTCCTTCTTCTGTTATCGGCATAGGATTTTTGTCTACTTAGAGCTTCTCATCCTGTGACGAATAAGGTCAATCTTTCTGTGGAATCACGAATAAAATCTAGACCTAAAACCAGCCTCTCACCGGTTTCAAGCCAACACGAAGGAGATCGGTATGGCCTTCTGTAGAGTGCCTCGAAATGTGTCATACCAATACTAGATTGGAAGCTATTATTGTAAGAAAACTCGACAAGGGAAATATGATCTTTCCAACTTCCACCAAATCAAGAATACATGCATGAAGAAGATCTTCAAGGGTTTGATTCACACGCTCTGTTTGTCCATCGGACTGAGGATGATAAGCGGTGCTAAAATTAAGCTTCGTTCCCAAAGCTTTCTGAAGACCTTTTCAAAAACCACTAGTAAATAATGGATCATGATCGCTAACAATAGAATAGGAACTCCATGCAATTCAATAATTTCTTTAACATAAAGTTTGGCCAAAAGAGATATGGTCTGATTGGACCGAACGAGAATAAAATGGACGGATTTGGTAAGTCTATCTAGTATCACCCATACACTACTTGACTCGAACGAGAACAAGGAAGACCGTCAATAAAGTCCATGGAGACTTGATCCCACTTCCAAACAGAAATGTCTAAAGGTTGCAATAAACCACCTGGCCTTTGATGCTCGCCTTTACGAGCTAGCAAGCCATGCAATGCTTGATAAAGTTAGCAATATCAGATTTCATTCCATCCCAATAATAAAGTCGCTTCATGTCCGCATACATTTTACTACTATTGGGATGAATGGTAAATTTTGAACGATGAGAATCTTCTAAAATGTCTTTTCGAAGATCACTAATATTTAGTACAATAAGTTTACCAAATTTTTGAATGCCACCGCAAGCATCGATTTCATAGTCTCTCAAACCATCAGCCTTATTTTTATCCCTACAACTTTGGCTCAGAAGAGCCAATTCGGGATCTTGCTTTTGAGCTTCAAGGATGCAGTCTAAAAGAGAAGGATGAGCCTTAAGGCTACACATAACAAGAGATGAACATAAATCGGATTCACGATCTCGAATCTCACAAGTGGACAAAATCTCGAGATTATTCCATTCAGATATCACCATGGAAACAACCACTTGTTGCTTACGACTAAGGGCCTCAACAACATGATATCCCTTTTCAGGAGTATAAAGAATATCAAGATCATAAGATGCAAGAAATTTGAGCCAACGTTGTTGATGCAAATTAAGTTCCTTTTGATAAAACAAATACTTCAAAGATTTATGATCGGTGTGGAGAATAAATTTCTCTCCCATAAGATAATGATGTCAAATTCTAAGGGCAAAAAAAGGCCGTGAGCTATAAATAATGAGTGGCATATCTAGTCTCAGCACGCTTTAATTGCTTAGAAGCATAAGCGATAAATTATTACCTTTGCATGAGAACAGCTCACAAACCAACTCGACTAGCATTGGTACAAAAAATCAAGTCTTGGTTCCCTTCGGGAATCACAAGAATATGATCATCGGAAAGGAGTTCTTTTAGTTTCTAAAAAGCAGATTCACGTTTGTCTGACCAAACGTACTTAGCTCCCTTCTTTGTCAAACTAGTAAGAGGTACGAAAATTTTAGAAAAGTCTTTTATGAACCGACGGTAATAGCCCGCCAATCCAAGAAAGCTATGGATTTCCATCACACTCTCTGATCTCTTCCAATTTCGAATCGCTCAATCTTTGAAGGATCCACAGAAATTTCGGATTCAGAAATAATATGACCTAAAAATTTCACATGAGATTGCCAAAAGTGGCACATAGAAAATTTTGTCAATTGATTGCTCCTAAGAGTTTCCAACACAATCCGAAGATGTTTTTCATGCTCTTCCTCGGTTTTAGAATAAACAAGATTATCATCTATAAAGATGAGAACAAATCGATAAACTCGATTCATAAGGTCAACGAAATTAGCAGAAGCGTTCGTTAAACCAAATAACATAACATGCCATTCATAAGATTCATAACGAGTATGGAATGATGTCAAAGTAATGCTATCCTCTGCAATACAAAGCTGATGAAAACCGATTGCTAAG
This sequence comes from Allium cepa, assembly GCA_030765085.1. Classification (NCBI taxonomy): domain Eukaryota; kingdom Viridiplantae; phylum Streptophyta; class Magnoliopsida; order Asparagales; family Amaryllidaceae; genus Allium; species Allium cepa. The sequence goes on from CM060944.1 coordinate 592,491,557, forward strand.
TCTAACTATGAAAAGGCTCTAGCACCGCTAAGCCAATCGAATAGATCAACAACCCAGGTAAGGGATATTTATTCTTGATGGTGAGATCATTAAGCTTGCAGTAATAAAGCCTAAGTGTACCATCAGATTTCTTCATAAAGATAGCTGATGCTCCCAAGGAGAGGAACTAGAATGAATAAACTGTTTTGCTTCTACTTCGGGTAATTGTTTACTCATTTTTCTTATTGGACATACGATAAGGAGGACGGGTGATAGGTAGAGCTCCATGGATTAGATTAATATTGAACTCAATTGTTTGCTTAGGTGGTAATCCTAAAACAGGCTCAAATATATTGGGAAATTCATGAACAACGTGAATGAGGGAAATGACATCTTCCTCGTCATCATTATCGTCATCATGTGGATTTAGAGAATATAAGGATGCCGTCGAATTAGAATCTGAATCTTTAATAACTATAGAAATCTGCTTAACAGATTGAGGATGTCAAAGATGGATAGTCCTCTCAGGACATAGGATGTGGGCTTCATAACGGTTAAGCCAATCCATTCCTAAAATCATTCTGAAATCTAAGTAAAACATAACATGTAAATTGGCACGGAAAGCATAATCACATAAAACAATCTCGACATTTTTACAAAGAAAACTAAGTGTTGCGGATCCACCAATCAGATTCGTAATTCTCAGTGAAGTCATCAAGCCTATAACATTTAAAAAAAAGTATCAACAAATTCTTTTGACACAAAAAACTGAGATGCATATGTATCAAAAAAAACTCGAATAGGATGATCACGAAACATAATAATGCCATCAAGGACAAAATGAGAAATGCCTTGACAAAGAGAAGTGTTACTATGGGCTTGCACAACATTTAGCTTTTCCTCTTTCTTGATTTGAAGTTTGGGATATGAAGATATATGATGACTCGAACTTTTGCAATAGCGGCAATAAAGGGGTTTTGGACACTTATTTGCATAGTGGTCCTTAGAACCACAGTTGTAACACTCTCCATGATTATAGGTAGGAGTCTTTGCTACCGAAGTTGCTTGCTTCTCTTTCGTGTTGGGATTAGGTTTGAACTTAATATTCCTCTTCTTGTTGTTGTTGAAGTTCTGTTTGGTACCCACAAAATCAACATCACTTACTTTATCGACCTCTTCAAGACAAAGAGCGATATCTATAAGCTGATCGAAAGAAACTTCTAATTTTAGAAGTAAAGGTTTTTGATGTTCCTATTCAACCCATAGATAAACCTCAGATTTTTCTTTAGTGGGGTATTAATATACTCGACCCCATATTTAGAGAGGTATTCAAAAGATGCGACATAGTCTGTCACCGAAGATTCACCTTGAACAAGGTCAATAAAGCGTCGAGCTAAAGTTACCTTTTCGGCTTCCGACACAAACTTCAACTCGAACCTTTCCCGAAATTGCTCCCAAGTAAGATCTACTTCAATGATTTCCAAAATCAAAAGCTCATACCAATCTAATGCTCTCTCTTGGAGCATGCTAGAAGCCACTTGGACTCGATATAGATCCACAAGATTCATGCGAGAAAAGATGCGATCGCATGTTCTAAGCCAAGCTTGGACTTCTATAACGCTTTCGGAACCCTTGAATGGCCTTCCACCCCCAAATTGGTGTAATCACTACACAAGCAAGCAAACCTGGATTTAGGATGAGTAGGCTCTGGAATAGGTCCAACAACTTGGGCATTCTTTTCAAGATCCAAAAGACGTTGGGCAGACATGAATATGCCTTCCTAAGGAGTAGCACTGGATTGATGGCGCTAGGACGGCCAGGTCTAACCATTTCTCTTCTTTAGGAAAGAAAGAAAGAGAAGGAAAAAGGTTATTCTCAAAATGAATATTAAACAAACTTGATTGATAAAACAAGGCATCATAAAAGGAAATAGGATAGAACGGGTCCTAAGACTCGAATTAAATCCTAAGGCACGATTCCTAAGAGAGACTTAGGACAATGATCCTTGCTAGATTATTCTACATTGTTCCGAAGTTTGGCTCTGAAACCAAGCTTTAACGCCTCACCTCTATACTCACGCTAACCAAGGACAATAATGGGTAATGCCGTCAACTAGTATGAATAATAAGACTGTTGAGGAGCATCATCTATGTAATTGCTTTGTGTGAGTACCAATATGTTGGATAGTATGCCATGCATTTCATTTCAAGAGGAAATCTGACATATCAAATAAAACTCAAAGCAACTACACAGTGGCTATGTGGCCTTCGAAAACAAATATAAAATAAGCATAACATAAATCAGTCACAAATATTCATATCACTAAGCCAGTAACATATATGAATATAACACATAGATGTGTACATCAAAATAGTGGTCATATAAGATCCACTACATCATAAAAGAATAGGTACAAGTGCTATACAAAAGAATATGTATACATTAAGGAGTCTCTATCTTGAATGTATGGAAACAAAAACTACTGAGCTAAAGTAGTTAGCTAAAAGTCAGAAGTTAGTCTCTGCTAAGAAGTCAAGTGGAAGCACCTGTAACACCTCGGTCTGACCCAAGTATTATTTAAGAAGAAAAATAATAAACTGATCAGTCTAGCTATAGATATCATATATGATGAGATATGATAAGAGATATGTGATAACAATAACGTCATACAGTGACAAGTATATATTTGATAATAATGAAAATCATATAATATCTCAAATCTACTCAAATATTTAAAAAGAATATCTTATTCTTTAACTTATTCACCAAATCTCAAATACTGACAAAACATATCAATAAAGTTGGTGAAATAAAAAATCCAAAAATCAACAATTAGGAATCCGAAAAAACACAAAGGGGGAGGCCTATCACAAACTGGAGCATGAAAACTCACCAACACGTGTATCACAAACGGGACACTATCCCAAGGGTCGCTAACCCATAAAGTATGGGGTACAGCCCCCTCTTGGGGATGAATGAGCTGAACATCGACACACCTAAAAGATATGCCCCATGCATAGATGAACATCGACGCACGAAAAAGATACGCCCCATGCATAAATTAATTGATCCGATTGCTTCTCGAATGGTCAGAAGACCATGGGTCATTAGCCCATAAAAATGAGACGAAGCTCCACAGAATAGGTATAGTCCCCCATGCAGACAAAGAGACATCGCATATCGCTAGTCTAAACAATAAAATGATCATCATTGATCGATAAGAAGTGTAAATTACATTAAGCTAGTAAATAAATTAGTTTAGCTTCATGTCCCATAACCACTGGGTTAACCCAAATATGTACGAATAAATTGTAAATTTCCACTCAAAATTGTCATAAGATTTCAATCGAACAAGTCTAAGAATTAACCGACGAAGTAAATACAAGCGTTTCATACCAAGTTGGATTTCTCATATGAATGAGATAAAGGTTTGTATATACTAATAGACTGGAAAACGGATTTAAAAACAGGCTTTTTATTAAAAGAAATGTTGAATTCATTTTTTTGTGAAAGAATTTGTGTATTCACTACTAGTATAAAAACCTTCGTATTTTAAAGTGACTAATCATAGAAATGATTGTTAAAACAATATATCATCAAAATCACATTCAACAACATGAATTAAAACCATAAAAATCAATATCAACTCCATCAAATGGATATTCCCAAAAATCTTGAGAAGAGGTCATCAAAGTCAATAATAAGTGACAGCTAATCGGATCAACAAAAATCGATTAAAACGGAAATCCACTCAAAAATAGGCAATTTAGCTGAAATTATCAATGCCAGACGTCTGGTGGTTTACCCAGACGTTTAAGCTGAAGGTCAGGAAATTTTCTTCTAGATTGACCAGATGTTTAGAAATAAGCTCAGACGTCTGAGCTATACATTTGGAATTTTTATTCTGATGGACCAGATGTTTGAGTGTTTTTCCAGACGTCTATGTTGAAGCTCAGGCAAAAATCAGCCAAGGCCATTAATGGCCAAATCGGTTTGGAAGCGATCGGATGAGCGACGGTAGCTAGGGATTTATGCCAAGCGACCACCCAACCTTATAGGCTCTTCAATATACTCCAAACATGTCCAAACACCCATAGTAGGATTTTCGTAGATTTTGACTTCAAAATACCCAAAATTGGAAAATTCATCAAACCACTTCAAACCAAAAGCAAGTGGACATGAAAAAGATGTTAGGAATTCATACCTAACAACAATGAAAGCTATAAAAATAGATGTGAGTTCAAGAAATCACCTTTAAATTCAAAAGTAAGGAATAAGAAGCTCTAAAACAAAGCAAGACAAATTCCTCTTCATCACACCTCTAGAATCATCAATCTCTTATCAAATGCAAAGATTTTCTAAGTTAGGTTATAGGAATTTCTAAAAATTGAAGAGAGGTTGAGATGGAGAAGATGAAGAGGATGCTTACCTAAGATTCCCTTTGATTTTGGAACTTGAATTTGTATTTCCTAAGAATCTAGGGCTTAGTAATTTTGATTTCCCGTCTTTTTCCCCATTTTTCTCTTTAGCTTGAGTGTTAGGAAATGAGGAGTGGAATGAATGAAGAGTAGAGGAGTTAGGGTATTTGATAGAGGAGTTTGGGTTATCTTGTTGGGTTAGTGGGCTAGATCACAACCCAAAGCCTAAATGAAAATACCAAAATTATAATCAACTCTAAACATATCAATGTTTATACTCGAACAAGTTGTAAATGTCGTTTTGAACTCAATGGAAGTGGTCTCGTGTCTGGATTCGACTGTTTACAAAAAGTCACATTTCGGACTTTAAATTCAACAAACGATGCTATATTTAAATAAAATGTTTAAATATATAACCGTAAAATATGCGGGTTGTTACAGCTATACTCCAAATTGTTCGGCCTACCCTTTCTTTATCCACTTCTGATGTCGAAGTCACGTTTAGCATCTCTAACACGAGTCTTCATTACTCAAACAGAATACAAATGTCTCCATGAATTCCAACACAATTCGTCTACATATCATTCTGTAATTTGGTGTTAGTTTTTTAATTAATTAGTTAGTTAACAAATTAAGCTCCAAAAATAGAATTTGTGCGAATTTGACCATGAATCTTGGATCATTACGTTCTTAGCAAAATTTTAAGCAACTTCCATTTTGGGAATTTTTAGTTCGGAGTCCAAATGAAGAAGTAGCAGATGAAAAACGAATTCAAAATAAAAATAAATAAATAAATAAGAAAATTAACGTTTATTAATTAATCGCCCGGGACAATTGGCCAACCTGTCATTGGGGCCGATCCACTACAAAGAATAAAGCCATTTTCGATGGCTCCAAGCCGTCGGCGGCCATCGAAAGCCTTCAAAAATATCATCGGTATATAGAACACGGCTTTCATCCATTTCTGACGGAAATAACGACTGCTTTGCGACGGATCTCCAACGGCTTTTTTGATGGCAGTTATGATGATTTTTTCGACGGTGTCGACGTCCAAATGGCTTAAAAACACGCCAGAAACCATTGGAAGCCGCTATCGGAGTTTTCGACCAGTTAGCTGTCGGAAGCCGTCCGAATATTTTGATATATAAGCCATTGAAAACCATCTTTAGCTGTCAGAAATTTGGGTAAATTTTTTTTCAGCAGCCATTATCAATATATATCACAACACATCAAAATCAATATATATATATATATATATATATATATATATATATATATATATTTATCAGATATATAAGGTAAAATCAATATCAATAATAATATAAAACTCAAGCGTTACCATCTCAAACTCAAACATTCCAATCAATACAAACCAAACCATTCATCATCATCGAACTGCAATATCTAAATCCAACATCACTGTACAATATATACATCCAACATCAAACCCCATAACTAAATTGATTGTCGTAGCCATAACACCTATGTATCGAGTTCATAACAGAGTCAATGATAGCATCTTCCTTATTAGTGGTCAACTACTTCCGTCCTGAATGCTCAAATATTTACGTACGTGCTTGCATAAATCTTTCATGCAGCGCAAAATTAAATACAAGTAAATATTACATGACATTATTATAACATTTTATAACCAATTAATTAAAATGATCATTTTTAGTTAATTACTTAATAACTTAAAATATACTTACATGTGCGGCATATGCTTTATCATCCTTATGCCGGGCATACGTCACCGATCCCTTATCATCGGTCTGCTTGACGGCATGAGTAATGCGCAAATACGTCCATATACGAGACAAGAGCCCCACGTGCTCTTTCATGCAATATTTGGTGTATATTATTGTTACTCACACAATAATAATTGTTCGTAATTGCAATTAATTAATTTACTAGGTCCTCGCGATAATGCTGAAATGATTTCGAGCCACCATAGTGTGTGACTGGATTTTTCTACCTATTCATCGAGTTCCTATCCGACTCCGCCTACAAATTAAAAATTAAGATTATGTTTTACAGGTATAAATTATGTATTCTCCATTGAACAAATTAAGGTGACAACTGATGGACTTACCCTGAGTTCATCGCTACCCCACCAGGCGACCCAAGCTAACTATACACCAGCGCTCGTCCAATTTGGTTTCTTTTCAGATTTTCAAATGATAGACGTTGTATTCTAGTAATTCTTTGCAACTTTGGAGTTCCAACTGTGCTGGCAAAGAGCAACATCCTCCTTTTGTAGGTCTACCGCACCTTGTATATATGTTGAAAAAATATAAGTTATACATTTATGCTTAGTCAAATTGTAAAGTGATTATATATAATGATATATAATTTTACACTTATGAAAAGTCCTGCCAGATGCTCTCTCGGACATGCTATGAGATCCGGCTCCATTTCGATTAGCACGCGGTCATACGGCTTATGTATGCCCGCCTTGATATGCTGAGCACTATATTTGAAGGCTTAAGCTCAAATACAGACAAATCATGACTAATATATCATACAAAATATTAATAATGCTGGAGTAAATTTAATACTTACGAGTGTTCTGCTTTCGGTAGCGATCTAACCAACGTACGTGGCGCCTCCTGTGATGGGCCGCTGACATCACCTTTGCTGCGAGCAATCCCTCTTTGAGATGAAAAGGGAGAAGCAGACTGCGAAAAGCTCCACCGCCTAAAGAAAGATATCTGTTAATACCTGTCATATACGTATTATTTTATTATGGCAGAACATACCATTCAATTAAGAGTAAACATATCAAGATTTAACATCAATAATTGCATATAACAGACAAAAAAGTGTAACATCGGTACTCCTATAAATTACCTTTTTTCAACATGTATACCATTAAATCAGTCCTCGTCGTTTTTTGATTCAGACTCGGTCTCGCACTCTATTTGTTTTCTCTATGGTCTTAAACGCTTCTATTAATACATTTGATTCATCATTTAGAGGTCCAAATAGGTTTGATCATCTATTATTGTAATTTTGTCATTTTCCTCAATATCCGCTTGGTACGCTTGTTTGTCTGGAATATTCTTTTCATCAAACGTAAATCTTACCTTTGTTTTAAAAACTGCTTACCAATCCGCTTTATCTCTTTTTAGAGATGGATAAGGAGCATAATAAACATGTAGGGCTTGTTCTGCTGGTATAAACGGATCATACTCATGATAACGTGATGTATGCTTTATTTTAGTAATATTATATTTTTGGTCACGTTGATTCCAAAACCTGCAACATTACTGAACCAGTTGCATCTTATGATAACCCGGATTTCTTTGGCATCAGATAATTGTATAATTATCTGATTTAAACTATCGGAAAACACCGATTTATAGATTGAACAAATAAATTTGATATTATTCATATCTATATATATTTGTGTTGATTTTAAATTTTATTTTTATGTGAAACTGAATTTAAATTGGAAATTAAAAAGATAAATATTTTAAGTTATTTTGAAAAATATATTTTATGATTTTATTTCTTTTATATGATTGGTTTTACATTATTTTATTTAAAAGATTTATTTATAAAAATTAATATAATGCATTTACTTAATAGAAATATATATATGAGTTTTATAAAAATCATTTAAGGATTTATTAATTCATGGGATTACAAATGTAAGTTAAATGTTTACATAATTACAAATGGAAGCATAAGAATGTATCTAATCATAAGTGTAAACAAATATAAACATATTACATAACTAATATAAAATATAAGAAATTCATAAATGAGGAGTTAAAACATAGAATACATTTCCTTTAAACATTTGTAAAAAAATAAAAAAATAAAAATAATACACTTGTAAAGCTTTGAACACATATAAACAACATTTGTAAGCCAAGCTCATATAAACTCACAAGTGGCAAAATAATCCTCAGTTAGAAATTAAATTAAAAATAAGATTTTGAGAAAATAATATGTGTATTCTTTCAGCTAAATTTTTTTTCTCATCTTCTAAATTAAAACTAATAATCAAAATTCAAAGAAAGAAAAAAAAGGGAAGCTTCAGCCTGCTCAAAATCAACAACAACATCTGTTAAAGGCTCCAATCTATGATCAAATTAATATTCAATTCAACATCAAGCTGCAAGATTCAAACTCGACCTGAAGCAATCATCACCAGTAAATTCAAAGTATTCCAGTTCCAGTATCAAGTTCAAAACAAAATCTCTATCGCTGCTTTTAAATCAGTGAGTAAACATAAACTTTAAAAGTTATGATTTCTTATTTAATTTATGCATGTGTTAGATTTGAGTAGAGTTGATAAATATATGATGTGCATGTATGCTTTTAAGTTTGAAATTTAGTTAAACTTCTCTGAATATATACAATATATATGTCTGTATGCATAAATCTATGGTCTCTGTTGTCCATTGTATCTACAGACTCAGGAATAGAAATAAATTCATATCTTTTTATTCAAGTAAATTCAAGCTATGGTCTAAGAAGAGAAAATGATTATGATAAGGTAAATTCATTTTTAAAAATAATTTCAGGTGGAATTATTTGGCTAATATTTCGAAATTAAGTTTTTACAGTGAAAATCTGTTTAATCAGAAAATTCAAATATTTTAATTTCATAAATTAAATCCATGACTAGAATTTTTATTGAAAATGATGAATTTAGATACTAAAATCATGAATTTTAGATGAGGAGTTGATGGGCTAATCGATGTGGAAGGGATTGGGTACTTTGGTTGTTTGCAGCCGAACGGGGCAAGCGGCGCGTCGAGGTTAGGTCTGATGATTGTAGGAGGGACGATGATCATGGGAAAAATGATCATTCAATTTTTAGTTGACAAGGTTGATCAGAAATCGACGAACTAGGGTTCGAAACCTAGTTATGAACTGGGAGGTTGTGTGATATTTCCATGCTTCGATGGCGTATCGGAGGTGATTGTGAGTTTAGGGTTCGGAACTGGAAGTCAAGGAGAGGCTGTGGTCGAAGCGTCGAGGTTGTCGGTGGTGTGGATCGTCGTTGTGGTGTTGTTATGTTACCTGTAAGTTTGCTAGTTGTGTGTTGTGAGACTCGATTTCGATTTGAGTCGAATTAATGAACTTGGGTGGTCGTGCTTGGTTGCGAGAGTCCTAGGCATGATGTTGATGCCGGTGTAGTCGAGTCGTAGGCATGATGTTGTTTGCCAGTGCAGGTGCATGCGTGCACGAGGTGTCTGGTAATTAAAGTGGAGTTTGGGGAAGAACAACTTTGTCTCAGGTAGGACTAAAGGGAATGGTGGGATTCGCTCGAGATTATCATAGAGGTTTCATATGATATTAACAAACTTCAACAGTTTAAAAAAATGGGAAAGAATGAAGCTCGGGAAAAGGCAATGAAATCTCGGGTTTTGGTTCGGGTTAGTGTTGAGTTGTCTCGGGTAAGATAATTGTGTTACAAATGTTAAAGATAACATAATTAAGCTTTTATTAATTCAATTAATCATTTTTTAAAAATAAAGGTGTTTATTTGAATGCTGATTTAATTAAGTTGTTAATCATGGTTTAAAAGTTTTTGAAAAACGAAATTTTGAAATTTAAAAATAAATTTAGTAGTTGATAAATGTTTAAACCAAATTTGTGATTTGGTATTTTATAAAGGAAATGATTTCTAATTAAAGTTTTGATAATTAATGGAGAGTAATTTATTTATTTATTTAATTGATGATTAAGGATTAATTAATTTGTAATTAAAGGTTATAAGTTAATTAATTAAAGTTAAATCAAATTGTAATTAGAGATAATTAATTAATGATTAAATATTAATTAATTAAGAAATTTGTGTAATCAATTTAAAGGATTGATTTATTAATATGATTAATTAATTAAAGTAGTTAAGTTAAAGATGATTAATTAAGATTGATCACTTAACGAAATTAATTTATAATAATGAGAATAATTAAAGTATAATTGCTTAATGACATTCATTAAGTACGATAATTAAAGGGGTAATTATTAAATGTGATTTATTTAATGATAATTACTTAATAAGTAATTAAGAATTAATTACTTAGTGTAATTAATTAAAGGATTGAATTAATTAGGGAAATTAATTAAAGATTAGTTAATTAATGAGTGTGATTAATTAAAGGATAATTAATCAATGTAAGTGACTGTCGGATAATTAATTTGGGTAATTAATCAAGATGGTAATTTAAGATTAATAAATATGGTGGGTTTGAGAATAATTAAATTGTGTTATTAAATAAAGGGAATTAGTTAATGTAATTAAAGAATGATTAATCAAGGATTAATTAATTAAGGGGTTAATTAATTAATGTTAGCAATTAAGAATAATTACTGAATGTGATTAATCAAGGTTGATTAATGAATGTGGCAAATTAATGAAAGGCTAATTACTGAATGTAATCAGAGAGGATAATTAGGGAATGGTTAATTAATGGTTTGTAATTAATTATTGTTAAGTAAGTAAGATTAAAAAATGATTAAAGTAATTAATTTGATTTAATTAGAAATGGGTGACTAATTAATCTTGCTTATAAATGATTGGTTGATGTTTCTCATATGAAATGTTTGTGATATGATATGTTTGTCTTGAACAATGATTACATGGTTATCAATCGGTGATGAATTGCTGTATAAAAAGTGACATCTTGTATTTAAAGGTTGAATTGTGTTTCACTTGAATAACTTGGGTTTAGATGGTATTGAATTCGAAGAGACCGGAGTCGGGTATTGAAAAATACCCGAAACCACATCGATTTGTGATCTATAATAATTCTATACAGATTTGATATGTGAAATCAATAGACATAAATGGAATGATTTAAGTAAACTGGACCATTTAATCTAAATTTGGTATTTAGAAATTGATGTGTATAATAAGCATTGTCTATACCAAAACTGCGAATTTGTAAAATTGATTTGAGTTACCAGGGTTTTATTTAAGTTTTATGCTTTTATATTCCATGTTAGATGGGTTTACTCACGCTGGTTTCCAGCCTGACCCGGGTGTTACTTTGATGTAATGCTCTGGTCAGACCGAGTATTACAGATCTTCAGGTAAGGACGTTCTGGAGCTCAGGAGGCGAGCTGGATGGCAGAAACATATGGAGTGTATCCGCTAAGATATATTATAGTTATCTGGGACATGCTGTATATGTCCAGTGTTTGTGTATTTGTGTAACTCTGATGTATTAAAGTGTAATCTGATAAGTACAGTTTTCCTTTGTATAACTGCTATTATTTGTTATTATATTTTATCATCTGCGAATATGAGATGTTGGTGTTTCTGTTTCTTCTTTTTCCTTCTATCTCTTTCTTCTTTCCCCAACTATCTGTAATTTTTAGGATCGAAAATTTCGGATCATTACTTTTGGTATCAGAGCTGAAGGTTAGGCTAGAAACTTGGCTTCGATGGGATTACTCATTAAGAATAGGGTCAATGGTACCCTAGAATGAGTTGAGTGTTTGTGTATATATATATGAGAGCGTACTTGTCATTTTCTTATATAAAGATTTTAAATGATTTTATATGAGAATATATTTTGATATATAAAGAAATATTTCTTTCTAATAAATATTGAGGTAATTAGTTGTTAAATTATTGGAATTAAATCAAGTGGTAATAGAAATAACCAAATTGAAATTAAATAAAGATAAGTTTGAAAAGGATTCAAACTGAAATTTAAATCTTGAATTTGGGAAGGAGTTTTAGAATAAGATAAAAATGAATTGGTTTCCAGGTATGATAATCTTGGTTATTATCATAAATGATAGTCGTGTTTAATAATGAAATGTGTGTTAATGAGTAAGCAAAATGAAATGCTTTAAGGAAGTAAAACATTTGGGTATGTATAACTTATAAATTGGAATTGAAGACGATCTGAATTGTGAAGATTTAAATTTGGTCTAGAATTTGAAAATTGTTTCAAAGTGATAAAGAAAAGAATAAATAATATTATTCAGACTATTTTTGAATGAAGTTTTATTTTAAAATAAGAAGTTGTTTCGAAATTTTAAAGAAATTTGTTTTGAATTAAAACCAAAGGTGGTTTAAAATTTAAGGATAACTTGGTGTGTAAAGGAAATAAATATGTATAAATGAGGGATATACATAATGCCAAAGATAATTTGAGAAAAACTCTAAAATGTTAAGTTTTGATTTTCCCTGAAGTGTGATGTAAAAACCCAAAGCAAAATAAGTTTTTGAACTTTTAAGTGATAGAAATTGGAAATTTGAAACAGTGAATTCAAATTTTGAGTGGGATTAATGGGATTAAATTGAATTTAACGTAGAGGAAGTTAAATAAGTTTGAATAAACAACCTAATTTGGAAATTTTAAGAGGAAATTGAAATTTAACTTGGAAGGTTAAATGGTTGATTTGAATTAGAAGTTTATGTGATCTCAAAATGTGTAGCGACCCGACTTCTGCCACCAGAAAGTCGCATCACTAATTAAGAAAGAAAGGGATATAAGAAGAAAAGAAAGAGAAAGAAAGAAACACAACAACATCAGATAACTCACAGTGGAACGAATGAAATATAATATATCACATAAAATATTACATAGTATCATATTACATCAGAGTACACAACTTATTCAATACATATTAGACAGTTGTAAACATCTGTCTAACTATACAATTCAAGTACATAAGATACAGATACAATCACAAACACAGCAGAACCATAATATATCTACACGTGGAGGCCTCCTGCTCCATATCTCCTCCAGAATTCGTCAAACAAACCTGAATCACTCGACTACTCATACATAATATGAGTACCCAAAGTTTAATAAAACAGAAAATAAACACTCGGGTCAGACAGGGGTCTGGTGTGAGTAAACGGGTTAAAATTGCTTAACTTTAGAAAATCCTTTGAAAAGAAAAGGTATAACGTAAGACTTCCCACACATAAACATGGAAAATTTTACCTTACGGTAACCAAAACATTTGATAGGAAATCCAGTGATATTATAATATTGTCTAGGGTTTTCAGGTAAATAAGAAATAGCCGAAATTGTTACATTATTAAATTCCAGCTACTAGCCACAAAAGTGGGTAATAAAAACAAAACCGTAGGGTCTCGTAGGAAGAATGAGTTTCCATCAATGGTAGGGCTACCGGGACACCGCCCGTCACAGTACGTGGCCTAGATCACAGTACCGAGGATTACGCCAAATCCCCTGCATCACAAAGCCGGAACCATTCCTTACTGAACAGTCTCGAGTAAGATCACCCCCGTGATTGGCGCGACCAACCACCCACTAAGCCGAAATAAAAAGGGACATCTAGAAAGGAATGACCTCACCCTGAAATGGGTGCTACCCACCTAGCCTTGCCGCACCTCCTCTGTTTTAGCCATTCCCCGTTGATGAGGCTTGAGGCTGCGATTACCTTATAGAACACATCTATCTTAGAATGCTCATCGTCCACCTGACGATGTTCTGAAAGCATTCAATCTATACAAGTTCGTTCCGGGTTCGAACGAAACCGAAGGCACTATCTCGTTGCACTCATTTTGGAATTACCCTCGGAGTCAACGACCATAGCCCTTGCACTCTGAATCACCATCTCGAACCTATAAGTACTATCTTCGTCAAACTCATCACGGAATCACCCTCAGAGTTATACTGACGAATAGTTCTTACACCTCGAGTCTTCACAAAGCTCCACTTGGATTCACGACCTAGCGTTTAATTTGGATCGATGTGGTTTTCGGATATCCAAATATGGAAACCCGATCCTGGTCTCATCGAAACCAAACGCCATTTTAATGTCCAAGTTGTTTAAGGGTTTAAACAATTAAACTTATATTCAGGATGATATAAACAGAAAGATGAATCACATTATCACAATAGATAATTAATATCAACCATTCATCTCACAAAGCAGCATATCACATATCATAGATATCCAAATCACCCAATATCAATCATCCAATATCAATCAATCACCCAAAGCAGAATTTATCAACTCTTAATCAATAGGATTACCTAAATCCTTCTTTATTTATTTATTCCAAATAAATAAATTAATCATCTCTTAATGATCTTCCTTAATTAATCTTCTTTGATTAATTATACTTTAATTACATTCAAGTAATTATCCTTAACCATATATAGTAATTAACCTTTAATTACTATCATTAATTACATTATTAATGATCTTTCATTTGTTTCCATTAATTAATTAACTATAATTAATTACATTAAACCTTGATTAATTATAATTAATTAATCACACTTAAATTAATCAACCTGGATTAATTCATTAATTATATTAACTAATGATCCTTATTAATTAATAATTCCTTATAATTAATCACCTCATTAATCATAAACAGCAATTAACAACTTGTAATTACTTATCTTAATTAATTAACTTCTTAATTAATTATATTAACCCTTTGATTAATTAATCTAATTAATTAATCTTTAATTACTTCATTAAGTAATTATTAATCAATTAAATTAACAAATAATCCTTAATTAATTAGTTTATTAATTAATTACATTTTTAATTAATTACCCTTAGTAATTTAATCTTAAATTAATCACATTCATTAATTAATTAATCACATTAATTAACTAAAATTAACTAAGTAATTAACCCTTAATTACTTACATAAGTAATTATCTTCTAATTACTTCCATTAGATGATTACTCTATTAAATGATTACTTAACAAGTAATTAATCCCATCGTTAAATAATCCTTAATTCATTTATATAATTAATTACTCCATAATTAATTAACTTCAAATCAATTATATTAATTAATTCCTTAGTTAATAACATTCGGTGATTAACCATTAATCACTTCCATTTAATTACCCCCATGAGTAATTTTCCACTAATTACTTCCATAAGTAATTCCCATTCTTAATTGCATTCAATAATTAACCATTAATTATTTCATTAAGTAATTACACTTAATTAATTCATAATTAAGTGAGTATTTTAAAATTAAATAAACAATTAACTAATTATTTAAAATTAGTTAGATAATTAATTAACTTCTTATATTTAAAGAAACTCCTAAATTAATTAAGAAAACATTAATCTTAATTAATCTTTTACTTATTAACAATTTATATTAATTAAGTATCCATAAGTTCATAACAAAGATAAATTAACCATATTTGCCTTCATAAATTAATTATTTGAATTAATCAAATTTTAATAACTTAAAGACAAATTACTTTATTTGAATTTCAAAATTATATCAATAACCTTATTTGAAAATAAGGCATTTAGAAATCAAATACTTTAATTATCTAATTTAAACTTTTCATTTTCAATATAAATTTGAGAACTTTAACTATTAAACATTACTTAAAATTTACTTTAAAACTTCGATTCAATATTCAAATTGAAATTCAAAATTTATTTAAGATAATTACTTTCAAAGTAAACATCTTAACAATTTAAATTTGAAATAAATTCAATTATCATTTTCATAAGTTTGATTTACATTTATTTTTAAACAACAAATTTTAAATTTTTGTTTTCTTTTATAAAACTTGTTTATAGCTTAATGCTTGATTTTATTCATTTAACAACAAGTTAGTTTGCACTAGACTCTACACAGAACTAACTAAAAATATCACCCTAACTACCCGAGACAAGCACGACAATCTCACTCATCTGCCTCGAGACACTCCAACTCCCCTTCTTCTTCGAGTCAATATAGAGAAAAACACGTGAGCTCCCCGAGTCCTCAACTCATCTTCCCCAGATCTTCAAACTCCAGTGTACAAAACGTACACGGTGCACATGCACCAACGCCGCCGGCCGCCATAGTTCGTCTCGCCCATTGCCGACGATCACACTAATGCTCTCGAACACCAAACCAAACCCAGATCGAACGAAACTCACTCAAAACAAAATTCGACTAATTCACGAAAAACTACATAATCATCGATCACAAAACCCCCACATCACCGACACCACGACGCCGTTAGACCCTCGCCATTCTCACCATCAAGATGCCACGTCCACGAACTTTAACACCCCCAAACGCGAATAACTTCGATCGAATATCCAAGTCACGACAGTCACGACATTCAAACCGAAACAAAACTAGCTAAAACCCTAAATCGTTCGAATTCGAACAATTCAGCAATTGGAAAAATCCAATTGCATTTTTCCCATCATCCTCAACTAAAAAGCAAGCCTCGATCAAGATCTCAACTCAAATCAAGGAGTTGATCATCGGCAATTGATCAAATTGCCAAAACCCATCATTCTTATATTCCCAACAAATTATCAACTTAAAAATTATGAACTTCATGTTAAAATTCATCAATTCTAACTATTAATCCACTATACAACCGAAAGCAAGAATTAAGGATATAAATTTTTTGACATGCAACAGAGTTTCATTGTGGTTTACCCTTTTTAAAATTATTTGTAAATTAAAAATTGCGGAAACTATTTTTAAATTTACTATCTAACATTAACATGAAATTTTCATTTAATCATCAAGTTCAAATAAGGTATAAATTGGAAGATTTGGATTTTTGAAAACAAGAGTCACAGGATTTTATCTGATAGAGAACAAAACATCAACATGTACTGTCATGTTCACATACAAAAATTTGCAAATCTAGATAAGATTCGAACGATAGAATTTAATTCAATCCAACATCATCACTTGCACTTAGGATAAACAAGATTAATCTGTTTTTTTTTATAATATTTACTCACCTGTTAATATGCAGAGCAGATTTTAAGACTTTTTCCCAGGCTTGAACATTAATTTGGAAATTTTTTGATTGCATGCTGTTAAAAATGAATCCCTCTGCATGTCTTAATATGTTAATTTAAAAGATGTTGAAACTGTTCTTGTTTTCCCCTTTGAATTTGCAGATTGAAGTTTCAAATTTGATTTTGCTGTGAAGAACTTTGCCTTTGATTTCCAGCTTCAGGATTTAAAAAAAAAAAAAAAATCTGTTTTGAACTTTGGATTTAGTTTTGCTTTTTAGTTACAATTTGAAATTATCTTTGTTCAGCTGAAAATAGATTGAAGAAGAGATGAAAAATATGTTTAATAAACTTGGTTTTGATTTAATAAAAATTAAAGAAAGTGAATTTTTAAAAAGAAGACACTTATTTACATTCTTACATTTGCCGTTCAAATAACTTAATTTTCTTACATGTGTTTATGAGATGTCCTAACATGTTATTAAGAATTTTTAATAAATTTTTATTTAATTTAAAATGTCATATAGGCTTACTTATTTAATTTACTAAATTACTAAATACATATGTATGAATAAATAAATTTATTTTTAAAGAAAATATTCTAAAACTAGTTATAATACAAACAAGTCCTTGTATGTGTAATTTAAAAATCAAAAACATATATATATACACACACATTTATAACCATTTTAAATTTAAATATTTTAAAGAAAACAAAAATAAAACTTTGATTAAATCCTTTTTAAATTATCATATTTAAAAACAAACAATTATCTCATATTTTGAAAACAAATTGAATTAAACTTAAATTAACTTTTGAAAAATATTAAATTTTAAAACAAAGCTTCAAATTACAATATTCATACATATATAAATTATCAATAGATTAAGTTAAATTTCAAAACAATATCAAATTATAACATATACGTACATATATATTACAATTTGAAAGTTCATCTTTTATTTAAAAAAAAGATCTTCTATTCACAATATATAACAAATATATATTATAAATAGAATAAAATTTATTGGCTTTGAAAAATAAATCTTATCCATTTTAAATTGATAGAAAGCTATTGATCAAATTTACCAGATTAAATATTTATTAACCTTTAAAAGATTAAATTTATCAATTAAAATTAAAATTATAAAGAAAAATTATCAAATCAATTTAATTATTAATACAGATTATTAAATTGATATTGCCTAAAATTCGGGGTCATCACATTCCTCCTCCCTTAAAAGAATTTCGTCCCCGAAATTTAAAAGCAAAGATAATTTAATAACCCAACAAAGATTTAAATTTCAAACAGCAAAGCATACCTATCATCCAGTTACTAAAAACCAAAGCAATCAATCAAACCTAACAGATTATCCTGACACAAATCAGAATAAATCTCACTAGCACTATCTAGAGTTTCCCAAGTATAAATCATTGGGAGACTCGCTCTACAGAAGCTAAAAATACCACTATGATCCAGAGCTCCTCTCATCTCTAGATCCATTAATCTGAACAGAACATCAGACTATACTCAAATCCAGCTCAACTTCCAAATCCAACTGAACTGCAGATTCAGCAACCAACAATGAATCATACACGTACTCCCTCAGAGATACGTGAAATACAATGAATTCCAGCTATCCAAACTGGCAATGCAACCTTATCCTATCAAAAACATAGATAAGAAATCCCAAATGCCTCAGAACTAGCCATCCAATCTTATCCAATTACTGCTCTCTTAACCAGAGAAATCTTAACAGCAATGAAGACTCCAACTTCGAATTCCTCTTCCTGATCAGCTCAACCTATGCTGATGCTACTAGACCAAAGAAAACCAGTTTCTCGACCCTATCCAACAGAAAAGTCTTCCAAAATACGTTGAAATCCAGAATACAAGCTCTACTTCTCAAGCAATAGCAAACTGAACTTCCTTCCTTCCTCGTACAGCTGCTACCTCGCTTCCGCTGCACAACTCTGATTCTGAAATAAATGAGAATATTGTTGATGAACATGAATACAAACTTATCCAATATTCGGGAACTTTGTTCATCAAATCCATAAAATCTGAGTGATTCATCTAACTCGGTCACACATCCTTATAGCAGAATCCAAACTCAAAAATTAGATCTGACCAATCCAAATTCCACAGAATTTCTAAGCTGCTACACCAACTCTCCTTCTCCAAGAACCATCCTACTTCCAGGCTGACTACCAAAATTGCTTCTGGAACCAATCAATACAGAACTCAACTCCAAATGCAGACAAACTTCTGATTACTTCAGTAGCTCCTACTTCCATATGTGAACCCTCAGCCTCAAACAAAAGATTGCTTAAGATAAATTCCAAACTAATTGCAAGTCACTTTTGCGATCCTACCTAATTCGGATTCCAAAGAAACCGTCCTCTCTTTACCAACTAGAACAGCCTTAAGTTTTTTCTCTAAACAAGGTTAACTCTTCAAGAAAACTTCACCATCTGCCCGGACTGCTGATAGAAGAACCACTAAGATTCCTGAACCATCAGAGAAACAACCACACTGCTGCTTCCAAACTCTACCTCGTTGATACTGCAAAGCTAAAAGACCTTCTCGACAGCACACCGAACACTTTGAGCTGAAACTGCTACCACAGCTAACCAAAGACTTCTATCCAAAGGCTTCTCGAAAACCAAAATGATCAACAAACCACACAACGGACCTTCGAGATGGCAGACATCCTCTCAAGAAATTTGGGCTCCAAACCAAGCATCAATATCTCGCTCTCCTTAAGGAATGACCAATGAGACCATGCCAAAGCGAAGCAACTTATAGACCTTAGTCCCATATTCCAAAACAGCCAACCTCCTTGCTAAAGATCCATATAATTTCTACACAGACGAGTCTTCCCTGCGGCAGGTAAAGACTGCTCCTCAACAACTTCTAAAACTGCTTCAAGAGAAAACATCTTCGAAAATATCCATGGATAATGCATCTCATCTCGCAGTTATCAAGATATCACCACTTACTTCTGCACTTCCGACAGATCCAAATTTACACTTCAAAGATAAACTCCGAATCTTTTTAAAAAAAATTCCTTCGAATATCAGAGAAATCCTTACTCCAAACTAAACTCACTCGAGACGGTATTAGGTCTACAGTCTCGACAGATACACAACCAAACTCAACATATGGACCTCTTCCATCAGTGGTAGTCGTGTTACACACACACACCACTACTCCATCTACCTCTAAAGCTTATTTTGGAAAATCCAAACAGATAACCCACCAGATTTGGTGTGCATACATACATATATATATATATATATATATATGTATGTATAGTTATATATAAAAATTACATGTTCGCTCTCTCAAGAAAGACACCACTCCAGAGCCTAGGTATTCACTCAACCTAATGCTCTGATACCACTTGTAGCGACCCGACTTCTGACACCAGAAAGTCGCATCACTAATTAAGAAAGAAAGGGATAGAAGAAGAAAAGAAAGAAAAAGAAAGAAACACAACAACATCAGATAACTCATAGCGGAACGAATGACATATAATATATCACATAAAATATTACATAGTATCATATTACATCAGAGTACACAACTTATTCAATACATATTAGGCAGTTATAAACATATGTCTAACTATACAATTCAAGTACACAAGATACAGAGACAATCACAAACACATCGGAACCATGATATATCTACACGTAGAAGCCTCCTGCTTCATATCTCCTCCAGAATTCGTCAAGCAAACCTGAATCACTCGACTACTCATACATAATATGAGTACCCAAGAGTTTAATAAAACAGAAAATAAACACTCGGGTCAGACTGGGGTCTGGTGTGAGTAAACGGGTTAAAATTGCTTAACTTTAGAAAATCCTTTGAAAAGAAAGGTATCACGTGAGACTTCCTACACATAAACATGGAAACGTTTTTACCTTACGCTAACCAAAACATTTGATAGGAAATCCAGTGATATTATAATAGTGTCTAGGGTTTTCAAGTAAATAAGAAATAGCCGAAATTGTTACATTATTAAATTCCAGCTACTAGCCACAAAAGTGGGTAATACAAACAAAGTCGTAGGGTCTCGTAGGAAGAATGGGTTTCCATCAATGGCAGGGCTACCGGGGTACCGCCCGTCACAGTACGTGGCCTAGATCACAGTACCGAGGATTATGCCCAATCCCCTGCATCACAAAGCCGGAACCATTCCTTATTGAACAGTCCCGAGTAAGATCACCCCGTGATTGGCACGACCAACCACCCACTAAGCCGAAATAAAAAGGGACATCTAGACAGGAATGACCTCACCCTGAAATGGGTGCTACCCACCTAGCCTTGCTGCACCTTCCCTGTTTTAGCCATTCTCGGTTGACGAGGCTTGAGTCTGCGATTACCTTATAGAACACATCTATCTTAGAATTCTCATCGTCCACCTGACGATGTTTTAAAAGCATTCAATCCATCGTTCCGGGTTCGAACGAAACCGAAGGCACTATCTCGTTGCACTCATTTTAGAATCACCCTCAGAGTCAACGACCATAACCCTTGCACTCTGAATCACCATCTCGAACCTATAAGCACTATATCCATCAAACTCATCACGGAATCATCCTCAGAGTTATACTGACGAATAGTTCTTACACCTCGAGTCTTCACAAAGCTCCACTTGGATTCACGACCCAACGTTTAATTTGGATCGATGTGGTTTTCGGATATCCAAATATGGAAACCCGATCCCGGTCTCATCGAAACCAAACGCCATTTTAATGTCTAAGTTGTTTAAGGGTTTAAACAATTAAATTTATATTCAGGATGATATAAACAGATAGATGAATCACATTATCACAACATATAATTCATATCAACCATTCATCTCACAAAGCAGCATATCACATATCATAGATATCCAAATCATCCAATATCATTCAATATCAATCATCCAATATCAATCAATCACCCAAAGCATAATTGATTAACTCTTAATCAGTAGGATTACCTAAATACTTCTTCATTTATTTATTCCAAATAAATAAATTAATCATCTCTTAATGATCTTCCTTAATTAATCTTCTTTGATTAATTATACTTTAATTACATTCAAGTAATTATCCTTAACCATATACAGTAATTAACCTTTAATTACTATCATTAATTACATTAATTAATGATCTTTCATTTGTTTCCATAAATTAATTAACTATAATTAATTACATTAAACCTCGATTAATTACAATTAATTAATCACACTTAAATTAATCAACCTTGGTTAATTCATTAATTATATTAACTAATGATCCTTATTAATTAATAATTCCTTATAATTAATCATCTCATTAATTATAAACAGTATTTAACAACTTGTAATTACTTATCTTAATTAATCAACTTATTAAATAATTATATTAACCCTTTGATTAATTAATCTAATTAATTAATCTTTAATTACTTCATTAAGTAATTATTAATCAATTAAATTAATAAATAATCCTTAATTAATTACTTTATTAATTAATTACATTTTTAATTATTACCCTTAGTAATTTAATCTTAAATTAATCACATTCATTAATTAATTGATCACATTAATTAACTAAAATTAACTAGGTAATTAACCCTTAATTACTTACATAAGTAATTATCTTCTAATTACTTCCATTTGATGATTACTCTACTAAATAATTACTTAACAAGTACTTTATCCCATCATTAAATAATCCTTAATTCATTTATTTAATTAATTACTCCATAATTAATTAACTTCAAATCAATTATATTAATTAATTCCTTAGTTAATAACATCCAGTGATTGACCATTAATTCACTTCCATTTAATTACTCCCATGAGTAATTTTCCACTAATTACTTCCATAAGTAATTCCCATTTTTAATTACATTCAATAATTAACCATTAATTATTTCATTAAGTAATTACACTTAATTAATTCATAATTAAGTGAATATTTTAAAATTAAACAAACAATTAACTAATTATTTAAAATTAATTAAATAATTAATTAACTTCTTATATTTAAAGAAACTCGTAAATTAATTAAGAAAACATTAATCTTAATTAATCTTTTACTTATTAACAATTTATATTAATTAAGTATCCATAAGTTCATAGCAAAGATAAATTAACCATATTTATCTTCATAAATTAATTATTTGAATTAATCAAATTTTAATAACTTAAAGACAAATTACTCTATTTGAATTTCAAAATTATATCGATAACCTTATTTGAAAATAAGGCATTTAGAAATCAAACACTTTAATTATCTAATTTAAACTTTTCATTTTCAATATAAATTTGAAACTTTAATTATTAAACATTACTTAAAATTTACTTTAAAACTTTGATTCAATATTTAAATTCAAACATTCTTTAAATTGAAATTCAAAATTTATTTAAGATAATTACTTTCAAAGTAAACATCTTAACAGTTTAATTTTGAAATAAATTCAATTATCATCTTTAAAAGTTTGATTTACATTTATTTTTAAACAACAAATTTTAAAATTTTCTTTTCTTTTATAAAACTTGTTTATAGCTTAATGCTTGATTTTATTCATTTGACAACAAGTTAATTTGCACTAGACTCTACACACAACTAACTAAAAACATCACCCTAACTACCTGAGACAAGCACGGTAATCTCACGCATCTGCCCCGAGACACTCCAGCTCCCCTTCGTCTTCGAGTCAACACAGAGAAAAACACGTGAGCTCCCCGAGTCCTCAACTCGTCTTCCCCAGAACTTCAAACTCCAGTGTACAAAATGTACAAGGCACACATGCACCAATGCCGTCGGCCACCATTGTTCGTCGCGCCCATCACCGACGTTCACACTAATGCTCTCGAACACCAAACCAAACCCAGATCGAACGAAACTCACTTGAAACAGAATGAAACTCACTCGAAAAAAATTCGACTAATTCACGAAAACTGCAGAATCATCGATCACAAAACCCCCACATCACCGACACCACGACGCCGTTAGACCCTCGCCATTCTTACCATCAAGACGCCACGTCCATGAACTTCAAAATCCCCAAACGCGAACAACTCCGGTCGAATATCCAAGTCGCGACAGTCACGACATTCAAACCGAAACAAAACTAGCTAAAACCCTAAATCATTCGAATTTGAACAATTCAGCAATTGGAAAAATCCAATTGCATTTTTCCCATCATCCTCAACTCAAAAGCAAGCCTCGATCAAGATCTCAACTCAAATCAAGTAGTTGATCATCGGCAATTGATCAAATTGCCGAAACCCCTCATTCTTAAATTTCCAACAAATTATCAACCTAAAAATTATGAGTTTCATGTTAAAATCCATCATTTCTAACTATCAATCCAACTATACAACCAAAAGCAAGAATTAAGGATATAAATTTTTGACATGCAATAGAGTTTCACTGTGTTTTACCCTTTTTAAAATTATTTGTAAATTAAAAATTACAGAAACTATTTTTAAATTTACTATCTAACATTAACATGAAATTTTCATTTAATCATCAAGTTCAAATAAGGTATAAATTGGAAGATTTGGATTTTTGAAAACAAGAGTCACAGGTTTTTATCTGACAGAGAACAAAACATCAACATGTACTGTCATGTTCGCATACAAATATTTGCAAATCCAGATAAGATTCGAACTATAGAATTTAATTCAATCCAGCATCATCACTTGCACTTAAGATAAACAAGATTAATCTGTGTTTTTTTTTAAATATTTACTCACCTGTTAATATGCAAAGCAGATTTTAAGACTTTTTCCCAGGCTTGAACATTAATCTGGAAAAACTTTGATTGCATGCTGTTAAAAATGAATCCCTCTGCATGCCTTAATATGTTGATTTAAAAGATGTTGAAACTGTTCTTGTTCTCCCCTTTGAATTTGCAAATTGAAGTTTCAAATTTGATTTTGCTGTGAAGAACTTTGCCTTTGATTTCCAGTTTCAGGATTTAATTTTTTTTCTTCTGTTTTGAACTTTGGATATAAATTTGCTTTTTAGTTACAATTTGAAATTATCTTTGTTCAGCTGAAAATAGATTGAAGAAGAGATGAAAAATATGTTTAATAAACTTGGTTTTGATTTAATAAAATTAAAGAAAGTGAATTTTTAAAAAAGAAGACACTTGTTTACATTCTTACATTTGTCATTCAAATAACATAATTTTCTTACATGTGTTTATGAGATGTCCTAACATGTTTACACATGTTATTAAGTATTTTTAATAAATTTTTATTTAATTTAAAATGTAATATAGGCTTACTTATTTAATTTACTAAATTACTAAATACTTATGTATGAATAAATAAATTTACTTTTTAAAGAAAATATTCTAAAACTAGTTATAATACAAACAAATCCTTATATATGTAATTTAAAAATATAAAACATTTATATATATACATTTATAACCATTTTAAATTTAAACATTTTTAAAGAAAACAAAAATAAAACTTTGATTAAATCCTTTTTAAATTATCATATTTAAAAACAAACAATTATCTTATATTTTGAAAACAAATTGAACTAAACTTAAATTAACTTTTGAAAAATATTAAATTTTAAAACAAAGCTTCAAATTACCATATTCATACATATATAAATCATCAATAGATTAAATTAAATTTCAAAACAACATCAAATTATAACACACACATATATATATATATATATTACAATTTGAAAATTCATCTTTTATTTAAAACAAAAGATCTTCTATTCACAATATATAACAAATATATATATTATAAATAGAATAAAATTTATTGGCTTTGAAAAATAAATCTTATCCATTTTAAATTGATAGAAAGCTATTGATCAAAATTACCAGATTAAATATTTATTAACCTTTAAAAGATTAAATTTATCAATTAAAATTAAAATTATAAATAAAATTTATCAAATCAATTTAATTATTAATACAGATTATTAAATTGATATTGCCCGAAATTCCGGGTCGTCACAAAATGGGTTTGAGATTTGAAAATTTAATTGGATAATAAATTAGAATCTGAAGATTTAATTGTTTAAAGATTTAGATTTGTTGATTTGGTTTAAGAGATTAAACCAACATTTGAAATTTAACTCGAATTTATATAATTCGAGATGATTTAAAGTGAGATTGAATTTGAAATTAGTTCAAATTGAAATTTGATTTAAAATTGGGATTTGTGATTAAAGTTGAATAGTTTTAAATTCAAATGGAATTTAATTTGAATTTGGAAAGAATCAAGGATAATTTAACTCGAATTGGGATTACATTCAAACTAGAGTTGAAATGAATTGAAAATCGAAATTGGCTCAATTTGAAATTTATTTGAATTAATTGGAATTATGATGGAAGATGGATAAGTTTAAAAATTCATATGGAAATTTGAATTGGATAATTTGAAATGAAATTGAAGTTGAATGAGTTCAAATTCAAATAGAAGTTGATTTGAATTTGGGATGAGAATGGAAGTTAACTTAATTTGAATTGAAATTGAAAGTTAATTGAAAATTGGCAATTGATTGGAATTGGGATCAATTCAAATTGGAATTGAATCAATTTAAATAGAAGGTGAAATTTAAATGGAATTGATGGTAAATGGAGACTGGAAAGTTGAACAGTTTGGCTCTAGACTATTTTCTCAACAAATTGTTTTAATATAAATCTATTTTTCCAAGCTATTTACTATATACAATCTTTCTTTTAAAAGCCAAAACTATTTTATACTTATTTTATGATTATTTTGGAACTATTTAACTATTTTACAACTGTTTTATAAAGTAATTACTATCTTTCAACTGTTTTATAACTAATTACTATTTTATAACTATTTTGAAATTATTTTAAAAAAATTCTATAACTATTTGACTATTTTCCAACTATCTTACAATTACTTAACTATTTTACGGCTATTTTACAAACTAATAATTATTTTTCAACTACTTATCTATTTTTAATTTTTCAAGCTATTTTTTAAATTTAAGCTAGTCAGAGTGCAAATTGTTTATAATTAAATACCCATTGAGATAAGAATTAAAGTGATAATCCAAAGAGGATTGAGGCAAATGTGAATAAGTAAATAGAGTCATAAATGAATGTGAATAGAAAAGAATTGATTTAATTAATAATCAATGAAGATAAATACGTGGGGTGTAGATATGTTATTCTATTCGCATAGTGATTTGATCCAGTTTCGAGCACAGAATTTCGAGATAGTATGTCGATCCGAGTTGGGATTTTTCACTTGATTTTCAACAGCAAACCTGGATATGGATTGTTGATTGATTCTAGATATTCTGTATCATAGTTAGGCTGTGTAAGGAGAATGACGATTTTTGATCAAGAAACCAGATCTCCGCACTAGAAAGTCGGGTGGACGATACTAGTTCGGAAGTGAAATTGTGTTATCGAGTGAGCGATCAGATTAGTATAGCGTACGGATGATATGTGTACATTGTACGGATTTGAATGAAATTGATATTGAAAATTTGTGGATAAGAATTATAAAATGGTTTTTGAAATGGAAGTAATATGGTTAACATATTTATAAAAGAGTAATCAAATTTGAATATTTGATATGGAATAAACAAAGTTAAGTATCTTTGTTATATATATGGTAAAACTTCCCTTGTTGAATCTATAGCCAAAAGAAAGGGTTTTGAAAATATTTGAAGTATAAAAGAAGTTTTATAGAAGTTTGAAATGATCTAAAGTTTTTTTTTTAAAATTATATATATATATATATATATATATATATATATATATATATAGAGGCATTTGAGTTATGCTGTGACGACAGTTTAACTCGATGTCACTGCGATCTACTACAGACCATAGCGAAAGTCGTGTTGCCGCTGAGAGCCAACAGTCTACGTTTGTCTGTAGACTGCGACCTATGGTGACATACCAAAAGCCGTGTGTGCCATTGAGAGCCAATAGTCTACGTTTGATTTTACATCGATAGATTGCGACCTATGTGGGAGTAGAGAAGTTTCATTTTTTGGCAGCAAAAATCGAGTGCGTTGATGCCTACACTTACATGGACTTTTGCTGTGATGGCAACGTAACCCTAGAATGTAACTGCGATCTGTAGCGGGTTCCATGGCGTAATCGAGGGGAGCGGAGTGCCTACAGTTACGTGGACTTTTGCTGCGATGGCAACGTAACCCAGGATGTAGCTGCGACCATGGATGGGAGTGATGATTTCCAAAGCATTCACACCAAAGATATTTCCTCTATTTTCAAAATTTTCCAAATATGTTCACTGGATGTTGAAAACGGGTTTACCAAGTACTTATAGATTTTCAGTCTTACGCCGGATCAACGTATGACCGAATTTCTGTGAGAACAATGATGGACTAGTTGAGACATCGAGTTATAAAAGTATCTTTTTAAAAAAACTACTTTACAATATTTTAAAGTGTTTTACGAAATTATCAAAGAGTAATTTTTCTGATAATAATCATTTTAGTAAATTATGGCTTCGTTCCTTTTCGAGGACGAAAAGATTCAAAGGGGGGAGGAATGTGATAACCGGGATTTCTTTGGCATCAGATAATTGTATAATTATCTGATTTAAACTATTGGAAAATACCAATTTATAGATTGAACAAATAAATTTGATATTATTCATATCTATATATATTTGTTGATTTTAAATTTGATTTTTATGTGAAATTGAATTTAAATTGGAAATTCAAAAGATAAATATTTTAAGTTATTTTGAAAAATATATTTTATGATTTTATTTCTTTTATATTGATTGGTTTTACGTTATTTTCTTTAAAATATTTATTTATAAAAATTAAGATAATGTATTTACTTAATAGAAATATATAAACTAGTTTTATAAAAATCATTTAAGGATTTATTAATTCATGGGATTACAAATGTAAGTTAAATGTTTACAAAATTACAAATGGAAGCATAAGAATGTATCTAATCATAAGTGTAAACAAATATAAACATATTACATAACTAATATAAAATATAAGAAATTCATAAATGAGGAGTTAAAACATAAAATACATCGCCTTTAAACATTTGTAAAAAAAATTAAAAAAATAATACACTTGTAAAGCTTTGAACACATATAAACAACATTTGTATGCCAAGCATCCTATAAACTAACAAGTGGCAAAATAATCCTCAATTAGAAATTAAATTAAAAATAAGATTTTGAGAAAATAATCTGTGTATTCTTTCAGCGAATTTTTTTTCTCATCTTCTAAATTAAAACTGATAATCAAAATTCAAAGAAAGAAAAAAAGGGAAGCTTCAGCCTGTTCAAAATCAACAACAACATATGTTAAAGGCTTTAATCTGTGATCAAATTAATATTCAATTCAACATCAAGCTACATGAATCAAACTCGACCTGAAGCAATCATCACAAGTAAATTCAAAGTATTCCAGTTCCAGTATCTAGTTCAAAACAAAATCTGTAACGACCCTAGATTTTAATTTAATTTAAATTGATAATTAAAAGAAATTTTGAATAAAAATTATAAAATTTAATATAAATGGAAGCGAGTTTCCTCGATTCAAATAGAATATATATATATATATATATAGTCATATGGATTTGAAATTTTGTATATATGTGAATATATATGTTTATATTGGATTTTAAATAAATTCTTAAATAAATGATTTTGAAAAAATAAATAATATACTTTGGACACAAGTATAAAAATAAATAAATAAATTGATTTAAAAATTTATAAATGATGATAATTTGAGTTATATAAAATATATGTGTATATATAGAGAAATATAAAACAATAATTTTTAAAGTAAAATTTATGATAATTATTTAAACTAAAAATAGAAGTAAATTTAAAATGCAAGGATAAGAGCAAATAAAAGTATTCAAACAAATATAAAGTAAGTATAAAAATAAATTATATAAAGGCTTGTATGAGTAAGTATGCAGCAAAGTAGTCAAATAAAGTACAAATACAAAGCACAACTACTCAGCTAAATATAAAACTGCAAACAAAAGAAAAGGTAACAAATCAAATACAAGAGCTTGTATATTAAATCAAGCAAGTTATGTTATATAAAATAGAAATTTATTTAAGTTATTAAAAGCAAACTAACAAAGTAAAATAAAATAAAGTAAATATATAAAAGAATTAAGGCATAAGCTTATAAAAAAATAAAAACATGTACAAATGGAAAAGTAGTCAGTTTTAACTTTGAATAGAGATCTACAAAATATATGCAAACTATCTATGTACTAAAGAATTTAAAGTAAAAGCAAACAAGTACATAATGTTATATCTCTAGCCCATGACTGAAATCATCAGCCTCCATACCCAAAGAGATTTCTGTCTGGTTTGTACAAAAGAAAGAAAAGTATTATCACTATTTTGTACAAAGTATTATCAACCTGTCTGCAAATCTTTGCCATATATCTCTGCCCTTTCATTTTAATTCGAAAACTAATATTTCAAAACTTAACTAAGCAAAGCTAGAAAAGAAAAACTGAAGCAAGCATTGTTTAAAACTTAAACAAAACTCAACTTACTAACATCAACACAATCAATACCACCAGAGATCAAGAGAATAGCTTCAGCTAGCAAATACAAAACAGGTTTCAAATAAAGAAGACTCTGTTCTTATTACTGGAAAAATCACAGTGAGTAACATTCTTTTTTTTTTTTGGGGTTTGAATCTGTGGATATATATATATATATATATATATATATACATACACACACACACATATATGTATGTATGTTTGTGCGTATATAATCATCCATGTATATGGGTAAATTGGAAGTAGAATACAGGCTGTTGTTTTAAAACTTGCATCTGTTTCCAGTTTAAAACCCAAACTGTTGGAAAAAAATCATTAACTCCCCTTCGGATTGATGATTGAACTTCAAATTCAAACGAAAGATGTTTGTATCACCATAATCTAAGTTTAAAAATTTATTTAAAATGGAAGCAACTTAAGATGGTCTCTGGAAACCCAAACCATCTGAACAAACTCAAGATTTGTCCATTTTCGAATCTTTTAATTTTCAAATTTAGTTATGCAAGCTGAATCAGTAAGCAATAACATGATTTTTAAACCAAATTTGATGATTTTAAATGGTGTGGTATGAGAGTGGTTTGGGTTTGTTTGATTTTTCCATTTCGAGTCGCCGAGGTCGGTCTCGTTGATCAGAGGGGTCGGGGCTTGGGCTGGTGGTGGAGGAGCGTACCACGGTGATGGGAAAAATAATGGAAAGTGGTCGCGAGGTCGGAGGTAGCAGCGGCGTCGAGTTTCCCTCTGGAACCCTAGTTTTACTGGGTGAGATAAATTTGGGGACTTCGGCACTTGTAGATGATCGAGTGCTATGGGCTGTTGGGCGGTGGTAGAGATTGAGGCGACGAAGGAGATGCCGGAGTTTTAGCACCTACGATGGTCGGAGCGTGGGGGATGACATGTTGACAGGTTTGAAGGGGTGGTGGCACTTGCGTTTCCAGGTTTGGGATTTTGCCTCGATTTCAATTTTGAGGCAACGGCGAAGTTCGAGGGATCAGAGCGTGCTCGGGGGGGATGGTCGATATGCTTGACGTCGCGGTGAGGCCAGAAGATGGTCAACGGCGATGTGCACGTGTACCGTGCACACTTGGATCTGGAAGAACAGAAAAAAAAGAGAAGAAGAAGAAGAAAGGGGAAACTCGCATTTGGCTCGGGGAAGACGCGAGTTATTCGAGTGGATGACTCGAAGTAAAGGAAAGAAGGACTCGAAGTAAATTCTGGTTGTCTCGAGTCAGTGTTGTTCAGGCATTTGAACTTGTCTGTTCCAGGCTTTAAAACTTAGTTCAAAATTCAAAACAGGATTTAAACTATGTTTTAAAGGTAAAGTTAAAGTATAGATTCGATTGAATTTTTGAACCTAGGGTTTGAAAATGAATTTGGATTTTAAATCAAGAATTTTAAATCAAGGTGTTAAAAGCAAGTTTAAATCAAAGTTAAATTTATAGATTCAAGTTTTCATGAATTCGAATCTGAATAAATAAATTAAATAGTTAGATTTAAAAGCTTTTCTTATATAAGTAATAAGTGTTATTTACATTTATTTTTAAGGATTTTTGATTGAATTAGATCAATGATTAAAAGAATGATCATTTTAAATTTAAATTCAAAATGAAATTTAAATTCAAATTCATGAGTGTATTGTTTTACCACTTAAATGCTAATGAAATCATTAAAAAGAAATGAATTGTCTTAAAATATATATATATATATATATATAGGATTTAACCAATAAGGAAATTAAAGAATGATTTATTTAATTTTACAAATAAATCAATCTAAGATAATTTCTTAAGAAAGTAATTAAGAATTTATCACTTATTGTAATTAAATTTGGATATTTTGATTTATAAAGTAAATTAATTTAGTTTAATTAATTTAATAAAACCATTTGATAAATTAATTTATATCAAATGATTTGGAATTAATAAATCAGAATTGAATAACAAATTCATAAGTAATTAATTTAATTGGAGATAAATTGAATTAATAAGGATTAAACAATCCTGTTTATAAATGATTATTGAATGTTTGACCTTACTTATGAATGATTATATTATATGAAATGCCTTGAATTGATTGTCCTATCTGATATGTGATGCTTTGTTTTGAGCTGTGTATATTTATTTGCATCTATATATTATCTGTGATCTGTGAATGAAGATAAGCGTTATAATTTATATCGCTTATCAGATATATTGTTGTATTTGATCTGTCATGATTGAATGATGTGCACTACTGTGTATAAACCCTGAACCACACCCATACACACACAAATATGGATTTCACGAGGAAATCGATTAAGTCGCAGATTTTTGGAATAGTCTTAAATTTGAATTTTTAAATTCAAATGTTTTGGAAATGGAATCGGAATAAATGTGAAAAGCTTTTGGAATGGAATTTCAAAATAGAATTTATTATTTTTAAATTACTTGATTAAGTTTTGGAATTTAAATAAGTTGATTTAAATTTAAATTCAATACTTGAAATTGAATTCAGTAATTTGAAATTAGGGATTAATGATATTATACTAGTCATTATGAGTTAAACCATTTTTAAAGTATTATTTTTGGGAATTTGAATTTAACTCAAGGATTTCAACTCGTATAAATGAATCAGATTTCCAAAATGAAAACTGTTGTTTTCAAATGATAAATACTTTTAGATAAGAACTGAGATTCCAGTTAATTAGGGGAATTTCAAGATTGAATAGAGAAATGATTTTTCCTAAGTTATCAAAAAATTATTTTTGAAAGCTATGAATTAAATCTGTTTATTTTTAACAGATTTAAATTTATGATTTGTTTAAATCAAATTGAAATGAAATTGTTTTGAAGCTATAAGTTAAATCTTTGATTTAAAGATTTAACGAGTTAATCAAATTGAAATGAAAATTGATTTGGAAAATCTGTGAATGAATCTTTTGTTTAAAAGATTAAAGTGTGAAAATTGTTTAAACCATTAAAGGTTGTGAAAATGAATCTTTTTGTTTAAAAATTGAAATGGTAATTGGATTAAACGATTTGAAATAAAGTTTTGAATTATTAAGTTGTGACTTAATTGAAATCCCATTATCCATTTGTTTTTTTTAAATATCGTGCTCACTATTCGGGTTAGCCGGAAAAGGACCTTTGGGTCGTATAACCCATTCCGAATATGTGATTCGACGTTATGGATAGCATTTGAAGACCGGTGATGAAGACCGGGTATTTGTGAAAGCGATAGGATGACCTATCGATTGTTTCTGCACCGAGTCGCGCTGGTATAGAAACTCCCTAAGTGATGGGAAAATCCGATCGGGATTGTGAATATCCGGGTTGCAAGGACTTCTTTGTAAGTGCCTTCGGTTCTGTTCGAGCCCGGAACAGACTTGTATGGATTGTATGTCTGACATTACAAATTGAGATATAAAGCCGATTTCTTTCAAATATATTTCTGTTGGTGGCGGAGAATTTATTCTCTTAGCTTAACACCCTTCTCTGAGACGTACTAGCTCAGAGGTTATATAGTTGAAGTTATCAGCGATATATTCCCAATTTGGTAATGTGACATGCTGAGTGTTGCTGAAATGATCATTGTGTTGATTATTGTGATAGGATCGTTTATTTGATCGTCTATCTTGGTGATCATTGTGTTGATCATTTGTTGACCCGAAGCATGGCTTTTTTATAAAGTATGTTTTTGTGGACGTGACTTCGTTGAGCCTCACACCCCGGAAATGGTCAAAACAGGAAAGATGCGGCAAGGTTATGAGGGGTAGCTCCCTTTAGGGTATGTACATTTCCTTCTGGATAGAGGTGGTATCATGGTATGGAGCCCAGATATTTAACCTATGTGGTTACTACGAATTTATTACTTTGTGGTTGTTGGCTATCAGGATCCCGTGAGAAAGGTCGTTTACGATCGGGGAATGGCGTGCTCGTGTCAGTAGTTACCCGGTTAGGGGTAACCCGGCCTTGTGTTGGCAGAGTTCCGGTTTGGTTCTCGGGGATGTCTTTCCAGAGGCATTCTCATGTGGCAATGGGAAGTTCCTTGCCCTGACCATTTGTTGGAAATCCAAAGAAACAATACGAGACTTGTACGGTATTAGTTGTAGAACCTGCTATTCACTTATGGTGTCGCAACACTATTTGGATGGTAGCTATAGTAGGCATACGATAATGGTCGTATGTTGGCTAAGATTTATATTCTACTTTCGAAATGAATTTTTCCTACACTATGCACTAGTAATAATATCAAATGTTATTTTTAATGCGTATCAAGCATCTTTGACATCATAAGGAGAAATCTCCTCCGATTCTGCGTTTGCATTGTGTGTGTGTGCGGGAGGCCTTATGGTAGTCTCATTTTTCAAAAGCATTGCGAATTGACTTTGAAAATCCTTTGTTGAATGTTTTTAATAGATAAACTATTTTTGTTGCTCACACCAGTCCCACGACTGATCCGGAGTTTATTGTTTCCTTCCTAAACTCTGGGTGCTCATTATTTTCTACACGAGCAGTCTAGAGTTGGGTTTTACAGATAGTTAGATATAGTGGATTATCTGGAGTTGGTTCAGTCTTTGGACCACACCAGTCTTGCTGAGCTTTGTGATATGTTATTGGGAGTTCGAGCTATTGCTGGATTAGTTCTTGGAAATGGAGTTGCAGTTATTTCTGGAGTTCTTCCTTGAAGACTATTTTAGAGTTATATTGTTCCGTATGTTAGATGTCATCTATTTTCTTTTCCGCTGCTATTTTATTGTATCATATCTCTGATGTATATTGATATCTATTGGATTATCTGTTGTATCAGATATTGTATCAAAGCTGTATATCAATGTATTATTCTTTTATTCCGCTGTATTGTTTACTTAATGATTGTTATAAGCTCCGGCGAACCGGATTTGAACGATCGAATCTATGGCATTCGAATACGATTTGAGGTATGGATGTCGATTTTCGAGCGGGCAAAATCCGAGCCGTCACATTTGGTATCAGAGCTAAGGTTGAACTTTAGCTCAGGAGTGTAACACATTAAGTAACTCATTAGAGATAGGGTGAAGTAAATCCTAGAATGAGAAATCCCTAAGATATCCGTTTGAACGCCTCAGTAAATTCTTTTACTATCCACTGATAGTGAGTATGAGTGCAAGAAGAGAACGAGATAGAGGACAGGGAAATGCGACTATAATTAGTCAAAACTCTGTAACAATAGTGGAAACAATCTTTCTTATCAATTTCTTTGATTCGTTTCCAAATTCTTTTGATTTATTCGAGACGGCTCTAGAAAGAAGTTTCGGTGTAATGGCAGCCTTACGAATCGTTGTGGGAAATCTTTACTTCGTATCTTCATCGGTTTTTATCGGTTTTTGATTTTAAAACCTTAATGAATATGAATTGGAAATTTGGAATTGAAAATTTTAAATAAATTGAAATTTTAATTTGAGTTAAATTGATTAGTAGAATATGAAGAATAAATTGAATTGTATCGATAAAACGACATCGTTTAAAACCGAATTTGAAATTCTATTATAATTTCTTGTATCTATTGTTGATATTCTGATTTGATGAGCCAAATCCAGAATCGATATCCAGTTTGATCTGAAAAGATATTTCTTCTATCTTTCGTCTATCTCTGTATTGTTTTCGTGCCTGTGAATTTCGAGGACGAAATTCTTTTAAGGGGGGAAGTTTGTAACGACCCTAGATTTTAATTTAATTTAAATTGATAATTAAAAGAAATTTTGAATAAAAATTATAAAATTTAATATAAATGGAAGCGAGTTTCCTCGATTCAAATAGAATATATATATATAGTCATATGGATTTGAAATTTTGTATATATGTGAATATATATGTTTATATTGGATTTTAAATAAATTCTTAAATAAATGATTTTGAAAAAATAAATAATATACTTTGGACACAAGTATAAAAATAAATAAATAAATTGATTTAAAAATTTATAAATGATGATAATTTGAGTTATATAAAATATATGTGTATATATAGAGAAATATAAAACAATAATTTTTAAAGTAAAATTTATGATAATTATTTAAACTAAAAATAGAAGTAAATTTAAAATGCAAGGATAAGAGCAAATAAAAGTATTCAAACAAATATAAAGTAAGTATAAAAATAAATTATATAAAGGCTTGTATGAGTAAGTATGCAGCAAAGTAGTCAAATAAAGTACAAATATAAAGCACAACTACTCAGCTAAATATAAAACTGCAAACAAAAGAAAAGGTAACAAATCAAATACAAGAGCTTGTATATTAAATCAAGCAAGTTATGTTATATAAAATAGAAATTTATTTAAGTTATTAAAAGCAAACTAACAAAGTAAAATAAAATAAAGTAAATATATAAAAGAATTAAGGCATAAGCTTATAAAATAAATAAAAACATGTACAAATGGAAAAGTAGTCAGTTTTAACTTTGAATAGAGATCTACAAAATATATGCAAACTATCTATGTACTAAAGAATTTAAAGTAAAAGCAAACAAGTACATAATGTTATATCTCTAGCCCATGACTGAAATCATCAGCCTCCATACCCAAAGAGATTTCTGTCTGGTTTGTACAAAAGAAAGAAAAGTATTATCACTATTTTGTACAAAGTATTATCAACCTGTCTGCAAATCTTTGCCATATATCTCTGCCCTTTCATTTTAATTCGAAAACTAATATTTCAAACTTAACTAAGCAAAGCTAGAAAAGAAAAACTGAAGCAAGCATTGTTTAAAACTTAAACAAAACTCAACTTACTAACATCAACACAATCAATACCACCAGAGATCAAGAGAATAGCTTCAGCTAGCAAATACAAAACAGGTTTCAAATAAAGAAGACTCTGTTCTTATTACTGGAAAAATCACAGTGAGTAACATTCTTTTTTTTTTTTTTGGGGTTTGAATCTGTGGATATATATATATATATACATATATGTATGTATGTTTGTGCGTATATAATCATCCATGTATATAGGTAAATTGGAAGTAGAATACAGGCTGTTGTTTTAAAACTTGCATCTGTTTCCAGTTTAAAACCCAAACTGTTGGAAAAAAATCATTAACTCCCCTTCGGATTGATGATTGAACTTCAAATTCAAACGAAAGATGTTTGTATCACCATAATCTAAGTTTAAAAATTTATTTAAAATGGAAGCAACTTAAGATGGTCTCTGGAAACCCAAACCATCTGAACAAACTCAAGATTTGTCCATTTTCGAATCTTTTAATTTTCAAATTTAGTTATGCAAGCTGAATCAGTAAGCAATAACATGATTTTTAAACCAAATTTGATGATTTTAAATGGTGTGGTATGAGAGTGGTTTGGGTTTGTTTGATTTTTCCATTTCGAGTCGCCGAGGCCGGTCTCGTTGATCAGAGGGGTCGGGGCTTGGGCTGGTGGTGGAGGAGCGTACCACGGTGATGGGAAAAATAATGGAAAGTGGTCGCGAGGTCGGAGGTAGCAGCGGCGTCGAGTTTCCCTCTGGAACCCTAGTTTTACTGGGTGAGATAAATTTGGGGACTTCGGCACTTGTAGATGATCGAGTGCTATGGGCTGTTGGGTGGTGGTAGAGATTGAGGCGACGAAGGAGATGCCGGAGTTTTAGCACCTACGATGGTAGGAGCGTGGGGGACGACGTGTTGACAGGTTTGAAGGGGTGGTGGCACTTGCGTTTCCAGGTTTGGGATTTTGCCTCGATTTCGATTTTGAGGCAACGGCGAAGTTCGAGGGATCAGAACGTGCTCGGGGGGATGGTCGATATGCTTGACGTCGCGGTGAGGCCAGAAGATGGTCAACGGCGATGTGCACGTGTACCGTGCACACTTGGATCTGGAAGAACAGAAAAAAAAAGAGAAGAAGAAGAAGAAAGGGGAAACTCGCGTTTGGCTCGGGGAAGACGCGAGTTATTCGAGGGGATGACTCGAAGTAAAGGAAAGAAGGACTCGAAGTAAATTCTGGTTGTCTCGAGTCAGTGTTGTTCAGGCATTTGAACTTGTCTGTTCCAGGCTTTAAAACTTAGTTCAAAATTCAAAACGGGATTTAAACTATGTTTTAAAGGTAAAGTTAAAGTATAGATTCGATTGAATTTTTGAACCTAGGGTTTGAAAATGAATTTGGATTTTAAATCAAGAATTTTAAATCAAGGTGTTAAAAGCAAGTTTAAATCAAAGTTAAATTTATAGATTCAAGTTTTCATGAATTCGAATCTGAATAAATAAATTAAATAGTTAGATTTAAAAGCTTTTTCTTATATAAGTAATAAGTGTTATTTACATTTATTTTTAAGGATTTTTGATTGAATTAGATCAATGATTAAAAGAATGATCATTTTAAATTTAAATTCAAATTCATGAGTGTAATGTTTTACCACTTAAATGCTAATGAAATCATTATAAAGAAATGAATTGTCTTAAAAATAATAAAAAATATATATATATATATAGGATTTAACCAATAAGGAAATTAAAGAATGATTTATTTAATTTTACAAATAAATCAATCTAAGATAATTTCTTAAGAAAGTAATTAAGAATTTATCACTTATTGTAATTAAATTTGGATATTTTGATTTATAAAGTGAATTAATTTAGTTTAATTAATTTAATAAAACCATTTGATAAATTAATTTATATCAAATGATTTGGAATTAATAAATCAGAATTGAATAACAAATTCATAAGTAATTAATTTAATTGGAGATAAATTGAATTAATAAGGATTAAACAATCCTGTTTATAAATGATTATTGAATGTTTGACCTTACTTATGAATGATTATATTATATGAAATGCCTTGAATTGATTGTCCTATCTGATATGTGATGATTTGTTTTGAGCTGTGTATATTTATTTGCATCTATATATTATCTGTGATCTGTGAATGAAGATAAGCGTTATAATTTATATCGCTTATCAGATATATTGTTGTATTTGATCTGTCATGATTGAATGATGTGCACTACTGTGTATAAACCCTGAACCACACCCATACACACACAAATATGGATTTCACGAGGAAATCGATTAAGTCGCAGATTTTTGGAATAGTCTTAAATTTGAATTTTTAAATTCAAATGTTTTGGAAATGGAATCGGAATAAATGTGAAAAGCTTTTGGAATGGAATTTCAAAATAGAATTTATTATTTTTAAATTACTTGATTAAGTTTTGGAATTTAAATAAGTTGATTTAAATTTAAATTCAATACTTGAAATTGAATTCAGTAATTTGAAATTAGGGATTAATGATATTATACTAGTCATTATGAGTTAAACCATTTTTTAAAGTATTATTTTTGGGAATTTGAATTTAACTCAAGGATTTCAACTCGTATAAATGAATCAGATTTCCAAAATGAAAACTGTTGTTTTCAAATGATAAATACTTTTAGATAAGAACTGAGATTCCAGTTAATTAGGGGAATTTCAAGATTGAATAGAGAAATGATTTTTCCTAAGTTATGAATGAATTCTTTGTGAAAGCTATGAATTAAATCTGTTTATTTTTAACAGATTTAAATTGATGATTTGTTTAAATCAAATTGAAATGAAATTGTTTTGAAGCTATAAGTTAAATCTTTGATTTAAAGATTTAACGAGTTAATCAAATTGAAATGAAAATTGATTTGGAAAATCTGTGAATGAATCTTTTGTTTAAAAGATTAAAGTGTGAAAATTGTTTAAACCATTAAAGGTTGTGAAAATGAATCTTTTTGTTTAAAAATTGAAATGGTAATTGGATTAAACCATTTGAAATAAAGTTTTGAATTATTAAGTTGTGACTTAATTGAAATCCCATTATCCATTTGTTTTTTTTAAATATCGTGCTCACTATTCGGGTTAGCCGGGAAAGGACCTTTGGGTCGTATAACCCATTCCGAATATGTGATTCGACGTTATGGATAGCATTTGAAGACCGGTGATGAAGACCGGGTATTTGTGAAAGCGATAGGATGACCTATCGATTGTTTTTGCACCGAGTCGCGCTGGTATAGAAACTCCCTAAGTGATGGGAAAATCCGATCGGGATTGTGAATATCCGGGTTGCAAGGACTTCTTTGTAAGTGCCTTCGGTTCTGTTCGAGCCCGGAACAGACTTGTATGGATTGTATGTCTAACATTACAAATTGAGATATAAAGCCGATTTCTTTCAAATATATTTCTGTTGGTGGCGGAGAATTTATTCTCTTAGCTTAACACCCTTCTCTGAGACGTACGAGCTCAGAGGTTATATAGTTGAAGTTATCAGCG
This sequence comes from Allium cepa, assembly GCA_030765085.1. Classification (NCBI taxonomy): domain Eukaryota; kingdom Viridiplantae; phylum Streptophyta; class Magnoliopsida; order Asparagales; family Amaryllidaceae; genus Allium; species Allium cepa. The sequence goes on from CM060944.1 coordinate 592,532,452, forward strand.
ATATATTCCCAATTTGGTAATGTGACATGCTGAGTGTTGCTGAAATGATCATTGTGTTGATTATTGTGATAGGATCGTTTATTTGATCGTCTATCTTGGTGATCATTGTGTTGATCATTTGTTGACCCAAAGCATGGCTTTTGTATAAAGTATGTTTTTGTGGACGTGACTTCGTCGAGCCTCACACCCCGGAAATGGTCAAAACAGGAAAGATGCGGCAAGGTTATGAGGGGTAGCTCCCTTTAGGGTATGTACATTTCCTTCTGGATAGAGGTGGTATCATGGTATGGAGCCCAGATATTTAACCTATGTGGTTACTACGAATTTATTACTTTGTGGTTGTTGGCTATCGGGATCCCGTGAGAAAGGTCGTTTACGATCGGGGAATGGCGTGCTCGTGTCAGTAGTTACCCAGTTAGGGGTAACCCGGCCTTGTGTTGGCAGAGTTCCGGTTTGGTTCTCGGGGATGTCTTTCCAGAGGCATTCTCATGTGGCAATGGGAAGTTCCTTGGCCTGACCATTTGTTGGAAATCCAAAGAAACAATACGAGACTTGTACGGTATTAGTTGTAGAACCTGCTATTCACTTATGGTGTCGCAACACTGTTTGGATGGTAGCTATAGTAGGCATACGATAATGGTCGTATGTTGGCTAAGATTTATATTCTACTTTCGAAATGAATTTTTCCTACACTATGCACTAGTAATAATATCAAATGTTATTTTTAATGCGTATCAAGCATCTTTGACTATCATAAGGAGAAATCTCCTCCGATTCTGCGTTTGCATTGTGTGTGTGTGCGGGAGGCCTTATGGTAGTCTCATTTTTCAAAAGCATTGCGAATTGACTTTGAAAATCCTTTGTTGAATGTTTTTAATAGATAAACTGTTTTTGTTGCTCACACCAGTCCCACGACTGATCCGGAGTTTATTGTTTCCTTCCTAAACTCTGGGTGCTCATTATTTTCTACACGAGCAGTCTAGAGTTGGGTTTTACAGATAGTTAGATATAGTGGATTATCTGGAGTTGGTTCAGTCTTTGGACCACACCAGTCTTGCTAAGCTTTGTGATATGTTATTGGGAGTTCGAGCTATTGCTGGATTAGTTCTTGGAAATGGAGTTGTAGTTATTTCTGGAGTTCTTCCTTGAAGACTATTTTAGAGTTATATTGTTCCGTATGTTAGATGTCATCTATTTTCTTTTCCGCTGCTATTTTATTGTATCATATCTCTGATGTATATTGATATCTATTGGATTATCTGTTGTATCAGATATTGTATCAAAGCTGTATATCAATGTATTATTCTTTTATTCCGCTGTGTTGTTTACTTAATGATTGTTATAAGCTCCGGCGAACCGGATTTGAACGATCGAATCTATGGCATTCGAATACGATTTGAAGTATGGATGTCGATTTTCGAGCGGGCAAAATCCGAGCCGTCACATCTTTTCTGCTTTTGAATCAGTGAGTAAACAAAAACTTTAAAAGCTATGATTTCTTATTTAATTTATGCATGTGTTAGATCTGAGTAGAGTTGATAAATATATGATGTGCATGGATGCTTTTAAGTTTGAAATTTAGTTAAACTTCTCTGAATATATACAATATATATGTCTGTATGCATAAATCTATGGTCTCTGTTGTCTGTTGTATCTACAGACTCAAGAACAGAAATAAATTCATATCTTTTTATTCAAGTAAATTCAAGTTATGATCTAAGAAGAAAAAATGATTATGATAAGGTAAATTCATTTTTAAAATAATTTCAGGTGGAATTATTTGGTTAATATTTCGAAATTAAGTTTTTACGGTGAAAATCTGTTTATTCAGAAAATTCTAATATTTTAATTTCATAAATTAAATCCATGACTAGAATTGTTATTGAAAATGATGAATTTAGGTACTAAAATCATGAATTTTAGATGAGGAATTGATTGGTTAATCGGTGTGGAAGGGATTAGGTACTTTGGTTGTTTGAAGTCGAACAGCGGCAATCGGCGCATCGGGATTGGGTCTGATAATTGTAGGAGGGACGGTGATCATAGGAAAAATGATCATTTGATTTTTAGTTGACCAGGTTGATCAGAAATCGACGAACTAGGGTTCGAAACCTAGTCATGAACTGGGAGGTTGTGTGATATTTCTAGGCTTCGATGGCGTATCGGAGGTGATCGCGAGTTTAGGGTTCAGAACTGGAAGTCAAGGAGAGGCTGTGGTCGAGGCGTCGAGGTGGTGTGGATCGTCGTCGCGACGATGTTATGTTACATGTAAGTTTGCCAGTTGTGTGCCGTAACGACCCGTAAATTTCGACAATTAAATTTGTTGATTTCAATAGGATTTTGTAATTAAATTTTTGTAGAAATAATAAAGGTGATAAATTAATATTGGATTAAATGCTAAATGAAAATATAACAATGGTAATTAAAAACCTATTTATAGTAAATTGAATAAAATTCAAATGAATTAAGTAGTAAGAAAGATTTTTACCCGGATCTAAATTGAATATGAAGAATATAGGGTAGGCATTGAATTAGTTAATGTAAGAACACATTGTTACAGTAATAAATTGTAAATTTAGGAAACATGTTAATGCAAGTTAATAATTAATGACTTGAATGAAATTCCAATTCAATAAAACAATTTAAACGTTATGATTTGATTTTAAATGAAATATGAGAAAACAAAAGTAAGTATTGAATTAATATATGTTATTTATTTAGGGTACTGAATAAAATTGGTAATCCAATTGTAATTAATTGTAATAATGTTGATATTAGCTAATAAATTAAATTTCAATGCGATACCCATTAATGAATGGAATGAAATGGAATTTATGTAAATGTATACTAGGTTATTAATCAAATAGAAGGAAACAAACGTAAATATCGAATTGACTAATGAATAAATGTACATGAATAGTAATTGAATGTAAAGTTAATGGTAATTGTATAAAATTAATATAAAATAATGAATTGCAATAATTGTAGGTTGATAATAAGGTGTGAATGGGAAATGATTGTTAAGGTAAATGGGTACTTGGTAATAAATTTAAACGGACTTAAATATTGAATCTATTTAATTAATATACATAATAAATAATGATTAAATAAAAACCAATACTCTGTAAATATCTATAATAGTTGAGTGGAAATAATATACTTATAAATGTGGGATTAAGAGTTGTACAACAATTATTATGAGTATATACTTAGTTCATTCGATTAAATTGGAAATCATTGTAAAAGATATAAATTAAATGTTACGTTAAATAAATCAAGGTAATAAATAGGGAATAACGTAAATGTCTTCATAATACGATGATTTGTAAATAAAAAGAATGGAAATAAAGTTTTATTGATATATCGGAATTTAATTTATGATAAAAAGGTTAATTGCAATTAAATGAGTTAAATATTTAAACGGTAATCAAGCTTTATTTATTTATTTGGATTTAAAATATGATAATTTGGATTTATTGCAATCAATTGAAATTAAATATAAAATTTTACATTAATTGGAAATTTAGTTGAAATTGGAAAATATTATGTAATAACTTTGAACCAATGTTGATTTCACCCATTTACTGTAATGGATTGAATAAAAAGAATGAATAGTGAATTAAATGGAATTATTGAAAAGTTAATTTAAAATTGATAGACATAACCAAATTTGAATTTACGCTCAAATTTATGATTGAATCAACGATTAGTTGACATCTACATTGGTTTAAATCACTGAGATTGTTTAAGAAAACATAACTGATAAGATTTGTAAATTTTGGAAGTGAAATTGAAAAAGTGATTTAATTAATGAATTTTTAATTTATTTAATTTATGGACAAAAATAGCCATTTTGGACTGACTCGGATTTCGACGAAACCAGTTTCATCGGATCCATAACGGTGAATTATAATAGTGTTTCAAGTTTCGTAGCGATCGGACTTGTCGTTTGATTGTACGGACTCGAAACGCCTTGAAATTTATGCAATTGAAATCAATTTGAGATCAATTTGACAATATTGATTTCAGCATAACTTCTGCATACGATGGAATTTGGACGTGAAACTTTTTCCATTGCGTTTAGAATATTTTAAAACACCTATTTTGATATATGGGTTGACCTAATTTCGTTCCGGGGTCAGAACGGGCTTTTTGGGCCACGTTAGCGGTAGGACGTATATCTATCAACCCGATCCATCAAATTTTCAACTTTAGCCTCTGCCTATTCTCATTTGTCTACGTGTAAATTTCATCAGCTCCTCCTCTTCTTCCAATGGCTGCAAACCAAACCTAGATCAAATTACAATTTTAAAATCAAAGTCAAAATTCAAAGTTCTCAGAAAATTCCGATAAAATATATGTTAATGCTCTCGACGAGCGTAATTCAATGGTGTAATTCGTTTTTCAATTCGTTGCGTCATTTTCTCTGAAATTAAAAGTTTATCCACGACCGTTTGTCATCGCCACGATAAATTTCGTCGGATCGGGAAACGGTTTCTGGGTGTTGGAGAGGAAGCCGAAGGGATCTTATCTGTATGATTTTTGTGTCGATTCAACGGTCAGATCGCCGTATAAAATTGAATTAGGGTTTGGATAGGGGAGCGTCGGCCGGCTCTGGGGGCCACGTGGGCATGCCGCATATGTATGGATGGAAGCGGCGTGTCAAGGGGAGCAAGGAGGTGGTGGTCGGCGAGGCAACGACGGCCGGTAGGGAGTGCAAACGGCGGACAACGCGGTGGTCAAATGGGTTCATGCGTTCGGCCAAAGCTTTGTTCGCATGCTATAGGTTGAAGACGATGAGGTGGCAAGTTTGAGATGCAAAGTGTTCTCTTCTTCTTTTTATTTTTAATTTAAATTCAATCGCACTAATCGCTATATCTTTCGCATATGAACTCCGTTTTACGCGTGGTTTCTTTGGTTAGGATCGTATTGAATTTCCAGATTTGATGACGCTTGTTTGGATGAATTCTGAGACGGTCAAATTTTTGGATTTAAATTGGATTTAAATTCAATTTAAATTCAAAAGGTGAGTGTTTTAACCCACTCACAACTTCAAAGTTTTCTTATGTTTGTTAAATTGATTTAACATATGAGTCGAAATTTATTTATGACTGTTTTGCATATTTTATCCATCATCTCAGTTAAATCGCATTTATTTAATTTAACTGTTAATAAATTTTATTATTGCATATAAATTGACAGTTAAAATTTATTTGTTTTGCATATAAACTGCTAGTTAAACAGTTATTTATTTATTTGAATATAAACTGTTCGTTGATACCTGTTATATTTTATATGCTCTATTGATGTTTGTTTAAATTGATGATGATTGAAATAAATTGGTTGATGATTTATATTGGGTGAATGGATGATGTGTTCTATATTATATAAACTGCAAGTTATCATGCCTTTCATTTCATTCGGGATTGCGGTTTGAAATGATATACAACCGCATTTTTTTAATTTTTAAATTGCGGATTGAAATGATAAATATCCGTATCACTTGACCATAGGATAGAAAATTTTATACAGGCACCGTGGTATATATATAATTATTTTTGAATTGATTTTTATGGTTTGGATTTGATACAGTTTAATATATATTAAATTTGGATATTATATAAATATATTTTATATATATATACATATGTCACTAAATTTTGAATTTAAGCTATGTATAAATCGGTTAAATAAAAATAAATAAGTTGAATAATGTAGTTTTAATGATTTAAATCAATTAAGATTGGATGGTAAATTTGGAATTTATTTGGATGGAACTTATTTAAAAATTTCACTCCATAAGTTGAAGTAAAACTTATTAAAGCTTGGAAATTTAATGGTATGATATTTATAACTGGATTTTTATTCAAGATAAATTAAACGAATATTTCTAGCATAAATAAATTGAAGAAAATATTTAAGTTGTTAGAAATTAGAATTTTATTTTAAATGATTTTTTATCTATTATGAAAACATTTCAAAAGTAAATAATAGGATAATGAATTGGTGAATATAAATTTCCAACCTTAAGTTTTGAAATTGTTAAATATTCAAAGTTAGAAATATATTGAAATTGAAGTGGTTTATTTAACTGAAAATGAATTTAAAATTTATGGATTTAGACTAAATTTTAAATGGATAAAATTGTAAAATTGCGGAAATTATTTTATTTTATAAAGTAATTTTAACTCAAACTATTTTATTCTATATACTGTTTGAATATCCAAACCATTCAAGTTTTAGAAGTTATGGTTTTAAAGCTATGAATTTCGAAGTATTATGTTTTGAAAGTTATAATTCAAATGTTTGGTTTCCAGATATTATAAATTTTAAAGTAGTATGATTTTGGAAAAGGAATATATTTGAAATAAAAATGATATCATTGATTTGGGTTTTATAAAAATAATATCAAAATGAGTTGTTTTGGAAATGGAAATGATATCGTATTTATGGGCTTTGAAATGGATAATTATATTCTGGTTTTTAAAGTATAAACTATTTTAAAGACCGCGGTGTTATAATAACGTTTGGTTGTTGAAGAGACCATGATCGGAAGTTGTCATACTCTCTGCCAACTCCGAAACCCACTTTAACAACCGTGTACGCGGTGGAGATTCCAAAATGAAGTAGGTTGGTGGCGGCGTTTCCTGTAAGGTAAATACGTGGACCCAACTCCCGTGAGTTGGCATAAGGTGGCTAAAACAGGTGCGATTGACGGGTTAATAAGGTAGCACCTTTGATCGGACACTTCCCTTCGATACTATGCTCTGACTTTGGATTGATTCGGTGGCCACCTTCACTTTTGATTTCTTTGATTTGAAGGAGTTTGTCCGAGGTGGGCGGTAGCTGTGCGCTACGCGTTACCACCGACTCAGAAGCGTAATTGGTATATCTACCCTGGCATTGCCTAGTTGTGCCGTGTCACCTATCCTATCCCGCCTTGTACGAGTTTCTATTTGTGTCGTAACTATGGAGTGTCTTCTCGTAGCCTCCCGATCAGGAGATATGCAAACACTGTATAGACTATTGGCACTATTACGTGTTAAGGTGGAAAATGTAAAGCCTTAACGCTATTTTAAAGTAAGTTTATTTTACAATTAGACACTATTATAATAGCGCAATATACTACATAGTAAATAGTTTAACGGATCCTTAGGATATGTAAATCCCGAGCATCTCTTGAGTTACTGCACTCATATTTATTTCTGTTAATTTAACTCACATAAGATCTTTTAGTTCTAACTCGAGTGTTTTGTCTTTTCAATTCACTCGGGTCAGTCCGAGCGTTTCAAGATTGAAGATTTAGCTCTGGAGGACGAAGACGAATATTTGTATTATTATTATTTATTATATTGCACTACACTCATACTGTTCCGCTGCATTGATATTATTGGTATGTGAACTCTGATATTTATTGTATAAAGAAAAATCAATTGTTTTGTAAACAATTTTATGAACTGTATATTGATTATTATATCTTATCCTTCCGCTGTGAGATTCTGTTTTATTTTATTTCTTCTCTGTTTTTCTTATTTACCCCATAACAATCCGCCCTTCCGTATGGTTTAAATTGGCACGTGTGTCGATTTGAAGCGTGCAAAAAGGCGGGACGTTACATCTGGTATCATAGCTTTGGTTTAGCGATAAACCTTAGCTTAATAGGGTAGTAATACCCCATAGGAGTCGCTGAGTGTATATATATGAGAGAGCGTATTTGTTAGTGTTATAAAAAGGTTTTTATATTGTGTTAATCTGTTCCGTTTTGTATTTATAAATTCTGGTTGGTGCATAGGACGTTGTGACATCAATAGGGATTTCTAAACACTTAATAGGACAGACCGACATAATATTTGTTTTATATTGGTGGATGAAATAATTTTGCCTATTATATTTTCTATATATATATAATAAAATATTTCAAATGATATCTATATTTGGCTGCAATAGATTGGTTGTTAGGTAACAAAGTGTATAAATAATAACATAAATAAGATTGAAAAATAAAATAAAATAAATGAAATTTGAAAATTTAGAACTTAAGATCCGGGTTTTTTGAAATTTCTTTCGAATAAATTTTGAAATATAATAATATTATTTATAAATGTTTTCTGATATAAATATTTTAATATAATTCGGAAGAATTGTTTTAAAGAAGATTTTGGAGAAAATAAGTTTTGTACTTTCCTCTCCGTCGCTGGAAATTAATTTCGGCGATGGCGGCCGCATCATCGACTTTCATTTTCGAGTTTCGAAGCGGGAAGACCAATGCAGTGGCTTTACTGCAGATTTATTTTGATAAACAAATATAAATTTTAAATTGTTTTAAATATAATTAGAGATATATAAGCTGTAAGAATATATTTATCTATTATTTTAAAATAATTTGAAATTTAACCCGGTATTAAATTCTTAAATTTCCGTTAATTAATTGTTTCAATTATTGTAGTGAAATAAAAGGCAAGTAATTAATAAATGGAAACCTCTAATTTAGGTAAGAGATTTAATGCCATGTTATAATCGAAATTAAAGGTAAATTGAAATTTGTAACTTATATAACAAAGATGTCATTATTGAACCATTAATTAATTAAAGGAATTGAGAAAAACTTGTATAACTTTCAATTACGTTCTTAAAGGCATATATATATAACTTACCAAAAGATATAAAAGTTGAAAATGTTAATAAGAAAATGTAATAAGTATTATACAAGTAATTAACTTGAGATAATGAAAATAATTAATGGAATTCTTTAATAAATAAGAATTGATGTTGTAAAGTTATAAATTTAAGTGTAATGAAACTGTTACTATAATTAAATATAATAGAAATGTAAGCGCTAAAAAAAGTAAATGAAATTTGAGAAATGAATGTAATGAAAATAAATGAATGAATGAAGTGAAAATTTGCAAGAAATAAATGTGAAGTATAAAAAATCATTATATGAAAAAAAAAAAATCAAACAACAAAGGTATGAAATGAAATTAATAATAAGTAAAGTTGATTGTTGTTTGGATTTGTTGTTGTTTAGTGATGGTTGTTTGGGCAAGGATACTTTAAAATTGGATTTGGGGTGAATGAATAATCTATTTAGTTTTAACTAAGACCGTTAAGTAAATGATGCGCTAGTAGTTTATTCTTCACTCCGTACAATTTAAAGGTTTTGAACCCGAACAACTATTTATTTGTTTGATTGAATGGTTACTTTGTATTTGTTGTGTATGCTGTTTGTTGGAATTGATTGTTGTTGTGGTTGAAACAACTTTAATATTTCATTTACAAATTGTTAGACCTTTGGATTTTACAAGTGGAATGCATGTTATGGAAGTAATTGCTACTGCAATTGGTTTCATAATATAAGCGTTAATTGCCGACAAATAGGTACGTTTCGGATTACGGTTTATTGCGTTATTATATTTTTCCCGTATTGGGATATAATATTTTGGATATTATATGTGTATATTGTTATAATTGATATTATATTTTCTCTAGAGACTCTCCGTACAAAGGAGACTCTGCCAAAATTTTCCGTAAAATTTTGGACTTAGAAAATTTTGAAATTATTTTCCAAACTTTATTGATTAAGTATAAAAAGATTTATTGATTGTAAATTTGTATATTTTATTTAAAGTAACAAATTTTGTAAATTTAATTGTTTATAAAAATTAATACTTTGAATAAGATATATTGATTTTTAAATTCTTCCTTTCCCTTCTTTTTCCTTTTCGGGGACGAAAAGTTTTGAGGGGGGGGGGGAGAGTGTAACGACCCGTAAATTTTGACAATTAAATTTGTTAATTTTAATAGGATTTTGTAATTAAATTTTTGTAGAAATAATAAAGGTGATAAATTAATATTGGATTGAACGCTAAATGAAAATATAACAATGGTAATTAAAAACCTATTTATAGTAAATTGAATAAAATTCAAATGAATTAAGTAGTAAGAAAGATTTTTACCTGGATATAAATTGAATATGAAGAATATAGGGTAGGCATTGAATTAGTTAATGTAAGAACACGTTGTTACAGTAATAAATTGTAAATTTAGGAAACGTGTTAATGCAAGTTAATAATTAATTACTTTAATGAAATTCCAATTCAATAACATCATTTAAATGTTATGACTTGATTTTAAATGGAATATGAGAAAACAAATGTAAGTATTGAATTAATATATGTTATTTATTTAGGGTATTCAATAAAATTGGTAATCCAATTGTAATTAATGGTAATAATGTTGATATTAGCTAATAAATTAAATTTCAATGCAATACCCATTAATGAATGGAATGAAATGGAATTTATGTAAATGTATATTAGGTTATTAATCAAATAGAAGGAAACAAACGTAAATATCGAATTGATTAATGAATAAATGTAGATTGAATAGTAATTAAATGTAAAGTTAATGGTAATTGTATAAAATCAATATAAGATAATGAATTGCAATAATTGTGGGTTGATAATAAGGTGTGAATGGGAAATGATTGTTAAGGTAAATGGGTACTTGGTAATAAATTTAAACGAACTTAAATATTGAATCTATTTAATTAATATACATAATAAATAATGATTAAATAAAAACCAATACTCTGTAAATACCTATAATATTTGAGTGGAAATAATGTACTTATAAATGTGGGATTAAGAGTTGTACAACAATTATTATGAATATATATTTAGTTCATTCAATTAAATTGGAAATCATTGCAAAAGATATAAATTAAATGTTACGTTGAATAAATTAAGGTAATAAATGGGGAATAACGTAAATGTCTTCATAATATGATGATTTGTAAATAAAAAGAATGGAAATAAAGTTTTATTAAGAATTTAATTTACGATAAAAAGGTTAATTGCAATTAAATGAGTTAAATATTTAAACGAGAATCAAGCTTTATTTATTTATTTGGATTTAAAATATGATAATTTGGATTTATTGCAATTAATTGAAATTAAATATAAAATTTTACGTTAATTGGAAATTTAGTTGAAATTGGAAAATATTATGTAATAATTTTGAACCAATGTTGATTTCACCCATCTGACTGTAATGGATTGAAAAAAAAGAATGAATAGTGAATTCAATGGAATTATTGAAAAGTTAATTTATAATTGATAAATATAACGAAATTTGAATTTATGCTGAAATTTATGATTGAATCAACAATTAATTGACATCTAAATTGGTTTAAATCACTGAGATTGTTTAAGAAAACATAACTGATAAGATTTGTAAATTTTGGAAGTGAAATTGAAAAAGTGATTTAATTAATGAATATTTAATTTATGGAAAAAAATAGCCATTTTGGCCACTGACTCGAATTTCGACGAAACCAGTTTCATCGGATCCGTAACGGTGAATTATAATAGTGTTTCAAGTTTCGTAGCGATCGGACTTGTCGTTTGATCGTACGGACTCGAAACGCCTTGAAATTTATGCAATTGAAATCAATTTGAAATCAATTTGAGAATATTGATTTCAGCATAACTTCTGCATACGATGGAATTTGGACATGAAGCATTTTCCATTGCGTTTAGAATATTTTAAAACACCTATTTTAATATATGGGTTGACCTAATTTCGTTCCGGAGTCAGAACGGGCTTTTTGGGCCACGTTAGCGGTAGCACGTATATCTATCAACCCGATCCATTTATTTTTCAAATTTATCTATAAATACCCTACTAAACCCTAGCTTCCGCCTATTCTCATTTGTCTACGCGTAAATTTCATCAGCTCCTCCTCTTCTTCCAATGGCTGCAAACCAAACCTAGATCAAATTACAATTTCAAAATCAAAGTCAAAACTCAAAGTTCTCAGAAAATTCCAAAAAAATATATGTTAATGCTCTCGACGAGCGTAATTCAATGGTGTAATTCGTTTTTCAATTCGTTGTGTCGTTTGCTCTGAATTAAAAGTTTATCCACGACCGTTCATCATCGCCGCGATAAATTTCTTCGGATCGGGAAACGGTTTCTTGGTGTTGGAGAGGAAGCCGAGGGGATCTCATCTGTATGATTTTTGTGTCGATTCAATGGTCAGATCGCCGTATAAAATTGAATTAGGGTTTGGATAGGGGGGCGGCGGCCGGCTCTGGGGGCCACGTGGGCATGCCGCATAAGTATGGATGGAAGCGGCGCGTCGAGGGGAGCAAGGAGTTGGTGGTCGACGAGGCAACGACGGCCGGTAGGGCGTCCAAACGGCGGTCAACGCAGTGGTCAAATGGGTTCGTGCATTCGGCCAAAGCTTTGTTCACGTGCGGTAGGTTGAAGACGCTGAGGTGGCAAGTTTGAGATGCAAAGTATTCTCTTCTTCTTTTTATTTTTAATTTAAATTCAATCGCACTAATCGCTATATCTTTCGCATATGAACTCCGTTTCACGTGTGGTTTCTTTGGTTAGGATCGTATTGAAATTCCAGACTTGATGACGCTGGTTTGGATGAATTCTGAGACGGTCAAATTTTTGGATTTAAATTGGATTTAAATTCAATTTAATTCAAAAGGTGAGTGTTTTAACCCACTCACAACTTTAAAGTTTTCTTATGTTTGTTAAATTGATTTAAGATATGAGTCGAAATTTATTTATGACTGTTTTGCATATTTTATCCATCATCTCAGTTAAATCGCATTTATTTAATTTAACTGTTAATAAATTTTATTATTGCATATAAATTGACAGTTAAAATTTATTTGTTTTGCATATAAATTGCTAGTTAAACAGTTATTTATTTATTTGAATATAAACTGTTCGTTGATACCTGTTATATTTTATATGCTCTATTGATGTTTGCTTAAATTGATGATGATTGAAATAAATTGGTTGATTATTGATATTAGGTGAATGGATGATGTGTTCTATATTATATAAACTGCAAGTTATCATGCATTTCATTTCATTCGGGACTGCGGTTTGAAATGATATATAATCGCATTTTTTTATTTTTAAATTACGGATTGAAATGATAAATATCCGTATCACTTGACCATAGGATAGAAAATTTATACAGGCACCGCGGTATATATATATATATATATAATTATTTTTGAAATGATTTTTATGGTTTGGATATGATACGGTTTAATATATATTAAATTTCGATATTATATAAATATATTTTATATATACATATGTCGTTAAATTTTGAATTTAGGCTATGTATAAATCGGTTAAATAAAAATAAATAAGTTGAATAATGTAGTTTTAATGATTTAAATCAATTAAGATTGGATGGTACGTTTGGAATTTATTTGAATGGAACTTATTTAAAAATTTCACTCCATAAGTTGATGTAAAACTTATTAAAGCTTGGAAATTTAATGGTATGATATTTATAATTGGATTTTTGTTCAAGATAAATTAAACGAATATTTCTAGCATAAATAAATTGAAGAAAATATTTAAGTTGTTAGAAATTGGAATTTTATTTTAAATGATTTTTGATCTATTATGAAAACATTTCAAAAGTAAATAATAGGATAATGAATTGGTGAATATAAATTTCCAACCTTAAGTTTTGAAATTGTTAAATATTCAAAGTTAGAAATATATTGAAATTGAAGTGGTTTATTTAACTGAAAGTGAATTTAAAATTTATGGATTTAGACTAAATTTTAAATGGATAAAATTGTAAAATCGCGGAAATTATTTTATTTTATAAAGTAATTTTAACTCAAACTATTTTATTCTATATACTGTTTGTGTATCCAAACCATTCAAGTTTTAGAAGTTATGGTTTTAAAGCTATGAATTTCGAAGTATTATGTTTTGAAAGTTATAATTCAAATGTTTGGTTTCCAGATATTATAAATTTTAAAGTAGAATGATTTTGGAAAAGAAATATATTTGAAATAAAAATGATATTATTGATTTGGGTTTCATAAAAATAATATCAAAATGAGTTGTTTTGGAAATGGAAATGATATCGTATTTATGGGTTTTGAAATGGATAATTATATTCTGGTTTTTAAAGTATAAACTATTTTAAAGACCGCGGTATTATAATAACGTTTGGTTGTTGAAGAGACCGGGATCGAAAGTTGTCATACTCTCTGCCAACTCCGAAAACAACTTTAACAACCGTGTACGCGGTGGAGATTCCAGAATGAAGTAGGTTGGTGGCGGCGTTTCCTGTAAGGTAAATACGTGGACCCAACTCCCGTGAGTTGGCATAAGGTGGCTAAAAAAGGAGCGATTGACGGGTTAATAAGGTAGCACCTTTGATCAGACACTTCCCTTCGATACTATACTCTGACTTTGGATTGATTCGGTGGCCACCTTCACTTTTGATTTCTTTGATTTGAAGGAGTTTGTCCGAGGTGGGTGGTAGCTGCACGCTACGCGTTACCACCGACTCGAAGCGTAATTGGTATATTTACCCTGACATTTCCTAGTTGTGCTGTGTCACCTACCCTATCGCGCCTTGTACGAGTTTCTATTTGTGTCGTACCTATGGAGTGTCTTCTCGTAGTCTCCCGATCAGGAGATATGCAGGCACTATATAGACTATTGGCACTATTACGTGTTAAGGTGGAAAATGTAAAGCCTTAACGCTATTTTAAAGTAAGTTTATTTTACAATTAGACACTATTATATTAGCGCAATATACTACATAGTAAATAGTTTAACGGATACTTAGGAGTTGTAAATCCCGAGCATCTCTTGAGTTACTGCACTCATATTTATTTCTGTTAATTTAACTCACATAAGATCTTTTAGTTCCGACTCGAGTGTTTTGTCTTTTCAATTCAGTCCGAGCGTATCAGGATTGAAGATTTAGCTCTGGAGGACGAAGACGAAAATTTGTATTATTATTATTTATTATATTGCACTACACTCATACTGTTCCGCTGCATTGATATTATTGGTATGTGAACTATGATATTTATTGTATAAAGAAGAATCAATTGTTTTGTAAACAGTTTTATGAACTGTATATTGATTATTATATTTTATCATTCCGTTGTGAGATTCTGTTTTATTTTACTTCTTCTCTGTTTTTCTTATTTAACCCATAACAATCCGCCATTCTGTATGGTTTAAATTGGCACATGTGTCGATTTGAAGCATGCGAAAAGGCGGGACGTTACATTTGGTATCAGAGCTTTGGTTTAGCGATAAACCTTAGCTTTGTTGGGTCTGACTCTTTATTAATAGGGTGGTAATACCCCATAGGAGTCGCTGAGTGTATATATATGAGAGAGCGTATTTGTTAGTGTTATAAAAAGGTTTTTATATTGTGTTAATTTGTTCCGTTTTGTATTTATAAATTCTGGTTGGTGCATGAGACGCTGTGACATCAATAGGGTTTTCTAAACACTTAATAGGACAGACCTACATAATATTTGTTTTATATAGGTGGATGAAATAATTTTTCCTATTATATTTTCTATATATAAAATAAAAAATTTCAAATGATATCTATATTTGGCTGCAATAGATTGGTTGTTAGGTAATAAAGTGTATAAATAATAACAGAAATAAGATTGAAAAATAAAATAAAATAAATGAAATTTGAAAAATTAGAACTTAAGATCCGGGGTTTTGAAATTTCTTTCGAATAAATTTTGAAATATAATAATATTGTTTATAAGTGTTTTCTGATATAAATATTTTAATATAATTCGGAAGAATTGTTTTAAAGAAGATTTTGGAGAAAATAAGTTTTGTACTTTCCTCTCCATCGCTGGAAAATAATTTCGGCGATGGCGGCCGCATCATCGACTTTCATATTCGAGTTTTGAAGCGGGAAGGCCAATGCAGTGGTTTACTGCAGATTTATTTTGGTAAACAAATATAAATTTTAAATTGTTTTAAATATAAGTAGAGATATATAAGCTATAAGAATATATTTATCTATTATTTTAAAATAATTTGAAATTTAAACCGGTATTAAATTCTTAAATTTCCGTTAATTAATTGTTTCAATTATTGTAGTGAAATGAAAGGCAAGTAATTAATAAATGGAAACCTCTAATTTAGGTAAGAGATTTAATGCCAAGTTATAATTGAAATTAAAGGTAAATTGAAATTTGTAACTTATATAACAAAGATGTCATTATTGAACCATTAATTAATTAAAGGAATTGAGAAAAACTTGTATAACTTTCAATTACGTTCTTAAAGGCATATATATAATTTACCAAAAGATATAAAAGTTGAAAATGTTAATAAGAAAATGTAATAGGTATTATACAAGTAATTAACTTGAGATAATGAAAATAATTAATGGAATTCTTTAATAAATAAGAATTGATGTTATAAAGTTATAAATTTAAGTGTAATGAAACTATTACTATAATTAAATATAATAGAAATGTAAGAGCTAAAATAAAGTAAATGAAATTTGAGAAATGAATGTAATGAAAATAAATGAATGAATGAAGTGAAAATTTGCAAGAAATAAATGTGAAGTATAAGAAATCATTATATGAAAAAAAAAGAAATCAAACAACAAAGGTATGAAATGAAATTAATAATAAGTAAAGTTGATTGTTGTTTGGATTTGTTGTTGTTTAGTGATGGTTGTTTGGGCAAGGATACTTTAAAATTGGATTTGGGGTGAATGAATAATCTATTTAGTTTTATCTAAGATTGTTGAGTAAATGATGCGCTAGTAGTTTATTCTTCATTCCGTACAATTTAAAGGTTTTGAACCCCGAACAACTATTTATTTGTTTGATTGAATGGTTACTTTGTATTTGTTGTGTATGCTGTTTGTTGGAATTGATTGTTGTTGTGGTTGAAACAACTTTAATATTTCATTTACAAATTGTTTGACCTTTGGAGTTTACAAGTGGAATGCAGGTTATGGAAGCAATTAATACTGCATTTGGTTTCATAATATAAGCGTTAATTGCCGACAAATAGGTACGTTTCGGATTACGGTTTATAGCGTTATTATATTTTTCTCGTATTGGGATATAATATTTTGGATATTATATGTGTATATTGTTATAATTGATATTATATTTTCTCCAGAGCCTCTCCGTACAAAGGAGACTCTACCAAAATTTTCTGTAAAATTTTGGACTTAGAAATTTTTGAAATTACTTTCCAAACTTTATTGATTTAAGTATAAAAAGATTTAATGATTGTAAATTTGTACATTTTATTTAAAGTAACAAATTTTGTAAATTTAGTTGTTTATAAAAATTAATGCTTTGAATAAGATATATTTATTTTTAAATTCTTCCTTTCTCTTCTTTTTCCTTTTCGGGGACGAAAAGTTTTGAGTGGGGGAGAGTGTAACGACCCGTAAATTTCGAAAATTAAATTTGTTAATTTTAATAGGATTTTGTAATTAAATTTTTGTAGAAATAATAAAGGTGATAAATTAATATTGGATTGAACGCTAAATGAAAATATAACAATGGTAATTAAAAACCTATTTATAGTAAATTAAATAAAGTTAAAATGAATTAAGTAGTAAGAAAGATTTTTACCTGGATATAAATTGAATATGAAGAATATAGGGTAGGCATTGAATTAGTTAATGTAAGAACACGTTGTTACAGTAATAAATTGTAAATTTAGGAAACGTGTTAATGCAAGTTAATAATTAATGACTTGAATGAAATTCCAATTTAATAAAATAATTTAAATGTTATGATTTGATTTTAAATGGAATATGAGAAAACAAATGTAAGTATTGAATTAATATATGTTATTTATTTAGGGTATTCAATAAAATTGGTAATCCAATTGTAATTAATGGTAATAATGTTGATATTAGCTAATAAATTAAATTTCAATGCGATACCCATTAATGAATGGAATGAAATGGAATTTATGTAAATGTATACTAGGTTATTAATCAAATAGAAGGAAACAAACGTAAATATCGAATTGATTAATGAATAAATGTACATTGAATAGTAATTGAATGTAAAGTTAATGGTAATTGTATAAAATCAATATAAGATAATGAATTGCAATAATTGTGGGTTGATAATAAGGTGTGAATGGGAAATGATTGTTATGGTAAATGGGTACTTGGTAATAAATTTAAAGGACTTAAATATTGAATCTATTTAATTAATATACATAATAAATAATGATTAAATAAAAACCAATACTCTGTAAATATTTATAATATTTGAGTGGTAATAATATACTTATAAATGTGGGATTAAGAGTTGTACAACAATTATTATGAGTATATGCTTAGTTCATTCAATTAAATTGGAAATCATTGCAAAAGATATAAATTAAATGTTACGTTAAATAAATTAAGGTAATAAATGGGGAATAACGTAAATGTCTTCATAATATGATGATTTGTAAATAAAAAGAATGGAAATAAAGTTTTATTAGTATATTGGAATTTAATTTATGATAAAAAGGTTAATTGCAATTAAATGAGTTAAATATTTAAACGGGAATCAAGCTTTATTTATTTATTTGGATTTAAAATATGATAATTTGGATTTATTGCAATTAATTGAAATTAAATATAAAATTTTACATTAATTGGAAATTTAGTTGAAATTGGAAAATATTATGTAATAACTTTGAACCAATGTTGATTTCACCCATTTGACTGTAATAGATTGAATAAAAAGAATGAATAGTGAATCCAATGGAATTACTGAAAAGTTAATTTATAATTGATAAATATAACAAAATTTGAATTTACGCTGAAATTTATGATTGAATCAACAATTAATTGATATTTAAATTGGTTTAAATCATTGAGATTGTTTAAAAAAAACATAATTGATAAGATTTGTAAATTTTGGAAGTGAAATTGAAAAAGTGATTTAATTAATGAATTTTTAATTTATTTAATTTATGGAAAGAAATAGCCATTTTGGCCACTGACTCGGATTTCGACGAAATCAGTTTCATCAGATCCGTAACGGTGAATTATAATAGTGTTTCAAGTTTCGTAGCGATCGGACTTGTCGTTTGATCGTACGAACTCGAAACGCCTTGAAATTTATGCAATTGAAATCAATTTGAAATCAATTTGAGAATATTGATTTCAGCATAACTTCTGCATACGATGGAATTTGGACGTGAAACCTTTTCCATTGCGTTTAGAATATTTTAAAACACCTATTTTGATATATGGGTTGACCTAATTTCGTTCCGGGGTCAGAACGGGCTTTTTGGGCCACGTTAGCGGTATCAAATATATCTATCAACCCGATCCATCTATCTTTCAAATTTATCTATAAATACCCTACTAAAGCCTAGCCTCCGCCTATTCTCATTTGTCTACGCATAAATTTCATCAGCTCCTCCTCTTCTTTCAATGGCTGCAAACCAAGCCTAGATCAAATTACAATTTCAAAATCAAAGTCAAAATTCAAAGTTCTCAGAAAATTCTGAAAAAAATATATGTTAATGCTCTCGACGAGCGTAATTCAATGGTGTAATTCGTTTTTCAATTCGTTGCGTCGTTTGCTCTGAAATTAAAAGTTTATCCACGACCGTTCATCATTGCCGCGATAAATTTCGTCGGATCGGGAAACGATTTCTGGGTGTTGGAGAGGAAGCCGAGCGGATCTCATCTGTATGATTTTTGTTTTGATTCAACGGTCAGATCGCCATATAAAATTGAACTAGGGTTTGGATAGGGGGCGACGGCCGACTCTAGGGGCCACGTGGGCATGCCGCATATGTATGGATGAAGCGGTGCGTCGAGGGGAGCAAGGAGGTGGTGGTCGGCGAGGCAACGGCTGCGGTAGGGCGTCCAAACGGTGGTCAATGCGGTGGTCAAATGGGTTCGTGCGTTCGGCCAAAGCTTTGTTCGCGTGCCGTAGGTTGAAGACGCTGAAGTGGCAAGTTTGAGATGCAAAGTGTTCTCTTCTTCTTTTTATTTTTAATTTAAATTCAATCACACTAATTGTTATATCTTTCGCATATGAGCTCCGTTTCACGCGTGGTTTCTTTGGTTAGGATCGTATTGAAATTCCGGACTTGATGACACTGATTTGGACGAATTCTGAGATGGTCAAATTTTTGGGTTTAAATTGGATTTAAATTCAATTTAAATTCAAAAGGTGAGTGTTTTGACCCACTCACAACTTCAAAGTTTTCTTATGTTTGTTAAATTGATTTAAGATATGAGTAGAAATTTATGTATGGCTGTTTTGCATATTTTATCCATCATCTCAGTTAAATCGCATTTATTTAATTTAACCGTTAATAAATTTTATTATTGCATATAAATTGACAGTTAAAATTTATTTATTTTGCATATAAACTGCTAGTTAAACAGTCATTTATTTATTTATTTATTTGAATATAAACTGTTCGTTGATACCTGTTATATTTTATATGCTCTATTGATGTTTGTTTAAATTGATGATGATTGATATTGGGTGAATGGATGATGTGTTCTATATTATATAAACTGCAAGTTATCATGCATTTCATTTCATTCGGGATTGCGGTTTGAAATGATATACAACCGTATTTTTTTATATTTTTAAATTGCGGATTGAAATGATAAATATCCGTATCACCTGACCGTAGGATAGAAAATTTTATACGGGCACCGCGGTATATATATATATATAATTATTTTTGAAATAATTTTTATGGTTTGGATATGATACGGTTTAATATATATTAAATTTCGATATTATATAAATATATTTATATATACATATGTCGTTAAATTTTGAATTTAAGCTATGTATAAATCGGTTAAATTAAAATAAATAAGTTGAATAATGCAGTTTTAATGATTTAAATCAATTAAGATTGGATGGTACATTTGGAATTTATTTGAATGGAACTTATTTAAAATTTCACTCCATAAGTTGATGTAAAACTTATTAAAGCTTGGAAATTTAATGGTATGATATTTATAACTGAATTTTTATTCAAGATAAATTAAATGAATATTTCTAGCATAAATAAATTGAAGAAAATATTTAAGTCGTTAGAAATTGGAATTTTATTTTAAATGATTTTTGATCTATTATGAAAACATTTCAAAAGTAAATAATAGGATAATGAATTGGTGAATATAAATTTCCAACCTTAAGTTTTGAAATTGTTAAATATTCAAAGTTAGATATATATTGAAATTGAAGTGGTTTATTTAACTGAAAGTGAATTTAATATTATGGATTTAGACTAAATTTTAAATGGATAAAATTGTAAAATCGCGGAAATTATTTTATTTTATAAAGTAATTTTAACTCAAACTATTTTATTCTATAAACTGTTTGAATATCCAAACCATTCAAGTTTTAGAAGTTATGGTTTTAAAGCTATGAATTTCGAAGTATTATGTTTTGAAAGTTATAATTCAAATGTTTGATTTCCAAATATTATAAATTTTAAAGTAGTATGATTTTGGAAAAGAAATATATTTGAAATAAAAATGATATTATTGATTTGGGTTTTATAAAAATAATATCAAAATGAGTTGTTTTGGAAATGGAAATGATATCGTATTTATGGGTTTTGAAATGGATAATTATATTCTGGTTTTTAAAGTATAAACTATTTTAAAGACCGCGGTGTCATAATAACGTATGGTTGTTGAAGAGACCGGGATCGGAAGTTGTCATAATCTCTGCCAACTCCGAAAACCACTTTGACAACCGTGTACGCGGTGGAGATTCCAAAATGAAGTAGGTTGGTGGCGGCGTTTCCTGTAAGGTAAATACGTGGACCCAACTCCCGTGAGTTGGCATAAGGTGGCTAAAACAGGAGTGATTGACGGGTTAATAAGGCAGCACCTTTGATCGGACACTTCCCTTCGATACTATACTCTGACTTTGGATTGATTCGGTGGCCACCTTCACTTTTGATTTCTTTGATTTGAAGGAGTTTGTCCGAGGTAGGCGGTAGCTGCACGCTACGCGTTACCACCGACTCGGAAGCGTAATTGGTATATCTACCCTGGCATTGCCTAGTTGTGCCGTGTCACCTACCCTATCGCGTCTTGTACGAGTTTCTATTTGTGTTGTACCTATGGAGTGTCTTCTCGTAGTCTCCCGATCAGGAGATATGCAGGCACTATATAGACTATTGGCACTATTACGTGTTAAAGTGGAATGTTTAAAGCCTTAACGCTATTTTAAAGTAAGTTTATTTTACAATTAGACACTATTATAATAGCGCAATATACTGCATGGTAAATAGTTTAACGGATCCTTAGGAGATGTAAATCCCGAGCATCTCTTGAGTTACTGCACTCATATTTATTTCTGTTTATTTAACTCACATAAGATCTTTTAGTTCTGACTCGAGTGTTTTGTCTTTTCAATTCAGTCCGAGCGTTTCAGGATTGAAGATTTAGCTCTGGAGGACGGAGACGAAGATTTGTATTATTATTATTTATTATATTGCACTACACTCATACTGTTCCGCTGCATTGATATTATTGGTATATGAACTCTGATATTTATTGTATAAAGAAGAATCAATTGTTTTATAAACAGTTTTATGAACTGTATATTGATTATTATATTTTATCCTTCCGCTGTGAGATTCTGTTTTATTTTATTTCTTCTCTGTTTTTCTTATTTACCCCATAACAATCCGCCCTTCCATATGGTTTAAATTGGCACGTGTGTCGATTTGAAGCGTGCGAAAAGGCGGGATGTTACATGTGCCGTGAGACTTGATTTCGATTTGAGTCGAATTAATGAAGCTGGGTGGTCGTGCTTGGTTGCGAGAGTCGTAGGCAAGGTGTTGATGCCAATGTAGTTGGTCGAAGTGATGTTGTTTGCCAGTGCAAGTGCATGCATGCATGATATATCTGGTAATTGAAGTGGAGTTTGGGGAAGAACAACTTTGTCTTAGGTAGGACTCAGGGGAATGGTGGGATTTGCTCGAGATTGTCTTAAGGGTTTTATATGATATTAACAACCTTAAACATTTTTTAAAAAAAAAGAAGGGGAAAGAATGAAGCTTGGGAAAAGGCAATGAAATCTTGGGTTTTGGTTTGGGTTAGTGTTGAATAGTCTCGGGTAAGATAATTGTGTTACAAATGTTAAAGATAACATAATTAAGCTTTTAATAATTCACTTAATCATTTATTTAAAATAAAGATGTTTATTTGAATGCTGATTTAATTAAGTAGTTAATCATGGTTTAAAAGTTTTTGAAAAACGAACTTTTGAAATTTAAAAATAAATTTAGTAGTTGATAAATGTTTAAACCAAATTTGTGATTTGGTATTTTATAAAGGAAATGATTTCTAATTAAAGTTTTGATAATTAACGGAGAGTAATGAAATTATTTAATTAATTAATGATTAAGGATTAATTAATTTGTAATTAAAGGTTATAAGTTAATTAATTAGAGTTAAATCAATTTGTAATTAGAGATAATTAATTAATGATTGAAGATTAATTAAGTAAGAAATTTGTGTAATCAATTTAAAGGATTGATTAATTAATGTGATTAATTAATTAAAGTAATTAATTTAAAGATAATTCATTAAGATTGATCACTTAATGAAATTAATTTATGATAATGAGAATAATTAAAGTATACTTGCTTCATGACATTCATTAAGTACGATAATTAAAGAGGTAATTATTAAATGCGATTTATTTGATGATAATTACTTAATAAGTAATTCTTAATTACTTAGTGTAATCAATTAAAGGATTGAATTAATTAAGGAAATTAATTAAGGATTAGTTAATTAATGAGTGTGATTAATTAAAGGATAATTAATCAGTGTAAGTGACTGTCGGATAATTAATTTGGGTAATTAACCAAGATGGTAATTAAAGGTTAATAAATGTGATGGGTTTGAGAATAATTAAATTGTGTTATTAAATAAAGGGAATTACTTAATGTAATTAAAGAATGATTAATCAAGGGTTCATTAATTAATTAAGGGGTTAATTAATTAATGTTAGTAATTAAGAATAATTACTGAATGTGATTAATCAAGGTTGATTAATGAATATGGCAAATTAATTAAAGGCTAATTACTGAATGTAATCAGAGAGGATAATTAGGGAATGATTAATTAATGGTTTGTAATTAATTATTGTTAAATAAGCAAGATTAAAAAAATGAATAAATTAATTAATTTGATTTAATTAGAAATGGGTGACTAATTAATCTTGCTTATAAATGATTAGTTGATATTTCTCATATGAAATGTTTGTGGTGTGATATGTTTGTCTTGAACAGTGATTACATAGTTATCTGTCGATGATGAATTGCTATATAAACAGTGACATCTTGTATTTAAAGGTTGAATTGTGTTTCACTTGCATAACGTGGGTTTAGATGGTATTGAATTCGAAGAGACCAGAGTCGGGTATTGAAAAATACCCGAAACCACTTCGATTTATAATCTATAATAATTCTGTACAGATTTAATATGCGAAATCAATAGACAGAAATGGAATGATTTAAGTAAACTGGACCATTTAATCTAAGTTTGGTATTCAGGAATTGATGTATGCAATAAGCATTGTCTATACCAAACCTGTGAATTTATAAAATTGATTTGAGTTACCAGGGTTTATTTAAGTTTTATGCTTTTGTATTCCATGTTAGATGAGTTTACTCATGCAGGTTTCCAGCCTGACCCGGGGGTTAATTTGATGTAATGCTCGGGCCAGACCGAGTATTACAGATCTTTAGGTAAGGACGTTCTGAATCTTAGGAGGCGAGCTGTATGGCAGAAACGTATGAAGTGTATCCGCTAGGATATATTGTAGTTATCTGGGACATGCTGTATCTGTCCAGTGTTTGTGTATTTGTGTAAATCTGATGTATTAAAGTGTAATCTGATAAGTACAGTTTTCCTTTGTATAACTATTATTATTGTTATTATATTTATCCGCTGCAAATGTGAGATGTTGGTGTTTCCGTTTCTTCTTTTTCCTTCTATCTCTTTCTTCTTTCCCTAACTATATCCAATTTTCGGGATCGAAAATTCCAGGTCGTTACACATCTAAACAAATAAACTTCTTCCACGAGTCTGGAAATATGTTAATTACAAAGCCTGAG
This sequence comes from Allium cepa, assembly GCA_030765085.1. Lineage (NCBI taxonomy): Eukaryota > Viridiplantae > Streptophyta > Magnoliopsida > Asparagales > Amaryllidaceae > Allium > Allium cepa. The sequence continues at coordinate 592,557,403 of CM060944.1, forward strand.
TTAACACGTTATAAAAAATCATTTACTTGATCATTTGGATCATCACTATCTTTAACATATACATCGATATTGTTAGTTAATTTTTCAGCCTCATATTCTTTGGTGTTGAATCTGTATCCATTGACAAAGAATATTGGATATGTCTTGACTTTTCTTTTTGGTCCCATAGCAAGGTGTTTCAACCCTTCGTCGACCACACAATTTATTGGATCATTTACGTGATTCAAAAACCAAGTAGCAAACTTTTTATTGATATCGCCGCTTGGATGCTGTGATTCGTAAATACTGCATATATAGATAATATATTGCATTATAATGAATACACACATGTATTATTCAAGTAAATAATTTTAGATGTGTTATTTAATAATGCCTAACAAATGGCGCAACTTATGCACAATTAAGAATAACAAAGCTCCGTATAAAACAAACAAATTTCTGTTACAACCATCTAAACTTTTATGGGCAATGGTTCTTTGAAAGCGACGGGTAACAAATGTTCCATCATTACATGACAATCATGACTTTTCATCCCACTCAGTTTATGGTCCTTATAGTCAACACATCTATGCAGATTAGAGAAAATCCCATCAGGAAACCTAAGTCCTTCTACCCAATTAATAGTACTTTAACTTGGTTACTGTCTAGCTCATAGCATGCTTTGGGTTTTTTGGTATCATTTGGTTTCATATGAAGATCAGGACGATTTCATATTGCCTCTATATCACATCTTGATTTTAAATCGTCTTTAGTCTTTCCTTTAACATTTAGAACTGCGTTAAATACATTATCAAACACATTTTTCTTGTTGTGCATCATGTCAATATTATGACAGATTAAGAGATTTTTCCAATAAGGCAACTCCCAAAATATACTTTGTTTGCACCAATTATGAATCATCGATTTACCTTGAATTTCAATTTGTTCACAGTTTCATGTATCTTTGGATTTACAAGGTCATAAATATTTTCGCTTGACCAAATCATTAGTGGTTGCCAAGTCTCAAGTCTATTGCTTATAAAGTTTTTTTTTAATCTTTTCTAAAAGGATGATTAATATGGAGAAAACATGGATGACAGTCAAACCACAAAATTTCCTTCCCATGCGATAAAAGAAAATGTTCATGTTTCTTCCATGCAATAAGGACAAGCTAGACGACCATCCGTACTCTAACTCGAAAGCATTACATACGCAAGAAAATCTCTTATAGTCCACAATAGAGAAGCGAACATGTAAAAATTCATTTTCTTGAAATGTCGTTTGTTTCAACACCTTCACACCATAATATTTTCAACTTTTCAATCAACGGTTGTAAATATACGTCAATTACTTGTGTCGGATCATCGGGGCTAGGGATGACAATAGTGAGAAACATAAGTGGAGTTTTCATACACATCCACATATGTAAATTGTAAAGGTGTAACGATTATAGGCCAAGATTAATATTTTGAACCAAATTGAGAGAATGGTAAAAATCCATCCGTACATAAACCAAGTCTAATATTACGGCTCTCCGCTACGAAAGCGGGATGTCTTATCAAAATGCTTTAATACTTCTCTATTAAATGGGTGTGTTGACGTACCTTCTTCCTGTGTTCTCACATAGTGCCATCTTATATGATGTGCGGTTACAGAAGATGGATATAGCCTTTGAAGCCTAGAAGTGTTGGGTAAGTAATGCATACGCTTGTAAGGAACTTCCTTATCCTTCTTTTTTATTCGTTTGTACCTTTCCTGATTACATATTTTACAATTCCTAAGGTTGATGTCTTCTTTTCAAAATAACATGTAATCATTTAAACATGTATCTATTTTTTGATACGACAAACCAAAAGCAGACATAAGTTTTTTCACTTCATAATGGTTTTCGCATATTAAATTATCGGGTCGCATGTGCCATTTTGCAACTTGTACTAGAGCTGTAAACCCGGCTTCTATGAGGTTGTATTTTGATTTCATCGCAACGTATTCTGTAGTTACTGATAGTTGAGTACCGCTTGTACAACCATCCCAAAGGGGTTTCTTATCAGCATCCAATAAACCATAATTTTTTTTGCTCCAATACTTGGCTTTTCTTCAACATTAACATAGTTACCATCAACTTCAACAGTAGGAACATTGAATGTGTTGTATCTTCAACAATATCTTCTATGAGATTCATCGGAACAATTTCGGTATTCACCTCTTTGTTGGTACATCCAACTCCGATCGATAAAATAATTGACCATTTTTCATACTTTAGAATATAAAAACGCATTAATCATTTACACGTTGATATCTTATTTTTCAATTAAATCGTAAGTTTAATTTTTCGCAAATATATAATATTATTCTATTTATATTTTTTCAAATGGATTTACACAAATTATTATATGAATATATTCTACAATTTGTAGGTTATTGTTTTATACTTTGATGGTTGGTCATCCTACTTTCCATTACAAACATTATAGTAATTATATTTTGTAAATCATTCCATTTTAAACGATTCAACAAAATTTCGGCAGTTGCTTTTTTCCCTGATCGTTCACATATGCGTGTACATAGGGAACAAAAAGAAAGTGTTGTTGAAATTTTGCGAATTGTTTAAAATGAAATAATTTGCAAAATATAATTACTCTATTGTCTTTGTAACTTGTCCAATACAGGGATAAATTCGACAAATATTGTATTGGATAAATATAAATGTCCATTCTACGATAAAATTTAACATCCATAAAACGATCATATACAATACTTGGCCAAAAATTCTCTAAGTGATTGATAAAAAGTAAAATGTATTATACAATAATTTTTACAGTAATTTATTTACATTCTAAGAAACGCATACACTAAATCGTCGTTTCGTCATCTTACAAATGCATACACTAAATCATGAGCATCGACTCTAATTAATCCAAATTATCCCTGATACGCGTATGCACTAATTAATCAACACATATACACCAAATCGCACATATACACTAAGAAAAAATATTTTTCAACATTTAAATAATAAAAAATTATAGTTACAACCTAATTAGCATTTAATAGGGTATAACAAACAATTAATAGGGTATTATATAACTATAACAACAAACTAACCCTAATTTGACAAATCAAAATTAATTAGAATTTAGGAATAAAACCTGATTGGAGATTGATGAATGGTCCAGGCTTGTCGAGAGTGGAGAATGATGAAGTTGGAGATGATCGGGGAGGCATGGAGGCTGGCTGATGGTGGGGAGGTAGCGGAGGGTTGGGGATTTTGTTGATTTTGGGGGAGAGGAAATAATGAAGATGGCTCTCGACTTGGAGCCTGTATACATGATATTTTACGACGGCTTTCGACGGCCGTTGATAGCTAATTTGCGTTATTTTTCGATGGCAATCAACGGCCACTATATTTTATTTACGGAAACACAACGGTGTTCATCAACCGTCGGTAACCGTCGAAAATCACCATTGACGGCCGTCGAAAGCTTTCGTTGCCATTTCTTTGATGTTCCTCTTCTAACCCATAAAATTAAGAATGTTACTCTTGATATGTCACATACATAACATATGAGAGGAATTTGGAAAAAATAAGCCAATGGCATTAACCAATATCAACTATCTATCGTTGATGAACGCATCAGGCGTTTTCATATCACAGTCGACCATAATAGACTCCAAACATTCCAAAGCCCAAATATAATTTTCCTCACTTTCCGCAACTAAGCAAGCAATGGCAATGCAAAATATTTGATCCGTAGAGGTTACATCAACTATCTCCAATAATGACATCTTATATCTATTAGTTTTGTACGCACAATCCAATATGATAACTCGATGAAATATTCTAAAAAAATCCAAACTAATGGGATGTGCCCAAAAAATATCTTTGATAATACCGCTTCCATCTATGGTCATTCGATGTCACTAAAAGTAGCTAAACTCTTTTAGTTTTGTTAAGAAAATATTGCACATGAGACCGTCATGCTTGTTCATTTGCATTTTGATCTTGAATTACATTGTATATGGTTTTGGTGATAGTATAATTTTAAGGATCATTTCTTTTCAATGCATGCAAAATTTCCTTGGCTTTAACCATGTTTTTGTGCATTTCAGTCATGATTTTGATCTCTTCTTCACTTAACTCTCCTATATAAGAATGTCCTTCATTATGCTTCAAATTTGAATGGTTATGGACACCGTTAACAACCATCAAATGTCAATTGTCCAAATAAGGAAGTTTCACCCCTTTCAGCCTGCATGGACAATTGCATTTGTGACAACCGTCCTATACCATCGACACAGATAATAACTATATAGTGCGCCGCAATCGAACAAGAACGATATAGGATGATTATCAAGATGCATAATAACAAACATAGCATATTACCTATCATATCTCATAGTGTATAGATAAAATATAATATCATAGATGGAACAAAAAAGACAATAACTATGTGAACAAATCATTAGAGTATAGATCCACACAGTTATACATCAAACGTCATAGAGTTTATACAAGGGAAACAAACTCAATAGCTATCTCAAATACAAGTATAAGTAGTCACTGCCAAGGCTTCTCAGCGTTGCACAGTGAAATAAGTGTAGAATCCATATAAGTATATAGTATGAGATAGCCCCATCTAGCTCGTCCTTAGAACAGTTAATGCGTCACCTAGACCTGTTAGCTAGTCTGCACATTTAAGAGTACCCAAGATAATAAGGAGAAAAACGTAAAACCTTGAGTCAGACAATGGTCTGATGTGAGTGGTAAATAAATCTCAAAATACAATACATGTAAATATAGTAAGGAACAAGAGTACACGAACCATACCTGACATGTCCCTACAACTAAAGAGTTAGCATATAACAGTATAATGTGCTACTATACAATATCATAAAGATACAATACAAAATACCACAGTTGATGTCCAAATATCCCTATCTCCAGTACTTACTCCCAATGGTATACCCGAGTGATAGCCCACCAACGGAAAGCAACCATATCATCCATCAAACAAGACTTACTGCCACTTATCTCTACGCTATGAATATATGATAACTCGTATGACCTCTTTACTGCCAAGGACAAATGGAAATCTAAGTTCTCCATTGTACTCTCATATGCCGCAACCCAAAGCTAGATATGTGTCTCGCAACCTAAGTCTAGATACGTGTCTCGCAGTCCAAGGCTAGACATTAGACCCAAAGTCACTAGTCTAGGGTATTCGGATCCTCGCTACTAATCCATGGGCGTCCCTACTTACAATACCCCTGTTTCGAGTACAATATAAAACACTTCGAGCATCAACGATTCCTTAGCACATTCCTCCAGGCCCACCTTTGTTCCATTTGGATACCGAGTCCATCTTGCTTAATCCAGTTTCCATTATTCACGAGGAACTTATCCACATTCCTCGATCATATGGCTTACTCCTTTATGAGCCACCATCTTCGGACCCTACTCCCAATACGAGCCAACATCCGAAGGCTCCAGCATCATACTATTATATCTTTATCCAACCTAATACCAATGAGCCAACACTTCTAGTATGATCTCTAAAGCATCCTCTTCATGCCCTGAAAGTTTCACACCCTGTCTACCAAGTTTCATCCAATTCCGACCAACTTTGCCTTTGATTGCTCAATTCTTCGACCTAACTTTCTATGCAATCATAGCACTAGCAAAAAACATCAAATCATAACATTCAAACATAGAATAACAAGTAATTTTCATCCAATCAAACTCACAATCCATCAAAATAAGATGAACAAGTGAATTTCTAACATAGATTTACATATAACATGAATATATGAGCATAAGCAAATGTGATTTCTAATCAATATGTATAATATGCATGGATTAACATGTAATTATAGTTAGAAAAGGTTTTACGGTCAAAAATCAATTTTAAACATGTTAAATCCAATAATTCTACCATATAAACATGCATTGTATAGTGAGAAGGTATAAACCACTCATCAATTACCAAATTAAACCAATTTCTGTGTAAATCTAATTCGGGCAGCAAAGAAAAGCACTTCAGATCAAGCAAATCGATGACCTCTATCTTCTAATTGTGGATATAATCTCTAATACACAATCTAGTTTGATTTAGAAAGCAATTTGGATGAATTAGAATGGATTTAGGACTAATTAGGATTTAGACCTGATTTAGAATGAGAGGGAAAAGTTCTAATTTGAATCCTATAACCCCTAATTATAATAATCTCTAATTAGAGTAATGTGCCAACTAATGAGTTTAATTAATTACACACTATTGCTCATAAAAATCAATTTGTCCATTAAATCCCAATGGATATTTCCTAAGACATTTATGTATGACTACTGATTTCAAATTAGTAACCTTTTATATCTATTCTATTTGTATTAGTCTCATTAATACATTTACCCTATCAAAATTATTGCAACTCCCATATTTATTACCATTCATTTCCCATTTATTAGTGCTACAGACCTCCTTAAATTCCTTTCCAATTATCCTAACACGAATATTACGTGTAAGCATCGCCATTAACTTTTTATTAATTATTACAAGTGCAGTAAATTACGTACAAATATCTACTTTTATCGAATATATTCTAATTATATATAACATTTTCCATGTTCAATTGTTGGAATCATATCTAAAAGATTGTACGCTATAATTTTCATAAATTAGTCCAAAATAAAAGATTTTGCTTTAAAATATAAAGGATTACATTGTTAGAAATTATAAGGAATAATCATTTCTTTTTATTACTGAAATAGACAATATAAACTACAATGAATTCATACTTTACATGTCTCTTTCTCTCTTTATTTGCATTTATCCCTTGCTAGATCAAATGCTGTAATTTTCCAAAATGGGAAAGAAATCAGCTGATTTACAAATATTAAATAGATCTAAATTCCAACAATTCTAAACATAGGGAAGTTTACATCCCAACAAGATTAGGGTAATAATCCAAATTCATAACATTATTATACAACCTATTTTAGATCTGGAATAAATTTCATTCAAGTCAATATTCTAAATTCATACTTTTGGGACTGATTTCCAGATTAGGTTGTAAACAATCCTAAATCAATTTATAAACAAATATATTCAGGCGATATTTATTGTATTTAGATTTATACTCAATTTATTGCTTACAAATCATATATAATTATCCAAGTAGGCATAAAAATCAAATAAACACCGATAATTTTCATATTATATGACTATAAAAATTCCCACTCATCTTTTAAAAGCAATCCAAATCTCTAGATCTGAAGTAGAACCTTTTATTCATCTCCAACTCCTTTTTAATCCACGTACAAAAGGGTATATACATACATTCAAATTACAGATCTGCGAAGAGATTTGGGACCGGGAGAGAAAATAGATACATATATACATATATATAAATATATAAATTACCTCAAAATACACGTATAGTTGATTCTTTTCTCCTCTTCTTTTCATTTGATTTCTATTCTTCTCTAATTTGTACGAATACAAATATCTTATTTTTATAATTAGAAAGAAAGTGGAAAAGGAGAAATGTAGAAATTCACTACCGCCTATAGAAAAATATGAGATGAGAATGGAGGGTTATGTCCAAATTTATGGATGCTAGAATCAACCAGAACCGTTAGATCGAAATATATTAAATCTAAGCCACCCATGGCTTAGGGTTCATGGAGCCGCCATACATGAAGCAGTCGACCGCCCATGGAAATTGGTATTAAATGTTGGGGTCTGCCTTAATTAAGGTATTAGATGACCAAAGTCGGCCTATTTTCCAATAAATTATATTAAGTTGCTTAGGTACTGTCTCTTATATGGCTACGATTTTATTGGCGATAGATGCGGAAATAGTTGGACATTAAATGTAAGAAGCCTTAAATAATGGTTAAAGGTCTTTGTAGCTAGGACCCACCGACCATTGACAACATTATTAGGAAACCACCTTGGGATTATTTCTTAAATGATGCGGTCAGCCTTGATTTAGGTCTTAAGTGACAGGTCTACCTTGATTGAGGTCTTAAATGAAGTGGTATTCGATAAGTAAAACACTTACTAATCCTGAACTCTTCAAATCTAGTTCGATAAATATCCAGTAAACTCAGTTTTGATTCTTTTGTAAGTAAGCAAACTATATAAAGAGGAGTCCTCCTCAAGGAATCTCGTATATATAAGTTCTTAAAGCTAGAGGCGTTTCATACCAATGTTCGTCTTCAAAGGATCTAAACTCATATGAAGCCGTGAAGCTTTTTGTATTACTCTATCCCTCATTCAACAGTGAAGCCGGTAGGTTAGGGCACTATTGCTTCTAAATCCTACTCGAACATCATTCTTCAATCTCACAGAACATGCTTACTTCATTGGCTTTTATTGTTAAATATAGCTAATTACATTCCATAAATAAGTAAGCATACAAAGCACAATCAAGTCACACAAAATACAATTAAGCCACACAAAGCACGATTAGATCAGATAAATCACTATTAAGCCGCATAAAGCTGTTAGTTCCTGAGATGATGGTTTTGATGACAACTACCTTAGGACTTGTTATAAAATATAAATAATAATATTCTTATCCAGATATATATGTATATGCAGGGTGTATATGTACATATGTGGATACTGAGAATGAAGACTATATAGTATAGAGATTCAAGACTGATGAATTCAAAATTGAAGAAATCAACACTGAAGACTTACGAGTATCAAGAGTTTAAGAGTTCAAGATACCAAGATAAGTAATAGAGTCTAGATTTATATTAAAACTTCATAATAGCAATAAAATATTTATTCAGATTTTAATTGTGGACCGAAATCTACCTTCTCGCTTTAATAGTGGGATGGAACCCACAACCTTCTCTAGTGGAATGGAATCCAAGAAATATTCAAAATAATTTATTTTAACTATTTTTCCAAGAAATATATTTTTAAAAGTCATCTCCATCAATTTAAATATTTTATCCTTAATAAAACTATTCATATCATCTTTTAATATTTTGATCTTAAAATCATCTCTTGTTATTTCAAAATATCTCTTGATTTTAATATTTTAGCTTTAAATCTAAAAATATATTTTAAAGAAGTTTATACTTAGTTTTTAATATTACTTTTATATTATAAATTATATATTTTAAGATTACTTTCTAAAACTTTCTTATAAGTTTAAACTATATTCAAAATGGTTTACAAGTTTAGAAATTGTTTTGACAAGTTTTAGAACAGAAATCATTTTAAAACAAAATTAATTTTCAAAAATAACATAGGCATGTTTACATCCCAATAACCCCAACATCGACATGGTAGCCGTAGGTTTCAAATTTTTTTGAAAGAAGTGTCTATTCGTCATAACCTTTCACGAATGGACATGACCGTTGTTCTGCTATATATACCAGTTGTGTTCAATGAATTTGAAGTTAGTTTTTCTTCATTTTTTCACTCCTTCTTCTCCACTCAAAATTTTTCTTATATGTCAAATGCTTTAACAAAACTCTGCCAAAATCCTAAGTGAATCAAACTCGATCTTCTCTAGTTTGATTCTTTGCCACTATCTCTCAAAGATCTTAGTGCTATTCAGAGTTATAGGATCCTTTGTAATCAAAGATAAAAATGTATCGAGTTTCTCTCTATCAAAGTGTGATTGGAAATGGTGTGATTGTGGCTCGTAAATCAATTGGATGTGATTGTAGCCTATAAATCAATTAGGTGATCTTGTAGCCTAATTCAATCAAGAGAGTTTGCACTGGACTTGGTGACAGTAGGGTGTATCTCATGGCCTTTGTAATATCGACATTATATTTGAAAAGAAATATGCATAAGAAATTGTGTGAGACTGGATGTAGGATAACTCCGAACCAGTATAAAATTCCGGTATGTTCTTTCCTTTACTGCTTTTATTTACTATCATCTGTGTTTGGTTCTATGATTGTCTCTGTGTTTGCAAATTGCATATGTTTGTGTTTAATTTGAAAATATTTCAAACTTTCTATAAAATCCATTAAACACTATTCACCACCTCTAGTGTTAATCTAGCCTTAAGATCTGTAATCTGCATTTCCAACATTTGGTATCGGAGCATTGGTTTTCAAAGTTTTCAAATGGCTGCCAACATTGGTAATGTCAACATTATCACTAGCTTAGTTATAGAGGGTCAGTCTACTACCAGACCACCACTTTTTATAGTAGTAACTATGCATATTGGGCATATAGGATGAAAATCTATTTATAATCAATAGGATTAGACACTTGTAATAACACACAACTGAGTACATTGGACCCACAACTGATTTTGCACAGTGGACCGTTGAGCAAAAGACCGTTGCACAAAAAATTCCAAAGTCACGAATATTCTATTCTGTTCACTTGATAGGAATGAGTTTAATATATTGTCTATCTACAAGTCTGCATATGAGATATAGAAAACTTTGCAAGTTACTCATAATGGAACAAGGAAAGTTAAACAGATCAAAATATCTATGTTGACCAATTAGTTTCAATTATTCAAGATAAACCCGACCGAGTCCATTTCAGACATGTACAGTAGGTTTCAAAACATTATGCACTCACTAATTGCATTAGGCAAGAACTTTTCCCGAAGAAGATCAAGTTAGAAAATTTCTGAATTCACTCACTTCGGAATGGGATCAAAAGACTCTAGCAATTGAAGAGGCTAATGATATTAGTACTCTGTAAATTGAAGAATTGATTGGGAATTTGATGTCGTTTGAAGTAAAAATACAAGGGAGAAGAGAAAGCAAGGCCTCGGAAAAGAAATCAATAGCATTCAATGTAATAACAGATGGTTCGGACTCAAACAGTGACAACGATGAAGAAATAGCCTTGATGACAAGGAATTTTAGAAAGTTTTTGAAATACAGAAAGATGAAGAATTACAAAAGAAATGATGACAAGAATTCTGGAAATAATAATGAGACTCAAAATAACGTCAAATGCTACAATTGTGACGAACCGATCCACATAAAAAGAGATTGTCCGCATCTGTATAAACAGAAATTTTCTCCAAATAATGATTCGTCAAAGAAAAGAAAGAGAGCATATACTGCTACACTAGACAATTCAGATTCATCTTCTAGCAATGAAGATCAAGAGATGAAAAATTCAAACATGTGTTTTACAACTATTCATGAATCCGATGATCTCAAAAATATGGATCTAAAAATAAAATTATATTGATTGAAATTTCTTGTTTGAATGTTTGGTTGTTTGCATGTTTTGAAACTGCTTGTTGTTTAAATTTAAAATTTTGATTTTCAAAATAATATTATTTTAATAGTATTTTGATATTAAAATATTAATATTAAAATATTAATATTACAATGTTATTATATTTAATATTATTTCAGATAAAATATAAATTAGATTATAGGATATATAGATATAATATTAAATAAAGTAGGAAAAATAAGTCACATGATTTAAGGGACACATGTCGACATGACCCTACCCCCATCTCGACATCCTTGCCAGAAATTTGAAGTTCAAATTTGAATTCAAAACTTTGAATTTCACCGTTTCACCAATTCCAAAGCTCTGAAAGGAATCTCTTGACCAGATATCATGGCTCTTAGATATCTATTTATCTCCTTAACTTTATCATATCTTTTCACTTTCATTTCAAAATTCAAACTCTCTTTCAAACTCTCAAGCTCTTTACTTTCTTTTAAAATGGCTTCCTCAAGTACTTCATCTACCATGACACTATCCAAGGCCACCAAAGTGTTCCTCTGCAATGATCCGGAAGCTATCAAAGCTTACATTAGCTATGTAAACTTTGGAAAGGCCCATACGGGAAAATTTGCGATATTTAGTGAATTTCCTTCATATGAGGTCAATGTTCATTTTGAAGAGAATCCAATTCTTAGCTTAATTGGTGATTCTCAAAATGATTTTGTTTGTTATCCGTATCTTGTCAAAATGTTTTACGCAAATTTGAATTGTGTTTTTTATGAATGAAATGAAGGGGAGGTGTGGAGTAGCATTAAAGGAAGGCGTATTATTTTAAATAGTGAGATTTTAGGTAACATTCTTGGTTGTAAGAGTATGGGAATGGATCTTTCGGATTTTAAAATTGATGAACATGATTGCAAGACATTTGATCACATTTTTGAAGGGGATATTAACTATGAGTTTATAAAATGAAATTTCCATCCTAAAGCTAGAATTGTAAACCTTCTTTTGCAACATACCATAACTCTAAGATCGAGAAATTTCAATCACCCGACCTTAAATGTTTGTAAGGCTCTTTTTGCTATTTTTGGGTATTATGACATTAATTAGGCGCAAGTCATTTTGGATGAACTTCGTCCCAAATTTTTTATTTTAGGTGAAAACATTTTATACCATGGAACTTACCTCACTCAGATTTTCAACTACTTTGGTGTTGATTATAAGGGAGTGAAGTTCATTTCTAGAAAAGTGTTTAACCATGCTAACATCTTTCTCATGAGAATTCCGCTTATATTTTAGCCATATGAAACACTTTCCAAAAAGGATGAGAGATTGGCTCATGAAGAGAGAGAGAGAAGAAGAAGAGGAGGAGGAGGAGGAAGAAGGGGAGGAGGAAGAAGGGGAGGAGATGGAAATCGAAGAAGAAGGAGAGGAGGAGGAAGAAACTTTATTGGCAAGCATTGAATACCCTATCACTCCTATCAATCCATCCAACGAAATGCTTCTCAAGAACAAAAGAATATCGTGGAAAACCAATGGATTCTCAAAAGATCCGTTAGTAAAAAGTTGACTAAGATTTCCACCAAAATGAACATGTTCTTTGGGAAAGTGAGTCACAAGCTTGGATTATCATCACCTTCATCATCTTCTAACTAATACTAGTTTCATTTCACGTTGTATTAGTTTGTATCTCTTTTTAGTTAATGTTATGTATCGTTTTATGTAATGTTAACTCAAATTATCAATGAAAATCCTTTATTTCTATTTATTAGCTCTAAAATATATTTGGAATGCTTGTTGTTATATTATATAAGTTTATATATATATAGACTTGTACATAATATAAAGAAACAAAGCAAATTGCCAAATTAAAAGGGGCATGTCGACATCCCCTTATCCTCCATGTCGACATGTAACGGCCAAAAACTGTTTTTTGTTTTAAAATTGAAATTTACATAACTACCTTGTGTCTTTTCATTTCAAATGATTTTCTAACTCTTTAAATACCTGTTTATTCTAGAAAAATGTATACTTTCATTTCTCTTTATTTTCCATTGAATTTCTTCATATTTTATCAAAAAATGGCCTCTCATATTCATAATCTAAGTGAGAACCTTAAAGAAACTCTCAATTCCTTCAAGAACATACTTACCTTTATCCTTCGCAATTAACGACACATAGAATTAATCCAATGCAGATGATAAATGAACGAGAAAGGCACTTCGATGCCATTTAACAGATGATCTCTACACTCAACAAAGAAGAACTTGAAGTGAATCCAGATGGAACTCTAAACAAAGATAATTAAGAATGGGATGCTATAAAGGTAGATCCTATCTTCGGTGAAGAAGGATGGGTTCAAGTTTCAAGAAATGTTTGATTTGACCAATGTGGTTTGATTTACTTTAATTTGGTTTGAACTGTTTGGTTTGATTTGATTTGGTTTAGATTATTATGGTTTGGATTGATTTGAATATGGTGTGTAATATATGATTGAACATGGCGTGATTTGATAAGAACATGATGTATACATTGATTGATTATGTTTAAAATTTTCATATCTCTCACATTTACCTTACTATATTTTACTCATATTATTATCTGTCTTATTTACATTCTACTATACGGTGTTATTATCATATACATTGTTGTAGTATAACATTTAGGTAGAGTTATGTAGTTTAGGATTAGTTTTTGTTGATAACAAAGGGGAAGAATTATAAAATAGGTTAGATAGGCTTAGATTAAGGGGGAGTTAGTGGATTAAGGGGAAGTTGTTGAAATAAGGCGAAGTCGAAGTAGAACCGAAATTTGTTGAGTAGATTTTATAAACAAAGGTTATCATCATCAAAAAGGGGGAGATTGTTTATTCCTAGATGATGGTTTTGATGAAAACAACCTTAGAACATGTTATAAAATATAAATACTAATATTCTTATATATATGCAGGGTGTGTGTGTGTGTGTGTGTATGCAAGTACTGAGAATGAAGACTGTACAAGATAGAGATTCAAGTCTAACGAATTCAAGATTCAAGAAATCAAGACTTAAGACTCATGAGTATCAAGATTTCAAGAGTTCAAGATATCAAGATAGGTAATAGTGTCTAAATTTATGTTAAAGCTTCATAATAGCACTAAAATCTATATTCGGATTTTAATTGTGGATCAGAATCCACCTTCTCGCTTTAATATTGGGATGGAACCCACGACCTTCTCTAGTGGAATAGAATCCACGAAATATTCAAAATAATTTATTTTAACTATTTTTCCAAAAACTATCTTTTTAAAAGTCAGCTCTGTCAAATTAAATATTTTAGCCTTAATTTGAAAACTATCTCTTAATATTTTGATCTCAAAATCATCTCTTATTTTTTTAAACTACCTCTTGATTTTAATTTTTTAGCTTTAAATCTAAAAATATTTTTAAAGAAGTCTATGCTTAGTTTTTAATGTTACTTTTATATTGTAGGTTATATATTTTAAGATTACTTTCTAAAACTGTTTTATAAGTTAAAACTATATTCAAAATAGTTTACAAAGTATAGAAATTGTTTTGACAAGTTATAGAACAGAAATCATTTTAAAGCAAAATCAATTTTCAAAAATAAGTAGGCATATCAAAATCCATATACCCCCATGTTGATATGGTAACCGTAGATTTCAAATTTTCAGAAGAAGTGTCTATTCGTCATAACCTTTCGCGAATGGACATGGCCGTTGTTCTCCTATATATACCAGTTGTTTTTAATAAATTTTAAGTTAGTTTTTCTTTATTTCTTCACTCCTCCTTCTCCAATCAAATATTTTCCTATAATTCAAATGCTTCAATAAAAATCTACCAAAATCCTAAGTGAATTAAACTCAATCTTCTCTAGTTTGATTCTCTGCCACTCTCTTTCAAAGATCTCAACGCTATTCAGAGTTATAAGATCATTCGTAATCAGAGATCAAAAGATCAAAGCGTATCAAGTCTCCCTCTATCAAAGTGTGATTGGAAACGGTGTGATTGTGGCCCGTAAGTCAATTGGTGTGATTATAGCCCGTAAATCAACTAGGTGATCTTGTAGCCTGGTTAAATCAAAAGAGTTTGCCCTGGACTTGAAGACAGAAGGGTGTATCTCGTGGTCTTGAAATCGAAGTTGTAATATCGACATTATATTTGAAAAAAATATGCACAAGAAATTGTATGGGACTGGATGTCGGGCAACTCCGAACCAGTATAAAATTCTGGTGTGTTCTTTCCTTTATTGCTTTTATTTACTATTTGCATCTGGGTCTGGTTCAGTGATTGCCTCTGTGTTTATGAATTGCATCTGTTTGTGTTTAATTTTAAAAGATTTCAAAATTCCATAAAATCCATTAAATACTATTCACCCCCCTCTAGTGTTAATCCAACCTTAAGCTCCATAATATGCATTTCCAATAAAAGCACGATTAAATCACATAAGCAACTTCTAATCCCTTCTTATTTAATTGATATAGTTATTAATTAAAACCCCTTTATAAATACTTGTATATTTGTTTAAAATACCTTTACAAAAGATATATACATGTATACTACTATTCGACTATTCATTCCTACTCATTTCATTACTTCAAAAAGTATTCGAATACTTATTTCAAATGGTATAAGTATATTCACAAATCATTGACAATATTTCTTAGTTTAAAATATAATCAAAGAGGTTGAAAACAAATGTTACTCAAGCACTGTTACTATAAACCCCTTTTCTTTTATAAGTTAAATCGTTACTATATAAAACCTTTTTCCTAATTATTCCATACTTGTCATTATCTTTAAAATATCTGTTTATAAAGATATAAATATATTCACAAGGGTTGAAGATAATTGATACTTAAACTTTTGTCACTACAAATCCAAAACCATTTCACTTATAGTTATCTTTAAAACATTCTTTTTAAAGATCTAAATATATTACTAAGTATAATTAAAAAGGATTAACAACAAATGTTCCTTAAATATTGTTTACTATAAACCAAAATCCACCTTATACTAATCATTATCTTTTAAAACACTCAATTTAAAGATCTACATTCATCTACATTCATTAAACAAGGTAATAATTAACTTTACAAAATCACTTATTACAACATATGCGTTATAACTCAAAGCCCCTTTTATTATTCTATAAAATATTTAACTTTCCTTTCCAAACTTATATATATTGAAAACCTTTTAAAAACGATATGTATATATGTATACTAATTTATATTATAAGATAAGATATTCAATAATAAAAACAATTTAAAAGATATATTACATAAGTTTTATATGTTTTGATAAAATAAATAACTGATATTCAAGAAAACTATATATACATAAAATATACTTATAAATACTTAATTAGGTTTATTTTTTCTAAATATTACCTAAAAGATACTTATTTTGCAATTTATTTGAAATCTAGAAAAAACATTTTTTCTGATTTATAAACGTAAACCTTATACTTTAATAATTCATAATTAATCATTAAAAATTCAAAAAATTCTAAACCATTTTAAAAATACTTTAATATATGTTTGAAAAGGCTACTAAAAAGATTGAAGTAAAATAATTAAGATTAGAGTCATTTCAAAGTAATTTAAACTCTAAAACAGAAACTATAGCTTTTACAAAATGCTGTGAAAAGCGTTTTAGAGAAAAGATAGTGTTTTTAAAATACTCTGGTTGATTGTTGTAAATGACTGCAACCTAGGCCAGTTTTAATATCAATCAAGAAGAGGATCATCATGTACATTTGTAGCCACATCTACATCCATATAGTTATGAACTACATTTGCTGCTTTTAAATTAGTAATTGGTTGAACGTTCAACTGTGTTGCAATATCATGTGTGGGAAAGCTGCAATTTGAAAAGAAGCATAATTTTAATATAATTTAAAAGCGAAAGCCACATATTTGACATTATAAATAATGCGTATCGCTAGCTCATATAGTATAACTTGGAGGCTATAGGATATATTGGATAAGACGTACTACTATTCGGTCCAACAATACTTTGCGGTGTAGGTTGATATAGAATATAATTCAAACAAAACTTCAAAAAATTTAGCAATTCTAATATTGAATATAATATTATATAATATTATATAAGAACATTACAAAATATGCATTACCTTATACTCATACATGCAAAGTGCTGGTTGCAATGTAATGGATCTTAAGGCTATTTTAACACTAGAGTGGGTGAATGGTGTTTTATAACTTTTATGAATCTTTTTAACTTTGTTTCAAGTTTTAAATCAAATCACATATTATCAACACAAATCTATTCTAATCAAGCAGTCAAAATGCAATCATAGATAAATATAAAAGCAATAATAAAAATAAAGTAAGAGAGATGGCATCGGAAATTTTTATACTGGTTCAGATTAATCAATCCTACATTCAGTCCCGTACAATACCATACAGGTTTCTTTTCAATCGTCTACTTTAACCAGGTAGCAAGCATACCAGAACAAAAACTTGAATTTAAGGCTACGAAACACCCCCTCCTATCTTACAAGACTTGGTAAACTCTCTTCATTTACTAAGCAACAAGATCGGCCACTTGATTTGAATGGACAAGTGCACCCACCTGATTTGAATAGGAAACATGAACATCCAAACACATAAGAGTAGAGTTATTGATTTCCAAATACAAACGGTTATACTTAGGATACAAGTTATCCTATAGCCATTTTAATAGCAGTTTGATCTTTTTGTTTATAGAGAGAACGCTTCCAAAAAGTAGATAATTTGTAGAGAATCAATCTATTAGAGTATGGATTGATTTTATGTAGATTTTAAATAATATAGAAAGTAGTTTTCAACAAATATTTCAAGAGAGTAAGGAGTAAGAAGAAAGTAAGAAAATTAGTTTTAAAAATTCATTTGCACTCCTCTTTATATAATGAATGAGTAGAAATATCCATTTGTGAAGAGGTGTGTCCAAAAGACACTTCTTTTCAAAAATTAAAAAAGCAACCAATGACCACTATATCGACATATCTAGAAGGGATATGTCGACATACCTTATTAATTTTCAAAAGAATAATTTTCCTTTTAAATTGTTTTTAAACTTCTACATTTTTGTAAAATAATTTTAAACATAATTTTTAAATACTAACTCATAAAAACATTTATAAAAATATATTTTGAACTTGAAATAATGTATTTTGATTAAAATGTCAAAGATCATAAATTAATAATAGAATAGAATCTGCTATCGATGATTTAACTATTTATTCTAGTGACTCATAACAAAGTCTTGAGTTCTTCAAGTCTTTTGTCTCTAAACTCATGATTCTTGATCATCGTCTCTAAATCTTTATTCTTGGTCTTTATACTGATTAGTATTTAAGTTTAATTATTCTGTACTTGTATAATATTCTGTAAAATATATCATACAACTTAACAAAACATCAGTATCTACATTTATATGGTTGCTGTCATGAAAATCAATATTTGAGGTGTTAACACAAAGCTATTCTTGGTCAGATATGGATAGTTTTATTGCATACCCTGTTGATAATTCATTAAAAAAGGAAATTCGAAGGACATTTGCTATTGACCATTCAATCATCCATAACAAGTTAAATTGGATGTTCAATCTCAATTTAATTACCAACTTAATTACTTAGATTATCTTTAGTCCTGCTTACTTAACATTAATTTATTCCAACCATTCATTAAACATCCTTTAAGTATCTATCTAAATTAATTATCCATAATTACTTCCATTAAGTAACTATCCATTGGTTAATTATCCTCAATTAATTAACCTTTAATCATCAATTTATTATCCTCTAATAATTAATCAAATTAATTAACCCCCAATTGATTTCCATAATTAATCAATCCTTTAATTAATTACAGTAAGTAATTAATCCTAAATTACTTCCCTTAAGTAATTAACCTTTAATTATTTTTCTTTAATTAATCCATACTTTACTAACTACATTAAGTCATTTAAACAACAATTTTAAAGGATTTTAAAACCTTGCTAATTCTTGCATTTGAACTTGGATTACACTTTCCCCTATTCATTTTGAAAAGCTTTAAAAACTTGATTGCTATAGCTCACAAATACCAGAGCTAAACGAGGAAAATTACCGAGCCAACTCTGTTCATTCCTCGCGTCAACTTATCTTCGGAGGCATCATTTGTCTACTTCGAGTTTTAACCCGTTCCTGCATTCCTTCCTAAAATCAACAGCGACCCCAAGCATTGATACATCAGTGATGCCGTGCACATGCGCTACCCATCAGAGTGACTCCGACCAGCCTCATCATCGCCATCGAGTCGACCCTGACCTCCCTACACGATAGCGACCATCAGAACTACGCGTCGAGCACACAATCGAGATCGAGCCTGAGTGAACCCAAACTGGAACGAACCATTGCCCAAAAACTTCCCTATGCCACCACCTTTGGCCACCAAAACCATCGTCACTCCGACCATCACCTCGCCATAGGCCCACGCCCCAAATGCCCCTCATGCGATCACCTCCGATCCACCCTAGCCATCGCGCGATTCATAACAACATCGTCGAACACAAGTGGGTTTTAAACCATACTCTAACGATCCTACACCGCCACAACTTTCGAGAATTTCTCCGACCATTTTTGCTGACATCACTTACCTCTAGACTTGCTTCGCCTAAGATCTTGTGACCTCAAATTTCTCCGATCATCAAAAAAGCCTAAAATCCCCATTTCCGATCAACTTGCATTATCTCACAAATCACTAACCTAAAAATCATGATTCTTCTTTTAAAAATCCTAATTCTTGAAGGCAATTTAGACTATACACCTGAATTCACAAATCGATCACATTGAATTTTTGATATATAAAAGTTTTTAATGTAAATCTCACTTTCCAGTTAAAACTGTCATTAAGTTCTATTTTAAATATTTTAAAAATTAAAATCTTGTTATTATAAACATATTTAATTTATATATCTAAGCCTGACAATGATTAGGAAAATTGAATTTTGATTTTGATCAAATTGAGAGCTTGTTAATGAAGAACAGGATAGATGTTCTGGTGTTCAGACATGCACATAAATTTTCTATATAGATATATAATCATTCAGCTTTACTACAATCATGCAAGCATATAATCAAACATACAACACAGTCTACTTCAAACATTTACCACCTGCATCAAAGATTCAACCAGATTAAATCTTTTTATAGAAAAAGATTACTCACAGTTAAAAAGAAGAACAAAGAAGCTTCTTCCTAGAATTTGTTTGATTATTGAACTAAATCTGTTTGCTTTGATTTTTTTTTTGAAACTGGAAGTTATTTTGCTTTTTTTTTGAATTTGATCTTGTATCCATTTGCTTTGATCAAGCTGAAAATATTGAAATAGGCCTTGACTTAGATAATGATCAACCAGCTTTTAGTTTTGATTTTGTTTGCTTTCTTTTCCTGGTTTGAAAATGCTAACAGTTTTGATTTTTCTTTCTTTTTTCTTTTTTTCTTAGTCGTAATACGAGGATAGAAGAAATATTGAGTAGAGAATGAATAGATATAATTATACCATTTTTATGATTTTAAAAGAATAATAAAAAGAATTTGTGACACTTGTTAAAATATATACACTTGTAAATTGCATGTTAAATTTTCTTACAAATGTTAAGTTTTATGATAAAACTAACTTATACATGTTAAAGTATATTACATGATTTATAGTTGTCTTTAATTTATAAATTAATATTTAAATATGTAAATAAAACTTCTACATTGCATTTACCTTATGTTTATAATATTACACATGTTTTAAATGTATGCTAAAATCCTTTACATTTGTAAATATGCAAGTATTAATGATTTTAATATGTTTTTTATATAAATTTTATACTATATTCATTATTTAGTTTTGTATATAAATTATATGTTTATGTTTTATATTTATATCAATACCATTTCTAGTATTTATACATATATCCAACTCTTAAAAGGGAAGATTTCAAAATCTTAGTTATACACTCAAAATAATCATACATATTTCTTCTTCGAATTTCAAACCACAAATTCAAATTCAATTTAAAATCTACTCATATATATATTAAACAAACATATATTTAACTTGTTTGGAAATAATAAGTTTTTCTATTAGAAGATTATCAAATAAATATTTTTCCAGATATAAATATTTATTATCAGATTTATTTGTCCAATCTTAAAATCAGTGTTAACAACAGTTAAAATCAGATAATTATCCAAATACCTGATGTCCAAAAATCCAGGTTATCACATTCCTCCCCCTTTAGAATCTTTTCGTCCTCGAAAAGGAACGAAACTAGAATTTATTAAAATACTTAATATCAGTTAAATTTTCTCTTTGAATATTTTTAAAACACTTTAAAATTATATAGTATTGCCAAAATAGTTTATAAAAATATCATTTTATAACTCGATGTTTCAACAAGTCCAACCTCGTTCTCATAGAAATTCGGTCCTACGTTGATCAGACGTAGGACCGAAAATCTATAAGTATATAGCAGACTCATTTTAAACATCCAGTGAAAATACTTGAAAAATAATTTTTATTGAAAATATAGAAAATATTTTTGAAAATAGAGGAAACATCTTTGGTGAGAATGCTATGGAAATCACCACCCCCATCCATGGTCGTAGTTAAACCGATGGTTACGTTGCCATCTCGGCAAAATCTATAGATAACTGTAGGCACTCCGCGCCCCTCGATTACGCCATGGAACCCGCTATAGATCATAGCTACATCTGAGGTTACGTTGCTATCACAGCAAAAACCCATATAACTGTAGGCATCAGCGCCCTCGAATTCCGCTGCCAAAAAATAAAACTTCTCCACTCTACTCAACCATAGATCGCAGTCTACCGATGTTACATTGCCATCCCGTCAAAATCAAGCGTAGGCCGTTGACACTCACCTCCATACGATTTCCGCTATGGTCCACGGTAGATCATAGCGACATCGACTTACACTATCGTTACTGCATAACCCAAATGCTTCTATAGGCATCAGCGCCTTTGACTTTCGCTATCCAATAATCCTCAGGAACTTCAGTTTGTCCGGACTTCATCACAGGATCCTCTTTAGAGCCTCCCCCTTTGAGGCTCAAGGCAGTACCAACCTATGACACTCCTAAGAAGTTCATTTCAAGGGAGCGCCTTTTTCTCCAGAGCCATTTTCAGAACACTTTATACTAAACACATATATAGTATCTTCCAAATCATACACCTACTATGAATCTCATATAAATCTCCTTTCTCAAAATCGATTATCCCAAAATCGATAATTCTCAAACTAGGCTTTCCAAATTTCCAAAATTGATTTTCTCCCAAAAATCAAAAGCCTTTCCAAAATCCATAGGTTCCAAAACCTTTTTCCCAAAATCATTCTCATAAGATCCTTCACACACACACACACACACACACACACATATATATAACTTTGAAAATCTTTGGATCACTTTATACTTGTATAAATTCCCTTTTTATACTTCAAATATTTTCAAAAAACCTTTTTCTTCTGGCTACAGATTCAACAAGGGGAGTCTATCAATTATATATTCATCACTTTTTTTTATACCAAATCAATATTCAAACTTGATTACTCTATAAAGTCACTTACCATATTACTTACTTCCATAAAGTAAAATTTCTACCATAGAAATATCCAGTTTCCACTTTATTTCATCATATATTTTACAAATATACTTTCCATTTCAATTTTTTTTTAAAGTTCTTATCCACAAGTTTCCAATATCAATTACATTCAAACCCGTACGATGTACATATTTTGCTCACTCGATCACACAATTTCTTTACGAAACTAGTATCATCCACCCGACTTTCTAGTGCGGACTCAGATCTGGTTTCTTGATCAAAAATTGTCATTCTCCTTGCATAGTCATAATTATGATAGAGAGTTTCCAGAACCAATCAAAAATCCATATCCAGGTTCGCCATCGAAAATCGAGTGAAAAATCCCAACTCGGATCGATATACTATCTCGAAATTTTATGCTCGAATCTGGATCAAATCACTGTGCGAATAGAATAATATACGTGCATCCTACATATCTATCTTTATTGATTATTAATTAAATAAATTTCTCTTTTCTATTCACATTCCCTTTAATTTCATTCCACATATTCAAAATTGTTTCAATTCCATTTGGATTATCACTTCAATCCTTATCTCAATTGGTAATTAATCATAAACAGTTTGCACTCTGACCAGCTTGAATTTAGAAAATAGCTTGAATTTTTTTCAAAATAGATAAGTAGTTGAAAAATAATTATTAATTTGTAAAATAGCTGTAAAATAGTTAAGTAATTGTAAAATAGTTAGATAATTGCAAAATAGTTGTAAATAGTAATTAATTATAAAACAGTTGAAAAACAATTCCAAAAATAATTGTAAAATAAGTATAAAATAGTTTTGGCTTTAAAAGAAAGGTTGTATACAGTAAATAGCTTGGAAAAAGAGATTTGAGAAAGTTATATTAAAATAATTTGTTAGTTTTAGAGCCAAACTGTTCCACTGCCCAACCATTATTCCAATCAATTCCCGTCAATTAAATCGATTCAATCCCAATTCAAGTTGAATTAACCTCAATTTCTTTCCAAATTCAAATCAAATTCCTTTTGAATTTACTCATTTAACTTTAATCAAATTCCAATCATTCAAATCAAATTTCAATTTGAACTAACTTCAAATTCAATTTTACTTTAAATCATCCTAAATTATATAAATTCGAGTTAAATTTTCAAATGTTGGTTTAACCTCTTAAACCAAATTAACCTTTATTTAAAGTCTTTAAACAATTTAATTCTGAGTTTGAATTTCAAAATTCCATTTTTAATTGCCTTTACTTCCACATAAAATTATTTCTAGGTTCAAATAATAATTCAAATCCATTTTAAACAACTAAATCTTTGAAAACAATTTATTACCAAATTTTAATTTTGGAACCAATCCTCAACAATTTAAATTTACAAGTTACCCATTAAACATTTAAATCTTAAATTCAAAGTGATTTCATTTTCCATTTGTATCTGCAATGGAATGATATATATATATATATATATATATATATATATATATATATATATATATATATATATATATATATATATATATCATTCCAATCCATTTCTTAATTCTTTCAAATATTCCAGTTCACAGTTTCATAGATTACTAATGACAATAGGATGGTAGCAGAGTATAAATAAACATCCAATTATCTAAAACATCCATCAACATTCCCAGATCTCAAGCCCGTTTTGAGATCTTATATAACTCCCTTTCAAATCAACCCATTTAACTTCCCTAAGTTAAATCTCAATTTCAAATTTCTATCAATATTCTTTCTTACTTATAAGTTCAAAACTTATATCACTTTGGGTTTTTATATCACACTTCCAGGAAAAATCAAAACTCAATACTTTAGAGTTTATTTTAAATCATTTTTGATATTATGTATATCCACACATATATACATATTTATTTCTTAGCCCAATAAGCCAAATTTAAACCATCTTTGGTTTTAATTCAAACAAATTTCTTTAAATTTTCTAAACATCTCTTATTTTAAAATAAGATCACATTCAAAATAGTCTGAATAATATCATTTTTTTTTAAATTTTGAAGACAATTTCAAATGTTTGTAGACTTAGGATTCAAAACTTCACAATTTAAAACCCACTTCAATTTTTTTTAAAGTTATACCCATCTAAAAGTTTACTTCCCTGAAACTTTTTATTTTGCTTTATCATTGCTTATAGGAAGACAATCATCCCATTATTAAACACAGTAAACATTCTTTTTTCTCGTTTGAAACCAGTTCTAATTCATCTTATTTTATGATTCATTCTATTCAATTTCTATTTGGATATATATATATATATATATATATATATATATATATATATATGTATGTATGTATGTATATACACACCACTTAAATTCTTATTCAATTACAATATCCAAAACCAATTATTTCTTTATATATAAAATATAAGCTTTTATAAAAATCATTCATTAAAATTTTTTTTGAAACCTTTATATAAGAAAATAACAAGTACGCTCTTATATATATACACACTCAACTCATCCTAGGGCACCACTGACCCTATCCTTAATGAGTACACCCACCAGAGCCAAGGTTCTCGCTTAACCTTCAGCTCTGATACCAACTGTAAAGACCCAGAATTTTCGATCTTGAAAGTTCTAGATAGTTAGGAAAAGAAGAAAAGAGGTAGAAGAAGAAACAGAAAGGAAACACAGAATCTTACATTCGTAGGGGATCAAAATATAATATCAAATAAAATAGCAGTTATACAAAGGAAAACTGTATCAGTTAATTTACATCAATACATCAGGGTTACAACCATATACACAAAACACTAGACATATACAATCAACATGTCCCAGACAAAATATATCACAACGGAAACACTCCATATGTTCCTGCCATCCAGCTCGCCTCCTAGCTCCAGAACGTCCTCACCAAAAAATCTGTAATACTCGGTCCGACCCGAGCATTACATCAAAGTAACACCAGGGTTAGGCTGGAAACCAGCGTGAGTAAACCCATATAACATGAAATACTAAGTTATAAAACTTATTTGCAAACCAGGGTAACTCGTACCTTCTAAGAGTTCTCATCTTACTAAAGTCCATCACTTATCCAAAACAATAGCTACGAAATGTTACTCAGCTTTATCATGGTCATCTTACTAAATTTATTCCATTCCAGCGTGTTAATTCCACATATCCAATTTATAAGGAATTTTGACTACTAATCGAAGTGGTTTCGGGTACTACTGATTACCCGACTCCGGTCTCTTCGAATTCAAAGTCATTTCTTATTCCAGTTTAAGTGGATACAAATCAACTATAATACAAGGTATCATAGTCACACAGCAAATTAATTATCGATAGACAACACATAATATCATAGTTCAACCCATTATAGCATACATAATTCATTACAATCTATCAGACTAGATATAAATCTAATCATTCAATACCATTCAATCATCCATAGCAAGTTAAATCGAATGTTCAATCTCAATTTAATTACCAACTTAATTACTTAGATTACCTTTAATCCTGATTACTTAACATTAATTTATTCCAACCATTCATTAAACATCCTTTAATTATCTATCTAAATTAATTATCCATAATTACTTCCATTAAGTAATTATCATTGGTTAATTATTCTCAATTAATTAACCTTTAATCATCAATTTATTATCCTCAAATAATTAATTAAATTAATTAACCCTTAATTAATTTCCTTAATTAATCAATCCTTTAATTAATTAAACTAAGAAGTTAATCCTAAATTACTTCACTTAAGTAATTAACCTTTAATTATTTTTCCTTAATTAATCCATACTTTACTAACTACATTAAGTCATTTAAATCACCATAATATAATTGCTTTTAAAAACAACAATTTAAAGGATTTTAAAACCTTGCTAATACTTGCATTAGAACTTGGATTACACTTTCCCTTATACATTTTGAAAAGCTTTAAAAACTTGATCGCTACAGCTCATAAATACCAGGGCTAAACGAGGAAAATTACCGAGCCAACTCCGTGCATTCCTCGTGTCAACTTATCTTCTGAGGCATCATTCGTCTGCTTCGAGTTTAACCCGAGAAATAACCCGCCTTCCTTCCCAAAATCAACGGCGACCCCAAGCACTTATTCATCAGTGATGCCTTGCACATGCACACCATCAGAGCGACTACGACCAACCTCATCATAGCCAGTGAGTCGACCCTGACCTCCCTACACGACAGCGACATCAAAACTACGCGTTGAGCACACAATCGAGATAGAGCCCGAGTGAACCCAAATTGGAACGAACCATTGACCAAAAACTTCCCTGTGCCACCACCTCTGGCCACTAGAACCATCGTCACTCCGACCATCATGTCGCCATAGGCCCACGCCCTAAATCCCCCCTCATGCGATCACCTTCGATCTACCCTAGCCATTGCACGATTCATAACAACATCGTCGACCACAATTGGGTTTTAAACCCTACTCTGACGATCCTGCGCTGCCAAAACTTTCGAGAATTTCAACCATTTTTACCAACCATTTTTGCCGACATCACTTACCTCTAGATTTGCTTCACCCAAGATCTTGTGACCCCAAATTTCTCTGATCATCAGAAAAGGCTAAAAACCCCATTTTCGATCGACATTCATTATTTCACGAATTACCAACCTAAAAATCATGATTCTTCTTTTAAAAATCCTAATTCTTGAAGGCAATTCAGATTATACACTTGAATTCACAAATCGATCACACTGAATTTTTGGTATATAAAAGTTTTTACTGTAAATCTCACTTTCCAGTTAAAACTGTCATTAAATTCTATTTTAAATATTTAAAAAATTAAAATCTTTTAATTATAAACATATTTCATTTATATACCTAAGCCTGACAATGATTAGGAAAATTGAATTTTGATTTTGATTAAATTGAGAGCCTGTTAATGAAGAACAGGGTAGATGTCCTGGTGTTCAGACATGTACATAAATTTTCTATATACATATATAATCATCCTGCTTTACTACAGTCATGCAAACATATATTCAAACTACATCACAGTCTACTTCAAACGTTTACCACATGCATCAAAGATTCAACCAGATTAAAGCTTTTTAAAGAAAAAGATTACTCACAGTTAAAAAGAAGAACAAAGAAGCTTCTTTCTAGAATTTATTTGATTATTGAACTAAATCTGCTTGCTTTGATTTTTTTTTTTTAAAACTGGAAGTTATTTTGCTTTGTTTTGAATTGATCTTGAATCCATTTGCTTTGATCAAGTTGAAAATATTGAAATGGGCCTTGACTTAGATGGTGATCAACCAGCTTTTAGTTTTGATTTTGTTTGCTTTCTTTTCCTGGTTTGAAAATGCTAACAAGTTTTGATTTTTGGTTTTTTTCTTAGACTTAATATGAGGATAAAAGAAAGATTATGTAGAGAATGAATAGATATAATTATACCCTTTTTATGGTTTTAAAAAATAAAAGAAAAATAAAAGGAATTTGTGACACTTGTAAGTTGCATATTAAATTTTCTTACAAATGTTTTTTATGTTAAAATTAACTTATACATGTTAAAGTACATTACATGATTTATACTTGTCTTTAATTTATACATTAATATTTAAATATGTTAATAAAACTTCTATATTACATTTACCTTATGTTTATAATATTACACATGTTTTAAATGTATGCCAAAATCGTTTACATTTGCAAATATGCAAGTATTAATGATGTTAATATGTTTTTGATATAAATTTTATATTATATTCATTATTTAGATTTGTATATAAATTATATGTTTATGTTTTATATTTATATCAATACCTTTTCTAATATTTATACATATATCTAACTCTTAAAAGAGAAGATTTTAAAATTTTAATTATACACTCAAAATAAGTTTTGTTGTCTTAAATAATTATATTAGGAGATTATCAAATAAATATTTTCCCAGATATAAATATTTACTATCAGATTTATTTGTCCAATCTTAAAATCAGTGTTAATAACAATTAAAATCAGATAATTATCCAAATACCTGATGTCTAAAAATCTGAGTTATCACAAACAACTCTACCAATTTTGGTATACTTGAAAATATTAACTCAACATCAATATCTCCATCTATTTTTATTTCTTTTGATCCATAATCGAAGGGCTAATTGTAAAAAAGTTCTATATCAAACTCCTCAGATTTAATCTTCGCTGCTTCAAAAACATATTCTTTCAATTGTTCCAAGTTATAATCTTTACAAACTTTTACTGATCTATAAGAACCACTAATGTATTTTTCACACATTTTTTCACCAGTAACAAACTCATCATCAAAATAGCAAATAATCGAAACAATGTTACAAGTAATTGTATGATCGATTTTTGATAATGGATCATCAAAATTAATGTAATATTTAATATTTCGACGATTGATTACCGATTTTTTTCACCTCATTCCTATACAATTCCAAAATTTATTTATTGGTGCCTTTTGAAATAAAAGCAATTAATTTTTATCTCTAAATCATTGCATAAATTCCATAGATTCCTATCGAAATTTCTTTTTATTTTCACTAAGACACCGTCAAATTTCACATGCCTTACAAAATATATGGTTGCATCCTATCCTTTCATGTCTCATGATATTAAAGGATAATTTGATAATTTGCATAGTTCATTTAAAATAAATTGTAGTACCCTTTTAGTAGTTCTAGATTTAATAGACTCCTCCTTAAATTATTCCTCATAAACAAATAAAATCCATAACTAAACTAACTAAAAAGATTGAAAGCGGTAATTCATACGTTGATGATTGAATAAGAAATATTAGATAATCTCTAACTGTTTATATGTTGTAAAAGAGTGTTGTTACTAGCTCCACATTTTAATGTTAGTAGGCATCAGTGTTACCCACTTTTTATTGTTACCAATTCCACTATAAAATACCTAGCTCATTATCCATGTTTAAAATAAGAAAAAAGTCCTAAACATTGATGTTGTATTCTCTCTCCATTTATCTTCTGGTAAATTTCATGTTTCACCAAAACAAACAACTAATAATCATGATATAATATATTAATGAGAAAATTGTTTTTTGATTGGTTCTATCTTAGTATACATATTTGCATCAAAATTGTTTGGTTTGAAGTAAATTTAATTGTCATTGTCTTTCTTCACAATATCCATATTTACACAAATAAATTGCAATTTATCGTTGATTAGTGAATTGATTAATAGAGTAATTATATTCTATAGTTTATATTTTGAAAGAGAACCCAAGAAATGAGAATATGAATGGTCATAAAACATTGGGGTTAACGAGTTATTTCAGTAGTTTCAGATGAGTTTGTTTGATACTTTTTTAGTTTTGGTTTAGGTAATATTAACTGAAAAATGTGCAGTGAGTGGCAACATTTTTGTAAAGTGGCAAATTATGGTATAGAGAAATTAATTTAAAAGGACAAAATCTATTTTTAATTTCTTTACCACCAACTTTAGAAAAGGTAACTATCCAACATTAATGATATTTTAAATCAATGCTAACAAAAATATATGACTATAAATACAGTAAGAGACAAACTATTTTGGTGAATTTAAACAAAAATATATTGATAAAGTTAAGGTTGTGCATTATAGACAATTATTTAACCCAATTATATAACTAAACTTTTATATCGAGTTTTGTTCAGAAGAAAGTAAAATTCTAGTTTTATTTTTATTGTATACATTATCATATTGCGATACAACAAATTTTAAATACATAAAGTATACAAGTAGAAAATCCTTACGAAAATTATGTAATCAATTATAGTTACAAATTTGTTCGTAATCTTAAGTATTAAATTATTGAAATAAATGCTCGACCTTAAATTCTCTTAGTCAAGATGTATCGAGAATGAGACAGATATATCCGTTGAGAGTAGTGTTCCTAATGCTCCTCATACGTTGGATTGTAAATTACTCATGCTTGGGGGCACTAAGGTATTACGTACTTGTAATTGTTTGAAATAATAATAGAACAACTCATGGATATTCTTCTATGTATGAATTATAAAGTCAAATGGAAGATCTCGTGTAATAATGTGCATAATTTTTTGGCTTAAGAATACTGTGAATCCTAAGTATTTGAAATATGATTTGACTATGATTAATCATATGACAACGATGATCGTGTTAAAGGCATAATTGAGTATAAGTTGAACCACTTGAAGCAAAACATTGCTTAAGAGAGGATATGTCTCATTCGAATAGAAGGTTAGTATCATCATAATTGGCAGTCAACTTAAACTCAATGTTTGGCTGAAAAGCTAATTAATAAATGTTATTGGATTCATGCATTGACTTTAAAATTATGCTTCATAATTGATTACGGATACTATTGTGGTTCCAACCATTGACCAAATTATAGATATCTAAGTGATATAGTGACGGCGGGAAAAAATGTGCACAATATATTATTGCTTAGAGTATAGCTTAGATGATTAAAAAGAATTTTTACCTAGATGATCATTAAGCAATTAAACTTGTGTCCACCTCTATGTTTCAACAAAATCTGCATTGGCCTTAATACTCTATTTAAATATTACCGAGGGGTAAATTCATACTAAGAAGCACATGAGTATTAGTGTTAACGCTCACCTAACTTTTAAAAAAATTATAAATATTATAAATTAAAATGGAGAAAGCTAGTATAAATATTACGTTAATTCATCATGGTTTATTTATTTATTTGGAACCTTAAAATTAATTAAAATAATATATATTTTACATATTAATTTAATTAAACAAATATGATAAAATAAATATTTAAATAACTAATAATAGTTATTAATAAACCCCAAAATAGATGGATTCGGGCCGGTGAAAAGCGGGTTAAATGAGCGAATTTCAAAATAAGTCCATTTTTGATCGTTATTAGGCCTACGTAATTTAATTAATGTTAGATCCAATCTAAAATTTATTTCAAATAAAATATTTTTTTATTTTATTTTATTGGTTTAAAATGAATTTAATCAATTGATTCATTTTAATCAATTTGATAGCTATATAAAATGTGGTATATCGAATATACTTTTATGTGTATGTGTGTAACAATTGCTTATTTTGCATTACTATTTTGGTAACTGAAGTGTCAATTTGTTACTTACGCAATACCATTTAATATTCCATAAATATTATGAACATGTAGTTAATTAGGAATTGCATCTACTAATTTTGATTTGACCAAATTTTTATTTAGCGTGTTTGTGATTAGGTTTAAATATACTCATATGAGTGTAGCAAAAATGCAACATATAAACAGTGCACATTGTTAACATATATGTATCAGGTGTTGGGATTTACGCTGCAACAAACACATTCGCCCTTAATACAGGCCTTTATTATCCATGGTTTTATTATAAAAGTATATAAAATAATCATGATACATATATGCATTTTAAAATTAATTTTGACTAATTTTATATGTTCTAAAATTAAAAGTTAACAATTTGAAAACTAGCCTCGACTAGCAAAGAATTTAAAATTAGATCTATGATTTTGAACAAAAGTCCTTTTATAAATTTTGAGTTAAAATAATATATATATTTATATATGTATGTGTGTATGTATGTAAATAATAATAAAATATATTTTATATTCGAAAAGGATATATATATATAACTTATATTTAATTATATAAATAACTTTAAATAATTAATATATGTAGTTTACTTATGGTCATATATATAAAACATTATAAAATTGATTTTTAGTAACTAAAATATTTTTAAATTCGGTTTTTTATAGGATTATGGAGGAGAAAATGTCAATATAATTTTGCTGTGAATGTCTTTTTTCTTTTTAACATTAATCTCTAGATCAATAACAAATAGTAGACTGGGCAATATAGGCATATAAAAATTCATTATATAGGATATGCTATCTAAAATATACTGGCATGATGTTATATAAAATCAAAATAGGATTGGATAACACTTTATGAAGTAAGTTAAGATTCAAACCTTGAATGGTTGAATAACTCCCAGATTTAACTGAATCCACCTTTGGATTTTCCTACGATCTAGAGATCACACCATCTTGTATCAATTATTCAATTTTTTATTTTCTTTTGGGAATTTAGTGGGTATCAATCCATATTATTTCGATAGAATGGACAAGAAGTGGAAGTCAAAATAATGATAATTAATCTGTTTAAGTAAGCATTTAAGACAAGGAAATGGTGGAGGTCTTTTCTCATTCCTTTACTTATATATATAATACCATTTCATAACTATTTTAAAACCCAAACTCACCTTCTCGCACCCTTATAGCTAGCCATATGTGTGTCTTAGAAAGGTCTTCAAAAGTCCCAAAACCCATTTAGCAATTAATTGGTTTAAATCAAATTGAAATATTTATCGATATTGTATATTGGTACTTACATATATAACTTTTATATACGAACTTTATGTAACACTTCTGGCATCAAAATAAAATGAAATTAAATAATTAATATTTTATAAATATTAATAAATTATAGTTTACAAAAATTATAAATTAATTAAATCGCATGATGTTTCAGAGTATTCATCATTACGATTGTGCGACTCATAGTTGTAAATTCAATCAACAGTTAATATTAAACAATGCAGATATTACCGTTCACACACTACCTTTTTTAGTGGTGTGATATTTTAGCCGAATTTATTACTTGGATGTTATTTCAGTAAAGTCAAATTTTACCATTTTAAGCGGTACCTTTAAATAATGATATTTTTACAATAATTATCTTCGTCAAAATTATATCATTGTAGGACTTATAAGATTTAGTTCTGATCAAAGTTCAAATATCGTCTATATTCAACTTGGTTAGTGTAAACATAAAATTCTTGGTTCAATAGTAACATGTATTACTATATGAACCGCTTTGGCCAGAGACTTTCACTTTGAGTTGAGTTGACCGTAATACTAACCTCTTATAACTAAGGAGGTGAAATCTCTATTGAATAGTGTTTCATTTCTGATGCTTCAACTCAAACCCAATTATAGTGGCTCGATAGATCTCCATGCAATGATCTAACTATAATCAAAGTGGAGTATCTGTAATAAAGTTCCATAGTATTGTCAAGTCGAAGGAACTATGTAGCACCATCACTTCGAGATATCCTGTTTGACCTTAGGTATAATTAACCAACAGGAAACTCTCAAGTGAGTCATTCGGTAGTTATTCAATAACCATCAATACGTAACCTCTTGGTATCCCTAGCATGAGTAGTATGCTATCCAACATTTGGAGAACATTACGTACTCTAGTCTCAACGGAGGAATTAATATCCTTTCTCAAAACATCTTGACTTGGAATATTTAAAATTATCTGTCATTTTATAATGTGATAAAATGCACATGATTACAACCATTTGTAATTATTATCACATGACATATTATTTAAGGATTTTCTTTTTACATACATTTTAAATTAATTACAAAGTAGGTTGTAGTAATTAAACACCTTTATTATGAATAAGATTGACTATTGAGTTTGAGATATGTAACAAATTACATAATTACCCCTAGGAGATACCTCTAGCTCTATCAGTCTTCCATTTGTAGTTAGGGTTGATTATGGAATCTTGTTCCAACTCTTTGATTGGTTGTCCCAAAATTAATATAGCCAGTCCCTTCTAAGTACACTATTTTGTTTTAGTTATCTACTCTGTCAATTAACTCTCTCCGCTACTGATAAAATTGAATCCTTTGGATTATGTTTGACTTCTAGTTAGCTATAGATTTTTTACGTTTGCATCCCAACAATGTCGTGATATAACTATGTCATGAGATTCTTAACATTTGGAATCACCTTAGCTCAGTTATAAATTTATGCATTTATTTATACTTCTTAAATTGTAGCATCGTTCAAGGCGAGGTATTCAACTTTTGATTGAATCGTCCACCACTTATTATTTAGAACATTTTCAACTTAAAGTTCTTAACTTGAGATTGAGCTTGAATTTATGATTGATATACCACATTGGATATCATTTATGAAGTTTAAGTTCGTGCACTCATTCATAAGGAGTTCATTACTTCCATAAACAATTCTCCAGTATTTCATAAATACTTGAGAACACTTTAAACTATCATATAGTAAACTTAATTAGGATTTGGTATATGTATCAAATACATAAGCAAGGTGTGATATTGTAGATAATATACATGTAGGATGATTCCTATTATGAATGCATAAGGAATTCCTCTTACATGCTTCATATTAAATAATTCAATATTGTCTGTCTATATCATTCTAGGACATTGCTAACATCCTTTTACACCGATTATAAAGGCGTCTTTTCAAATCCTACACTGAGAATCAAACAACTAAGCTATAATGATTTTAACAAGAATACACAATTAACAATCATAAGTTTGTTATTTACTTATAATTTAAGAAATAGTTTGATAACTTCAACGTTCTTTCTTGTAGACACACATTCCCTCTGTATTATGACTGGAATTCAAACTGTTTGATTTTTCTATCGAAATATTTTCTCAACTCCGATGCTCATTGAACAATACTTTCATATCAATTCTTAGATCCTATCCAATAACCCGCAAACTAAAAATCGGTCCCACCGACTTCGAGATTCTTTGGTTTTTAAGCACACGCAACATATTCTACATCATTGTTCATAATTTCTGTTTTAACATACATATAACAAAACTCAGATCATATTGAGCGGTAATTTTATGAGTAAAATTCGGATTAACTTAAGTATTAAATGAGAATCTATTATGTTAATTTCAATAATTGAAATTTACAATGTTATTTTTTCAATGTACCTTACCATGTTCCAATTGTATCGGTCTTCTTCTTAAAGACAATTTTTCGGTCGATGGATCATAATCCTTCGTGTACTGTTACTTATACCGAGTGAGATCCAACCTAATTAATATAGGGTTACACCATTATTAGTGCTCTTAAAGTATGTTGAGTACATGTTTAAATGGACACGATCAAAGAGCTATCCAAAGTAATAAGATAATCAATCATGCCACTTCTACACCAGAAAGCGGCTGTGTATGTCCAACAATTCAACATTAATGGTCAATAAAGATAAACACCTATACACGATGGTTATCATGGACAAGGCACTAAATGAAATATAACCAAGTACAACATAGGCCAGCAATGTAAACTACATTAGTCTATTGGAAGGTCAAGGCAATCCGTAACATACCAGTTAAGAAACGAAGCCATCATTTAGTAATGCAAGTGACCACCCTTAAGAAAAACTACTTACATGGCTAAGCTAGGTCGCATCATTTTAAAAAGAGAACTACACCACCATTCTAGGGCAGGGTTTTTCCATTTTTCAAAGAAGAATTTTTCCACCATTTCCAAAGAAGAATTGTGCCACCAATTCCAATAGAAGAACCGTGCGACCATAAGGAATAAAGCATTTGTGACAACCCGTATTTTTGGCATCCGATAATTAGGTGATTAACAAAATTATCTCATTGAAATATTGATTTTTATATGTCAAATGAATAAAATTTTCGATAAATAAATATCTGGATATGCATATAAAATTGGTATTGGATTATAAAATCTTTGGGTATGAAAAATAGATGGGTATACAAAAAAAATGTAAATGTAGATGCATATATAATGACAAATTTTACATAAGCAAGGTGAGTAAATATGTATACCTGCAAATGGAAGAGATTTGAGTAAATGAAAAATGTGTGTGTTATAACAAAATTAAATGCAAGCATAGACATATATGGGTCATATGAAGTGAAATAAAATATATACATACAAAAAAAATATATATACATATACCAATTCACATAAAAATATTGTAAAGATATATATATATTCATGGGTGGAAAGGCTTCATGATGGAAAGGGATTAAATAAGAAAAATATACATAAGTTAAGGAGCGTGTGTAAATATATATATATATATATGTGTATATATATATATATATATGTATATGTATATGTATATGTATGTAGGTAAAGATAAAATATGCTTAAGCATGTGTAGATAGAAATGTACATGTAAAAGTAAGGCAAGAACTGTGTATATAGGATATATGTAGATATGCTATGGTGTACATATATATATATACACACACACATATATATATGCACTTGTAAACATGCTAGTAGACAACATTTTGAACACATACCAAATCAAGCATATAAAATGGATAGTCAACATAATAAATCAAATTTAAACCTTAAATCAAATCAACTTTATTCAAATCAATAAAACAGAAAATAAAGAAATCTTTGATCAACGCAAAAGCCTGTATACACAAGATTCAGCCTTGGCTTACCCTGTAATCTTCATTCTTCCCTACATATACTCCATACTGTCTTGTTCCCATATCATTGCATTTGAACAAGGTAAGAAATGAAATATATATGTATATACAAACTACCATTACAAAACTTAAAGAAAGTACAAAGCATTTAAGAAACAGGAAGTTCAACAAGAAAGCCCAGCGAATTTATTTACAAAAGCAGTACTCTATCTCTAAGTAAAAGGTGAGTAAACTTCATCTTTAAAAATCATTTTTCTCTTATAAAATGAGTATGTTAAAGCTGAATAGAAATAACAGTATATCGTTATGTTGCTTGCATAGAAATGAATATAAATATGCTTGTAATTGAGTCTATGTAATATCTTTACACATATTTTCTGGCAAACTTTCAAAAATTCGATTCTCTCCATCAACATAGTTTTAGGCCTTGATGTTTGAAGGATTTCTGGCTGTATTAGAATATACTTATTGTGAAAATAATTACATAGGATATTATCAAGCAGAAATACTATAAAAGGGATGTATAGTAAGTAAGCAAATATTTCAAGAAAATTCGACCATGTTGATGTGTGTTTTCACCTATACAAATGGAAACGATATTTAAAATAATGAATTTTAGTAGCTTTATCATGATTTTTAGTTTTGTATT
Organism: Allium cepa; assembly: GCA_030765085.1. Classification (NCBI taxonomy): domain Eukaryota; kingdom Viridiplantae; phylum Streptophyta; class Magnoliopsida; order Asparagales; family Amaryllidaceae; genus Allium; species Allium cepa. The sequence goes on from CM060944.1 coordinate 592,595,108, forward strand.
TGTCGAGATAAAGGGAGATGACTAGAGTTTGGTTTATGGCAAACTTGCGGCGACTAGGTAAGTTTTGTGAGCCGAGCTTTTGGCTGGAGGAGGGTTTAAGGGAGGGAAATGCACGAAAATTGTTGCAGTGGCCTCCGATGAGGTGTAGCGTGAGATTCAAGGGGATTTAGGGTTTAAGGCCAGTTTTGGTTGGTGTTGGGTTATGAGGTGGTGGCAACATCGAGGTGGGGATAGAGGAAGGTAGTATGGTGGGAAAAGGTCGAGGAGGTCAAGGCGGTCCTACCGGCGAGTTTTGCGAATCGTCAGTAGTCGAAGGTGGCCGGGCGAGGCAGGGATGGTGATGGTTCCTTTGTAGGGTTTGGGTTCGAATGCCATATTTTTATTCTGGGTTTTCTATGAAACTTTTGGGTGGCCAGGATGCTGAGGAGGTCGGGGATGATGTGTGGAAGGGGTCGATGATGGACGGTGGGCCAACGTTGGCGTGTACACGTGCACATCGTAGCGTGTGCATGTTTTGGAGATAAAAAAAAGAGAAGGGAGAAAGTTCAGAGGAAATAAAGGGAAGCTGGGAAGAGGAAAGAAGAAGGGAAATAAGAAGATGGGATGGAAAGAAAAGTATGGGCCAGGGAAAATAAGATGAGAAAATAGAAGTAGAAGTATAAGAAAAGAAAGGAAAGTAAAAGAAAAAGAAAGGAAAAGAAAAAAAAGAAAAAAAGGGATGAAAGAAAAGGAAATAAAAGGAATAAAGGAAAGGAAAGAATAAAAAGAGAAAATAAGAGTAAAAGGAATGGAAAAAAGAAAGATTAAAGAAAGGAGGAAATGAAAAAAGAAAAAGAAAATTTGAACCTGTAAGGTTAATAATTTATTTCGAGTAAGGTTAAATTTAATCAATTCATAATATTAAGGCAAGCAATAAATTAGATTATTGGTATTTAAAGCTGAAGTTAATAAAATTAAGACTTGGTTATTAATTATACTTTCCTGATTTTTATTAACCGAAATGAGTCGTTTATAAGTCCTTTAAATTGAAATTAATTGGGTTTCAAATATAAATTAAAATAGTTGGATTAAAGTAGTGACACTTTTATTTGAAATAAAATCCGTGACAAATTCCTATTATTGGTTGCTGTCACCCTAGATGATAAATTGTCTATTTTAAACAATCTACCCATTTTATTTATCACTTGGATTTGAGGAGGCTAGGATTGGATATCAGCAATATCCAACCACTTCGATTGAATAAGTACTACAAACCTTAAGGAATGGATTATAGAGTTTAATAGGATGGTACTGAATAAAAAGAAATAAAACCTGACTTTTTAAATTAAGTAACGGGACATGGATATTATCTTAAATGTTAATGGAATTGTGTAATAAATGTTTGGCTATAACAAGATAAGAACTCGTAATGTTGGACGAATTACCCTGGCTTTCAAAGAAGTTTTATAACCTAAGTATTTCATATTAGATGGGTTTACTCACGCTGGTGTCCAGTTGGGTGTTACTTTATTGTAATGCTCGGGTCAGACCGAGTATTATAGATTTTCAGGTTAGGATGTTCTAGAGCTCAGGGGACGAGCTGGATGGAAGAGGCACATTGATTATATTCCGCTGTATAGAATTGACTGTATAGAGGTATTCAGGGACAAGTTTTTATAACTGTCTGGGTTATTTTATTGATGATGTACTCTGATATCTTCTATGTGTATTGACAGTTACAGCTTTTCTTTGTGTAAAATGTTGTTATTTCATATTATATTTTGTTCCGCTGTGATTTTGAGATTATGTGCTGGTGTTTTCTGTTTCTTCTTCTATCACTTTCTTCTTAACCTTAATAGTCTGGGATTTTCGAACCTCGATTGCTCGGCACTCTATACACTGGACTTATTAGTTTCGATCTTCGGGGTCGAAAATATTTCGGGCCGTTACATTTGGTATCAGAGCTGAAGGTTGAGTGAGAATCTTGGCTTTGGTGGGGATTTACTCATTAGAGATAGGGTCAGAAATACCCTAGAATGAGTCGAAAGTATTATAGGAGGGTGTACTTGTTATTTTCTTATATAATGATTTTAAAAGCGATTTTAAAAATGATTTTTATAGGAGGTTATATTTTGATATATAAAGAAATAAATTTCTAAGTTATAATATATTAAGTTGATCAGTTATAAAATAAATAAATTAAATAAGGTTATAAGATTTAAGTGGTAAAATACATATGACCAAATAGAATGTGGGTAAGAATAAATTTGGAAATAACTTAAGTTAAAATGGATTCAAAAGTTGAATTTAAATCCGGGAAACAATTCCAAAGAACTTTTAAGTACTTGAAATAAGTTACCCTGATTTATATTGTTCAAGCAAATGATGATGGAATATATGGAGTGTTTGATTCCCAGACATGATAACATTGATTATTATCATAAATTGGTTGCTGTATCATAATAAAGAATGTTTATTGCAGCATAAACAATGATAAAACATGGTGCAATGTTCATGGAAGTAAAGTTATATAAGTTGAATTTATAAATATGGCTTATAAATTAAAAATGAATTTAAATGTGCAGTTTTAAATCTAGGCCCAGAGAAATTTGGAATTGTTTCAAAGTGATTAAGGAAATAATAAGTAATATTACTCAGAATATTTTTGAATATAGGAATCTGTTTTAAAACAAGATTTGTTTCGAAAATTTCAAAGGAAATGCTTTTGAATAAAAAAATCTTGGATGGTTTAAAATTTAAAGGTATGACTTGGTGTGTAAATGAGATAAATATGTATAGATGTATATATACATAATATCAAAGTTGATTTGAAATAAAACGGATTTCAAATTTTGGGATTTTTTTAATGAACTAGATTATCTCATTAATGGATTAAATTGTAATGGAATATATATATATATATATGTATGTATATATATATATATATATCTGGAAAAATAATAAATGTCGAAAGGTCGACCAATCAAAGTCTAAGTGATAGGTTAGGAAGTCCTACTAGAATCCAGTCCAAGAGAGGGATGGCTAAAGGTGAAGAATGGAAGGCAAGACATAGGGAGCGGAGAGCAGCTGCATGTAATGAACGAGAAGAAGCAATATTGGAGTATGAGAAACATGTTAAGGAAAAGGCTAGACCAGGGCCTTATGATAATGTGACATGCTACAGATGTTACAATAAGGGTCATCACGCAGCTAAGTGTTGTAAAACAAGGAAGGAATTGAAGGTGCATTCCAACGGTTTCGCTCTGAGATCTTATGCTTTAAGTGTCATAAGAAAGGACATTTCCTAAACCATTGCTCTAAAATGAGGAAAGGGAAGCGCAAGCCCAGTCGACGAGTCGACTATTTGCTATCATTGTAAGATGACGGGACACATCGCTAATAATTTCCCCAAGAGACTAAAGAAAAGTAAGGTTGTGGAACGTCCTGCGAGAGGCGTGAAGGTTATCCAAATAGATGGGAGGGTAGAAACCTTTTGTGGTAAATGCTATAAGTGGGGACATCCGGTTGAAATGTGCATCTACGGGCTTTGCCCATTGGAAGGAAGTCTGTAGGGAATTTATTTTTTAAGTATGCTAGGACTCTGTTCTTTTCTAAACCCCTAGGTGGTGGTGAAGACGTCCAGATTTATGATTTTTAAGGCTTTAATTATGAATGTAATGTTTGACCTACTAGTGTGCAGTATATCAATGTGTGGAATATTTTGTAGAAGTACGATCTAATATAAAATCACTTTTTATTTATTTGAGAATGAAACTGGAATTAATTCAAGGGTGAAATTGAATTGAATTAATTCGGATTGTAATCAAAGCTGAATAAGTTTAGAATTCAAATGGAAATTGATTTGAATTAGAATGGGAATCGAAGTTAATTCAAATTGAATTGGAATTGAATCAACTTAAATGGGAATGGAAATTGAAGTTAGTTGGGAAACTGGATCAGTTGACCTTGAAGCTATTTTCAAATAAACTATTTTATGTAAACCGTCTAAAATATATTTTCTTGAATATTTAAATTATTCTGATTTTCTAAGATATTTTCTATTCAAATCATCCTTTTAAATACTCAAAACTATCTTATCTTAACTATTTAACTATTTTACAACTATTTAACTATTCTACAACCATTTAACTAATTTGAAACTATTTAAGTTATTTTCTAAATTCAAACTGGCTAGAGTGGAAACTGTTTATATTAAAATACCAATTGTGGCAAAAACTGAAGTTATAACCCAAATGGAAATTAAAGCAATTGAGAAGTGAAAGCGAAATCGGACATTGAAGCAAAAATAATTTTGAAATGGAAGAGTATATTTTTAGAAATATATGATGGTTAAAAATGAAAGTTGAATAGCACTATAATTGAAGCTCGCTTTATAAAGATTAAGAAATGTGGCAAATAATTTGTAAAGGAAATCGAACTTGAATGTTAATATGGCATAAATAAAGTTATATATATAACTGTTAGATATGATAAACTTCCCTTATTGAGATTATAACCAGAAGAAGTGATCATTGATAAATATTTGGAAGATAAGTGGAATTTATATAAGTATAAAGTAATCCGAAAATTATTCAAGTTAAAAGAATAAACTTGTACATGCATGCATACACACACACACACACATATAAGAATGATTTTACGAGAATGGAACCAAAAAGGTTTTTGGAGCCGATTGATTTTGAAGGCTTTTGGTTTTGGCAAAAAACAAATTTTGAGAATTTGGAAAGCCAAGTTTGAGAACTATCGATTTTTAGATATCGATTTTGAAGTTTATATGTGATAATATAAAGAGTATGATAAGAAAGATACTATATGTGTATAGTATAAAATGTTTTGAGAATGCAACGGGGAAAAAGGGCGCTTCCTTTTAGAGTTGAAACTTATTGTAGGAGATCCACGGGGTGGCTCTGCCTTGAGCCCTAAGGGGGGTTCTAAATTTTGTTCCAAAGGACGTTTTGTGGATCGTGGTTGGGGTAGCGTAAGTCGAGGGGTGCGGATGCCTACAGTTTTCTATGGATTTCGCTAGGATGGCGACGTAATCATCGAGCTAACTACGACCCATAGAGGGGGTGGTGATTTCTAGGGCATTCTCACAAAAAGTTGTTTTTTTCCAAGTATTTTCACCGGGTGTTGAAAATGGGACTATTAATTACTTATAGATTTTCAGTCCTGCGCCTGTTCAACGGTTGACTGAATTTCTGTGAGAACGAGGATGGACTTGTTGAGACATCAAGTTATATAAAGTATTTTTATATAAAACTATTTTGGTAATATTATGTTAATTTTAAAGTGTTTTAAAATTTTAAAGTGTTTTAAAATTTTAAAATAAAAGAGTTATACATGTTTAAAGAATAATTCAACTAAAATACATAGTAAATTAAAATTCTTGCTTCGTTCCTTTTCGAGGACGAAAAGTTTTAAAAGGGGAGGAATGTGACGACCCGTATTTTTGGCGTCTAATAATCGGATGACTAACTGAATTATATTACTGAAATATTGATTTTTATATGTCAAACGAATAAAATTTCCATAATTAAATATCTGGATATGCATATAAAATTGTATTAGATTATGAAATCTCTGGGTTGGACAAATCTTATAGAAAATAAATAATAAAACTCTACCATATAAATTAAGATAAAATATCCATAAAAAAGTATATAAATATGTATAAGCTTTATGATGATTCAAAATATAAAGTATATAAGTAGTATATTTATGCCATAAGAACTGTGTGTATAGGAAATATGCATAAATGTAAATATATATACATATATGGTGACAAGTACATGCAAATAGATGGATATACAAACAAATGTAAACATAGATGCATATATAATAATTTTTTTTCATAAGCAAGGTGAGTAAATATGTATAACTGCAAATGAAAGAAATTTGTGTAAATAAAAAATGTGTGTGATGACAAAATGAAATTCAAGTATTGATGTATATGGGTCATACGAAGTAAAATAAAATATATACATACAAAAAAATATACATATATCAATTCACATAAAAATATTGTTTATATATATATATATATATATATATATATATTCATGAGTGGAAAGGCTTCATGATGGAAAGGGATAAAATAAGAAAAATATACATAAGTTAAGGAGCATGTGTAATATGAATATCCATATAAATATGTATGTAAAGATAAAATATGCTTAAGCATGTGTAGATAAAAATGTGCATGTCAAAGTAAGGCAAGAATTGTGTATAAAGGATAAATGTAGGTATCCTATGGTGCATATATATATGTATACAGATATGCACTTGTAAACATGCTAGGAAACAACATTTTGAATACATATCAAATCAAGCATATAAAATGGCTAGTCAACATAATAAATCAAATCAAAACCTTAAATCAAATCAACTTTATTCAAATCAACAAACCTGGAAAATAAAGAAATCGTTGATCAATGCAAAAGCCTACATATACAAGATTCATCCTTGGCTTACCCTATAATCTTCATTCTTCTCTACATATACCCCTTACTGTCTTGTTCCCATCTCATTGCATTCAAACAAGGTAAGAAATATACATATACACACATACACACATACACACACACACACATATATACAAACTACCATTACAAAACTTAAAGAAAGTACAAAGAATTCAAGAAATAGGAGGTTCAACAAGAAAGCTAGCAGCAAATTTATTTGCAAAAGCAGTACTCTGTCTCTAAGTAAAAGGTGAGTAAACTTCATTTTTAAAAATCAATTTTTTCTTATAAAATGATTATGTTAAAGATGAATAGAAATAACGGTATATTGTTATATTGTTTGCATAGAAATGAATATAGATATGCCTATATATGAGTGTATGTAATGTCCGTACACATATTTTCTTGCCTCTGTTCTTTTTTTTTCTGCCAGGTTCAAACTTTCAAAAATTCGATTATCTCTATCTACATAGTTTTAGGCCTTGATGTTTGAAAGGTTTCTGATTGTATTAGAATATACTTAATTTTAAAAATAATTATATAAGATATTATCAAGCAGAAATACTGTAAAAGGGATGTACCGTAAGTAAGCAAATATTTCAAGAAAATTCGACCATGTTGATTTGTATTTTCACCTATACGAATGGAATCGATATTTAAAATAATGAATTTTAGTAGCTTTATCATGATTTTTAGTTTTTTATTTTTCGAGTTAAAGGGAGATGACTAGAGTTTGGTCTATGGAAAATTTGCTTCGGCTCGGTAAGTTTTGTGAACCGAGCTTTTGGATGGAGGAGGGTTTAAGGGAGGACAATGCATGAAAATTGGTGCATTGGCCTCCGATGGGGTGTAGCGTGAGATTCGAGGGGATTTAGGTTTAAGGCCAGTTTTGGTTGGTGTCGGGTTATGAGGTGATGGCAGCGCCGAGATTGCGATAGGGGAATGTTGTATGGGGGAAAAGGTCGAGGTGGTCGAGGTGGTCCTGCTGGCGAGTTTTGGGAATCGTCAGTGGTCGGAGGTGGCTAGGCGAGGAGGGGATGGTTCCTTTGCAGGGTTTGGGTTTGAATACCAGATTTTTATTCTAGGTTTACCATGGAATTTTTGGGTGGCCAAGATGCCGAGGAGGTCGGGGATGATGTGTGGAAGTGGTCGGCGTTGAACGGCAGGTCAACGTTAGCATGTACACATGCACATCGTAGCGTGTGCACGTTTTTGAGAGAGAAAAAAAGAAGGAAGAAAGTTCAAAGGAAATAAAGGGAAACTAAGAAGAGGAAAGAAGAAGGGAAAGAAGAAAATGGGCTGGAATGAAAGTATGGGCCAAGGAAAATAAGAAAAGAAAATAAAAGTAACAGAATACGAAAAGAAAGGAAAGTAAAAAGAAAAAACAAAGGGATAAAAGAAAAGGAAATAAAAGGAATAAAGGAAAGGAAAGAATAAAAAGTGAAAATAAGAGTAAAAGGAAAGGATAAAAGAAAGATTAAGGAAAGGAGGAAATGGAAAAAAAAATTTGAACATTTCCTGGTCCTAAGTTTCACTGTCCCATGTTTTAAATTTAAAATTTTATTTCGAGTAATGTTAAATTTAGTCAATTCATAATATTAAGGAAAGTAATAAATTAGATTATTGGTATTTAAAGCCGAAGTTAATAAAATTAAGACTTGGTTATTAATTATACTTTCCTGATTTTTATTAACCGAAATAAGTCATTTATAAGTCCTTTAAATTGAAATTAATTGGGTTTCAAATGTAAATAAGTAAATTCGAAAACACGAGTAAATCATGTGGATATTAATTACGGATCATTGATTGGGTTAACGTTCTATATCTCTGTTAAATCTATGGGATAATTGTTTACAAATTAAAATAGTTGGATTAAAGTAATGATGCTTTTATTTCAAATAAAATCTGTGACAAATTCCTATAATTGGTTGTTGTCACCCTAAATGATAAACTGTCTATTTTAAACAACTATCTTTTTTATTTATCACTTGGATTCGAGGAGGCCAGGATTGGATATCGGCGATATTCGAAACCACTTAGATTGAATAAGAGCTACAAACCTTATGGATTGGATTATAGAGTTTACTAGGCTGGAACTGAATAAAATGAAGTAAAACCTGACTTTTTAAATTAAGTAATGGGACATGGATATTATCTTAAATATCAATGGAATTGTGTAATGAATGTTTGGCTATAACAAGATAAGAAGCCGTAATGTTGGACGAGTTACCCTGGTTTTCAAAGAAACTTTATAACCTAAGTATTTCATATTAGATAGGTTGACTCACGCTGGTTTCCAGCCTGACTTGGGTGTTACTTTATTGTAATGCTCGGGTCATACCGAATATTACATATTTTCAGGGTAGGATGTTATGAAGCTCAGGGACGAGCTGGATGGAAGAGGCGTATTGATTATATCCCGCTGTGTAGAATTGACTGCATAGATGGTATTCAGGAACAAGTTATTATAACTGTCCAGGTTATTTTATTGACGATTGTACTCTGATATCTTGTATGTATATTGACAGTTACAACTTTTCTTTGTATAAAATACTGTTATTTCATATTTTATTTTGTTCCGCTCCGATTGTGAGATTCTATGTTGTTGTTTTCTGTTTCTTCTTCTATCTCTTTCTTCTTAACCCTAACAGTCTGGGATTTCCGGCACTCGATTGCTCGGCAAACTATACAGTGGACGTATTAGTGTCGATCTTTGGGGTCGATAATCTTTCGGGCCATTACAGCTTTGGTCAGTGCAGCCAAGTCGAACATCACCACATCAAATGAAAAATTGGGCAGCAACACTTGAATTACTGGGTAAACCAAAGTAAGCTAAAGAAAGGTAGTTCCACAAGCCCAAAAAAACTTTATATGTTAGATTCAAAATTCCTAGCAAAATTCAAATTCAAAGTTTTCACCTAAAGCCAAATTCAAATTTCTCACCTAAAGCTAGCAGTCTTACCTATATCAAAGTCAACGATCTATTCACAATCAAAAAAGACATAAATGAATGACGTGTGTCATAATCTAATGGTAAAGAAGGAAAGTAAGGCTATGTCGTTAGCAATCCATATGACATCACTGTTTACTATAGAAGAGGAGGTATTGTAGAATAAAAGGGGGACAAACATTACTTTTCTCTAAATTTTTGGCTAAAAGGATTACGTTTTTAAATTAAATTTTAATATTAATTCTTTTAATTGGCTAAGCGAAAGCAACATAATTATTTCTTTAAAGGAAATTTAATATCACTTAACTTCACCAATTCCTAATCACGGGAATGTTCAACACCGTGATCACTTCATAACTAAGTTGGTGTTAGGAGAATAAAAAATATCATCAACATTTTGGCACCAGAAGGAATACCCCCAACAAATTATCTCATTCATGGATTTTGCATATATCTTAAAATGATGCAGCCTAAAAATTCCTCAACCCTACCCTCAATAAAAGCTGTTTACTTAGCTACAAAAACCATACCCCCTTATCCAATCCCATGGCCCAACCATAGAAAATAAACATCGACCCCATGCTTGACTCCCCCAACACAATTTCCAATCAAATCAAAGAAAAATGACTAGATTTGAAAAATTGGTTGCCCGATATCTAGCACCCAAGATAACTAGCCTTGGCAGTCTTACATCTCAACGCCAATGTTTAACCTCTGTGTAAAGTGCATTAGAGGGGAACAAGCATGACAGCCTCATCAATGAGAATGGTGAGGTTGACTTAAGTACAAAATCAAAAAACAAAGCTCAAATCAATCCTAACATATAAATCAAGCCTACAAATATCAATCCACTACTATTTACAATGCATAATAAGTAGCATGCATAGAACAATGATGAAGCAACCTCTGTTTGTAAGGGTGGCCTATCATGGATAAGTGAAAAAGATGAGGAGATATTAGAGTTAAAAGCTCACATAGAGCAGCTAGCAGTTGTATTAGAAAAATAATCAAAGGAGGAAAGGAGGAGAACTCTTCATCATTTAGTGAATCGGTAATAAGGAAAACTTTCCTGATAGCTTCAAGGCTCTTGCATTTGAAATGTACGATGCGTCCAACTCAAATGATCATCTCTACATGTTAGAGTATCACATGAATATATTATAAGTGGGAAGATTAACAGGGTGTAAGTTGTTCTTAGTATATCTATTTGGAGCAGCTCTAGATGTTTTAGGTGGTATACACTTAGAGAAATTCATTCGTGGGATCATATTTCGACCAACTTCTACATGCAATTCAACTTAAGAAAGGAAGTCTCACTAGATTCAAACACGTTGTCATATGTTTAACAAATGGACATTGAGAGCCTGTGTAGTTTCATCAAACATTTCAAATCAAAAGCCATAAGGATTGGGGTAATGAGTTAAGAAGCCTTGCTTATGATAGTGCATTCAAGAATCAAAGGAAATATCGATATGTAGGACAAGCATAGGAGGAAACCATGTAGAAGTATGATAGCTTTCTATGAGAGATCCAGTGGGTACATGCAAATGAAAGAAGCTGGAGAGGTTAAAGGCATCTCAGTTGAAAGAACCGCTCTCGTGCAAAACGAAAAGAAATGGAGAGCGGATATTTATAACAACCCAACTAAAAGTCAAAGGGAGTTTATTTTTAGCACAAAAACTCCCCTCACAAATACTCCCTGCTAGACCAATAAGATGGCTAGGACTGAATTGGCTTTTAGAGTGCGAACAAAGAGGAGAAGCCTAAGAAAAACGAAGGAGGCGCTTATTGCAAGTTTCATAGGGTAAACGGTCATCAGACTGACAATTATCGTTATCTAAAGAACAAAATCAAGAAACTAATCCAAAAAGGTTACTTGGTATTTTTCAAAAAGATGATGTAATAATTCTTGAGCAATTCCAATCACCGGATTCACATGAAGGTCTAGTGGGGAATCTAAATACCTCATTGCTTCCATTCATGGTGGATCCCACCTAGTAGGAAAGAGCAAGAAGTCCCACGAAAGATATGTTCAAGATGCCAAGATTAAGTTGAGAAATTTATATCATATCAAGCAAAAAATCCACTCCTAATATCACCTTTACTTTCGAAGATTCAACAGGAGTCATATTCCCACATCAACATCTATTGGTGATAACTGTGCAAATTTCAAACTGCATAAAGAAAGTCTTTGTGAATTCAGTAAATGTATTCCTAATACATTATATAGCAAGAAGAAGCTTCTAGTGAAGGGTTTACACCTAGCCCAAAATTGATTTATGGTTTCAACAATATGACAACGATACCTATAGGGATGTCCAAACTCCTGATCATAATAGGCACTGCTACAATGCATAAGTCTTTTTACGTAAGTTTCTTCAGAATAAACCAGCTGTTTCCATACAATGCATTCATAGGGAGATGTATATTGATAGATATAAGGGCAATCATTTCAAAAAAGGATTTGCTTATGAAGTTCCATACCCCGGTTGGAGTTGGAAGCGTGAGAAGTGAATAGTTGTTAGTTAGGGAATTTTACAATGTATCTTTGAATCCAAGCAATAATTTTTTTAAAAAATTATGCTTTTGTCTCTAATTTATGTAATGAAAAAATATATGAACAACAAGAGGTTCATAGAATTATAGTGGTATTCAGTACCAAGGCGGATATTGAAACAGGTTAACCTATGACCAAAGCATCTGCAAGAAAGGAAAAGGAGACTATCTGCACATGATATGGATGAGTATGATTGGACATATGTGCATTATTATTTTGGCACAGCTCAAAGTGAAGGAAGTGTTGTTTCATCAGAACTAAATAAAGCAGAAGATGAGGTAGATCCTAAATTATGAAAGAAAGAAAATGATCTGAAATAGTAAATGACTTAAAAGATATTTTATTAGTTCATACGCACCCTACAAAAATATTGAAAACTAGAAAGAGTATAAGCGAACAATTGCACTCGGTATTGATAAGTTTCTTAAAAAGATCTTCTAACGTATTCACTTAGACACATTCAGATACGATAGGAATTGACCCAATTATCATTTTCCATACCCTTATGATTGATCTAGATGCGCATCCTGTGACACAAAAGCGACACACCCTAGATCAAAAAAGGAACAACGCTTTGCATGAGGAGGTCAAAAAGTTAAATGAGAATGGATTCATCCGAGAAGTACACTATCAAAAATGGATAGGAAACCCTGTTTTAGTGAAAAAGGATAATGGGGAACGGATAACCTGCATCGATTTCACTAAGCTCAACAAAGCATACCCCAAGGAGAGTTTTCCCTTACCTAGGATTAATCAATTAGTCAATGCAACATGTAGCCATGAACTACCCATATTCATGGATGCTTATTCTAGTTATAATCAAATAGCTATTTTTGAACTAGATCAAGAGCATACCGACAAACCTTATGGATTGGATTATAGAGTTTACTAGGCTGGAACTGAATAAAATGAAGTAAAACCTGACTTTTTAAATTAAGTAACGGGACATGGATATTATCTTAACTATCAATGGAATTATGTAATGAATGTTTGGCTATAACAAGATAAGAACCCGTAATGTTGGACGAATTACCCTGGTTTTCAAAGAAACTTTATAACCTAAGTATTTCATCTTAGATAGGTTTACTCACGCTGGTTTCCAGCCTAACTTGGGTGTTACTTTATTGTAATGCTCGGGTCAGACCGAATATTACATATTTTCAGGGTAGGATGTTATGGAGCTCAAGGGACGAGCTGGATGGAAGAGGCGTATCGATTATATCCCACTATATAGAATTGACTGCATAGATGGTATTCAGGAACAAGTTATTATAACTATCCAGGTTATTTTATTGACGATTGTACTTTGATATCTTGTATGTATATTGACAGTTACAACTTTTCTTTGTATAAAATACTGTTATTTCATATTTTATTTTGTTCCGCTGCGATTGTGAGATTCTATGTTGTTGTTTTCTGTTTCTTCTTCTATCTCTTTCTTCTTAACCCTAACAGTCTGGTATTTCCGGCACTCGATTGCTCGGCAATCTATACAGTGGACGTATTAGTGTCGATCTTTGGGGTCGAAAATCTTTCGGGCCGTTACAGCTTTGGTCAGTGCAGCCAAGTCGAACATCACCACATCAAATGAAAAATTGGGCAGCAACACCTGAATTACTGGGTAAACCAAAGCAAGCTAAAGAAAGGTAGTTCCACAAGCCCAAAAAAAACTTTATATGCTAGATTCAAAATTCCTAGCAAAATTCAAATTCAAAGTTTTCACCTAAAGCCAAATTCAAATTTCTCACCTAAAGCCAGCAGTCTTACCTATATCCAAGTCAACGATCTATGCACAATCAAAAAAGACATAAATGAATGACGTGTGTCATAATCTAATGGTAAAGAAGGAAAGTAAGGCTATGTCGTTAGCAATCCATATGACATCACTGTTTACTATAGAAGGGGAGGTATTGTAGAATAAAAGGGGGACAAACATTACCTTTCTCTAAATTTTTGGCTAAAAGGATTAATTTTTTAAATAAAATTTTAATATTACTTCTTTTAATTGGCTAAGCGAAAGCAACATAATTATTTCTTTAAAGGAAATTTAATATCACTTAACTTCACCAATTCCTAATCACGGGAATGTTCAACACCGTGATCACTTCATAACTAAGTTAGTGTTAGGAGAATAAAAAATATCATCAACATTTTGGCACCAGAAGGAATACCCCCAACAAATTACCTTATTCATAGATTTTGCATATATCTTAAAATGATGCAGCCTAAAAATTCCTCAACCCTACCCTCAATAAAAGCTGTTTACTTAGCTACAAAAACCATACCCCCTTATCCAAACCCATGGCCCTACCATAGAAAATAAACATCGACCCCATGCTTGACTCCCCCAACACAGTTTCCAATCAAATCAATGAAAAATGACTAGATTTGAAAAATTGGTAGCCCGATATCTAGCACCCAAGATAACTAGCCTTGGTAGTCTTACATCTCAACGACAATGTTTAACCTCTGTGTAAAGTGCATTAGAGGGGAACAAGCATGACAGCCTCATCAATGAGAATGGTGAGGTTGACTTAAGTACAAAATCAAAAAACAAAGCTCAAATCAATCCTAACATATAAATCAAGCCTACAAATATCAATCCACTACTATTGACAACGCATAATAAGTAGCATGCATAGAACAATGATGAAGCAACCACTGTTTGTAAGGGTGGCCTATCATGGATAAGTGACAAAGATGAGGAGATATTAGAGTTAAAAGCTCACATAGAGCAGCTAGCAGTTGTATTAGAAAAATAATCAAAGGAGGAAAGGAGGAGAACTCTTCATCATTTAGTGAATCGGTAATAAGGCAAACTTTCCTGATAGCTTCAAGGCTCTTGCGATTGAAATGTACAATGCGTCCAACTTGAATGATCATCTCTACATGTTAGAGTATCACATGAATATATTATAAGTGGGAAGATTAACAGGGTGTAAGTTGTTCTTAGTATATCTATTTGGAGCAGCTCTAGATGTTTTAGGTGGTATACACTTAGAGAAATTCATTCGTGGGATCAGATGTCGACCAACTTCTACATGCAATTCAACTTAAGAAAGGAAGTCTCACAAGATTCAAACACGTTGTCATATGTTTAGCAAATGGACATTGAGAGCCTGTGTAGTTTCATCAAACATTTCAAATCGAAAGCCATAAGGATTGGGGTAATGAGTTAAGAAGCCTTGCTTCTGATAGTGCATTCAAGAATCAAAGGAAATATCAATATGTAGGACAAGCATAGGAGGAAACCATGAAGAAGTATGATAGCTTTCTATGAGAGATCCAGTGGGTACATGAAAATGAAAGAAGCCGAAGAGGCTAAAGGCATCTCAGTTGAAAGAACCGCTCTCGTGCAAAACGAAACGAAATGGAGAGCGGATATTTATAACAACCCAACTAAAAGTCAAAGGGAGTTTATTTTTAGCACAAAAACTCCCCTCACAAATACTCCCAGCTAGACCAATAAGATGGCTAGGACTGAATTGGCTTTTAGAGTGCGAACAAAGAGGAGAAGCCTAAGAAAAACAAAGGAGGCGCTTATTGCAAGTTTCATAGGGTAAACGGTCATCAGACTGACAATTATCGTTATCTAAAGAACAAAATCAAGAAACTAATCCAAAAAGGTTACTTGGTATTTTTCAAAAAGATGATGTAATAATTCTTGAGCAATTCCAATCACCGGATTCACATGAAGGTCTAGTGGGGAATCTAAATACCTCATTGCTTCCATTCATGGTGGATCCCACCTAGTAGGAAAGAGCAAGAAGTCCCATGAAAAATATGTTTAAGATGCCAAGATTAAGTTGAGAAATTTATAACATATCAAGCAAAAATCCACTCCTAATATCACCTTTACTTTCGAAGATTCAACAGGAGTCATATTCCCACATCAACATCTATTGGTGATAACTGTGCAAATTTCAAACTGCATAAAGAAAGTCTTTGTGAATTCAGTAAATGTATTCCTAATACATTATATAGCAAGAAGAAGCTTCTAGTGAAGGGTTTACACCTACCCCAAAATTGATTTATGGTTTCAACAATATGGCAACGATACCTATAGGGATGTCCAAACTCCTGATCATAATAGGCACTGCTACAATGCATAAGTCTTTTTACGTAAGTTTCTTCATAATAAACCAGCTGTCTCCATACAATGCATTCATAGGGAGATGTATATTGATAGATATAAGGGCAATCATTTCAAAAAAGGATTTGCTTATGAAGTTCCATACCCCGGTTGGAGTTGGAAGCGTGAGAAGTGAATAGTTGTTAGTTAGGGAATTTTACAATGTATCTTTGAATCCAAGCAATAATTTTTTTAAAAAATTATGCTTTTGTCTCTAATTTATGTAATGAAAAAATATATGAACAACAAGAGGTTCATAGAATTATAGTGGTATTCAGTACCAAGGCGGATATTGAAACAGGTTAACCTATGACCAAAGCATCTGCAAGAAAGGAAAAGGAGACTATCTGCACATGATATGGATGAGTATGATTGGACATATGTGCATTATTATTTTGGCACAGCTCAAAGTGAAGGAAGTGTTGTTTCATCAGAACTAAATAAAGCAGACGATGAGGTAGATCCTAAATTATGAAAGAAAGAAAATGATCTGAAATAGTAAATGACTTAAAAGATATTTAATTAGTTCCTACGCACCCTACAAAAATATTGAAAACTAGAAAGAGTATAAGCGAACAATTGCACTCGGTATTGATAAGTTTCTTAAAAAGATCTTCTAACGTATTCACTTAGACACATTCAGATACGATAGGAATTGACCCAATTATCATTTTCCATACCCTTATGATTGATCTAGATGCGCATCCTGTGAGACAAAAGCGACACACCCTAGATCAAAAAAGGAACAACGCTTTGCATGAGGAGGTCAAAAAAGTACACTATCCAAAATGGATAGGAAACCCTGTTTTAGTGAAAAAGGATAATGGGGAACGGATAACCTGCATAGATTTCACTAAGCTCAACAAAGCATACCCCAAGGAGAGTTTTCCCTTACCTAGCATTAATCAATTAGTCGATGCAACATGTAGCCACGAACTACCCATATTCATGGATGCTTATTCTAGTTATAATCAAATAGCTATTTTTGAACTAGATCAAGAGCATACCGACAACATTAAAGACAAATGTTTATACTTCTATACATTCATGCCATTTGGGTTAAATAATGTTGGAGCAACGTATCAAAGGTTGGTAAACATGATGTTTTCAGATCAGATTGGTAAAAATGTCAATGTTTATTTCAAAGATCTGCTCATTTAGACAAAGGAGGCTTCCAACCATATGCAAGACGTAGAAGAGACATATGCAACATTGAGGTTATATGACATGCAGCCAAACCCACTAAAATGCACAATCACACTCCAATTAGGGAAATTCCTAGGCTATATAGTAAGCCAATAAGGAGAGAAGAAAATCCTGAGAAAATTGAGGCTATTAGCAGAATGAAGATTCTAGAAATCCAAAAGTACAATAAGCCAAATTGGAAGGTTGCTGCCTTAAGTAGGTTTGTTTCAAAAGCAACTAAGAAGTTTATTCTACTTTTTGATCAAATTAAGAAAGGTTGGAACTTCAAATGGGCAGAAGAATGTAAGGCAACATTCCAAACATTGAAGGACCACCTACCCAGTCCACCTATATTTATCAAAACCAATCCTAGGTGAGGACTTATTCGTATATTTAGTAGTAACTAATCAAGTTATTGGTGCAACCATTGTACGAGAAGATGAAAGAGTGTAGAAGCTGATATGTTTTATGAGTAAACGCTTGTCTGAAGCAGAATTGAATTATTCCATGGTAGAAACAGCCTATAATCTATAGCTCATTGCTCGATAATAGTGACCATAGTTCCAAGTGCATCCCATCAAAGTATTAATAAATTAACCATGCAAGTAAGCATTACATAAACTAGGGACCTTAGGCTGTCTATTAAATGGACCATTGAGCTAAGCCAACATGACATATCTTACATCCCATGAAATGTGATTAATGGTTGGGCCATAGCTAATTTTATTATGGAGTGTACTGCACCAACGAGACAATGAAGTATGAAGGTAATAGGACCTCTACGCTTTTGGAAGTTATATATGGATGGTGCTTTAAATGAACATGGGGCTGGTACCGAATATGTACTTGTTACTCCAAAGAAGCAAAAAATCTATAGTGAAGTTCAATTTGTATTCAATGTAACAAACAACATTGCAGAATATGAATCACTCATTGCTGGCTCAAAATGGAGTAAGTAATAAAGGTAACGCATATTAAAATGCATAGAATATAAATTCCCAATTTGTTGTAAATCAAGTGTAGGGTAGTTATCAAACTAAATAGTCGATCCTAGAAAAGTACATAGAGTTGTCTAAAGAACTACTAGCTCAATTTGAATAGTTTGATACAGAGCAAATCCCCAAAGAAAAAAATTCCTCTACGGACTCCTTGGCTAAGCTTGCAAGTGCTATGGTTATGCAGGAAGGGAAGTAGTTCCAATGGGGCATTTAGGTGAATTTATCATAAAGACCATCAAATTTTAGTTCTAACACGAGTATAATGTGTAAAGGATAGAACTGGAACAAATAGAATTGAATCAAATACCCCTCAAGATGCTCGAGTGGTGCCTGTCACATAACCTAACGAGGTTATATTATGGACAATCTCTATTAAACAATTTCTACTAGAGAGGACCATACCCATAATAAAAAAACAGCAAGGAGAATTAGGAATCAACCCCTTACTTCGCGTTCTTCGATGGAATCATATATAAAAGGGGATATTCAACCTCGTACCCTAGATGTGTCACTAAAAAGAAGAAGGGTACTATGGAGACACTCAAGAGGGTTAAACTAGCTAATATTAAGGTGAGGTTATTACTAGCCAACTACAGTACATAATGTTCAAGAATTTGTTCGTAGATGTGACCGGTGCCACCGATTTACTGACATCCAATGATTACCATCTCATGAACTTACTTCCATGACTAATCCATAGCAATTTTATGTGTGGGGCATCGACTTGATAGAACTATTTCCGATGTCTGAAGGGGAGGGGAAAATTATGCAATGGTGGTAATAAATTACTTTACAAAATAGGTGGATGCCAAGCCTCTTGTAACCATAACCTCAAAGAAGATAGTTACCTTTGTAGTTAGAAGCGAAATACTGCACAAGATAATTTTTTATAACTGTATATAGTTTAAAAGTCAAGAATTTGCTGATCTATATGAGAAAAATGGTATAATAAAAAACATTTCTTCGGTGGCTCACCCTCAAGTAGACGGCCAGGTTGGAGTAGCAAATAAGACAGTAAAGAAATCGCCTAAGAAAATGCTAATGAAGTCCAAAGGGAAACGAGCGGAAGAGTTACCTCTAATCCTATAGGCATTTAGAACCTCTGTTAGGTTACCTATAGGGCATACCCCATTCTCTTTGACATACGGCTAAGAAGCCATGCTCCCAATAGAAGTAGATGTGATATCACACCATTAGTTGTCATAGACTCATACATAACGAAAAAGAACCAACACCTGAACGAAACTACGTTGGACTTAATACAAGGAAGGAGAGATAATGCAGTAAGAAGGTATGTATTTTATTGGCAAATGATGGAGAAAAATTATAATTCAAAGCTCAAAGAAAGAAAAATTCACAAAGGAGATTCGGCCTTGAGAAAACTAATGGCCAAAATAAAAGATCCAATCAATGGAGCACGAGAACCTGGTTGTGAAAGACTATCGATAGTTGTCATAGCATTGGATAAATGGGCATACGATTTATCCAGGCCAGATGGAATCTTGTTCCTAGGACATGGGATTCAGAATATCTTCAACCATATTTTATTTAGCATTTTCTTAATAAGAAATATACACACAAAATTGTAATGAGGAAGTAATAAAATAATAAACTAGACATAGGGGTATTAGATGGCCCAAACAAGTATAAAAATCTACAATATCTAAGTTATGGATACACAGTTCTGCTTCTTGAGCCAATATTATGTTGGAACAAGGCCAACCTGCAGCGGAGAAAAAAGAAAAAAATTCAAAAAAATTGTTATTTCGGATCTTTAATGCCTGTAAAGTCTAAAGGTATTATCAAATATAAATATAATATTATTTTTAATAAAATCATATTTTATTAGTTATGATATTGTTTTATAATTTAGTTAAGTGTGGAATGTGAACGGGTATGAATATGTCAAATATATTCATTTTAGTTATACATCAAAATAATTAAATAATGACAAAGTTTAATCAGTAGATGATGAGATATATATAAATGTAGGTAAGAGTAAGTTGAATGGTTATCACATAGGAGCTAAAAAGAGAAATAAATAAAGGATGACAAGGGTGATTGATATGATTCAAAATAATTAAATACTGACAAGGTGTAATCAATGGGTGACAAGATATGTATACATCAATTAAGAATAAGTTAAATGGTTAACATATGGAAGTTAAAAATTGAAATAATAAAAGACGATAAGGATGATTGATATAATTTCCCTTTTAATATATATATATATATATTAATATATATTAATATAATTAAAATTAAAATAATTTCCCTTTTAATATATATATATATATATATATATATCCATTTCAATATATATATATAGCACTGTTATGGTACGTGCTTCGCGCATGAATTATTTTCCTCATAAATTGTATATGTTTAAGTCAATCAAAAAAATGATTTTTTATTTTAAAGTGATATTAAGATTTGTATATTTGTAAAAAAGTATTTTGAATTTATAAAGGAAGTTTAATTTTAGATCCTATTTTTACAAGCATTTTGAATTTGTAAAGCATGTTTAATTGTTAGATCCTATTTTTATGGGAATTTGAATTTGTAAAAGAAGTTTAATATGAGATCCTATTTTCAAGTGATTAAAATTTGATAATATATAGAATGGCGTTTTTGGTAGTTCACGTTGATACCAAAAAAGTGTGACACCAAAGCTATTACAACTATTATTATAATATATATATATTACTGCCTCATTTAAATTAAAAGAAAAGAAACTATTTCATACTATGAAAATTTGAAAATAGAAAACAAATTTATATGAACATATGCATTTAGATTTAATTATGTATAAATGAGATTCAATCAAACTTTCTAATAAACAAATTAGATAGTTATTGCAATCAATTTTAAAATTTTATTTGTTGTCAAAATCCTTTTATTATGTGTAAATATCTAATGCAATACAAGTGCAAATAATATATACATATATAAACATTCAAGTCTAAAATTACACTTTGTTATCAAAGATTAAAACATAGATCTACAATTAAAATATTGTACCGATTCTACACAAACCAGTTTTAACTTTAAAATATAATTTAATCAATCAACATGAGCATGCGAATTTTCAAGTCTAAAGAATTGGACTTTAAATTGAATGTTAAAAACATAGATCTAAATAAAACATTGTATTTCAACACATATATATATTTAGTTTTAATTTTACAAAATAAAGTAAAAACAATTAGTTATTTTGGACCTGCAAATTCAGATCTAAAAGATTACACTTTAGTTTGAGTGTTTAAATCATCGATCTACACTTAAATATTGCTTAATTCATACAAAAATATTCAATTTTGATTTATCAAAACAAAAAACCCAATCATATCATTCAATAAACAATTCAGTCTTTATAAACAATTTTAATTAAATGAGACAATGATACATACATACAAATTATGATAATCAAATTTAATTTTCATCAAACATTGCATCAAAATCATTATATATACAGAAAAGGTCATACCTCGTTACCAAAGCCTTAAAGCACACCTTGAAAAAAGGAATTCTCCTATTGAAACATTTTTCAAATCAAAGAGGTGCTAATCCTTAAATTAATGACCTTCAACTATTAGATAGTAATTGGATCTTGAATTTGATTTGAGAGTCTGTTTTTGTAGAGGGGATTAATTTTCTAATATTAAAATGATGAAGATGGAGGCTAAGAAAAAGTGAGATCTAATTAGGTTTAGCTAGCTGATATACGCGGACAGAAAATAAAGAAAGGTATGTATGATCCTATTTCTCATTCCTTCAATCTCGAATATAAAATAATGAAAAGTGTTTTCTAGCATTAAAATGATGAAGAAGGAGGCTAAGAAAAAGTGAGATCTAATTAGATTTAGAAGGCTTATACAGGCGGACAGAAAAGAAAGAAAGGTAGGCCTAATTCTATATCTCTTTCCTTCAATCGTAACCATCAAAACCAAGCCCTATTAGCCTGGCAGCCAAAAATTACATCTCCTATAACGGGTATTCAACCCATTACATCCATGTAAAATATTACACAATTAAATCCATTTTAATTGCTTATCAATGTCATATATCGATTGATATATTCATAACTATTATGAACATATCCTGTAATATTTATTTCTCAAATCATATGCAAATTCATAATTAATATTTCATAATATTAATTAATTTAATTAATTTAATTAATTTATGATAATTATAAGTTAATTAAATCGTTTGGTCAAAGGAGAATTCACTATTTCAGTTGTGTATTTGTTAGGTATAAATTGGTCAGCGATTAATATCGAACTATTCGAATATTAATGTTCACACGTCACTTAGCAGAGGGTGTATATTTTGCCCAAATTTATCGTTTACTTGGTTTCGACAAAATTCAGTTTCACTTTGTTAAGCGTTACCCGGTTGTGACTTTTACTCACATAAATTCTCTTCATCAAAACTATATCACTTTAAACTTATGGAATCTAGTAGTGGTCAAAATCCCAACATCTTCCACCTTCAACTTCATAGTCCAAACACTAAATTCTTGGTTCAATAGTAACAAGTGTTAGTAACAAGTGTTAGTAACAAAACAACTCCAGGTAGAGATTTTGACTTTGAGTTTACTTGAGTTGACCATGACACTAACCCCATATAACCAAGGCGACGAATTCTCATTAAATATTGTTTCACTTTCAATACTTCCAATCAACCCAACTTAGTACCTTAACGGATGCCATTCCACGATTTGACTATAATTAAAGTGGAGTTTTCATATTGAAGATCAATAGTTTTCTTCAATCTAGAGAGTAGTGTAAATTAGTTATATCAATATTTTCCGTTTGACCTTAGTTATGATAACCGACAGAAAACTATCGAGTGAGACATTTCAATATTATCCAATAACTATTAGTACGTAACCATTTGGTGCCTCAGCAATCATGAGTAATACACAGTCCATAAGTTGGAGAACATTATGTACTCTAGTTTTAACTGATACATCGATATCCAATCTCGATGCATCTTGACTGGGAACATTTAAAATGGTATATTTATTTTTAACGTGATAAATTACTCACGGTTAGAACACTTTGTAACTACTATCATGAAACATATGACTTAAGGATTTTCTATTAAATATACTTTAGTTAAATTAATTAATTAATATAACACATTATATCAAATATATAATAGAAAGAAAACATCTTTTATTTCGAACAAGATTGGTTACCGAGTTAGATATATGTAACAAATTACATAATTTCCCCTAGGGCATACCCTTAACTTTATCAACCTCCCACTTGCACTTAGAGCCAATTATGTAATCTTATTCCAACTTCTCCAACCGATTTCCTCAAAAACAATAGGTTAGTTCCTTGGTGAATGGGTATGATATTATGTTTTAATTATCTACTTTATCAATCATCTCTTTTTAATGTTGATAAACTATTTTATCATGTGGAACAATTCAGAGTATGTCTATCGACTTCTACTGAGCTCAGATTTCCTTAAGAACTATACCGAGGTATTGTTATCATATAACAATGTTACGAGTTTCTCAACATTTGGAGCACCCTTGGCTCTGTTATGAATTTGTGCATTTATATACATTGCTTTATTGTAGCTCTATTCAAGGCAATGTACTTAGCCTTTTTCATTGAATCAACTATAATCTTTCATTTTGAAACATTTTCAACTTAAAAATTCTTAACTTGAATTTATTATTGACATATTATACTCAGTATCACTTATGAAATTTGAGTCCGAACACTCCTTTATACGGAGTATGTTGTTTATACAGACAATTCTCTAGTATCTCATAAATATATGTGAACACTTCAAACAATCTTATTATGATATTAATTTGGATTTGATATTTGTTTCATGTATCAAATACATAAATAATCATGATAGCATAAACAACATAACATGTACTACAATTTTTATTGTCAATGCATAAAGAATCCATCTTACATGTTTCATATTGAATATTTTAATAAGGTGTCTTTGCATATCATTTGGGACATTCCCAACATCATTTATACTTATTATAAAAGAGAACATTTATAAATCCAATATCAAGTATTAAAACAATTAAAGTTGATTTCAACACAAGTACATAAAAAATCAACATTGTGTTGTTTACTTATGATTAGAAATATATATGTACATTTAGCTTTCTTTCTTATGAGCACACACTTCCTCTGCATTTTGATTGACAATAAGACATTTGATATTCTTATCGAAACATTTGTTTAATTTTGTTGCTTATCGAATGACACTTTTGTATCCATTCTTAGATCATATCCAAAAACTCACAAACTCGGTATCACTCCCACAGACTTTGAGACACTTTAGTTATTATGTGTAAATAATTTATTCAAATTCATTATTTAGAATTTTCTATTTCAACACATACGTACCAAAACATGAAGTCATACTATGTGTTGACGCCAAAAATGGGCATCAACATACGTAGAATCTTATGGGTATCAAACAATGAATGAAATCTAAAGAACAAAGCATAAAAGTAAATGAACATGTAGATTTTATAGTGGTTCTGCAATTTTGGCCTACATCACTTTATACTTTTATTAATCTTTCACTTGCTTACAATTAAAGAACAGTTGGATCAGCTAGAATCCATTGATACAAGTTTTCAAGAAATAAAAATGCCAGAGCCTCCAAAATAGGAAGAAGTGTAGGATCGATTTCACCCTAGAGGGGGGGTTGAATAGGGTGATAGTGTAAATTATAAGAATTAATCGCGGAAGCTTATAAATTAATTTCAATTCAGATCACAGAATAGCAGCACAGATATCGCAGAATATAAATAACAGAATAAAACAGAACAACACAGAATTTACCCAGCTTCGGCAAAACCCTGCCTACGTGCTGCCCCCAAGGTTTCTACTAGAAATTAGATAGTCCCTCGCTTACACACGTAAACTCGCTATACACCGCTATTGACTAATCTAACTCTATGCTCAAAACCCTGTCACAACTCAATTACCGAGTTGCGAATTCTCAAGCTACACAACGTAGCTTGTCCCCTAGTCACACGACTAGAAAATTAAACGGTTTAAAGAGGAAAATACAAATTAAAAACAAATTAAAATAAAATAGCCCTAATATAAACAAAACCCTTAATTCCTATTATTATTATTTAGCCGGCCCTATTCTTCCTTTTATTTTAGCCCGGTCTTCTTTGTGAAAAATAAATGGCGGCCTCGTTTTTGTTTGTTCCTCTTAACCAAATTAGGGTTTTGTCCTTGCGTTCGCTCCTGTGAGATTTGCTATGTCTTTGGACTCGCGTTCGCTCCTGTGAGATATGCTAGTGCTTCGGCTTTTTGCAAATTAGGGCTTCGTTTATCGAAGAACCCGAATGATTTGTTGATCGATTGCAATTGATTTTCTGATTTGCGTCGGCAAACGATTGTCTCTTTACTTTGCTTACGGTTCCTTCGATGATCGAGTTTGATGTTGCTCTGGTATGTAATTTTGTGCTTTTTGCTTCTTCTGATTTTTCGTATTTGAACTCGATACCAATAATTGCCGATGATGATGTCAATTTATATAGGGTTTGTAACCCTAGATTGGCGTCGTATATTTTAATTTGAATTTGTCTGCTGATATTGCTTTGGCCATTCGATCATACTTGAATGCTCGTGATTTTACTGACTTTGTCAATTTCGTATTTTTGGTAGGTTGATTCACACGGTATTGATTTGATTTCTTTACCACCACATTTCTGACTTGTTCAACATACTGACTTGGTTCAATTGTGACTTCGGCACTGGTTTTGTGTATGCAAATCCATGTCTTTGAATTTGTTACGTGGTCACCACGGTGTTGAATTCATTTGACTTCGGTTTTGATTGAATTTATTGTTGTAGCATACTTGACCTGTTTGACTGTCATGTGTTATCATCTTGTACATCTCCATCTCGAGTAGCTCTGCATTGTTGGGGCTATGCATTTGTTTGCACTGTAGTATTTCTATTATTGAAATCTCATCTTGTACATCTCGAGTAGACTTCGGTTATGTTTTGTCCTGTATAAGTATTTCTGCATCTCATGTTGTAGTTATTGAAATCTTGAGTTGTTGCACTGGTGCATTTGGTTTGAGTCAGATGTACTGGGTTTGGTTCAGGTTGTTCATGAGTCTTCATTTGGTATTGATCTTCATATATGTGCATATGTACAGTTGCTCGGTCCTTGATTGTTCACCTGTTGACTACTCTTCATTCACTGCCTGTAGTTGTTTCACTTGCATAGCTGAACTTCACTGTTGCACTTTTGTGCTTTATATTCCTGTAGTTTGCATTGTTGCTGTAGCTTTTTGAAGCTTGAGTTTCTGGTCACTGCACTTGTACATATTCACTATCACTTGCATTTTTATCTTAGTACCATAACTTCTCTGTTCCACTCGAGTTTAGTTGTGCACTTGCATTTGTTGTTTGCTTCATGTTCCTTACTGCTTTGAACTTCTGGTTGGTTTGGCCTCGACTTCACTGTTATTTGATTGCCGAGTTGTTTGCATTCACTTCATCACTTCAGTCGTGTATTGCTTTCACCTCTGACCTGTTGTAGTTTGCATATCACCTTGTTGCAGTTAATGGTTACTTGAATTTTGACATTGGTCTGCTGTCATGGCTGATCTGTTGTTCAGTTTGCATTGGTGCATTCTTCATGTATCTGCTGACTTGTTGTAGTACACTGCATATTGCATTGCCTTGCTGAACTCGATCCAGTAGTTTGCTTCATTTTGCACACTGATCATCTGTATACATTTGTGGCATTTCTCTGGCCCTTTGTGTTATTGCTTCATTATGTTGTATACACTGGTTTTGGTCGAAACTTGTTGCTTTCATGTATATGTCGAACTGATCGGTTGCATCTGTGGTATGCATATGTGTAGTTGTTATTGCCAGTTGCCACTTTGACATTTTGGCCTTGAACCTGTACTTGTAGTTTGCATTCATGTACTTGCAGTGTTGGTCTGACTTGAACTCGATTCACTTGTGTTGAATCCAGTTTCAAAACTCGGATTTGACCTTGTGTTCGTGTCGTATTTTAAATATATTGCACGTGCGTTGAACCCAGCTTTGCATTTGGGTTTGACCTGTGCTCACCTGTCCCTGTAGCATTATCAAGTGTATATATCGGTGTGCACGGCCTTGTGGCATATACAGTGATACACTGTGTATGTCACAAGTTGTTCGTGTATGATGAATTCAAATTTAAATGATGACGAACAACCCAAATAACTGAGGCAAATTATATTTTTAAAATTCACGTTTTATTTTATACTGCAAAAATATTTCTTTTTCAATTTTACTGCGTTAGTGAATATTTTTGCAGATTTCTCAGATGCTGGATTCAAACTGGAATGAAGTTGAAGATAAATACGAGTGTGAGTGATATGTAGTGAGGTGAATAGTAAATGTGAAATGTGATGTAATTGTAATCAAAGTTGTATAGTTATAGTGAGAGCTTGAAATTGTACTATTCAAAGATGTAATAAATATTTGTTTGAATAAAATATTCGTTTGAATTCAAATTTCGTGTTATTTATTTTATTCTGCAAATATTTATTTAATCTGTGAAAAAATAAAAATAGTATATTATCAAATACATTTAAACGAATGTATATATGTTTATTATCATCAAACAAAAATCATATAAGCGCATATTCAACAATCTCCCCCTTTTGATGATAACAAACATATATTTAAGATTTTGAATATATTAAATGTATTTGATCATAGTTATATCCTAATTGCTCCCCCTATTTAAATGCTCCTCTCTACACAATACTCCCCCTACATATATGCATACAAATAAAAATGAGCCTAGATGCAAATGGAAAATTATTTGACCTTTGCTTGATTTTATTTGACAAAATCTTAACTTTTCTCTCCCCCTTTTGTTATCAGCAAAAGAATTATAGTGTTAGAGAAAATAGAAATAAAGTGATTGATATTAATTCAACTTTAAAACTCAATTGAATATAAATATTAAATTTCGATAAAAAATAAAACAAAAATCATAAATATTTTGTTAGGCGCATATTCCACTTTTAGAATGATGGAAATGATGTCATCATATAAAACCATACAGTTGTGTCTATTTGTGGTATATTTATATCAGGAATTTGAATATCTACTAACCATGCATAACCGTTAGGACTTTTAAATGAGATTAGTAGCATTCCAATTTTATTTTTAAAAATTGAATTCAAGTATCTTCTAACCACGCATAACCGTGAGGACTTTTAAATGGGATTAGAATCAACTTGTTTATTTTAAAAATCAACTTTTGATATGCGTTCCATACTTGCATAACCGTGAGGACTTTTAAATGAGCATGGAAGCACATAACAAATTCCAAGTAATTCACCCATGCATAACCGTGAGGACTTTTAAATGAGAGTGAATACTTTGGTATTTATTTATTTATTTATTATTATTATTATTATTTTTTTTTTATTATTTTTTTTAAAAAAAAATGTGAAAATGAAAAACGAACGATTCCTGTTTAAAGTACCACATATCGACAAACTATATAGAATTTTGATGAATGATGGTTGATAGAAATATGATAGACATAGAGATGGTCATGGAATTTGTACCAACAAAAAAGTTTTATAACTCTTGTTTAAATTTCTAAAGAAATTTTCTATTTATACTTTCTCGAGTTATAATATATGATCAATATCAACACTCATCACTTTTTCAATCACTGTTTTTCTTTTCGATAATCATTTGGGAGTCAGATTAGTCATAATAGTCATTTAAAATCAAATTCAAAAATAATTATGAAATTAATTTTTCAAAAATGAATAATCTGAAAATATGGTCAAAAATGATTTTCTCCAGGGGGTTTTAAAAGAAAATTTTCTGCTATTTGAAAATTATTTGAAATGAAGAATATGCAGATATTTTCTTTGAAAAAACGATGCAGCAAATGAATGTTTCAAAAATTAATCACGTTACACTAATAATTTTTCTATCAACCATATTACCAGTGTAATCTGCATCTGAATTTAAATTTTACTCAAAATTCACTCGTTGAATGTCAAAGACCAGATTAAGAAATTTCAACAAATTTTCTCATGATTATTATCAACAAATTTTAAATGAAATTCTCTTGGATTTGAAATGAAAACCATGTAAACAATCAAACATATATTAAAGTGTCAATTTTAGAAGCCATCAAACATTATTTTTATTTCAAGGCAATTTCTTAAAATTTTCAACACTTTCAAAAAAAAATTTAAAATCCTTTTTACAATTTTTAAAATAGAATTCATTAGGATTTTAAATCGAGGCCGTGTCAAAACATGAATATAGTTTTAGCCAAAAATATTATAACAACAATGTTATTATCCAATCAAAACACTATTTTTCTCTCAAACTTATATATCAAGTAATTCTAGTGAATTTTATAGTGTTTTTGGCATAAGAATATAAATGGCTAACAATTTTGAATAAAGTCAGAATCAAAATCATCATTAAATCATCATCATATCATCATCGTATAATTGGCTGATTTTATTCAGAAAATGGTACAGATTATCACATTTAATATATCGTACAAATAAATATACTTTTACCCATCTTTACCTTTACGATATTTCTCGTCGTTGTTCATTGTGATTCTGTCACCCTTATACTAGGCTAAGGAACTTAGCTTTGTCGTCCGTTGTGTTTCTGGAACAGCCTAAAATCCAGGTAACACTATTGTTGTTCCTTAGCCCGCCACCACACCTACACGATGAAAATTTTATGTGACCTATTTGTTTTTATAGGTCCATGGTTGTTAGTGGCAGAAAATTTTGAAAAATAATTTTGTGTAGACCCAAAACTATTTATAATTGTTCCCTTTGGCACCCAAATTTGTTTAACTTTGAGAGATTTTATATTTGTGCCTTTAGGAACCCAAATCGATATAGTTTTCACATGTTTGGGTCTATACCAACAATTATTGTGATTGTGTCCATATTTTCTACAAATTGTGCACATAGAATTAACTTGATTAATATTGCTTTCAACAATCTTCGAATTATTATATCCAAGTCCTTGTCTAACCGTATTAACAGTTTGCTTTCCTAATAGCATATTCAACGATTTTTCACTTTTTGAAAATTTATCTAAAGTCGTTGACAATTGTTGGACTTGTGTTTTGAGAGATTCATTTTCATTTAATAACTGTGTGCACTTTTTAATAGAATTCTCTCTCCTAGTATTTTCATTCTCCTTTAAAATCAGAATTTCATTTTCAAGTGATTTTATTTTAATTTCTGATTTTTTAATTTCCTCATCAAATGTTGGACACTTATCACACTTAGGGATCCTACTTTGATAGGTTTTAACTAATTGATCAAGTTGTTTATTACATTCTATCAAAGTATCTTTTTGAGATTCAAGTTTGGCGTATTTTTCCCTAAGTCGTTCAAAACAACCGTTTACTTCATGAAAATATATAAGCAACTCAGAATGGGTAAGTTTTGATACCTCACTTGGCTCGTCATCGTCACTGTCAGTTGTATCACCTCGAAGACACAATTCTGCTTTTTCGCTTTCACTGCCAGTGCTTTGATCATTCTCGTCTATTTCATCCCAAGTGGCTGCAAAACTTTTCTTTTTCTGTTTCTTTTCGTGGCTGGATTTAATTTGTGGACAATCGGGCTTGATATGGCCGGGTTTGTTGCAATTATAACAAATAAACTTTTGTTCTTCTGAGTAGTCTAGTGCTTTGGCTATTCTGCTTTTTGCTTTTTGAATTCGAGCTGAATTTCCATGTTTTTGATTCCATTTTTTGAATTTCCTTATTAACAGCTCCAATTCTGCTGCTCCATCATCTTCATCGTTATCATCATCACTTTCGGTTGTTCCTTTGAGAGCTATTGATTTCTTTTGAGTGTCACCTCCTTCACGCTCTTCTTTGAATTTCATTTCAAGTTCATAAGTGGTGAGATTTCCGATGAGTTCCTCAACTTTAAGTTGTTTTAAATCTTTCGATTCTTGTATGGCAGTTACTTTTGCTTCAAAGCTTCGTGGAAGGACTCTGAGGATTTTCCGGACTATTTCTAATTCGGTGTATGTTTTTCCGAGAGCTTTTGATTTGTATACGATATTGGAGAGTCGTCCGTACATCTCTTTGACATTTTCTTCCTTCGCCATTTTGAAGTTCTCGTATTCGCTGCTTAGCATTGCAAGGCGAGATTCTTTGACTTGAGATGTTCCCTCGTGAGTCACTTCTAGTATGTGCCATATTTCCTGCGCAGTTAGACAATGTGAGACACGATTAAATTCAAATTGATCCAATGAACAGATAATAGAATTCATAGCTTTGGCATTAGTATTCTGTAATTTATTTTCTAATTCTGTCCATTGTTCCTTTGGTTTCTCTATTTCCTGATTATCTACAGTTATAGTTGGTATTCTATAACCTGTCTCAACAATATTCCAAGCGTCAATGGTTTTCAGAAAAATTTGCATTCTATTTTTCCAATAAGCATATTCACCATTGAACATTGGTGGTCTAACTATGGATTGACCTTCTGCAAAAGCATTATTAAAAGAAGCCATTTTAAAAATTCAAATTTTTAAAACAAAAACTGATTTTTTCAAAAAAAATCGAATTTTTAAAACAGATGTTGACTTCTATTCCTAGCTCTGATACCACTTGTAGGATCGATTTCACCCTAGAGGGGGGGTTGAATAGGGTGATAGTGTAAATTATAAGAATTAATCGCGGAAGCTTATAAATTAATTTCAATTCAGATCACAGAATAGCAGCACAGATATCGCAGAATATAAATAACAGAATAAAACAGAACAACACAGAATTTACCCAGCTTCGGCAAAACCCTGCCTACGTGCTGCCCCCAAGGTTTCTACTAGAAATTAGATAGTCCCTCGCTTACACACGTAAACTCGCTATACACCGCTATTGACTAATCTAACTCTATGCTCAAAACCCTGTCACAACTCAATTACCGAGTTGCGAATTCTCAAGCTACACAACGTAGCTTGTCCCCTAGTCACACGACTAGAAAATTAAACGGTTTAAAGAGGAAAATACAAATTAAAAACAAATTAAAATAAAATAGCCCTAATATAAACAAAACCCTTAATTCCTATTATTATTATTTAGCCGGCCCTATTCTTCCTTTTATTTTAGCCCGGTCTTCTTTGTGAAAAATAAATGGCGGCCTCGTTTTTGTTTGTTCCTCTTAACCAAATTAGGGTTTTGTCCTTGCGTTCGCTCCTGTGAGATTTGCTATGTCTTTGGACTCGCGTTCGCTCCTGTGAGATATGCTAGTGCTTCGGCTTTTTGCAAATTAGGGCTTCGTTTATCGAAGAACCCGAATGATTTGTTGATCGATTGCAATTGATTTTCTGATTTGCGTCGGCAAACGATTGTCTCTTTACTTTGCTTACGGTTCCTTCGATGATCGAGTTTGATGTTGCTCTGGTATGTAATTTTGTGCTTTTTGCTTCTTCTGATTTTTCGTATTTGAACTCGATACCAATAATTGCCGATGATGATGTCAATTTATATAGGGTTTGTAACCCTAGATTGGCGTCGTATATTTTAATTTGAATTTGTCTGCTGATATTGCTTTGGCCATTCGATCATACTTGAATGCTCGTGATTTTACTGACTTTGTCAATTTCGTATTTTTGGTAGGTTGATTCACACGGTATTGATTTGATTTCTTTACCACCACATTTCTGACTTGTTCAACATACTGACTTGGTTCAATTGTGACTTCGGCACTGGTTTTGTGTATGCAAATCCATGTCTTTGAATTTGTTACGTGGTCACCACGGTGTTGAATTCATTTGACTTCGGTTTTGATTGAATTTATTGTTGTAGCATACTTGACCTGTTTGACTGTCATGTGTTATCATCTTGTACATCTCCATCTCGAGTAGCTCTGCATTGTTGGGGCTATGCATTTGTTTGCACTGTAGTATTTCTATTATTGAAATCTCATCTTGTACATCTCGAGTAGACTTCGGTTATGTTTTGTCCTGTATAAGTATTTCTGCATCTCATGTTGTAGTTATTGAAATCTTGAGTTGTTGCACTGGTGCATTTGGTTTGAGTCAGATGTACTGGGTTTGGTTCAGGTTGTTCATGAGTCTTCATTTGGTATTGATCTTCATATATGTGCATATGTACAGTTGCTCGGTCCTTGATTGTTCACCTGTTGACTACTCTTCATTCACTGCCTGTAGTTGTTTCACTTGCATAGCTGAACTTCACTGTTGCACTTTTGTGCTTTATATTCCTGTAGTTTGCATTGTTGCTGTAGCTTTTTGAAGCTTGAGTTTCTGGTCACTGCACTTGTACATATTCACTATCACTTGCATTTTTATCTTAGTACCATAACTTCTCTGTTCCACTCGAGTTTAGTTGTGCACTTGCATTTGTTGTTTGCTTCATGTTCCTTACTGCTTTGAACTTCTGGTTGGTTTGGCCTCGACTTCACTGTTATTTGATTGCCGAGTTGTTTGCATTCACTTCATCACTTCAGTCGTGTATTGCTTTCACCTCTGACCTGTTGTAGTTTGCATATCACCTTGTTGCAGTTAATGGTTACTTGAATTTTGACATTGGTCTGCTGTCATGGCTGATCTGTTGTTCAGTTTGCATTGGTGCATTCTTCATGTATCTGCTGACTTGTTGTAGTACACTGCATATTGCATTGCCTTGCTGAACTCGATCCAGTAGTTTGCTTCATTTTGCACACTGATCATCTGTATACATTTGTGGCATTTCTCTGGCCCTTTGTGTTATTGCTTCATTATGTTGTATACACTGGTTTTGGTCAAAACTTGTTACTTTCATGTATATGTCGAACTGATCGGTTGCATCTGTGGTATGCATATGTGTAGTTGTTATTGCCAGTTGCCACTTTGACATTTTGGCCTTGAACCTGTACTTGTAGTTTGCATTCATGTACTTGCAGTGTTGGTCTGACTTGAACTCGATTCACTTGTGTTGAATCCAGTTTCAAAACTCGGATTTGACCTTGTGTTCGTGTCGTATTTTAAATATATTGCACGTGCGTTGAACCCGGCTTTGCATTTGGGTTTGACCTGTGCTCACCTGTCCCTGTAGCATTATCAAGTGTATATATCGGTGTGCACGGCCTTGTGGCATATACAGGGATACACTGTGTATGTCACAAGTTGTTCGTGTATGATGAATTCAAATTTAAATGATGACGAACAACCCAAATAACTGAGGCAAGTTATATTTTTAAAATTCACGTTTTATTTTATACTGCAAAAATATTTCTTTTTCAATTTTACTGCGTTAGTGAATATTTTTGCAGATTTCTCAGATGCTGGATTCAAACTGGAATGAAGTTGAAGATAAATACGAGTGTGAGTGATATGTAGTGAGGTGAATAGTAAATGTGAAATGTGATGTAATTGTAATCAAAGTTGTATAGTTATAGTGAGAGCTTGAAATTGTACTATTCAAAGATGTAATAAATATTTGTTTGAATAAAATATTCGTTTGAATTCAAATTTCGTGTTATTTATTTTATTCTGCAAATATTTATTTAATCTGTGAAAAAATTAAAATAGTATATTATCAAATACATTTAAACGAATGTATATATGTTTATTATCATCAAACAAAAATCATATAAGCGCATATTCAACAAGAAGAAGATGAAGTCCCCCTTTCTGAAGCTATATCTGCTGTATTTATAGTAGAAGACATCGACGGATCAGGCTGAAACTTTGCAAGAAGGTTCCCTAGGTCTAGTAGAGCCCACCATATCGATTAGTCTCGATAATTCATTAATTAAGAATGATCGGCATATACAAGTCCAATCCTTTTTAACTTTCTCCTATCACTGTGCAATCAATTCTAGAGGGTCCCACGCACTTCTAGACATTGCTCCCAAAATATGGGATTATTCTGATACATAGATTGCAAGCTATGGGTCATTCTTGGTCGAAGATTGATCATACAAGAGAT
Source organism: Allium cepa (assembly GCA_030765085.1). NCBI lineage: Eukaryota > Viridiplantae > Streptophyta > Magnoliopsida > Asparagales > Amaryllidaceae > Allium > Allium cepa. The sequence goes on from CM060944.1 coordinate 592,630,383, forward strand.
ACACCGATCGTTATATTGAACCTTTCACTAACGATCAATGTATATCGATCAGAATTCCTCCCTTCTCCACTTTAGGATGCGTAATCATCACGGTGTGCTCCACTTGCCACTCCATTGATGTCTTGAAGGTTTCACATGGATTGGCTTTATGGATCTCGAGATATCAAATATTCTAGATGATTTTGGCTATTTTCCTTGATCATTCTTTGGTTGATCCAAACAAATCATTGTCTCGACCTGTAGCTTGTTTACATTAGATCAATCAATTCCAAACTTGAGATATAACTTCACGGGGCCAGGCTAGTGACTTCATTCTTGCTATACTTCGATTTGGTTCTAGCTCGAATCTATTCGACTATCGTCTAGTACTATATATAGTTGGGTCTTTAAGCTATCATCTATCCGTTCCTAGTCGAGTCGATGATATCACAGCTTTGCTAAAAGGCGGGATAACATTTTCCCCCTAAAGTACGTCTTGTGAATAACATGACATGATTTGAATCGAAAAAAGGTCCAAATCATTGTGAAGAACTCCTTTCGGCTTCCTGATTCATTACTATTCCTCCATCGTTTGTCGATAGTATGAATCCGGAGTCGTATTCTACCTACATATACAAATTTGGTCACACAAGACCTACAAATCTTTTTTATTTGATCCAATCTCAAACTTGACTATTACAGGTTCGACTGCAATCTTTTATTGATTTCAAAAGGTTGAACTTTTAAACTGTTCTCATGCACATTCATACATGTGTTCATGTTGTTGGCTCCAAGTCATGTTCTAGTCCATAAGTCATTACCAACTATTATGGTATTTTGAATGTTCGCATATACAATCGAATTTCTATGATTACTCTTCTCATTGACCACATTTTCATCCATTTCATCATTTTTCAACATTTTTGTACATCTAAATTCCATACCATAAACCGATCGTCCTAAGGTATAAAAAAGTGACATAAGAGCTAAGGTGGATCGGCGCATGGTGGAATGGTTGGAAGATGGATTAAGAATGGATCGATAAACACATTGTTTTAGGGATGGATCGGCATAGTCTTAGGGTGTCATACGATCGGATAAACCTTTCAAAGCAAAAATGATCGGCTAAACCTACCAAGGCGAAAACGATCGGCTGAACCTACTCCCTATATAAGGCTTGACACTTAGCCATTTTCTTTACATTGATCTCCACACTTTTATCCTTAAGCCAAGAAATGAGATGAGTTCTCTTCCTTTTCCTTTGCCAATGCCCATAACAACCCTCATCTTCCTCCATATTTGGACTTCAAATCAACTTTGAATCCTTCAATTTTTTTAGATCTCGAATATAGGTAAAACATTACCTGAATTTTGCCGCATAACTCTTAATTAGAAAAGATTTTGAATCTATGACTATTGACATGGATTATAAGTTTTTGTTCTTTCTTTACTTTTGTGATTGTGCTCTATGGAGGCAAGGTGGCTTACCTGGAAGAAGTGAGCGAACTACCATTATCAAGCCAATCGTACTTTTAGGAAGATGAAGAAGTGAAAATGAATGGGTTGAAGTAGTGAAGATGAATGAGACTTACGATCGTTGGTGGACGAATGGTGGAGTTCTACACCATTGGAATTAGAGGATTGTTAAATACGATTGGATATGATAACTTAGGGGAACGTTCGGTTGGTAGGACGACCGGCTATGTTCGCTTTACGGAACGTTCGACATATACCCGGTTTCAGAACGTACGACTCTTAGGATACTTAAAATGATCGAACTACAACCATCACTAGAATGTTTGGTCTATACTTGAACTTAGTGTTTTTACCCATACATAAGAACATGAATAATATCATGAACATGAACTCGAACTAAGCAACTAACTTCAGTTTCTCGCACTTACTTAAATATAAACACGACTGTCATACGACATGACCTCCACCACTAATAACATGTTGCCTTAGAATAAGTGCCATGAATGAAGAACTTTAACTACCATGTTAAAACTTATCTGTAACTTAGATAATAATTGTATTTCCATTAGCTAATAACTGTCTAAAAAACTCAACCCGCGTCTCTTTGAACAAATTTCTATGTCTTGTTGCCTCTTCTCGTCTTTAGTTTTGCATAACCCATTATTTACAGATCAACACTTTATCACGCGGCACTTACACTCACGATGCACCGGAGGGTACAATTCATTTTCCTAATTATGATTTTACTAAGTTCGATAGAAAAGGAATCTAGGTGTTCTGGATACTTCACAATCATGCCAGTCGGATCTTCTTCTCATAGGACCAATTCGGACATAAAATCTAGTTCATTGACCAAATCCGACAGTCTGCCGCTTAGTCATAATTCAGGCCAGCCCGAAGGCTTGGGTTCCCAGCATGATCTTTCCAAGATTGTTCCCATCTTTCCATCAAAAGTTATTGAACCGGCGCCCAATACTTTAGAAGATGCAATCATCCTTGAAAATCCTCCTGATTCAGTAGTATCAAAGATTAAAAAGACGCCCTCTAGAGGATTTGCACAAGGCATGGGATTCCTTTTGGTGATATATTAGTTCCATCGCAAGACGATGGGGCTTATAGACCTCCCGAAAGGTACATAGCATGCAACAAATTCATGTGCTGGGCAAGATGCTTCCCATCGTTCAAATCATATATGCGGGGGATCTTACATTATTTAAGGATTGCTCTTGCATAACTCCACCCAAACAGCTGCGAGCTCCTAAATTTTACATATAATGTATTTATGGAGTTTCTACACCGTCCACCCACTATCGAGGACATCCGATTTCTTTTCACTTTTAAATGACGGAAAGGGATCCTATCATTCACTTTTCTTGAGTCGACGAAGAGATTCCAGATTCTGACCTGCACTTGGAATAAATTAAGTGCTTTCAAAAGTGAATGGTTCTTCATTCATTATCCATCTGGCTTCGCTCGACTATGGCTAGAGAGATGTAAATGTTTTCCACTAATTCGATGATAAGATAGGAAAATTGCATATTGTTCGTGCCAAAATTGGTCACAAACACCCAATATCGTGAAAGCACCCGTTTATGAACACAAATCAGCAACAATCAATATAGAACTCATATCTAAGCAATAACAATCACAATAATTCACAAATAACAATCACAAACACATGATTTATAGTGGTTCGGCGATCTTGCCTACGTCCACTCTGAAGTTTATATCTTTATTGATATTCTCTTGATGATTATAGTTGGGTACAACAAGTTACAATGGATTATAGCTCTGAAACTTGAATGCAACAGCGATGATAAGGTGTAGAATTGAATCCGGTAGAGTCTTTGCGCTTCAGAATCCCGATCCCCTTTTCTGAATGACCTGGGGCTCTATTTATAGCAGTAGGAGGCTGATATTTCTCCTAAAAATCTGGTAGACCACTTCTGGCACGTGAGGGGGCCCACATGCCCGGCCTCAGAAAATTTGGGCCCACTTTGGATTGATTCGACCTCCATTCTAACCGATCAAGAAATCATCCAATCGAGATGAAATTTGGCGTGGACATTCTTCAACACGTACGTAAGCTCCTGTAAATTTTTTATTGCATTTGGACTTGTAGTTCTCAAGATATGGTCGATTAAAATTGCTATTCTCGAGCAGGTTGCTTGCTTCGACTCGATGCCGTTCGAATCGATGGGTTCGACTCGATGGTTCCACACGCTTTCGTGATGACGTGGTGCACGTTCTTCGTGTCGGTCCCCTTTTCACTCTGGTTTGACTGGGTCGACTCCATGATCTTCGCCACTTTGACTTAGTGGATCCAAGGGCTTTCAGGGATTCGAACAGAGGCTCGTTCGTATTGATCGTGGTATGCTCTTGCCGATCGATACGAAGCTGTTGTAGCAGGATCGATTCGAAGTGGAGTAACTTCATGGATTTGAAGGACTTCATCTTAATGGATTCGAACCAGGTAGACGCGAGGCTAATTCCTTTCTGACCGACGTGAACGTAATGCATACGAAGTCTAACAATACTTATGGATTCGAGTATATCTCCTGCTGATGGATACGAAGCACACTATTTGTTGATGGATGCGAAGTGAAGTCACCGATGGATTCGAAGTACTCCAAGCCGATGGATACGAAGAGGAATGACTCCATGGATTTGAAGCACTACAACTTGATGGATACGAAGTAGCTTAGCTGGATGGATACGAACAGAACCCCTGTCTATGGATTCGAACAAGGGTTATCTTCTCTATCTTGAATCGATCATAACTTGAGCGTACGAACTCGGATTGACTTGAGATTTGGAATATTGGCTTTTATGTCTTTGCTTGTCATGTTCTATCGATCGTGGACCAATCTGGGTTCGGTCAAAATTCATCGATATCCATAGTGAAGCAGTGTATAACCAATCATTGAGGTGAATTATCTTCGGTTTTCTGATCAATCTTTTGGTATCACGGCCTTGCCAAAAGGCGGGATAACATTTGCCCCCCAAAATATGCCTTGCGGTAGGAAGGCGTGTTTTGTAATGCCATGAGTTGGATGTTCATATCCTGTTGATGTCCTGCAAAGGAATTTACATTTTTATGTGACCTCAAATGACGACCGTTCGGGATCGAGATATTTGAGATAAAGTGCGACCGTTCATGATCAAGCCCCTAACTTCAAATGACGATCGTTCGGGATCGAGCCATTTGAGGTGAAGTGCAACCGTGCGCGGTCAGATGGCGGACCTCAAATGACGACCGCTCATGATCGAGCCATTTGGGGTGAGGTGAGTTGTGCCGTTCGGGGCGAGTTGTGCTGTTCGAGGCGAGTTGTGACCGTTCGAGGTCGGGTGCCGTTCGGGGCGAGAAAGTATGCCCGGGAGGGCTTGGTATTATCGATGCCAGGGTCATGTTCGGGTGAGTTCCTGGATCGTTTGTGTGCCTATTAGAGGCGAATAAGTGTGCCTGGGTGGGAGGGGGCTTGGTATTGTTGATACCAGATTCACATTCGAGTGGGTCCTTGGATCGTTTGTCATGGCGGTTTATCGCCATTTCAGAGCAAGCCTAAGGACCGTTCGCGACCCCGTACGTGTGTAAGTAGCTTAGCCATTTCAGAATTATCCGAACCAAATATCCATTCGACTGATGAGTTTTAAAATAGAATGGTCCAGACAAACAAACTCTAAATGTTCAAATCAAAACGAAACAAAAGCAAAGCAAGGATGTCAAAGCGTAAGTTCCCACTACGAAACGGTCAATGATCATTCAGAGCATGCCTGGGGATCGTTCGCGATCTCATACATGTGTAAATGATTTAATTGTGTTAGTAGGAAGCTTACGACTTGTCCATCGTTATTTCAATCAATTGATAATCATATGGTGTCCCGGTTCAGGGCCACCCCTGGCTGACGTAGGCGGTGGTCGCTCCGGCTCCACCGCTGGAGTTCGCCTCCTCACGTATTGAAGTAGCATGCCATTCCTGATGTGCCCTTCTACCTCATTCTTCAGATGCCTACAGTCATTAGTGTTATGACCGTTCAATTCATGAAATACACAAAACTTATTTGATTTTCTTTCGTCAGAAGTTGGATCCCTTCGCATCGGTCTACGATACGTAACCTGCTCTTTGGTATCCTGATATCTTCATTCTAGACTCTCATTCAGCTCAGAGTAAGTGGTGAATCGCGGCTCCCTCCATTGCCGCTTTGACCTGTCCCCGTCATTCTCAGTCTTTCTTTTACCTCTACTAGTTTCCGCACCTTTCTCAGGGGGCTTTCCTCCTTTGATCGCATAAATATCAATTCCTTCTCCTTCTTCTCTTTCGGCGTTTGCATCTTCCAATCGTAAGAACTTTTCTGCCTCATCGTAGAATTCCCCTAGATCCACAGGTGGATCTTTAGTCAATGAATTTTTGAAATCTGTGCCTTCGGCTACTCCGGACACAGCTGCCATCACCACCATAGATGGATCTGCTCGATCCACCGAAGCTGTTGCTGCATTGAATCGCGTTAGATAACTCCTCAAAGTCTCTCCGGCTTTCTGCTTTAGGGTTGCCAAAGTCATCACATTCTTGGGTCCTGCAATGTTAACCCTGAATTGCCTCATAAATCTTTCAGTTAAATCATTCCATGTTCCGATGGATCCACTCTCTAGTTGCCCGAACCATAACGCTGCAATATCCGCCAAGTACAATGGAAGGCGCCAGGCCATAACCTCCTATGATGCCCCCAGTACTTCCATATGCCTCATATACTTCGTCAAATGAATCGTGGGGTCCGTTCTCCCGTTATACATGTCCAATGATGGTAACTTGAAATCCGATGGGTTCCTAGCTCGTCTGATTGTTGGAGTAAAAGGACTCCTATTAACATCCTCCAAATCTTTGTTTACCAAACCGCCTCTCATAGCTCTTCTAACCATCTCCGCCAATCTGTCATTGTCTCCGAGATGCAATCTTCGTTCCACACTTTCGACCTGCCCCCCCCCCCCCGAGTTCACGAGGGAACTCTGGGATCTGCCCCCTTGACTGAGCATTCGCTCCTCTGCTACTCCCAGGTTGCGCAGATGCTCCTTTCTCTCTCTCCGAGATTGGATCAACATTCTCCATGTGTGTGCCTCCTAATCCAGGTGCTACGCTGGATGATCCTGCTCCATTTTGAACTACATCAGCTTCTCTATTCTGTGCTACAAGTTGTCCTATCTGCTGAAATAAACTCTGGATCAACTCCTCCTGCTTCTTCATCATTGTCTCCATCTCGTCCCTAGTGATGAAGACTGAAGCTTGATTCGCTCCTGAGGAAGCCTCTTGACTTCCTTGATGTTCACTCCTATCTGGCCTTTGTTTCTTACTTGTTTGTCTCGTCATGGTTCTTAGATCTAAATTCTTAAGTCTTCAAATTCAACTTATCCTGAGTCAGCCTCTCAATGAAAGCACCAAAATGTTTGCGCCAAAATTGGTCACAAACACCCAATATCGTGTAAGCACCCATTTATGAACACAAATCAGCAACAATCAATATAGAACTCAGATCTAAGCAATAACAATCACAATAATTCACAAATAACAATCACAAACACAGGATTTATAGTGGTCCGGCGATCTTTCCTACGTCAACTCTGAAGTTTATATCTTTATTGATATTCTCTTGATGATTACAGTTGGTTACAGCAAGTTACAATGGATTATAGCTCTGAAACTTGAATGCAACCGCGATGATAAGGTGTATAATTGAATCCGGTAGAGTCTTTGCGCTTCAGAATCCTGATCCCCTTTTCTGAATGACCTGGGGCTCTATTTATAGCTGTAGGAGGCTGATATTTCTCCTAAAAATCTGGTAGACCACTTCTGTCACGTGAGGGGGGCCCACATGCCCGGCCTCAGGAAATTTGGGCCCACTTTGGATTGATTCGACCTCCATTCGAGTCGATCAAGAAATCATCCATTCGAGATGAAATTTGGCGTGGACATTCTTCAACACGTACGTAAGCTCCTGTAAAAAATTTATTGCATTTGGACTTGTAGATCTCAAGATATGGTCGATTCGAATTGCTATTCTCGAGCAGGTTGCTTGCTTCGACTCGATGCCGTTCGAATCGATGGGTTTGACTCGGTGGTTCCACGCGCTTTCGTGATGACGTGGTGCGCGTTCTTCATGTCGATCCCCTTTTCACTCTGGTTTGACTGGGTTGACTCCATGATATTCGCCACTTTGACTTAGTGGATCTGAGGGCTTTCAGGGATTCGAACAGAGGCTCGTACGTATCGATCGTGGTATGCTCTGGCCGATCGATACGTAGCTGTTGTAGCAGGATCGATTCGAAGTGGAGTAACTTCATGGGTTCGAAGGACTTTATCTTGATGGATTCGAACCAGGTAGACGCGAGGCGAATTCCTTTCTGATCGACACGAACGCAATGGATATGAATTCTAACAATACTTATGGATTCGAGTATATCTCCTGCTGATGGATACGAAGCACACTATCTGTTGATGGATGCGAAGTGAAGTCACCGATGGATTCGAAGTACTCCAAGCCGATGGATACGAAGAGGAATGACTCCATGGATTCGAAGCACTACAACTTGATGGATACGAAGTAGCTTAGCTGGATGGATACGAACAGAACCCCTGTCTATGGATTCGAACAAGGGTTATCTTCTCTATCTTGAATCGATCATAACTTGAGCGTACGAACTCGGATTGACTTGAGATTTGGAACGTTGTCTTTTATGGCTTTGCTTGTCTCTATTGATCGTGGCCCGATCTGGGCTCAGTCAAAATTCATCGATATCCATAGTGTAGCAGTGTATAACCAATCATTGAGGTGAATTATCTTCGGTTTTCCGATCAATCTTTTGGTATCACGGCCTTGCCAAAAGGAGGGATAACACATACATATTGTATTCTGACGATGTTAATCATTTTCAGGCATCGTTATTCGGCCTAACGACAATACTTACGAAGAAGTGGTTTTAATTTTAAAGAACGCTCCACCCGAAGATAGAAATATTGAATCCTTGCTTAGGGATGAACCTCTCATCACTTTTGGCTTGATAGAAGAGGGCCTTTGTGTAGGGCTCACCAAAATTGCCCAAATAGTTAGGACCAGATTACGGGCCGCAAATAGTCAAAAAGATAATCAATCCGACCGCATGATGCCCCCAGTAATCAGCCCCTAAGAGTCTGCATATATCGCCACTAGAGGGCATAGTGAAGATGCATCTGATCGTCATGATGATAGACCTGATCCCAAGGCTGGTGTCGGACTCTCACATGTTTCTCAATCCCCAACCATGGGTAAAAGGAAAAAGAAAGCAGTCGCATACAAGCATCCAAGAAGTCGTCTCTCCGACCCAACTAAGCCATTAACGAGTCTACCACTGGATCCCCTGTCTAATCTAGCAATTCCACATAATGTTGATGCTTATCATTTTACTGAGTGAGCATTGGAGGATCGGAGTCTCCTGTCAGAACTGGCTCGGAGGTCCCTACTTCTAGAGGGGAAGTTACACCGATGAGCAAATATCCTTCACCTGGACTGTTGGGGGGTTGCGCTAGGACACTTACACACATCGCACATTCAATACTGCACTATACTTAATTCATACTTCCTAGTACTCAAAATTGATTAATATCCACTTTTCTTTGTGGAAACAATGATGAGGAAAATGAGCTTGTTTAGTTCCCTACGAGATGTACAACATCAATCATCGGGTTGCGGTCCAGCTCTTATCGCGGCAGTCATGAATATTATTACACTAGCAATCGCCTCAGCTGTGATCGCGATTATCAAGAGAGGGATGATAGGGACAGGCCTGCTCAGGACATTCATAGATATCCTCTCCTCTAAGAGGTCTTGAAAAACTAGCTGAACGTAGGGACTTCCCCACCATCCCCCCTCGCAGCCTTCCTGCAGCTCCAATGCCTCCAAGATCCTTAGTCCCATCTCAGTCTCAACAGTAGAGTGATCGCCGCTGTCATGGAAAACATACTGTAGTTCACAGGGCTGGCAAGGAGAGTTATGGGGTCGAAACTATTTCTAAGGAATTCCCAATTGATCCAAATGTTTGAATGGTAGAACTTCGAGAGGAATTCCTGAAATTATGCTCTAATGGATTCTTCTTCCCTCCTAATGTAAAGAGGGTTCCGGATGATGTTCAAAAAATGACCATTAATTGCATGGCCGACATCGACATGCAATATCAGGAATGGATGAAGGCAACAGAAAAAAATATCAAAAGTTTCCTTCGAGCGCGTGGTAGAAACTGAGAAACTAAAATGACAAGAGGCTTAGGACAAGACAATTATTGAAGCTTTGATAAATGAACTGGAGACTTCTAGAACCGCTTTAACCGAAGCCGAAGGAAAAACTGATGCTGCCTTAAAATGTATGGAGGAGATGAAGGCTAGCCATCTCGACATGGTTCAAGTACTGCAACACCAGAACCAAGAGATAATGCTTGAGCGAGACGCGACTTGAGACAACGAGTCTGCAGCCTTGAAGGAGAAAGCCAAACTCAAGGACATACTTGAAGTTGTAATTAAAGACAAAGATGATGCTCTAAAAATCATTAAGGATTCTCGTAAAGAGCTGGTTTGCATAAGGCTCAAAAAAGATGTGGCCATCGAAAAAACTAAGGATGTCGACACACTCATCCAGCACGAGATAGAAACGATCACAAACAAGGTAAGAGAAGATGTGATGAATGAGCTTGACCAGCTTCTAATTCTCTATAATGCCAATATTCTCAAACATAGAAATTTAGCGTTCCTTGGCGAAGACTATTCCTACCAGCTTCATCGTGCCCAGGAGTTTCACATCGCGGAAAAGAAAAGACTCCACGGCTCAGAAAATGTCGATGTAAGTAAACTCGAAGGCGAAGTCCTATTGAGCGATGAACCCAAAATATTACATGACATTCAGATTTCTCTTCAGAGAGAGTTTGTGACTGCTCCTTTGCACGAGGTAGGTGAAAGATCCGAATCCGCACATTTTGACATTGCAACTGAACTACCCCTGGTGTCTTAAGTCATAACCGGTCCTATGACGAGCTCCTCGACCATCCTCGGCCATGATCTAGACAAAGCGCGACTATCTCCGATCTTTGAGCGTAGTTCTGAAGATGCTTCGGCCTAACACGTAATCTACACCGAAGAAGGTATTTCGTCGATTTTTCCCTTCTCTCATATAGTTAGGATGTTATTAATCGATCTTTTTAATCTTTTCGCCTCTCTCTTTCTCAGCCTTGGACTTGTCAAATATCATTTCTCTCCCTCCTAGAGGACCTCCAACTGAAGTCGCAAATGGCCGCAACAGAGCCTGTTAAATTTGGCCACTGCTCAGGGTTCTCATGAAGAGGCCTTCGTTTTTGACGATCAACTCATGGAGGAATTAATCAACGAGGGAAGAGACCCACATCTTCAAATCCATTTCGAAGCAGAAGTGGTGGTCATAGGCTCCTCCGATCCCACTAGTGGGCCCAATATGAAAGAGAGGATAGGGCGAAAGAAGCTCAAAAAAGGGACATAATGGCGAGCCAATTGATCCAGTCCCAAATGAACCGATGCCTTCCCTTCTTCAGACGATTCCTCCTAAGGGGTTGCTTCCTTCGGAAGGCATTCCTCATACTTCTGGTGCTGAAGTTGCCCCCATCTCTCCTACCTCCACGGAAGTTACCGCCTCGGTCCAAAGAGCTAGGAAACTCCTTCAAAATGAAGCAGAGGTAGCATAGGGTCGAAGAGGGAGGTGAGCAGTTGTTTGGAGGGAGCCACTTCAAAGAAGTAGAAGAGGGATAAGAAATCCAAATAGTGACACCTGGACTTGCAAATAATCCAAATAATCATTTCTTTTTGTCGGTTTTTTTCGTTTAGGCATGGCCTTTCGTTTTTGTCTTGTATCTTGTTGTAACGATCCGTAATTTCGTTACTTTGAAAATGAGAGATTTCGTTTATTTTAAATTTAAAAGGATTTAAAACTTACATAAACGAGTTATATATAATAGATAACAATGGAGAAATTATTTATTCTTATAGTTGATAATTTAAAAAGTATAAATTTGGATTTTAGAATAAATCAACAAAAGTTATGTTTGTTTACAAATAAACAAATGCATAAATAAATAGCTTTAAATATTTATTTAAAAAGGAAAACATCATTGAAAATATCTAATAAAGGTAATAAAAGTATATTAAAATACTTATAAGTATGTAAATAATCGTTTTACAAAAATAACCAAATTTTATCGCATTTTGTCAGTTTTACATACACCGTAAAATTAAAGATTTTGATATTATTTAAATATGATTTTAAAATATAAAGAGACATGTTTTAATTTATTTAAAGAAGTAAAAAGTTTATTTTTAAATTTGGTTTACATAAATAAATAGTTTAACTAAAATGTTAAAATGTGACCGTAAATTATTTTGTCAAAAAACGATGTTTTGTCGATTAAAAGTTGTCGCAACGTCGTCGCACCTTTATTTTCTTATATAGGAACATATATTCAAATAGTGTAAGTATTAATTAATTCACTAATCAAGTTTACATTTACTAAATAAGGTTAGAAACTTTTAGAAAACAATTAAGAAAAAATAAGCACAAAAAGTCAAAAATGTCATTTCAAAGCAAAAAGTAAAACATCAAATCAAAAAAACATAATTATTACTTTCATACTTAGTATCTAAGTGAAAATGATATAAAGTAATGATTTGAAATGTGATGTTAAGTGTTGAAAAAAATAAGGTTACTTAAGAAGTAAGTAAGGTTATTTTGCTAATTTAGTAAAGTAATATTTTGGTAACTTACCATTTTATTTCTTTTTCTATAAATACCAACCACTTTCTCACTTTTTTTCACACTATTTCTACCTTGTTCTTCTTCCTCTTTGAAGCTCTCTTTAATGGCTTCTTCTTCTCTTTCAAATGCTTGCTAACTTTTTCAAAATCGTAACAAATTAACTCCAAACACCACCAAACTTTGCCAAAGACCTTAGAATACCATTTAAACATGGTTTAGCATCTAAGAAGTGAAGAAATGATGGAGGAAGGAGTGGAATAGGGCATGGCCGAAACTATGGAGGAAAAGGAGCAAGTTCGCGAAGCATCGAAGCAAGAAAAAGAGAAGGAAGTGCCGCCAATTTCATTCCAAGGAGCTAGGAGCAAATTCAAGGTGCCGCGGTAGCTCTGCCGGATTTTCGGATGTTTGAAAGAAGCGGTCGATGGTATAAAGCAAAAGAAATAGAGTAGAAGTTGATTATTTGAAGTTTAAGTGAAGTGTTGTTAGAAAGAATGTGATATCCCATAATTTCAAGGAATTTAAAATGTGATAATCTCTTAATTAAATTGTTTAAAATTGATAAAATTGTTATTTTCAAATATAAATAGCCAAACAATTAATAATGTGATGTTTTAAATTATGATTATAGATTGATTTTTAAATAAGAATAATTATTTAGTTTGTGTTATTGTATAAATAAATTTTTAATATGCTTATTATTTTCTAATTTAGTAAGTGTTATTTAAATATATATGTGTATTTAAATTGATTTTAAATAGGATAATTATTACATTTAATAATGTGTTTGTTTAAAATTGATATTTATATTCATTAGAATTGATTTTTAATGGGATTTTAAATTGAGTTTGAATCTGAATTCAAAAGAATATATATCTTTAAAATAAAAATAATAATATAGTTTGGATATAAATATGGATTATTTTTTAATCTAAAAATAAGATTTATCTCATATTATTTTTTTAAAAGAAATTTGTTTATAGAAATTTGGAAAAGAATTTATTTAATAGGAATAAATAGAAAAGCTTTTAAATTAGAATTTAAAAATGAGTTTAAGATATTATATATGATTTTTATTTAAATCATGATTGGTTTATATTCTATTTTCTATAAAGATTTTATTTATATAAATTTAGAAAGCGTATATAAATTTATAAACGTATTTGTTAATTAGGAATTTAATATGAAAAGTTTTCTAAACCATTTAAAAATAAAATAAATATAAATAATGACAAGTGTTAAAGTTATAAACCTCTTAAGTACATGTGTTAACATACTAATCAAGGTAAGAGACAAGTGTCACATTATTTTAATTTTCTTTTAATTTTAATTAAAGCTGAAATTAACTTATATAAACCCCCATCTCCTCTTCCTTTTCTTTTTCTTTCAAATCTAAGTTCATTTCTAAAAACCAGAATTTTTCCATGCAATCTTCGTTTTTCAAAACCTGAAATGCAAGAACCATCAAACCTGAAATCATTTTCAAGTCTAAAACCCTATTACTCATTTTCAAACCTGTAAATTCATTTTACAAAATCAAATATAAGCCTGTCAAGAAACTTCAAAGCTTGTAATCTCCTCTAAAACAAATTCAATCTGTAATATTCTCAAGCCTGCAACATCTTGTTTTCAAAAATTAAAGCATGCAACCTGAAAAGCATTTTTTTTCAAAACTGCAACTTGGAAGCAAAGATGGAATCATCATGTCCCAGTTTTTCAAGCAAGAAAAAAACCTTGAAGTGAATCAGAGCCTTCTAACATTCTAGTTTTAAAGCAATTTTGTTTTCAATTAATGCCTCCAAAGCATTTCTGTTTCAAAAGCTTCAGTTTCAATTCAATTCCTTCCAAAAGATTCCGCTTTTCAAAAAGTGAGTAAACATTTAATTTTAAAACTTAAGTAGATTTATGGTTGTTCTTATAAAATCTCTGTGATGATGATGCCTGCATGTGTATAAATAAGTGTATAATTTTGTGAATATGATTTTATTTAAGTGTGCATGTCTGTTATATCCATGTTTCCCCTCTATTTCATATTACAGAGTTAAATTTTGTTCAAATTCTGCTTTCTTCATCTCTGATCTTTGATAGGCCTTAGTTTTCAAACAAATTTAGTTTGTTTAAGTATGAAATTAGATCTAAAAATAGTTTAAACATGTTTATATATATATAGTAACTGGAAAGCAAGAGTTACAGTAAAATTTTATAAATATGTTAAAAATCAACTGATACAATTCTCTGATTTAAATACATAACTTTAATTGGCCTGGGAAGTTATGATTTTTAAAATCAAAATCACGATGTTAAGTAAAGTATTGAATGTGAATTTTTGGATTTTCTGGAATTTGATCTCTGGTCGAATTCTGATGATCTTGGTGACTGGAGGGGTCGGGGTTCCTATTGAAGCTTGTTAGGGGATCAGGTTGTCAGGCAAAAATGATAGATAAGGATTCTGATGGCCATGGCGTCGGCAATGAAGAAATCTAAGTTGTAAACCTAATTGGGTCGAACTGCGAAAAGGGGATTAGTGCTTCTTCTCTGATGCATCGAGTTGCATCAAACTTTGGAGATGGGTTCGTGGATGTTTGGAGATGGAGTGGCTAGACTTGCAAATCGTCAGATGGTCGGAGATGTGACTTCGAGGTGGATTTGGACATGACATTTGGTTCCAGTTTTTAACTGGGAAGCTCAATTTTGATGCGAGGCAAGTGAGGGTGTTTTGGTGATCATGGATGGTGGCCGTGATGATGTTTGATGTGATAGAGGGTTCGTCGGAGGTGGTAGGTAAGTGATTCCGACGATGTACATGTGCACATTGGAGAGTTTTGTGTCAATGGTTGTAGTGTTTCGGGTTGAAGGTTGAACTCGAAAGAGGTATCGAGTTTTGGTGTTTGTTTCTCGAGTAGGAACTCGAAGTGATGGGTGAGTTATCCTATTACCAGATTTAAATTGATACAGGTTAAAAAAATAAAAATTTAAACTAAGATTTTGAAAATTTAAGGAAATGTAATAGAACTTGAATGGCTCGACTTATACTCAGGTCAAATTTAAGTAGATTGATTTAAAAGAGATTTTTTATAAGTTTTAAAAAACGTTTTATAAAACATGTGATGTGCACGTAATTGTGCATATATTTACATCCATATTTTATCTCCTTTTTTTTAAATAATCATCATATTTGGGCATTTTAACATGTTTAAAACCAAAATTCAATTATTTCCAAACCATCATATTTTCATCATCATTCAGGGGCAAAACGGTCATTTTTGTGCATGTGTCAATGTAAGAATTTTTACTTGGACATTTTTTGATTATTTTTATAGGAATTTGGATGCATATGGAAGTGGCTTATATGAAGATACATGCATGCACAAGGAAATACAAAGGAATGAAGAGGAAATAATTCAAGTTCAAGATCATGGAGGACCCCACCCACTTACCTAACTTCCAATTAGAAGCTAAGCACATGCTAAAAGGACTTAAAGCTTCATGTACATATTAAGTGGGGGATTAGTGAATGTTAATGATTACTTGGAGGCTACACCACCTCAAGGGTATTTGGGAAGCTCCCTAAAAATAGAATTAAGGTTTTATGCATGTATAAATAGCCCTCTTATGTACATGAAGATCATCATCTACTCTTTCATTTTACTTAGGAAATTAAGAAATCAAAGTGTAAGCTCAATGTTCTATGAAATAAAAATGGCTTCCAAGCCTCTTTCTTCTCTCTTTTCTACATGTTTTTCTTTGTTTTATTGTTAATGTTTATTTATATGCTCTCTTTCTCCTTATGTTCATAGCTTAGATTTACATTTATGCAAGTAGTTAGTAGCTAATCTCTTTTGCTTCCTTTGCTTATTTTCTATTTTCTTTTCTTTAATGTTGAAACTTACTTGTGATGCTTCAATGCCACAAATGAGTAGCTAAACCCCTTCAATTTAGGGGTGATGAAGCTCTCTAACTTTATGTAATTTCAACATTTTTTATGATTTATGATCTCTTTGTTTATGCTTCATGAATGTGAATTTTGATGTAAGTTTATACAAGTGGGTTTGATAGCTTATATTGCTTATGCAAATGAGCTATTCTTACTCAACATAAACACAATTTACATCAACTTTTGCTAATTAATTTTTGATTATGAAATGAAAGTAAAAATGAAATTTGATGATCTATGTTACTAGTTAAAATAGTAAATAGATCATACTTAAAATAGTTTTTGATTTGGCTTCTTTTTCATGAGAATTGTAAGTGGTATAATTGTTGTATTATAGTTTGATGGTTTGAGTTATGTTAACTAATAACATAAATAAACCATACTTATGATAAATGCAATGATTATTTCACTTAATATCAAGGTTAGAGATCATAAATTATGTGTTTGTTGATTTACAAAAATATGAGAGTGGATTTGCCTCTAAATTGTTCTCTAGTTCAATAGTTTACTAATCCCATTTCAATTCTAGTTTAGCTTCATTTTAGTTCTATCCAACAATTTCACTCGACTTTGGTATAATTTGATTGAATAGAAAATTTTAAAATCATCAATTCCCTGCGGATCGAACCGTATTCGCCACGTGCTACATTCGTACACCGTGCGCTTGCGGTATAAATTTTATTTCTAAATTCATTCGACGGTTTTCTAATCCGATATAATTTCCGTCGACGAACAAGTTTTTGGCGCCGTTGCCGGGGAGTTGCTTTGATTTTGATTTTCTATTCTTCGGATTATTTTGTTTGATTTTGTGTTTTTTTTTTGTATGTTTTTATTTTGTGTGTGTTTAAAAAAAATTATATGTGCTTGTGCGATTCTTGTGTGCATTTTGTTGTGTGCTTGATTTTCTTCTTTTTTTTTTCATTTGCATAACCAAAAAAAAAAATACACAAACACAATTTAAAAAAAAAATCATTGCATTTTTTCAATTTACATTTCAACTACAATTTCTTTTTCAATTTACAACTCAATTTCTTTTACAAACTTGATTGCCAAAAAAACTGTTCTGTGCATTTCCCCCTCTCTGTCACTGTTCCTGCACAACTTTCTCTGTGCATATCATCAAAACTGTCACTGCTCCTCCACCAAAACTACCACATACCATTCACTGTTGCATCTCACTACCCACAAACATACAACTCTTCCATATTCACTACCACGACAACCCCTCCCACATCTCTGGCCAACTGCATATACTAACTATAACACAGCTACAAACCAGTTGCCATACATACTGTCACCACTTCACATCACCTTCAACTCTTCACCATCCATACTTCAAACCCCCACTGAGACCAAACTAATTACATCTTCCCACTACTTCTTCCACATACATTACCCTACCTGATCACTTGCTCCCATCATCAAATTTCTGTCACCAGTACATCTCACCATATCAACTCAACATTACACATCAGACTAACCTTCACACTACCCTGCCACATACAAACAGTCTTCCCACACACAATAACAACCCTGTGCATCCCAAACCCCCACTCCAACATACACAGCATCACTACTGCCTTCATCCATCTCTGCTCCTCACCAAAACAAATTCCAAACATCTACCATTCATCACAGTTCACTGCTGCACCATACAAATACTTCTGCCTTCCTACATAGCCTTCCATTGCTACATCACCGACAACCCACTACAAGTCCTACAACAGTGCCTACATTTCCACTTGCATCTGCCTGCACATTTTGCTTGTTTCAAACCACAAAACAACACTCCAGTACCACTCATTACCTCATCTACTTCACCTACCCAACCATCCTCTTTCATCAATCATCACCATCCCTTGGTGCATCACTTCTGCTTTGTAACTGACTTCTTCACTTCCCCGCTTCTATACAAACCAACAAACAACAACCACAGCCAACTGCATCTACCATCTTAAACTAACATCCACCTTCAACAACCACTTCTGCCTCCTCAAAACTGCCGTGCCACAGCATCTTAACCTATAGCTTCCAACACTTCACTACAAAGCAACTCTTGACCATCCACAGACCATCCACTACCTCCTCAAATCATCTCCGACCATCAACATCAAAGAAGTCGAAGCATCTCCATCTCATCAACATACAAACCTCCTCCTAACATCATCTTCCTCGACTTCGACGCTCGCCACTCATTCAATTTCCGA
The DNA here is from genome assembly GCA_030765085.1 of Allium cepa. Taxonomy (NCBI): domain Eukaryota; kingdom Viridiplantae; phylum Streptophyta; class Magnoliopsida; order Asparagales; family Amaryllidaceae; genus Allium; species Allium cepa. Next base: position 592,648,770 of record CM060944.1, read on the forward strand.
CCACAACAAATTTCGAACCATCAATTTCAAATCACCACAACCTCTGCCACGAACCAAAATTCTAAATCCAATCGCCGAACGCCTCATCGTTTAACTACGACCTCTACCTACTTGAATCGCTAAGCACCGACGATTTCAATTTTAATTGTTTTACTTTGAGGATTTCGATTTTAATGGTGCGAGATTTTGAAAGTGTGGGGTGGGGTGTTCTGTTGCCATTGATTAAAAAGGTCGATAATTGTTTAACTTTGTGGGTCGGGTTTGAATTGGTGTTGTTTTGTTTGTTTTGATTTGTTTTGAGTTACATCTTTATTATTAAAAAAAAAATTGTTATAGACAAATTTGTTTTGTTTTTTTTTTCTTTCAATAGTTTTGATTTTACTTAGTATCATTTCTCCTTTGATATACAATTTTTTTTTATAAGTAAAACCCTACTTTTAAATTTCCTCTCCAAAAAAAAAAATTTCAAAAAAAAAAAACAAGTTCAAGTTTGTTTATTTTTCATTTTTCATTTATTTTATTTTCAATTGTTTTTTTTTTCGCTTATTTTGTTTTTCATCTTTGATAAACATCTAAAGAAATAATAACAATAAAAATTGTTGAATATATCTTGTTTTTCATTTCAGGTTGTCAAAGCAGAAAATTACAAGGAATTGCTTGCCAAAAGGAAAAATAATTGCTTTGCTTTGCTAAAACCGCCGCTAAAAAAAAAATTGCTAATAATCTGCACGCTCTGGTATTGTGCTTTCATCTCTAGTGCATTGTTGGTTGCTTGCATTTGCATTTATATATAACAAAAAAAAAATTTCAAAAAAAATCCAAAAACAAAAACAAACTTCATTTTAGTTGCATTGTAATTTCACATTTAATTTCTGCTTTGCATTCATCTCATCTTGTTTTTCTTTTCTAAGGGCAATACCCCAATTCACATAAGGTGAGGGATTTCATCACCCTTTCCTTAGCCCACAAACGCATTTCATCGTAGAATTTGATTAATAATAAAGGTTAGACGTTGGACCTAAGGGTGTCACGAGCTCACTTAGGGCTTAATTGTATCTTCACAATTGTTTTACTTAAACGATTTTATTTCTTGGTGTCTAGGCTACGGCAGAGTAATAACCAGTTATAAAAATTACGGTGATTCGTAAATATTATACTGGTTGTTCCTCTGAAGGTACTTAAACCTTCGGTTGCATTGCTACGGTGATTCGTGGCGCACCGATAACCCCTGTCCTTACCTGGCTGAGAAATATTTTTGTTGATTTAAGACAAAGTGTGATTATACAATTTTGGGTTAGGAGCTACTAAGGACAGAAAACTGTAATTAAGTCCTTTGCATTCATTTAGTTGCATTAGTTCATGCATATTTAAAAAAAAAAAACTCAAAAACAAAAATCTAAAAAAATTTGTAAAATCATTTCAAAAAAAAAAATGAAAATTCAAAAACAAAACAAAAATCAAACTTTTCTTTTGAAATAAACTTCACTTGGTAAATAGTTTTTTTTCCCTTAAAAAAAAACATTTTCAAATCTTCTTTCATTCTCCAAACTCGTTTCTAATTTCTTTCTCCTCTCGACTTTCACTTGTGCATGAGTACTTGGACTCGTGACACGACAACGAATACTTGGATTCGTGACCCTTCTACAAACCGTTTAACTCGAACAGACAATCCTCCCGAAATGGCGAACGAAAACGCCCCTCGAACTCTTATGGATAGAATCTTTCCCGATAGAGTTTCTATTCCATCTTGCATCACATTACCCGCCCCTACGGGTAACCATTTCGAAATCCATTCGAACCATATTGCCACGCTTCCAAAATTTGGCAATTTCGAACACGATGACCCATACATCTTTTTGACTAAATTCGAACAAGTTTGCGCAACCATTAAACTTCAACAACTTTCTGATGACGGAATCAAACTTCGATTAATCCCATTTGCTCTTACGGATTACGCTGAAAAATGGTTGTACAGCTTACCTTCGAACTCAATTAAAACGTGGGAAGAATTTGTAAAAGCTTTCTTAAAAAAGTTCTACCCCTTAGAAAAAACAAGTAGAATTTGAAACGAAATTGTAAATTTTCATCAATTCAAGGGTGAACCATTTGGAAAATATTTTGAAAGATTCAAAGAGCTTTTGATAAAATGTCCACACCATAACTTTGAAAAATGGACGATTTGCCAAATCTTATATGATGGACTCGAAAACAGCTCACGAACCATGCTCGAATCAATGTGCCAAGGCAATTTTCTTGCCCAACATCATGACGATGCTTGGCAATTTCTTGAAAACCTCGCTGAAAAGTGGTCCCAATGGGAACGCTCGAACGAAAAATCAATCTACTCACGATCGAATGCACACTCGACGGGATCTTCTTTTGCTTTGGAAGCTAAGATCGACGCAATGATTAAAAAATTCGATAACGTTTTCTCATCGAATCAAACGAACCAAGCTTCCCAACCAATGTGTTATAAATGCAACGATCCTAATCATATAGCCGATCAGTGTCCCAATTCCGTCGAACAAATCAATGCTTTCAATAAAACCAAAAACGATCCGTTTTCTCCAACGTACAACCCTGGATGGAGAAATCATCCGAATTTTGCGTGGAACCAAAAAAATCCCAACACGAAAACGATTCGTCGCAATTTTCAAGCATTTCCGAATAATGCTTCGAATCCTCCCTTTCAGCCCAATAATTTTCAACCAAACTTTGCGGGCCCGTCTCATAATCAACCGCAACAACCAAATTTTCCACCAAATTCTACTCATCCTCCACAAGACGATAAACGTTTAACTTCGCTTGAGAAAACTCTTGAAACGTTGGCTAAGGCAACTACTCAAAGCCTTCAATCAAACAGCAATTTGCAAAATTTATTGACTTCATATATGCAAAACACAAACCAATCGATTGCGAAACTCGAAATGCAAATGAGTCAATTAGCCACGTCTGTAAGTGAACGTGAACGAGGAACATTCCCAAGCCAGCCCCTTCCAAATCCCAGAAATCAAAACGCAAATTCAAATCAAGCCCATGTTGTTCAAGATAGCAATGTCACCCAGTTGAATGCTATCACAACTCTCTGTTCTGGTAAACAAATCGATAATCAAGTCGTTAATCCAAATGATTCACTGGGAACTTTTCTCGATACTTCTAAAACAACGAACGACTCAGAATAGAACGTGGAGCCAAACGTCGAATCGAATGACAATCAAAATTCTTCTTCTTCTACTCGAGTAGACCCGCCTACCGAGTATCATGCTCCATTTCCACATCGTCTTCGACCAAAGAAACACTCGGACCAAATGGAAAAGATGTTGGAAATTTTTAAACAAGTCAAAGTTAACATTCCTCTTCTTGACATCGTTCAGCAAGTCCCCACTTACGCGAAATTTCTTAAGGACTTGTGCACCCAAAAGCGACACACTCAAGTGCCCAAAAAAGTCTTCTTAGCCGCTAGTTTGAGTGAAGTCTTGTCCCAATCCATACCCGTTAAATACAAAGATCCTGGCTGCCCTACGATTTCGTGTACAATTGGAGAAAAGACGATTAACAAATGTTTAATAGACTTAGGCGCGAGTGTCAACTTGATTCCATACTACGTGTACGAACAATTAGGCTTAGGTGAGCTCAAACCCACGAAAGTTACGCTTCAATTTGCCGATCGTTCCATTAAGAAGCCCGTGGGAGAAATCGAAGACGTGCTCATTCGAGTAGGGCAATTCATATTCCCCTTAGATTTTATCGTTCTCGAAACACAACCCGTGACAAACCCTGCGAGTCAAATCCCGTTGATTTTAGGCCGACCATTCTTAGCCACCTCAAACGCCTTAATCAATTGTCGTAACGGTTCGATGAAAATCTCTTTTGGAAACATGACTTTGGACCTTAACATTTTCAATCTTGAAAGCCACTCGAACGAACTTCGTGACCAAACATTAGAAGTTAGTGCCATTCATGAAAACTTTGAAAACGGAACATTTGATCTTAACGATGAACGCGAGGCTGAGTACGAAAAATTGTTTCATGAAGTCCCCAACGAGATTGAACACACTCTTCCCTTTGAATCGCTTCAAGTTGAGTCCGAATCTCAACCCAATTCAGCAATCGAAAAATTCCCGAAATTGGACCTCAAACCACTTCCCGCTCACCTTAAGTATGCATACTTAGGTGAAAACGAAACTTGTCCTGTCATCATTTCTAACAATCTTTCTCTTGACCAAGAAGCTTCTCTTCTCCCTATTCTTTTGATAGAGAAGCAATTGGGTGGTCCATTACTGATATTAAGGGAATTAGCCCTGCTATTGTCCAACATCGCATTCATTTGATTGATGAAGCCAAACCCACTCGTGATGCACAACGGAGGCTTAACCCAAAAATGAAAGATGTGGTTCGTGACGAAATTCTTAAGCTCCTCGATAACGGTATCATATACCCCATCTCCGAATGCCCATGGGTTAGCCCAATTCATGTCGTGCCTAAAAAGTCCGGACTTACTGTTATAATAAACGACGCTAACGAACTTATTCCAACTCGTACTCAAACGGGTTGGCGTGTTTGCATTGACCATCGAAAACTAAATGCCGCAACACGTAAGGATCATTTTCCTCTTCCATTTATCGACCAAATGCTCGAACGTTTAGCCGATCACGAATTCTATTCTTTCTTGATGGTTATTCCGGCTATAACCAAATTCCAATCGCTCCCGAAGATCAGGAGAAAACGACTTTCACGTGTCCATTCGGTACCTTCGCTTATCGACGTATGCCATTCGGACTTTGTAACGCTCCTGCGACTTTCCAACGATGCATGGTTGGAATCTTTTCTGACATGATTGAGCGCTTTCTAGAAGTCTTTATGGACGATTTCTCTATCTTCGGCGATTCTTTTTCTCAATGTTTACATCACCTCGAGTTGGTTTTGAATCGATGTAAAGAAAAACACTTGACTTTGAATTGGGAAAAATACCACTTTATGGTCAAACAAGGCATTGTCCTTGGACATATCATCTCAAACAAAGGCATTGAGGTAGACAAAGCGAAAATCGATGTCATTGCAAATCTACCCATTCCCAAATCTGTTAAGGACATTCGATCATTTTTAGGACGCGCTGGCTTTTATCGACGCTTTGTGAAAGACTTTAGCAAAATCGCCCGTCCTTTGACGACCCTTCTTGGAAAAGACGTTCCTTTCGATTTTAACTCTGATTGTATCTCTTCTTTTGAACGTCTTAAGAGCGAACTCATTTCTGCCCCGGTCATTTGCGCACCCAATTGGGATCTTCCTTTCGAAATAATGTGCGACGCTTCAAACTTTGTCGTTGGTGCTGTCTTGGGACAACGCATCAACAAGATCCTTCATGTCATTTACTACGCGAGTATGACCTTGAACGACGCTCAACTCAACTACACAAAAACTGAAAAAGAGCTTCTAGCTGTCGTTTTTGCGCTTGAAAAGTTTCGACCTTACTTGATAGGTTCACACATTACGGTCTACACTGACCATTCTGCGCTTCGATATCTCTTCGCTAAAAAGAATGCTAAATCCCGTTTGATTTGTTGGATCCTTTTACTTCAAGAATTCGACCTTACAATCAAAGACAAAAAAGGATCCGATAATGTCATAGCCGATCATTTATCTCGTCTTTCGAACGCACCATCTTCCTTTCCGATCAATGAAAACTTCCCCGATGAACAACTTCTTTCTATTTCTATCGATCCATGGTACGCTGATATAGTGAACTACTTAGTCACTAAAGAAACTCCCTCATCTTGGTCCAAACAGGACAAATGCAAATTCATGTCCCAAGTGAAATATTTCTATTGGGACGATCCATACTTGTTCATATATTGTCCCGACCAAATCATCCGACGTTGCATTCCGGATAATGAAATAAGGAGTGTTCTTTCGTTTTGCCACGATCAAGCGTGCGGTGGACATTTCGGTCCTCGAAAAACTGCGGAAAAAGTGCTTCAGTGTGGTTTCTATTGGCCTTCTCTTTTCAAAGACTCGTTTGAATTTTGTAAAACTTGTGATCGATGTCAAATGCTTGGACGAATTTATCGACGAGATATGATGCCTTTAAACCCCATTCTTACGATCGAAATCTTTGATGTATGGGGTATCGACTTTATGGGACCTTTTCCCAATTCCTTTGGAAACTTGTATATCCTTCTCGCTGTCGATTACGTTACAAAATGGGTCGAAGCCGTTCCTTGCAAAACCAATGACCACAGAATTGTTGTGAAATTTCTTAAAGAAAACATCTTTTCGAGGTTCGGCACACCTCGCACAATAATCAGTGATAACGGAACCCATTTTTGCAACCGTTCTTTTGAAACTTTAATAAAAAAAATACTCGATAACCCACAAGTTATCCACTCCATATCATCCTCAGACTTGTGGCCAAGTTGAAGTTTCAAATCGACAAATAAAACAAATCTTCGAGAAAACTGTCAATAAAAATCGAAAAGATTGGTCTCAGAAATTAACCGACGCGCTTTGGGCTTACCGTACTGCTTTTAAAACTAACCTTGGGATGTCCCCTTTTCGTTTAGTTTACGGTAAAGCTTGCCATTTACCCGTTGAAATTGAACACAAAGCGTTGTGGGCAATAAAAAACTTAAACTTTGATCATGAAGAAGCTGGCGAAAATCGAAAATTACAACTCAACGAACTAGAAGAACTTAGGAACGACGCGTATGAAAACGAGAAAATTTACAAAGAAAGAACCAAAGTTTTTCATGACAAGTCAATCCTAAGGAAAAAGTTTTCGCCTAACCAGAAAGTTCTTTTATATGACTCGAGACTTCATTTATTCCCTGGGAAACTTAAATCAAGGTGGACCGAACCATTTATGGTACGAACTGTTTTTCCACATGGTGCCATAGAAATAGAAAACCCAAAGGATGGATCGATTTTCAAAGTCAACGGTCATCGTTTAAAACCCTTCTTGGAATTTCCCGGTTACCAAGAGGAGGAGCTCATGATCCTTCATGAGCCAAGCTACGTCTAGTAAGAATGTTAACCCTCTTTTGTAAATATGTACATATTTTTCCCCGTTACACTCATTATATCATGCATCGACTGTGGGGACACGGTCAAAATTAAGTGTGGGGGTTTCATTGAGTCTCATTTTCATTTTTTTTAGTTTTTCATAGCATTTTTGAATTTTCATTTTCTTCAAAAAAAAAAAAAAACTCAAAACTCCTAAATCTCAGAAACATTTTCTTTTTACCATTTTGATTTATTTTTGAAGAAACACTATGGGATAAGTATAAGTTTTGGTTAATAAATTGAAATTTTGAAAATTTATTTGTCTTAACAAAAATAAAAATGAAGTTTGATTACAAATAACAATGGTTTTACAAGTATATAGGAAGGTTCATTTATGTTAATTATGAAGTATGTTCTAATTGAAAATCGTTGTTTAAAATGTGGTAAATTTAAAGTAAAGGATATAACATTTTTGTCTTCTAAGTTAAATGGTGCTAAGATGATTTTGCAAAACTCTCTCTCTCTTAAAAAAAAAATATATATATAAAAAAACAAAAAAAAATAATAACATCCAAAGTATTCACTCTCATTTAAAAGTCCTCACGGTTATGCATGGGTGAATTACTTGTAATCTTTGATTATGTGCTTTCATACTCATTTAAAAGTCCTCACGGTTATGCATGTATGAAACACATATTAAAAAAAAGAACAGACTTAATAAAAACCACCTACGGTCGATAGGTGTATGCACGAAAGTGTGTACACTCGCCATGCTCTGTACTCCCCTCACATAAGCCCGAAAGGCAGTGCATGGGTGGTATATCTGGCCTCAGTTTACCTGAGCTAGGTGTGTAATTTTTCTTGCAAATAATGAGAGAACAAGCAATTGAAATCCTAGCACTATTTTAACTTGTTTGACCTAACTTGTTATTGAAAATAAATGAAAATACCACTTTAATAAACTTTGATAATCAACTAAGGATCCATTTCATAATTACATTGTGTTATCAACCGAAACAACTAGCCAAACTATGGTCTATCTGTCATGACAACTTGATTTTTATTGGAAATTTTGACGAGTAAATGACTTAAAATTTCAAGACAATGACCAAAACTTGTATTTAACTTATTCGTGTCAATTTAAAAATATCCTTCATTTGTAAATATTTCCAAAAAATTCGCATTCATCTCTTTGTAAATAAATCTTGCAATTTGTAAATATTTTCATCCTGCATTTGGATTTTGTGGATAGTATCCGCTGAAAACCCTCACGAGACAACACTCGTCCTACTGGGGACACCCAGAGGTTTAACGGCTTGTTGCATACGCTCAATGCAATCGTGCTCCCTACGAAAACGGATTTATCTTAGTTTTCCTTTATTCGAGGACGAATAAAAAGATAAGTGTGGGGGTATTTGATGTGCACGTAATTGTGCATATATTTACATCCATATTTTATCTCCTTTTTTTAAATAATCATCATATTTGGGCATTTTAACATGTTTAAAACCAAAATTCAATTATTTCCAAACCATCATATTTTCATCATCATTCAGGGGCAAAACGGTCATTTTTGTGCATGTGTCAATGTAAGAATTTTTACTTGGACATTTTTTGATTATTTTTATAGGAATTTGGATGCATATGGAAGAGGCTTATATGAAGATACATGCATGCACAAGGAAATACAAAGGAATGAAGAGGAAATAATTCAAGTTCAAGATCATGGAGGACCCCACCCACTTACCTAACTTCCAATTAGAAGCTAAGCACATGCTAAAAGGACTTAAAGCTTCATGTACATATTAAGTGGGGGATTAGTGAATGTTAATGATTACTTGGAGGCTACACCACCTCAAGGGTATTTTGGGAAGCTCCCTAAAAAGAGAATTAGGGTTTTATGCATGTATAAATAGCCCTCTTATGTACATGAAGATCATCATCTACTCTTTCATTTTACTTAGGAAATTAAGAAATCAAAGTGTAAGCTCAATGTTCTATGAAATAAAAATGGCTTCCAAGCCTCTTTCTTATCTCTTTTCTACATGTTTTTCTTTGTTTTATTGTTAATGTTTATTTATATGCTCTCTTTCTCCTTATGTTCATAGCTTAGATTTACATTTATGCAAGTAGTTAGTAGCTAATCTCTTTTGCTTCCTTTGCTTATTTTCTATTTTCTTTTCTTTAATGTTGAAACTTACTTGTGATGCTTCAATGCCACAAATGAGTAGCTAAACCCCTTCAATTTAGGGGTGATGAAGCTCTCTAACTTTATGTAATTTCAACATTTTTTATGATTTATGATCTCTTTGTTTATGCTTCATGAATGTGAATTTTGATGTAAGTTTATACAAGTGGGTTTGATAGCTTATATTGCTTATGCAAATGAGCTATTCTTACTCAACATAAACACAATTTACATCAACTTTTGCTAATTAATTTTTGATTATGAAATGAAAGTAAAAATGAAATTTGATGATCTATGTTACTAGTTACAATAGTAAATAGATCATACTTAAAATAGTTTTTGCTTTGGCTTCTTTTTCATGAGAATTGTAAGTGGTATAATTGTTGTATTATAGTTTGATGGTTTGAGTTATGTTAACTAATAACATAAACAAACCATACTTATGATAAATGCAATGATTATTTCACTTGATATCAAAGTTAGAGATCATAAATTATGTGTTTGTTGATTTACAAAAATATGAGAGTGGATTTGCCTCTAAATCGTTCTCTAGTTCAATAGTTTACTAATCGCATTTCAATTCTAGTTTAGCTTCATTTTAGTTCTATCCAACAATTTCACTCGACTTTGGTATAATTTGATTGAATAGAAATTTTTAAAATCATCAATTCCCTGCGGATCGACCCGTATTCGCCACGTGCTACATTCGTACACCGTGCGCTTGCAGTATAAATTTTATTTCTAAATTCGTTCGACGGTTTTCTAATCCGATAGAATTTCCGTCGACGAACAACAAGTTCTAAATTTAATAAAGATTGATTTAAACTTTTGAAATGAGTCTTGTTGTTAAATATTATCCTGTATCAAGTAAATGTTTTATTAAACATCTTGATTAAGAAGTTGAAGTTTGTTAAATTTAAATCTTGCTAAGTAAATTTAAAGTGATTTAAATTTAAGTTAGAAATGGAATTTTTAAAAGATTTATATAAAAGTAAGTTTTAAATTCAAATTTGAATCTAGTTTTTAAAACTACTAAATGATAAATGTTTAAGTTATTTTTAAAAAAAAATGTGTTTTGATAACTTTAATATATCAAGTTAAAATGATTATTTTGTTTTAAAAACTTAATTTTTGATTTAATTAAGTAAAGTTATAATGGTTTAAAAATGAAAATGTTAATAAAGGCATTAAAAAGATAATGTTTTATCTTTAGGTAATTAAAGTTTTTTATCTGGAAATTAATTAAGTTAATTAAGGAAAATTAAGTTTAATTAAATAATTTAATTAATAATGATTAAGAATTAATTAAGAATAATTAATTGATTTAATTAATTAATTTATTAAAAATTAATAATTAAGGGATATAAGTTAATTAATTAGAGATTAACTAATTTATAATTAAGAATTATTAATTAGATAATTAGATTATTAATTAATGATTAAATATTAATTAATTAAGGTTAATTAATTGGTAATAAAAAGGGTACTTAATTTGTAATTAAGTTTTCTTAATTAATAATTAGGCTTTATTAATTAATAATTAAGAAATTATTAATCTATAATTAAAGTTAATTAAGGATTAATTAACTGTTATTAAGGTTAATTAATTGTAATTAAGAATTGATTAACAGATTAAATAAGGATTAATTAATTTGTTATTAAGTTTTATTGATTGATAATTAAGGTTTATTAATTAATAATTAAAGAATAATTAATCCATAATTAAGGATTAATTAATTTATTTAAAAGGGGTAATTAACGGATGAATTACCCAATGGTAATTTATAAAATAAGTGTGATTAATTTGAGTTAATCAAATGGGTTGATTAATTAAAGATAATCATTTGGAGATTGATTAAGTATAATTACTTAATGAGATGGATAAGTGTAATTACTTAAGGTAAGTAATTAATGTATAATTACAGAATGTAATTAATTAATGGGAAGTAATTAAAAATTAACTACTTGGTGTAATTAATCAAAGGATTAATATAATTAATTAAGGAGTTAATTAATTAAGGTAAGTAATTACAAGATGGTAATTACTGTTTATGATTAATTAAAATTGATTAACGGAAGTAATTAATTAAGGAACATCAATTGATGTAATTAATGAGAGAAATTTAGGATTGATTAAGATTAATTAATCAATAATAAGTTATTATAAGATAATTAATAAATTGTAATTAATTATGGATTAATGTAATTAATTTTAGTTAATAAAGTAATTAAGCTTAATTACTTAATGGTTTGAAGATAATTAATTTGTATAATTAATTAAGGGGTAATTACTTAATGTAATTAAAGATAATCAATCAAGGGTGATTAATTAAGATGATGATTAATTAATTGGTTTAATTAATGGATAAGTAAGCAAGATTTATTGTGATGAAAGTAATTAATTTAGTTTATTTTAAATTAATTAAGAGATAAAATAATTAATTTAATTCATTTTAAATTAATTATAAATGGTGTGATTTATAGATCCTTGCTTTTGTATGGATGGATGATATTAAATGCCTTGATTGTTTGATATCTCTAATGTGATATGTGTAATATGTGAATATAAGATAATTTAGTTGAATTGTGATGATAATATGGATTATCTGTTTGTGATAATAATAATGATTATCTATGGTGGTATGTGAATTATCTATCTGTGTGTATATAGATAGTGAAATTGAATTGTTTTAAACTTTAAAACAACTTGGCCTTAAAAGATACATTTTGGATTTCGATGAGACCGGGATCGGGTTTCCAGATTTGGATATCTGAAAACCACATCGATCCAAATTAACAATAGGTCGTGAATCTCAAGTGAAGATGAAGATTCAGAGTGCAAGGGTTATTTTCGTTAACTCTGAAGGTGATTCCAAAATGAGTGTAACGAGACAATGCCTTCGGTTTCGTTCGAACCCGGAACGAACTTGTATGGATTGAATTCTTTCAGAACATCGTCAGGTGGACAATGAGCATTCTAAGATAGATGTGTTCTATGTTTGATGTGAATTTTTGTTTGATGATAACAAATATATATATATATATATATATATATATCAATATGTGTTTGCAGATTGTACTATATACATATAGGAATAAATATTCATATTGAATAATAATACTATTGCACAGAATTCATATAATTCAATCAGTATTTTATTCAATATAATATTTTACAAAGTTTTCAGCTCTCTCTATATACATACACTTGTTTATACATTTCATATTAATATTTTCTCTCACTATAACACACAACACTGTACATTTTACAGAACCATTAATCTGCATCTATCTGCATTGTCCAGCTCCAGTTCTTGTCCTTTCTTCTGTGTACCTGTATAATTAGCAACTACAGCAGTAATCTGAAAATAAACAAATTTGAATTTGCAAAAATATAAATTTGTTTTTGTTGGTGCCTCAGTTATTTGGGTTGTTCGTCATCATTTACATCTGAATTCATCACACACAAAGTCGTGCACATAGATATATACACTTGTATTCCTATCAGGGACAGGTAATCATAAGTGGCTGCAATACACACGTGTACATTCATACACGTGTGCACTGCCTCGCCAACTCGTGTGCGCAACCAACAAAAGCAAGCATGCAAACAGAAAAACCAGAGCACGACCAAGTATGGAAGTGACTCAAAACAGAAAGCACAATGTGAAGACAACAAGTAAAGCTGAAATACAAAAGTATATCAATCAGTTACTCAATGCATGCAACATGGTGAGCAACACAAGTGCAACAATCGACAGCATCAAAGCATCAAAGCTTATACAATAAGACAACAACAGAATGCAACCAGATGACACAATGCTTAAAGACACAGTACACATATGACACAAGAATGCAAACAATTATTGAAACCAGCAATATGAAAATAAGGGCAGTGGACAGGTACAAGGCCAGAAAGATCAAATGCAAGACCAAAGTGCAACAGAACATCAACTGGAAGCAACAAGAATACCAGAGACGGTCTCATAAGACAGTGATAGTGAACAAGACAAAGTGCAGACACAAGAAGTGATACATCAATGACAAATTGGAGTAATAGTTCATTTATGCAACAGTGACCAATGATACAGCAGTTTTGAACAAGTAAACCAGTGACACCAATGCAATCAAGTGGCCAAGACAGTAACTTGTAGTTTTGCAGTGATATAAGGCAAACTGGCAACAACAAGTTAAAGTGAAACAATACATGATGAATTAGACCACACAGCAAAAAAATTAGTGTAGCACTAAGTCATATACAAGCTTCACTGAATCAAAGGAACATCAGAGACATGGAAGTAATGATATCAAGTGATACAAATGCAATAACCAAAGTCAAGGGCCGAGCAACAGAATCAATTATGCAACAGTGAAGAATAACCAGTGTTGTACAAGTTTGACACAGCATGGTACAATGCAGATACAACAAGTCTCGACCAAAATCAGTGACCCAATGCAAACATGAACCACAATAATATGCAAAATCAAGTTTACAGAGAACAGATCAAATGAAGCATGTGTATGTGAGAACAGTGAAAACAGTGAAGCCGAAGACAGGGATGAACATAAAGATGGCCGAAGCCGTGTCAAAGCAGATGTTAATCAAGTCAAAAATCAAGTGTGTGCAATCTTTGAAATAGTCAAAGGTCAAAACAAAATAAAACAAGAAAGTTTCTGCCGTATCGATCAAGAAAAATCAAACGATTCAAGATCAAATCCATGTGCATCAAGTTATTACAATATCACGAAAGCGAAAATCAGGAACATATCGAATAGATACGAACGAATTATAGGGCCTTAGAATCCATATAAATATTCACCAAAAAATTCATCATCGGCATCGAGTTCGAATACGAAAATCATAAAAGCACTTAAAGAGAAAATTACATACCGAAGCATACGTTGAACTCGATCAAATCGAAGCAGCTAAGAGCAACTCAAAGAAATAGACGATCGACAAAGAGAGGACCGGAATCAATCATACGCTCGACCAACTATCGGCAGTAGCTGTTTTCAAACCCTAAATTGGATCGAAGGGACGAAGCCCTAATTTGGGAAAACAATCGCCACCATTTTTTTTATCAGAGAGAATCGAAAGTGACTGAGAGAAAGAATAGAAAAGCGGCGGCCGTATGTTTTAATTAGGGTTTAGTTTGTCTAATAGGGTTTAGCTTTAAAATCAAGTTTTAATCATTTTTGCTCTTATTTTTTTCTGTACTTTTTGATTTAAATCTTGGTAAATCACCACCTAGGTTTTAGTTTGTGTCAGATTGTCTAGTTAGAATTAGTTCAGTGAGCAGGGTGTGCGAGTTTGCAAAACTCTGTAGGCGGTAGCAGGGTGTGCGAATCTGTTAGAGTGTTTGTAAGCGGGAGACTGTTTAACTCTAATAGAAATCTGGGAATGCAGCAGTAGGTAGGGGTTGCGGAAGCTGGGTAAATTTTGTGTGTGATTTACTTTTCAACATATTTACTTCTCTGTAGTTTGTTTTTGTGTTTGATTCGAGAAAATTTGCTATAACCCTATTCACCCCCCCTTTAGGGTTAATCTAGATCCTACAAGTGGTATCGGAGCAAGGTATTTTTTCTTTTAACTCTAGAGTCATGAATCCATCAAATAATAGCTCAGAAGAATCTAGTGAGGTCTGTTGGCGGGCAAGGAGCAACAAGAATGGTTTCTAGATTTAGTGTGTTCTAGACATATGACAGGTGACAAATCAAAGTTCGTTAGCCTAGAGAATTTTAAAGATGGAAATGTGATCATGGGAGACAAAAGCAAGTGTAAGATTATTGGTAAAGGTGAAGTATTACTTTTTCCTTGTCTAATGTTTTATACGTTGATAATTTGCATCACAATCTCATTTCTATTAGCCAACTACGTGACAAAGGTGATCAACTTGGAAAATTTGAATCAAAGGCTGATGAGGGAATTTTCATGGGCTATTCAACAAGGAGCAAGGCTTACAGGATATACAACAAACGAACAAAGACAATTGTTAAATCAATCAATGTGAAATTCGATGAATCTGACCAGGAAAGGATGACTGAAAAGAAGGTTGACGATGGGGTAGATAATGAAGGCATTGAAGAAGGGACATCTAGTGAGAAAGCTGAAAGTTAGTTCAAATCCAATCATCCTCCTGAATTGGTTATAGGTGATCCTACGGAAGGTATACGCACTCGCTCTTCATTTGATAAAAATTTGTGTGCGTTGTGTTGCCACAATTGTTTTATTTCCGAGATTGAACCTGATTCTATTGAAATGGCTCTTAATGATGAAAGTTGGTTTTTAGCAATGCAAGATGAACTTAATCAATTTGAGAGAAATAAAGTTTGGAAATTATTTCCTAGGCTTAATGACTATCCAATTGTTGGAACTAAATGGGTGTTCAAAAATAAGCTTGATGAATCAGGAAATGTAATTAGAAACAAAGCTAGGTTGGTCGCAAAAGGATATAACCAAATAGAAGGCATAGATTTTGTTGAAACATTTGCTCTAGTGGCTAGGTTAGAAGCCATTAGGATTTTGCTAAGTTTTGCATGTTATAAGGGTTTCAAACTTAAACAAATGGATGTAAAA
Organism: Allium cepa; assembly: GCA_030765085.1. Classification (NCBI taxonomy): domain Eukaryota; kingdom Viridiplantae; phylum Streptophyta; class Magnoliopsida; order Asparagales; family Amaryllidaceae; genus Allium; species Allium cepa. The sequence continues at coordinate 592,664,534 of CM060944.1, forward strand.
AGTGCCTTTCGAAATGGTGATTTGAAAGAAGAAGTTTTTGTTGAACAACCCCCCGGTTTTAAAAATCATGATTTTCCAAATCATGTGTATAAACTAGAAAAAACATTATATGGTCTTAAGCAAGCTCCTAGAGCTTGGTATGACTGCCTTTGTACATATCTTTTGGAAAATGGCTTTAAAAAGGGGAGTGCTGACACGACACTGTTTCTATTACATAATGGAAGTGAATTTTTGATTGTTCAGATTTATGTGGATGATATTATTTATGGTGCTACTAATGAACTCTTGTGCGAGAAATTTGAACAAGTCATGCAGGCTAAATTCGAGATGAGCTTGGTTGGAGAATTGAAATATTTTCTGGGATTCCAAATCAAGCAAAGCAATGATGGTATTTTTATTTCACAATCCAAGTATGTGTTGGAACCGTTGAAGAAATTTGGAGTTGAGAACTCCAAACCATTGAGAACTCCTATGAGCCCATCAACAAAGTTGGACAAAGATGAAAAAGGAATTGCTGTTGATCAGAAGAAACATCGAGGGATAATTGGTTCACTTCTCTATCTTACTGCTTCTAGACCTCATATTATGTTTTCTGTGTGTTTGTGTGCACGTTGTCAATCTAATCCTAAAGAATCTCATTTGAAAGCCACTAAATGAATTTTGAGATATCTTTCACACACACACACAAATTTGGATTATGGTACCCTTGTGAAAATTTTGATTTAGTTGGCTATTTTGATGCTGATTATGCTGGTTCATTGGTTGACAGGAAAAGCACTAGTGGGACATGTTTCATGCTAGGACATTCATTAGTTTCATGGTCAAGTCGAAAACAGAATTGTCTTGCATTATCCACCACTGAAGCAGAATATATTGCTTTAGGAAGTTGTTGTGCTCAAATTTTACGGATGATGCAAACTCTTTCTGATTTTGGCTTAGTTTATAAACAAGTTCCATTAAAATGTGATAGTAAAAGTGCAATAGACTTGTCAAATAATCCTGTTCATCATTCACGCACAAAACACATTGATGTGAGACATCACTTTCTTAGAGATCACATTGCTAAGGAAGCCATTTGCATTGAAAATATTTCAACTGAGGCTCAACTTGCTGATATTTTCATAAAACCCCTCCCCGAAGACAGATTTTCCAGATTACGTTTGGATTTGGGGATTATAGAAATTGACTAATCATTTTCAATTTTTTAGTTGAAATATTCTTGGATATATACTTTCAACTTCAATTTCTAGGATTCAAACCAATTTTGGATATTATCCAAAGATTGATTCGAATATGGTATTCAGTATTGGATATTACATAATATAATTAACTTGGCAACTTATTCCACAACCATTTCTATTTCTATCATCTTTCTATCGTTCATGATGGTTTTGTAAAATGAGAAGAGTGGAATATCTTTTAAAATAATTTTTTTTATAATAATAACTCGCACGCATCCATTCTCATTTAAAAGTCCTTATGGTTATGCATGGATGGAGCATGTGAGTGAATTATTTTTATCATTACTCCATTCTCATTGAAAAGTCCTTATGGTTATGCATGGATGGAGTATGGTAACTAAGTATTCTGGTCTCACTTAAAAGTCCGAATGCTTAGACTAATAAGTAACTGCTAATCCCATTTAAAAGTCCTTATGGTTATGCATGGTTAGTAAGTGCTTATTTTTGTGCTTAAAGGTCAAATTAATTTTAAAATATCTCCCTTCTTATTATACAAAAACCGAATCATCGATCCATTCTCTACAATGTGGAAATTGTTATCTTGTTATGATATATTATTTTTTGTTCCTACTGTTCCATTGTTTTTTGTCAGTCTTTTGATAATGACAAAAGAGGGAGAAGAAAAAGATTTTGATAAGGAAGTAAATATTTTTTGGAATACTTTAAAAAATTTGTAAAATGTTGTTAGTTAATTTTCTTTAGTTCTTTTATTCTTCTGTAATTCTCTAAATCTTGTAAATAGGGAGTGGTCTCAGTTGTAGGGGGAGCATTCATATAGGGGGAGCTAAATATTTCATGCTCAAACACATTTATTAGAATTTCAAAATCTTTAATATATATGTTTGTCATCATCAAAAGGGGGAGATTATTTGATGTGAATTTTTGTTTGATGATAACAAATATATATATCAATATGTGTTTGCAGATTGTACTATATACATATAGGAATAAATATTCATATTGAATAATAATACTATTGCATAGAATTTATATAATTCAATCAGTATTTTATTCAATATAATATTTTACAAAGTTTTCAGCTCTCTCTATATACATACACTTGTTTATACATTTCATATTCATATTTTCTCTCACTACAACACAACACTATACATTTCACAGAACCATTAATCTGCATCTATCTGTATTGTCCAGCACCAGTTCTTGTCCTGTCTTCTGTGTACCTGTATAATTAGCAACTACAGCAGTAATCTGAAAATAAACAAATTTGAATTTGCAAAAATATAAATTTGTTTTTGTTGGTGCCTCAGTTATTTGGGTTGTTCGTCAACATTTACATCTGAATTCACCACACACAAAGTCGTGCACATAGATATATACACTTGTATTCCTATCAGGGACATGTAATCATAAGTGGCTGCAATACACACGTGTACATTCATACACGTGTGCGCTGCCTCGCCAACTCATGTGCGAAGCCAACAAAAGCAAGCATGCAAACAGAAAAACCAGAGCACGACCAAGTATGAAAGTGATTCAAAACAGAAAGCACAATGTGAAGACAACAAGTAAAGCTGAAATGCAAAAGTATATCAATCAGTTACTCAATGCATGCAACATGGTGAGCAACATGTAACAACCCTGTATTTTCTGATTATTGTAATTGTATATTTTAATTATTTTAATTTAAATTCCTAATTTAAAAAAAAAACAATGGCTTTTCTTTCACATTTTCCCCTCTTCTTCACTGATTTAGCGTTCCTCTTCTTCATGTTTGCTTGGCCTCACCTCTCTCCTTGATGACCACCATCCTCTCCACCATCTACAGCAGCACCAACCCCCTCTCCTCTGACCACCACCTCTAGCCATGACCACTAGATGAAGCCACCACCTCAAATTTGCAAAGCACTTCACCAAAACAATGCTAGCCAAGCCTATACTCTACTATTGCCTTCATAGTTGCCTTTGGCCACCCCTTAGCCGCCACCACCATCATCTACTTCACCTCTGGCTGCCCTTTTCACTACTTTCCAGATCTGACCTGACATGAAGACCCCATGGCCGAGCCTATATGTGGTCATAGCCGAGTCAAAATGCACCAAAAACTTCACATATTTGCCTTGAACCCATGTATGCTTCATGTTGTAACTCTTCCACTACCTTCATCCACTTGTAACATAACCTTTATGGTTGCCATACCTGACCCAAACCAGAGCCTAGTGTGGTGAGATCAAGATCATTTGATCATGTGACAAGCTTATGTTGTCGTGTGCAAGTCTTTTGCTTCTAAGGTTTGGTCATCTATCTTGTTTTGCAACTGTTCTGCAAACTAAAGTTGTTGATTATATTTGTATGTCGATATCTATATTTGTGCTTATGTATGTTATATTTTGTGTTGTTTACAAGGGTCTCCATCTATTCAAATCAAATCGTGCTTTTCGTGCCTTTGGAATCGCTCTTGTGTGTGTTGTTTGTCTCTAGCTTTGATAAAGGTGAGTCTTTCTCACTTTGACATTTATACTTATGAAATAGTGAATTGATGACAAGTGTTTAGTAATATAAAATATTATGCAAGTTAATGATGATCATATGATATGCTATGCCATGTTATTACCATGTTAAAACTGTTAATTATCACCTGACATGTGATATATGACATTATATTGTGACACTGACATTGTTTATATTGTTTATGCACATATTCACACTGCAAGTTCCCTGTTAGAATAGAATCACTATGGATTGAAATGATACATACCCAAACGGACCTTAGATTAGGGAAAAATCGTTATGGGCTGAAATGATAGGCCTGAGCGATTTTTATTGTATTTTATTTGACTTGGGATTGCGGGTTTGAAATGATAGAACCCGGGTTATCTTTGTAAACTGCGGATTGAAATGATATATATCCGTATCACTTGACCTAGGTTAGAAAATTATATACAGACCCCGTGGTGTATTTTTAAATGATTTTTATTAAAATATGTATTTTTAAAAGTATGAAATTTTGATTTAAAAATATATATTTTATGGTTTTAAGAAAATTAAATATTAAGTCTTGAAATTGTGAATTTGAGTACGTAAATGTGAAATAATTGAGATTTTAGACTTTAAATTTTATTTTAAGATGTAAATAAATAATGGAAATTAAATTTAAAGTTTTAAAATTATATTTGAAGTAAAATTTTAAGTTTTATTTAATTTATAAGTTAATAAACAGTGAATTTTGACTTAATAAATGAATGGAGTTTTTAAATTGAATATTTGATCTAAAAATTTTGTTGTGTTAAATCATATGTTAAAATGATTTTAAACGTGAAATTTTAAAGTCTAGAAATATGAATTTTAAGTTATAATAAAAATTTGGAGTTTTATTATTATTTTCGAAAAGCTAAAATGAAATCTGGAATTTTATAGCATTTTCAAAATGTTGTAGTCTTTTGACAGCATTTTTAAATGCTATTGTTTTGAATCTAACAATGTTTGAAATAACTAAATATCTATTACGACATTTTACAAATGCCGTTATTCTTGAACTAAACCATTTTTGGAAGCTATAATCTACGATAGCACTTTATAAATGCTGTCGTTGCTATAATTTGACAATGTTTTGAAATGTTATAGATTTTAACACTGTTTGGGCTATATTTTAAAGTGTTAAATAATTTAACTTTTGAAATGGATTATTTGTGAAATTTTAGAAGTTTTGAATATTTAAATTTGAATTTTTAAGGAATTTAAATTGAATTTGAATTTAAATAAAGTTTACTTGGTTATGTGTTAAACCGAATGAAATGTAATATAATAAATGAATTTTTGAATGGAGTTTTGGGATGCATTTTTTGGTAATGATGTTTGAAATAATAAATGAATGACATATTTGATTTTTAAATGATATTTAACTTTGAATATTTGGATTTGAATTCAAATAATGATTTGATTATGAAATTTTGAAAGGATGTAATATTTTAATGATTTTGAAATGGTTTGGAAATGATTTGATCTTTATTTTAATAAAGAATGTGAATGTTGAATGATATTTGATTTTTCTTTATTTGATAAAGGAATATTTGAAGTTTATATTTGTATGAAAAGATATTTGGTTTAATTGTAATTTAAGTTTATTTTAATAATATTGGATTTATGAAATGAATATTTCAAAACTACATAATAATGAAATTAGATTTGAGATATGAATATATGGAATTATAAAGTTTAGTTTTGAAATGTGGGATATTAAAGTTTGGAAACATATTAAAATTGGATAGCTTATTTTGTAGATCAAATCTATATTTGAAATTTATAAGATTTGAAATGTTTTGTTAGAAAGCTGAATTGAATTGAAATTGATGGTTTGATTTGAATTAAATTGGAAATTTGAAATTTTGAATTAAATTGGAAATAAATTTGTAAAATATAAAGAATTAAATGAATGTTTCATGATTTCAAATGTATGATTTCAGAATGTTATGATTTTCAAAGTGTAATGATTTCAAGCATTTTGGTTGAAAGAGTTATAACTTTGAAAGTATTATGATTTTTGGAAGTGAATATAGGTTTGAGATGGAAATGATAAAGTATAAACTATTTTGATTTGAATATAGTTTGAAATAAAAATGATTTTGGTTTCGAAGTATAAACTATTTTGATTGAATAAATAGTTTTGAAATAAAAATGGTTTTGGTTTCGAGGCGTAAACTATTTTGAAAGGAATATAGTTTTGAAATGAAATGATTTGATCCTTTTGAAATATAAACTATTTTGAAATGACCACGGCGTTATAATAACGTTTGGTTGTTAAAGAGACCGGGATCGGAAGTTGTCATACTCTCTGCCAACTCCGAAAACCACTTTAACAACCGTGTACGCGGTGGAGATTCCAGAATGAAGTAGGATGGTGGCGACGTTCTTGAGGTATATTACGTGGACCCAACTCCCGTGAGTTGGCATAAGGTGGCGAAAACAGGAGCGATCTCGGGCCAAAGGAGGTAGCACCTCTGGTCGGACACATTCCTTCGATACTATGCTCTTACTGGTGATTGATTAGATGGCCATCCTCCGATTTTGATTGGGAGTGTGTTCCGAGGTGTGCGTATGTGGCTGCTGCGTTACCACCAGCCCGTGTGCGTAATTGGTATATCTACCCTGGCATTGCCTTGTGTGCCGTGTCACCTACCATACCGAGCCTTTACTACGAGTTTGTTTTCTCCCGTAGCCCGTGTGGTATCCTCTGACAGTCACCCGGAGTGGAGATGGCATGATATCGGATGGACTACTGGGACTATTATGTGTGAAGGGTGATATGGGTAGCCCGGAACGCTATTTAAAAGTATGTTTATTTTACTGTAGACATTATTATAGTAACGCAATATTACTACATAGTAAATAGTTTAACGGATCCTTAAAGGATGGGCGATCCCAAGCATCCTTTAAGTTACTGATGCATTTTGTTACTGTTCACTTGAGTTTATTTACAGTTCATAAGTATTTATGTCCTGACTCGAGTGTTTTGTATTTTGCTTTACGCTCGAGTCAGATTGAGTGAGTTAGCATTTAAGATTCACCTTCGGAGTTGGAGCTTTTCTTGAAGATCCAACCATCTATTTTGCTTTCTGTATCCAGTGATTTCAGTGATGTATTCTGATTTGTACCTGATGTATCTTGTTACTTTTTGTTGTATCATGTTTAACTCTGATGTATCTTATTTTTATATAGTAGCTTCATGAACTACTATTTCTTTTAAATTCCGCTGCATTATTAAATACTCTGTGTCTGTGATCTGTGATTATGTATTTACTGTATATTCTGAGATTTGCCAAATTTTATTTACAACGCGGTATTTTGAGCAATTCAAGTCCGACATGTGCGAATGCGAATGGTTGAAAATATCGGGTCGTTACACAACACAAGTGCAACAATCGATAGCATCAAAGCATCAAAGCTTATACAATCAGACAACAACATAATGCATCCAGATGACACAATGCTCAAAGACACTGTACACATATGACACAAGACTGCAAACAAGTATTGAAACGAGCAATATGAAAATAAGGGCAATGGACAGGTACAAGGCCAGAAAGATCAAATGCAAGACCAAAGTGCAACAGAACATCAACTGGAAGCAACAAGAATACTAGAGACAGTCTCATAAGACAGTGATAGTGAACACGACAAAGTGCAGACACAAGAAGTGATACATCAATGACAAATTGGAGCAACAGTTCATTTATGCAACAGTGACCAATGACACAGCAGTTTTGAACAAGTACACCAGTGACACCAATGCAATCAAGTGGCCAAGACAGTAACTTGTAGTTTTGCAGTGATAGAAGGCAAACTGGCAACAACAAGTTAAAGTGAAACAATACATGATTAATCAGACCACACAGCAAACAAATTAGTGTAGCACCAAGTCATATACAAGCTTCACTGAATCAAAGGAACATCAGAGACATGGAAATAATGATATCGAGTGATACAAATGCAACAACCAAAGTCAAGGGCCAAGCAACAAAATCAATTATGCGACAGTGAAGAATAACCAGTGTTTTACAAGTTCGACACAACATGGTACAATGCAGATACAACAAGTCTCGACCAAAATCAGTGACCCAATGCAAACATGAACCACAATAATATGCAAAATCAAGTTTACAGAGAACAGATCAAATGAAGCATGTACATGTGAGAACAGTGAAAACAGTGAAGCCGAAGACAGGGATGAACATAAAGATGGCCGAAGCCGTGTCAAAGCAGATGTTAATCAAGTCAAAAATCAAGTGTATGCAATCTTTGAAATAGTCAAAGGTCAAAAAAAAATAAAACAGGAAAGTTTCTGCCGTATCGATCAAGAAAAATCAAACGATTCAAGATCAAATCCGTGTGCATCAAGTTATTACAATATCAGGAAAGCGAAAATCAGGAAAGTATCGAATAGATACGAACGAATTATAGGGTCTCAGAATCCATATAAATATTCACCAAAAAATTCATCATCGGCATCGTGTTCGAATACGAAAATCGTAAAAGCACTTAAAGAGAAAATTACATACCAAAGCATACGTTGAACTCGATCAAATCGAAGCAGCTAAGAGCAACTCAAAGAAATAGACGATCGACAAAGAGAGGATCGGAATCAATCATACGCTCGACCAACTATCGGCAGTAGCTATTTTCAAACCCTAAATTGGATCGAAGGGACGAAGCCCTAATTTGGGACAACAATCGCCGCCATTTTTTTATCAGAGAGAATCGAAAGTGACTGAGAGAAAGAATAGAAAAGGGGCGACCATATGTTTTAATTAGGGTTTAGTTTGTCAAATAGGGTTTAGCTTTAAAATCAAGTTTTAATCATTTTTGCTCTTATTTTTTTCTGTACTTTTTGATTTAAACCTTGGTAAATCACCACCTAGGTTTTAGGTTGTGGCAGATTTTGTAGTTAGAATTAGTTCAGTGAGCAGGGTGTGCGAGTTTGCAAAACTCTATATGCGGTAGCAGGGTGTGCGAGTTTGTTAGAGTGTTTGTAAGCGGGAGACTGTTTAATTCTAATAGAAATCTGGGAATGCAGTAGTAGGCAGGGGTTGCCGAAGCTGGGTAAATTTTGTGTGTGATTTACTTTTCAGCATATTTACTTCTCTGCAGTTTGTTTTTGTGTTTAATTCGAGAAAATTTGCTATAACCCTATTCACCCCCCTCTAGGGTTAATCTAGATCCTACATTCTATAAAGGTAATCGTAGCCTCAAGACTCATCAACTGGGAATGGCTAAAACAGGGGAGGTGCAGCAGGCTAAGTGGGTCATGCCCAAGTAGGATGAGATGAACCCCTGTCTAGAGTCCCTTTTATTTCGGCTGTGTGGGTGGTTGAATAGCTACAACCGTCGGGGTTGTCTTGTTCGGGACTGTCCAGTAAAGGATGGTTCCGACCTTGTGTTGCAGGGGATTTAGGGTGGATCCTCGGTACGGTGATATAGGCCACGTACTGTGACGGGCAGTACCCCAGTAGCCATGCCATTGTATGGAATTCAAAATCCAATAAGTGCCATCGGTTTTGATTGTATAACCCACTTTTATGGCTAGTAGCTGAAATTTAATGAATGTAACAATTTCGGCTACTTTCTATTTATTTGAAAACCCTAGACCCTATTATAATATCACCGGATTTCCTATCAAATGTTTTGGTTAGCGTAATATAAAAATTTACCTATGTTTATGTGTGGGAAGTCTTATGTGATACCTTTGTTTTCAAAAGGTTTTTAAAGTTAAGCAACTTTAACCGTTTACTCACACCAGACCCATGTCTGACCCGGAGTTTATTTTGTTTTTATTAAACTATTGGGTACTCAAATTTTTATGAGTAGCCAAGGAATTCAGGTTAGGTTTGACGAATTCTGGAGGTACAATGGAGCAGGAGGCTTCAGCATGTAGATATATAGTATTCCGCTATGTGTTCTCTAAGTCATTTGTCTGTATTGTATATTAAGTTGTATAACTAAACATGTGTTTATAACTGTCTAGTATGTGTTGTTTTTAAGCTGTGTAACTCTGACGTATACGATATTATGTTATATCTATGTGATTAATATAATTTATTTATTCCGCTGTTGAGATTCTGATGTTGTTCTTTCTTTCTTCTCTATCTTTTCTCTTTTCTATCCCTTTCTTTCTTAAAAATGACGCGTCTTTCCGTGGAGAGGAAGGTGGGTCATTACAAAGAATGTTGGTAGGAAGTTAATCTTTTGGTAAAAGGTGAGTACTCATATTTACTAATAAATGCATAAATTACTTTAAGTATAATGATTGAAAAGTTTAAATATGTTGAATGATTAAATGTTTGATAACTTGATTGCAAAATTGGTTGATTATGTGGTTGATAACTTGTTTGATAAATGATAAGAGAAATAATTAGTAATTAATCATGGTTAATTAAATGAGAAATAAATCCATATAAATGTATGTATGGAAACATTTAGCCTCTTAATGATTTTAAATAAGTTTAAATATGGTTTAAAACAAATATGAAGTGTTTCGGATAAGTTTCGAAGCAATTCAAAAAATTGGTCAAAATTGGTCAAAATCGAGCTTGTCGCGTAGCGCAATTCGTAAATTTCAACCCATAACTTCAAATTGAAGTATAAAATGATTTATAAGTTGGATTTCTTCGAAATAAAAATTCTTTGGTCCAAAATGATAATAGTTTTCCAATGAAGAAAGAAAATCAAGATTTCATCAAGTAGATTTTGAAATATGTCCAAAATAATTTTCTAAAAACATCGCGGTTTTGCAGTTCAGAATCAAAAACGGGATTTCTTTATAAATGATATTTTTAAATGATTAAAAATATGAAATAAATTTGATAAATCTATTAAAATGGTTTAAAAGAGATTTGGAATGGAAAATTTGAATTTTCAAATATTAAAAAGTTTAAATCAAATAAGCTTATATAGCACTTTCCGTAGTACTTTTATGCTGCGAATGCTATAACCTTTTGAATGTGAGTTTAAACTTAACAATTCTTTTCTAAATCTTTAGTGAATGATTTTAAAGGAATAATTAAGTAATGTAAAGATGATTTGGAAGTTTTAATTAGAGTTTGAATAAATAGTTAAGAGAAATTGTTTGTTACACTTAGACAAAAAGTGAAGAAGATTAAATATAATAACAAACGGAGTATGCGGAAACAACTAGTACATTTGCCCCGCCTGTGAGATCTAGGAAGATAAAAACAAGGTGTTTAACTAAGGTTACGGATGGAGCAACCAATGCTCTGAACTTACCTGGCCTATATTTTCTCTTTTTAGGCGAGGGGTTGGAATAGATCGAAAGGAAAGCCCGGATGCTCTAAAAGATCATATTTAAGTTTTTCCAAGATAAAAGAAAACCCCTTCAAACTAATTTTAGAAATAAAATATATTGAAGATAATGACCATTGAAGAGAAAGATCTTCATAATGTAGCATAACTTGCCATTAGTCCCTGGAGGTGAAACTTACCATTAGTCCCTGGAGGTGAAATTTACCATATCTAAAGTGGCAATAGTTCTCTATTTTGAAAGTCTTCGTTTTGCAAGAATATAATTTGAAGTTAAGAAGAAAATCTTTGATTTAGATTTAATGAATGATTTTGGAATATTTTCCCTAAGTTAAATTTATAACTTGAATATAAGAAATCTTTAATTAAGATTTAATGAATGTTTTGGAATTATTTCAGGATTTAAGAAAGGTTTAATAAATCAAATGATTTGATAAATGAGGCTTAATGATTCCATTTACATTTGAAAAGAAAATGGAATAACATGAAAAGGTTATATCAAAGAAAGATATTTGATTTAAAAGATGAAGCAATTGATTGATGATTGATATCCATGTATGAACTTAACATCTTTTTAAAGCTATGATTGGCTTCGAAGGAACCGGAGTCGGATTTGGATGATTCCTTTCCGAAAACCACTTCGAACCAATGTATACATTCGAAAGTGAAGACATGTTGAAGATGATGATTATTGAAGATCGCGGATATTTATAGCGTGAAGACTGCTTGTTGAACATGCTCTGCTTGGCCCCCATTATAGAGTTATTTATAGTAGTGGTCTCCTCGTGATGGCGATTTTTTCTGATTGTAAGGGCTTCTCGCCTAGTAATGGCGGAGGAAAGTGCCTTCGGTTTCGTTCAGTCCTAAAACGAACTTGTGTGGATGTTTGTCTGACATTGTATTCTAAATCACATTTGAGTGCTTTCTATAAACATATATCAGTTGGTGGCGAAGAAAGCAACTTCTCTTAGCTTAACACCATTTCTCGAGACATACGAGCTCAGGATGTTATACTTTTCTATAAATTAGCCGTGTGACGTGGAATGACAGTGTGGCATTAAATTTGGAACTTGTTATGATCAAAGCGTGGTTTTCTATAAAAAGCGTGGCTTTGAAGAGATTGAGCGTAGCCTCACGAGCCTCACACCCTGGTTATGATGGGATTCTATGTGGTCAGATGTATGCTCGCATTTCGGATAGTAGTGATTTGGGTTATCAGATGTTCTAATCCCTTGGTACCAGATACGTCTGGGCCTCAAGGCATTTATTGCCCCATGTGGTTAAAGTGGTTAGCTTGAGAAAAGCAGGGAACTGCCGGTTATCAGATGTAGTGTAGCAAGTATAGTTCCAAGTGACTAGTTTGAGAAAAGCGATTAAGGAACCGTGGGAACTATGTTTGTTATGCGTGGATCGGAGAAAAGGTCACTATTTTCCTATCATGTTGGAAATCCAATACTTACGAGATTTACGGTTTTGATTGTATTCCCAAAATAGATGTAATGACTTGCAGACATTTCAGCTACCCCTTTTTGGTATTATATATTCCGTACGGTATATTCCATTGACCTAGTCTCGGATATTATCTTAGACTTAGTCTAGATATTGATACCTTATTTGAATAAGTTTATTTGCAAATGTTTTCAAAGAGATGTCATTAGAAATAATATCAAAGGTTTTGATATAAAAGTGTTTTGGTTATCATAAGGTAAAAAACCCATCCTGTTTATGTGTGGGCATGGTCTTATGAGATACCCTTCTTTTCAAAGGTTTTGATAACATGTTATTTTAAATTTCGAGTATCTCACGCTAGTTTATCAAGCCTGATCCGGGTATTATTAATACTTGGGTCAGATCCGAGTAGTTTCAGGTTGAGTTGAAGACGGTTGGAGTTTTCAGAGGAGAGCTGGAGATCTTCATCTATGTATGGATGTATTTTATTATCCATTGTGGTTTGTTAGTTTAGTTTGTTGTTTGTCAGCATTTGTAAAGGCAGGCGTTATAACTGTCGAGGCTGAATCTAGGTTAGACTCTGGCATTGTATTTTAAAATTTTCCGCTGTAAAGATTATTGTTTAAATAATATATGTTATTCCGCTCGTGTGAGATTCTGTTCTGTCTATATTTTCCTTCTACCCTTAATGATTCGCTTATTCGTGCAATTTGAGTTGGACATGTGCGGTTTATTGTCGATTCCAATTGTACGGAAAAAACGGGCCATTACATTTGGTATCAGAGCTGAAGGTTAAGCGAGAACCTTGGCTTTGGTTGGGTAAAGACTCACCAAAGATAGCGTTAGTAATGCCCTAGGATGAGTAACTCATTAGAGATAGGGTTAGTAACACCATAGAATGAGTTTGAGTGTATTATATATGAGCGCGTATTTGTTAGTGACTAATAAATTGTTTTGTGTTGATCTATCTGTTGAGTGATTTATGAATTCCGATCAATGCGTCTGATCACCGTTATCGATGAGGGTTCCTAAACATTTAAATGAGGTGAACCGACACACTGATTTTGAAAAAATTAGTAAATGAAATAATTTTACCTAGGATTATATTTTGAATATATAATATATATTTTGAAAAATTGTATAGTTAAAAATCAAGATTAGTGAAATTTAAATATGAACGTCTTGTGATTAGAATTTTACAGTTTGACTATAAGATGTTTCATAAAGATAATCGATAAGTAAGAAATCTGATAAGGTAATTAAGATCTTCAATACTTATTCTAAAATAATAAATTGATCAATTGCTTGATTTAAAAGTTTAAGTACAAATACCTTGTGAATTAAGTTTCAAGATTTGACTATAAGGTGTTTGATAATAAGATCTGTATAAGGAATGAACATATAAGCTGAAAATGTATTTAAATAATAGAAAATGATTTTGTAAAAGTTATATATAAAAGGAATGAGAATTTAAGTTCAATTAAAAGAATTGTGGTAATTTAAATGAAGTTAATTAATATAAGATAAAATGAATTTATAAAAAAATAGGTTTTACAAAGTAATCTCTAAAGGATTTTGAAAATGTTATTATTTCAAATATAAAAGAGATATTTTATGATAACTAATTCGATTGGCTCAAAAATAAACTAAAAATGGGCAAGAGATGTGTTCGGATGGTAAGCACTTCTCTTAAGTATTACTCTTCTTGTTAAGAGGATATATAATACTATTGGTAATACCCAGTTCCTTAGGTTGTTTTGGAGTTCTTCGATCTATATAATTTTCTTAAACTTAAAGAAATAACGCGAATCATTGATTAGTAATCTTTATAAAAGTGTTTTATACTAAAGATAAATTGGGATCGCTGGTTGATAAGATAAAGCCGGATTTCCAACGATTTTGGATGGTCGAAAATTTCTGAATCATCCCTAACTCGGAGCTAAGGAATTTATGAAAACTAAAGGATTGTGAAATATTCTGAGTAAATGAAATTGGATAAGTATAATTTATAAATGTGATTATGAACCAAAAAAAGGAAATTATAACCTAGAAAATGTTTTATTAATGAATTCTAAAATTAATTAAGGATTTGGACTTAAGCCTTTAAAATATGATTGATTTACATAAGTTATAAGATGTAATAAACTTAAGCGATAGTTTTACGAAATGATTTGTAAATAATATTAGTGTTAAAGGAAATATACAAAGTTGAAGAATCATGGGAACAAAAATTATAATAAAGTTAAATTATCTTTTGAGTGAAAAATGGTTTCTTTGGAATATTTTCCTTTATTAAAAATATGTGGAAATAAATAATTAAAAGGATTACATAAAGAAGAAAAATTATAAAGTGTTTGAGCTTAAGATAAAGTTTTTATGAAAGTTTTTGCGGGTTAATAAATACATATTTTATATGTAAATCATTTCATCACACAAATTTTGATCTAAGATTCGAGTTCGGAACTTTGATGTGTTTACACCGATTCAAAAAAGGATTTATCACTTGATTCTTGATGACGAGCATTGATGAGGATTTTTGATTAGATACTTGAGTTTTCTATCATAGTTGAGAGCTATGCAAGGAAAGCAAAAGGTTTCTGAGAAAAGAGCCTGATTAAAGTCTGCGCTAGAGAATCAGAGGATCGATACTAGTTCGGAAATGAAGTTGTGTATTCGAATAGGAGATTGAATAAGATATTTCGTACAGATGATATGTGTATATGGAATAAAGATTAAAGATAAATGTTTTAGGTAAACTTTTATTTGGGTAATTTCGAGGGCGAAATTCTTTTAAGTAGGGTAGAATGTAACGACCGTAATTTCGCTACTTTGACAATGAGAGATTTCGTTTGTTTTATATTTAAAAGGGTTTAAAACTTTAATAAACAAGCTATATATAATAGATAATAATATAGAAATTATTTATTCTTATAGTTGATAATTTAAAAAGTATAAAGTTGGATTTTAGAACAAATCAACAAAATTTAAGTGCTGCTAAAAATAAATAAATGCTTAAATAAATAGGTTTAAATATTTATTTAAAAATATAAATATCATTGAAAACATCTAATAAAGATAATAAAAGTATATTAAAATACTTATAAGTATGTTAATAATCGTTTTACAAAAATAACCAAACGTTGTCGCATTTTGTCAGTTTTACGTACACCGTAAAATTAAAGATTTTGATATTATTTAAATTTGATTTTAAAATATAAAGAGACATGTTTTAATTTATTAAAGAAGTAAAAATTTCATTTTTAAATTTGGTTTACATAAATAAATAGTTTAACTAAAACATCAAAATGTGACCGTAAAACATTTTGTCGAAAAACGACGTTTTGTCGATTAAAAGTTGTCGCAACGTTGTCGCGCCTTTATTTTTTTATATAGGAACATATATTCAAATAGTGTAAGTATTAATTAATTCACTAATAAAGTTTACTTTTACTAAACAAGGTTAGAAACTTCTAGAAAACAATTAAGAAAAAGTAAGCGCAAAAAGACAAAAATGTCATTTCAAAGTAAAAAGTAAAATATCAAATCAAAGAAACATAATTATTAATTTCTTTTAATATCTAAGTGAAAATGATATAAAGTAATGATTTGAAATGTGATGTAAGTGTTGAAAAAAATAAGGTTACTTAAGAACTAAGTAATGTTATTTTGGTAACTTAACATTTTATTTCTTTTTCTATAAATATCAACTACTTTCTCACATTTTTTTACACTATTTCTACCTTCTTCTTCTTCCGCTTTGAAGCTCTCTTTAATGGCTTCTTCTTCTCTTCCAAATGCTTACTAACTTTTTCAAAATCATAACAAATTAACTCCAAACACCACCAAATTTTGCCAAAGGCCTTAGAATACCATTTAAACATGGTTTAGTATCTAAGAAGTGAAGAAATGATGGAGGAAGGAATGGAATAGGGCATGGCCGAACCTATGGAGGAAGAGGAGCAAGTTCGCGAAGCTTCAAAGCAAGAAAAAGAGAGGAAAGTGCAGCCAATTTCATTCCAAGGAGATAGGAGCAAATTCAAGGTGTCGCGGAAGCTTTATCGGATTTTCGAGAGTTTGAAAGAAGTGGTCGATGGCATAAAGCAAAAGAAAAGGAGTAGAAGTTGATTAGTTGAAGTTTAAGTGAAGTGTTGTTAGAAAAAAAGTTAATAGGAACTTAATCTTTTGGTAAAAGTGAGTACTCTTGTTTACTAATAAATCCATAAATTATTTCAAGTATAATGATTGAAAAGTTCAAATATGTTGAATGATTAAATGTTTGATAACTTGGTTGCAAAATTGGTTGATTATGTGGTTGATAACTTGTTTGATAAATGATAAGAGAAATGATTAGTAATTAACCATAGTTAATTAAATGAGAAATAAATCCATATAAATGTATGTATGAAAATATTTAGCCTCTTAATGATTTACATAAGTTTAAATAAGGTTTAAAACAAATTTGAAGTGTTTCGGACAAGTTCCGAAGCAATTCATAAAATTGGTCAAAATCGAGCATGTCGCGTAGCTGCAGTTCGTAAATTTTGACCCATAACTTCAAATCGAGGTAGAGAATGATTTATAAGTCGGATTTCTTCGAAATAAAAATTCATTGGTCCACAATGATAATAGCTTTCAATGAAGAAATAAAATCAAGATTTCATCAGGTAGATTTTGAAATATGTCCAAAACAATTTTCTAAAAATATCGTGGTTTTGCAGTTCGTAATCCAAAACGGGATTTCTTTATAAATGATATTTTTAAATGATTAAAAATATGAAATAAATTTGATAAATCTATGAAAATGGTTTAAAAGAGATTTGGAATGTAAAATATGAAATTTCAAATATTAAAAAGTTGTTTAAATCAAATAAGCTTATATAGCACTTTCCACAGCACTTTTATGCTACGAATTCTATAACCTTTTGAATGTGAGCTTAAACTTAACAATTCTTTCTTAAATCTTTTGTGAATGATTTTAAAGGAATAATTAAATAATGTAAAGATGATTTGAAATTTTTAATAAGATTTTGAATAAATGGTTAAGAGAAATTGTTTGTTACACTTAAACAAAAAGTGAAGAAGATTGAATATAATAACAAACTAAGTGTGCGGAAACGACTAGTACATTTGTTCCGCCCGTGAGATCTGAGAAGATAAAAACAAGGTGTTTAACTAAGGTTAAGGATGGAGAAACCAGTGCCCTAAACTTACCTGGCCTATGTTTTCTCTTTTTAGGCGAGGGGTGGAATAAATCGAAAGGAAAGCCCGGATGCTCTAAAAGATCATATTTAAGTTTTTCCACGATAAAAGAAAACCCCTTCAAACTAATTTTCAAAATAAAATATATTGAAGACAATGACCATTGATGAGAAAGATCTTCATAATATACGATAACTTGTCATTAGTCCTTGAAGGTGAAACTTGCCATTAGTCCCTGAAGGCGAAACTTGCCATTAGTCCCTGGAGGTGAAACTTTCCATTGGTCCCTGGAGGTGAAATTTACCATATCTAAAGTGGCAATAGTTCTCTATTATGAAAATCTTCGATTTGCAAGAATATGATTTGAATTTAAGAAGAAAATCTTTGATTTAGATTTAATGAATGACTTAGGAATATTTTTCCTAAGTTAAAGTTATAACTTGAATATAAGAAATCTTTGATTAAGATTTAATGAATGATTTGGAAAGGTTTTTCTAAGTAAAAGAGAAAATTATTCCAGGATTTAAGAAAGGTTTAATAAATCAAATGATTTGATAAATGAGGCTTGATGATTCCATGTACATTTGAAAAGAAAATGGAATAACTTGAAAAGATTATATCTAAGAAAGATATTTGATTTAAAAGATGAAGTAATTGATTGATGATTGATATCCACGTATGAACTTAACAACTTTTTAAAGCGATGATTGGCTTCGAAGGAACCGGAGTCGGATTTGGATGATTCCTATCCGAAAACCACTTTGAACCAATTTATACGTTCGAAAGTGAAGACATGTTGAAGATGATGATTATTAAAGACCGTAGATCTTTATAGCGTGAAGACTGCTTGTTGAACATGCTCTGGTTGGCCCCCGTTATAGAGTTATTTATAGTAGTGGCCTCCTCGCGATGGAGATTTTTTCGGATTGCAAGGGCTCTCGCCTAGTAACGACCGAGGAAAGTGCCTTCGTTTTCGTTTAGTCCTAGAACGAACTTGTATGATTTTTGTTTGACATTGTATTCTAAATCACATTTGAGTGGTTTCTATAAACGTACATCAGTTGGTGGCGAAAAAGGAAACTTCTCTTAGCTTAACACCCTTTCCCGAGACATACGAGCTCAGGATGTTATACTTTTCTAGAAATCAGTCGTGTGACATGGAATGACAGTGTGGCATTCAAAGTGGAGCTTATTATGATCAAAGCGTGGTTTTGTATGAAAAGCGTGGCTTTGAAGAAATTGAGTGTAGCCTCACGAGCCTCACACCCCGATTATGATGGGATTCTATGTGGTTAGATGTATGCTCGCATTTCGGATAGTAGTGATTTGGGTTATCAGATGTTCTGAGCCCTAGGTACCAGATACGTCTGGACCTCAAGGAATTTATTGCCCCATGTGAATAAAGTGGTTAGCTTGAGAAAAGCAGGGTAATACCTGTTATCAGTTATAGTGGAGCAAGTATAGTTCTAAGTGACTAGTTTGAGAAAAGTGATTGAGGCACCGTGGGAACTATGTTTGTTATGCGCGGATCGAAGAAAAGGTCACTAGTTTCCTATCATGTTGGAAATCCAATCCCTACAAGATTTATGGTTTTGATTGTATTCCCAAAATAACTGTAATGACTTGCAAACATTTCAGCTACCCCTTTTTGGAATTATATATTCCATTCGGTATATTCCGTTGACCCAGTCCAGGATATTACCTTAGACTTAGTCTAGATATTGATACCTTATTTAAATAAGTTTGTTTGCAAATGTTTTCAAAGAGGTGTCATTAGAAATAATATCAAAGGTTTTGATATAAAAGTGTTTTGGTTATCATAAGGTTAAAAACTAGTCCGTGTTTATGTGTGGGCGTGGTCTTATAAGATGCTCTTCTTTTCAAAGGTTTTGATAACATGTCATTTTAAATTTCGAGTATCTCACGTTGGTTTATCAAGCCTGATTCGAGTATTTTTAATACTCGGGTCAGATCCGAGTAGTTTCAGGTCGAGTTGAAGACGGTTGGAGTTTCCAAAGGAGAGCTAGAGATCTTCATCTACGTATGGACGTATTCTATTATCCGTTGTGGTTTGTTTGTTTAGTTTGTTGTTTGTCAGAATTTGTAAGGGAAGGTGTTATAACTGTCCAGGCTGAATTTAGGTTAGACTATGATATTGTATTTTAAAATTTTCCACTGTAAAGATTATTGTTGGAATAATATTTGTTACTCCATTCGTGTGAGATTTTGTTCTGTCTTTATTTTCCTTCCACCCTTAATGATCTACTTATTCATGCAATTTGAGTTGGACATGTTCGGTTTATTGTCGATTCAAACGGTATGGAAAATGGGCTATTACACTTGTACAACTGATTTGATGTGAATAAAATCTCTTTTGTACTTGCATATGACTTTTTCATTTACTTGTTTAAATTATGAATTGTAGCACTTTTCATTTTATGTACATATAACTTTTTTTTTGTCGAATTTAACACTATTTGATTAAAATCTCAAGGCCTCTCAACGATCGTGGTCTTGAGTCATTCTAAACATGGGATATGGGCCGCAGTGTTAAGCCATCATATCCATTTCTTGGACAATCACACTTCTCTCCCTGGAATTTGGGTTGATAAGTCTACTGTGTGGACGGTCGAGTCTTTCCCCGATCGTGTTTATACTCCTACATTATTTCCAAAATATTTAAAGTCGATCAGTGAAAGGTTGGTTCACATCCATCACATTTCTCTCATGCCCCCAAGTCAGTGGCATATATTAATAAGTAAGAAGGCAGGTTATGCTTGCTTTAGCCTTACACTCTTTCCCCTCGAATCATGGAACCGAGCTAGTGGATAGAAAATTGAGTCATGCATATTCTGGTCTTTAGCAGTTTGTATTCCTTCTATCGATTTCAAGTTAAAATTATAGGAGTAGAGAAAGGTCAAAATCCACTCATCCATTCATGGAGTTTGCATTCTAATCCGCATTCTGGGAACTCCGAGTTATTCTACAAGTGCTTGACGCGCGCCTAATTTGTGTTCATATTTCGGTCCACTCTCCGTGGACTTAGAGTTTTTCCTTGGGTAGTCGTGCGTCTGTCGAATTGTTTATACTCCAGTCCGCAGACGGGGATTTATAGATTTTGCCAAATGTTTTATACTCTAGTTCGCAGTCAGGGATGTAGAGCGCTCTAGTCTATAGTTAGGGATGTAGAGATTTGTCAAATGGTTTATACTATAGTCCACAGTCAGGGACTTAGAGATTTTGTTGGGTGGTTTACACTCTAGTCCGTAGTCAGGGACTTAGAGTGTTGTAGTGTGCAGTCTGGGACTTAGAGATTCTATTGAATGGTTTATATTCTTGTCCACAGTCAGGAACTTAGAGTACTCTAGTCCGCAGACGGGGACTTAGAGATTTTTTTCAAATGGTTTATTCTTCAGTCCGCAGTCAGGGATTAGAGTACTCTAGTCAGGGGCTTAGAGATTTTGTCAGCTCTCGTCCACTTGGAAATTGTGGCTCTTCCCATTTAGCTGAGGAAGGTGGTAGGTGATGGATGATTAGGTCACATCCACGTTGGGGTTAGATGATCTAGTCTTGCATAATTGGCTTCGTTTTCTTTCTAGCAAATGAAGATAATGAGTTATTGAGTAAGCAAATTAGGTTGCATTCGTTTCAAGCTGCAATCGAGTCCATTTACTGAAATCTGTGGTTAATAAGTAGGCAGTAAATCATAGCTACTTCAAGTCTAATACGAAGGTGGCTGAATGGACAGTCAGCTGTTCCTACATTCTCTTGGTTTCGAACTTGTCGGGTTCTTTATTTTGTGCCTCGGCATCCCTGATCAGGGGCATACAGTAGCTGAAGAAAGGAAAAATCACACTCGAGTAGACAAAAGCCCTACAGGTTCTATCACAATCTATGGAGGTTAATCGGCGCCCAACTTTGGTCACCGGGTTACTTGTATCATATGCATGTAGTTTTATTTAAGTTTGTCGTAGTTCACATTATAATTGAAATTGAAATTAAAATAATTTTAAGCAAAGAAGTTCAGATAAATCTCATTGATAAGAGAAGCAGCATTGTGCGCTTACTATTCCACTTTGACCTTAGCTCTTTTTAGCATATTATCGATCGTTAGCGGCCCAATCGATAATCAGAATTCTTATTGATAGGGCTTGGGCATTTTTGCTATCATCGCCATATATTCCCTTAGGCCACGACTACTTGTTATGCTTGCGAAGAACATCAACATGTCCAAGATGCGTGAAAAGCTAAATGGATGGGAATTGAGGGGTACAGGTAAATCACTTGGGGTCAGGTCTGAGGAAATCTAACAGTCGCTTGGATTCAACCATAGGGTCACTTGGAGTCAGAATTTGAAAGGCTTGGTTATAGGCATTCATGGCCTCTTTGGGATTTGCTTCGAGAAAAACCCGTTTAACCCGAGCCCTACTTCGGGTCACAGCCAAGGTTATAAAATCTCTCTTGTACTTGTCAAAATTGCCGTGCAACTCCTTCATGCATGCCTCCTTACAAAGATCAAACATACGGTCCCCAGCCTTGAAAAACTCTAAGCATTTTGTCTAAGAAGGCGCTAAATCTGCTAGTTGGGAGAGGTAAAGGAAGTTCCCACTATTTTGGTTCGGCCTCGAAGCATAAGGCGATGGACCAAAATTTGTAGATGGATATGTCAATAAGAATGATTGGTAGTGTTTCGTGACCTTGGAATGATCGTAGTAGATCGACGTATAGGAGCGATAATATTTCCTTCTCAATTTGACGTATAGTCTAACAGGAAACGATTAGTTATAAGGATGAGAATGGAACGATCTGAAAGTGTGCTATATATCGTATAATACAGATAAATGCTAATATAGAGTGTAGTCATGATAGTTATAGAATATTATAGAATATAGAAGTAGTAAAGTAAAATGACACCATGAATTTTTATACTGGTTCGGAGTACCGTCCTACGTCTAGTACCATACTCCTTCTGGAATTTCACTAAAAACAACAACCCTCACTTAACATGGAGGAACGGGTCTATACAACCCCTAAGCAGCCGAATAGGGACCTGAGCAGCAGAACAAGATTTCGTCTCAGCAACCGAAGAGGACTTCCCATGCCTAAGCAGCAGAATAGAACTTCAACAAATACAAAAGATTGTTTTGACTTTGTGTGTTCTAATAACACGGATTTGTCACTTGTAGTACACCCTTCCTATAATCTTCTCCTCGAGTATAAATATATATATTTGAAATTTATGAAGAACAAAAAGGTATAATATTGCTTTAATGTAGAATAATTGAAAGTATAATAACAAATAGATTCCAGAGAGTTAGATTAGAAAGGTAAGAAAATTCGACGATTTGGAATCAAGTTAGAGTATGTATTTATAGAGGTTAAAGAGCAGCTATGTTGATGAAGAGTTTCGATTGAAGTGTTGAGTCTAAATCTTTTCGTAGAGGCTCATAACTCTTCACAAATAGTCGTGTCTTTTCAAAAAGTAGCTATTGTAGAAATTCTGTCAACTGAACCTCTGGGTCAATCGGTTGAATATTCAAATTTTTTTTAATATATATTTGTATATCTGTGCACCTGTGCATGTTGCATACAATTTTCAAGGTCAGTCGACTGAGCCTCTGGGTCAGTCGACCGACCTGGTAAAATCTGTGCAATTTGCACAGTTTACACAGGTATAGTAATATATATAACTTTAATACTTTTATAATATAATATATATTTTATATGCTTATATATGTATAAAATATTTGGGAATAAGATGATTAAATATATAAGGTAATATATGCATAAACACGGAGAGATTTTAACAAAATTGACCTAAGACTCAAGAATAAAATAGTATAATTGATGCACCGGTTTTGAAGTCTTGTCTCCTTGTAGTATATATTCTCTATTTGTCCTAGCAATCGTCAAATATGTATGTCGTAGTGATAGCTTTGTGTCATGAATCATAACCAAGTATCAACAGTCTCCCCCTTTTGATTGATGACAACCTGTAAAAAGATATAGATTTCGACTGTATATATAATATAAATACTTACTCCCCTTGAATCTTTGACACTCTATATTGTGCATTCTCAACATTAGTAATAATATTTCTCTCCCTTTGTCACCTACAAAAAAGAATAAGTGATATAAAAGTATGAAGCCATAATTTCATTGATATTATGAAGGAAACAACCATTCATACATTAAAAACCCATAAACAAGGGTCTTGAAATACGAAAAGGAGTGACTGTTTTAATACAAGCCATAAAATAAAGACTAATGTTTGTATAATATAAAATAACAACTCGTACCATCCTTTTCTTACCCCTATCATCATGCGATGTTTGACCACCACTATCGCCTCTATCTCCACCATCGTCGCTACTACTTGCTTGATCATTAGAAGAGGAAGACCAAGTGAAGATGGGTTGCTTACCTGGGTCGCCTATTGTAGCCGTGGAAGTGCCGGATGAACATAAGATAGCTTTCCATAACTTCGTAAAAAAATCCTTTAACCTTATCAAGATTTTGTCAACTTTAGTTATATGGGATTGAAGAATTTGTTGGTTATGGCATATCATAGAAATCGACCCATGTTGAGGTAGGCCCGGATTAGGAATCAAAATTTTGTCTTGTTGACGACTAATTGATCTTTGGCGGATGGACCCTGAGATGCTTCGCCATGTTGTTGTGGTTGATCTTGAGATAATTGTCGTTGAGTCCATTCTTCGAAAGTAATGATAGGAGGTGGTCGAGCAACCAATAACTTCATTAGTGCTAAAGTGCAAGAATTTAAATACCCAACGGTAGAGATCAACGAGTCGGGTTTTGGAATCTCACATGCCTTTAGTAGTTGCATAATATACTCACCATAATAGATGACATTCATTCGACCATTGTTGAAGCTTAAGAATTCATCAAGGATTAATTGTAGCCAAGACTTTAATGTTTCCGAAGATAACGTACAAGGCTTTAAAGTTATGTTCATAAACAAATTCATATCTCCCTGTGCACGAAGTTATTGTAAAGCACGGTGTATAATTCTTGCTTTTGGTCTTAAGGACATGGACTTGAGTTGGTGCATGTCGTCTTCTAAAAATAAATGACTTATATTGTCGCGAACGACCATATCATAATCAACATTGCTCAAATCTATACCTCATTTTCAGATCTTAAAATGTAAGCCATTTGATCTAAGGAAAAAAAGACGGGTTTTCCACAAACTAAACTCCATACACAATCTTTTTTATTTTTAATGGTTTGGTGACCCAAGTTAAGATTTGCATAGAATAGTTTGTCCATTATTTGATTAATTTTGTGCTTATTGTCGTCAATATTGAACAAAGATTCCAAATTGCTTCAACGAGCCAATTCTTGTATATGGTATGGAGAGAAATATGAAAACTTTACAAATGAACCTTCAAAGATGTGAGAATCTTGCATTCTTCTCCATCTCCTAATTGCAATATCATCAAATAGACATTGTTAGATTTGCTCATTTGATGGAGGTTGAGAGGATGAAGATGCTTGTCCTTTTCTCTAGGAGCCATTAATTTGATCGTTTGGATGTTAAAAATTGAGTTTTTGAAGAGCTAGGTTTTGGAGAAGTTGAAAATATGAAATGAAAAGGAGAGAGAAGGGAAAGGTAATGGTTAAAAGGTGAAAAATGAGTGGGTAGGATTAGTAATGTTTTTCAGATTCACGATTCAGTTGATTGAATCAGTGGTTCAGTCAACTGAATCTAAAATTCGAAAATTTTCACTCTTTTGGTCCAGTCAACTGAGTCACTGAGGCTGTCGACTGACCATGGTTTTTTAAAAAAGTTTTACTTCGGTGTCATTCGACTGACCCCCTGGTTCAGTCGACTAACCTGGGTGAATTTCTACAGTCAATTTTTCTTGAGTAAATTTTTATAAATTTTTTATACTTATGAATATTGTATGTCTATTTTTGAATATTATAATTGGTATAAATGTTGGAAAAAAATGAATTATTCCAGAAACAAATCGTACATACTTTAGTAGATTTATTTGAAAAATAAAAAATCAACAAATAATAACAACTATGTTTATTTTAAAGGACTAGGACTTTTGTAGCCCTGTAGTTGTTTACAACGAACATTCGATGCTTCATTTCGTTACCTTGAATTTGGAGAGATCGGTGGTCGTGGCGGGGATGAAATAGAAGGTCGTCGAATAGGCAAAACGGCGTGTTCGTCTATTGAATTTGAGTAGGTCCAAATAAATTCATATGAAGTAATTCAAGTAGTTGTAATGTCGAAATGACTTTCTTAGATTTAAACGAGAATTTAGTTAATTTACCTAATTGACATGAGTCACATAAATTATTAATTTTAAAATTCATCTTTAGTAATCCTTTTACGAGATTATTTTGAGAAATTTTATTTATATTTTTGAAATTGATATGACAGGATCGTTTGTGCCATATCCAGGGATTATTTTGTTTGGCTATTAAACACGTGTCTGAGTTACGATTAACTTTCATATTCAAAATGTAGATGCTTTTATCTCTTGATTTTGATCAAAGATACTACATTTATTTTCAAAGAAGGATATTTTAAAACCTTTATTGCATAATTGACTTATACTCAATAGATTATGTTTTAGATTCTTAACTAATAAAATGTTTGTAATAAGAGGTAAATTAGATGTACCATAATTGCTCACATCGCCTTTGCTAATGATATAGCCCTTGGAATTATCTCCAAAAGTGACAGAACCTTCATCTGAGAATGTAATATTTATCAGCATATTTTTGTCTCCTGTCATGTGTTTTGAGAAACCACTGTCGAGTATCCATTTTCCTCTTTTCTTTATTGGAACCTGCAAAAAATATGAGATAACGTTGATGCCCACTTTTTTAATAGGGTCCTAAGAGTTAGGTCTTAGGAAACCAAACCCAAGTGGGTTTAGTATCCCTTTTATAAATATAATTTTTATTATTATGAACATTTTTATGAATGAACTAATATACTTTTTCCTTGTTAACTTGCTATTAGTTTTAGGTACCCATATATATAGTTTTAGAAATTAGTCTTTTTGAAGATGTGGATGTTTCATTAGACTTAACTTTGTTTAAATTACTAGATTGTGAATTCTTGACTTTCTTCTTATAACCTAAACCATTTTTATTATTAACTGATTGTGAATTCTCAATAATTCTAGATAAATTTTTTCTTCCTTTATTAAAATTTGAAACGTTTTTAGCGATTCCTTCTAGTTTGTTCTTTAGACTTGAATTTTCTAGTTCTACCATTTTAATATTAGTTTTTAAAACTTGATTTTCAGAAACAAGAACATCATTCATTTCTTTTTGAGTTTCAATTTGTTGACCCATTAATATAAGTTGAGAATTAACATTTGAAAGAGATTCTTGAGTTTTCTCAAGTTCTTCTTTCAATATTACTTCTCGTCTTTAAGCATATCTCTTTCGAATTCTGCCTTGTTCTGATTTCTACAGCCTCTTTATATTTTCTTTTGAGACATTTTAAAGTGTCTAATAATTCAGAATTTATCTCTATCATATCATCAAAAGTTAAATCACTAGCCTCATTATCTTTTGCCATAAAGCATATGTTGGCTTGTTCATTACCGCTGTCATTCTCTCTTTGAAGAAGAGGAGGAATCTGAATCATCCCATGTAACTGAAGAGGCTTTTCTTCTGAATTTGTCCTTCCTTTTATTTCGATATTCTTTCTTTTGATCTGGACAGTCCTTCTGTATGTGCACCTTTTTGTGACAGTTAAAGCACTCCATAACCGATGAATATGATGGTTTATTACTGTTTAAGCTTCTCTTGCCATTATTTCTGTTTCCTTTTCTACATTTCAAGAATTTCTTGAAGTTTTTGGCATAAAGGCTAGTCATCTTTGTCTGAATATGATTCTTCTTGTTCTGCATGGAATGCTATATTTTTTTTTTTATCTTGGGCTTGAACTCGTTTAGCCTGCAAATTTACTTCATAGGACATTAGAATTCCTATTAACTCTTCCAGAGTTATTTTGGAAATATCGTTCACTTCTTCAATAGCTAGGACTTTTCTTTTCCATTCTTCCATTAAAGAGTTAAGGATTTTGGGTACAATATCAAAGTCTGAATATCTTTCTCCTAGTCCCACAAATGAATGATAGATATTCTGAAATCTTGATTACATTCATTTATAGATTTATTTTCTTTCATTCTAAAGTTTTGAAACTGACTTTTGAGCATGGATATTTTGCTTTGTTTGACCTAATTGGTTCATTCATGTGTAACTTTGAGTGTACACCATATTTCATATGCAATATTGCACACGCTAACACGGTTAAACTCATTTTTATCTAAGGCACAAAACAACATATTCATGGCTTTTGCATTGCTATGGCATATAATTTCTATGTATTTGACCAATTAGAATACTCTTAAGTAGGAATAATATATTCTGTCTGAGTTATATTCCATGAATCAAAACCATTTTCTTGCATGTATATTCTCTTTTGTGTTGCCCAATAGTTATAATTCATTCCATTAAATAGTGGTGCACGTGTAGTGGATTCTCCCTCAATGAAGCTAGTGTTAATGCTAGTGTTACTTTCCATATTCTTAGATTATCAGATAATTGTGTTACGGTTATATGATGACCTTGCTCTGATACCAAATGAAAGTGTGTTATAGATCGTATAATATGGATAAATGCTAATACAGAGTGTAGTGATGATAGCTATAAAATATGGCAGAATATAAATGCAGTAAAGTAAATTGACTTCAGGAATTTTTATATTGGTTCAGATCACCTTCCTACGTCCAGTCCCAGACTCCTTCTGGGATTTCACTAAAAACTACAGCCCTCACTTAATCCGGAGGAACAAGTCTACACAACCCCTGAGCAACCGAACAGGGACCTGATCAGTAGAATAGGATTTCGCCTCAGTAGCCGAAGAAGACTTCACATGCCTGAGCAGCAGAGCAGGACTTCAACAAATATAAAATATTGTTTTGACTTTGTGTGTTCTAATAACACGTGTTTGCCACTTGCAGTACACCCTTCCTATAATCTTCTTCTCGATGTACACACATATATATATGAAGTTTATGAATAACAGAAAGGTATAATATTTCTTTAGTGCGGAATAATTGAAAGTATAATAGCAAATAGATTCCAGAAAGTTAGATTAGAATGATAAGAAAATTCAGTGATTTGGAATCAAGTTAGAGTATGTATATAGAGGTTAAAGAGCAGCAACTATTGATGAAGAGTTTCAATTGAAGTGTTGCATCTAAATCTTTTTGTAGAGGTTCGTAACTCTTCACAAATAGTGGTGTCTTTTCAGAAAGTAGACGTTGTAGAAATTCAGTCAACTGAACCTTTAGGTCAGTCGATTGAATATTCAAACGAATTTTTAAATATATATCTGTATATCTATGCATCTGTGCATGTTGGACAGAATTTTCAGGGTCAGTCGACTGAACTAGTAAAATCTGTGCAATTTGCACAGTTTACACATATATAGTGATATATATAACTCTAAACACTTCTATAATATAATATATATTTTATATGCTTATATATATATAAAATATTTGGGAATAAGTTGATTAAATATATAAGCTAATATATACGCAAACAAGGAGAGATTTTAACAAAATTGACCTAAGACTCAAAAATAAAATAATATAATTGATGCGCCAGTTTTGAAGTCTCGTCTCCTTGTAGTATATATTTTCTTTTTGTCATAGCATCGTTAAATCTGTATGTCGTAGTATAACTTTATGTCGTGAATCAAAACCAAGTCTCGACACGATCATAACGATCGTGTAAAAATGATCGTATAATGACAATCAGATGTCTTCAGCGGGCAGAGGTGTTAATGTGGAACGATCGATCATACATGAGTCAAAATAATCGTTTCCAAGGATGGAGCTAGAATGATTGTACGAGGAATTATTGTATAGGAGCGATCGGAGATAAACGATCATGTTGAAATGCAAGTGGCCACATTCATGTTGGTAAAATCGATGTAGTCCATTGTAAAGAACAATCGTGCATAGTAATAAGGCGCATGAATCCATGGAGAAGTTATAAGGATGGGAATGGAGCACTCGGTTGGAAGGCTAATTTGGAACGATCACACTAGGAATGGATGAATAGAATCAATCGGTGAGAAGACTTAGCCAATTGTCGATCATTTCTTCTTGCATGAGAACTTGAAATTGCATGGACATTCATGAATCATGCGACAACTTGGGCAGTGATCTCATCATTTCCTCCTTTAGCAAGAGTAGTAGTCGTGGTTTCACGGCCTTGTAAAGCAGTTTCCATTTAGACTTCTTTCAAATCTGAGTAGAACAGGAAACTTATCAATCAAAAGTTGGATCTATATCGCGAACACTGAAATTCGTCAGTAGAAAATGAGATCCAATCGAGCTAAGAATTCATTCTCTCAATGAAAGCACCAAAATGTTGATGCCAAAAATGGGCATCAACACCCATAGATTCTTATGGATATCAAACAATGAATGAAATCTAAAGAATAAAGCATAAAAGTAAATGAACACGTAGACTTTATAGTGGTTTGAAATCTTGGCCAGCATCCACTTTATACTTTTATTAATCTTTCACTAAATTATAATTACAAGAACAGTTGGATCAGAGAGAATCCATTGATGCAAGTTTTAAAGAAATAAAAATGGCAGAGCCTCCGGAATAGGAAGAAGAAGACGAAGCCCCCATTTCTAAAGCTATGTCATAGAAGACACGCAAGGATTTGGCCCGAAACTTTGCAAGAAGGTTCCCTAGGTCTAGCAGAGCCCACTTTATCTATCGGCCTCGATAATTCATTGATCAAGAACGATCGTCATACAGAAGGCCGATCCTTTTTACTTGCTCCAATCACTGTGTGATCGATTCTAGAGGTTCCCATGCGCTTTTAGATGTTGCTTCTGACATATGGGATCATTTTGATATATAGATTGCAAGCTGTGGGTCATTCTTGGTCGAAGATTGATCATACAAGAGATAATCGTTATATTGAACTTTTCAATAACGATCAGTGTATATCGGTCAGCATTCCTCCCTTCTCCACTTTGGGATGCATAATCATCACCGTTTGATCCACTTGCCACTCTATTGATGTCTTGAAGGTTTCATTTGGATTGGCTTCATGGATCTCGAGATATCAAACGTTCTCTGTTGATTTGGGTTATTTTCCTTAACCATTCTCTGGCTAATCTAAACAAATCATTGTCTTACCCATAGCTTGTGTACACGAACATCAATCAATTCCAGATTTGAGATATAAATTCATGGGGCTAGGCTAATGACTTCATGCTTTCTATACTTCGATTTAGTTCTGGCTTGAATTTATTCGACTATCGCCTATAGTACTATATATAGATGGCTCTTTATCTATCGTCTATCCGTTCCTAGTAAAATCGATGATATCACGGCTTCGCCAAAAGGTAGGATAAAGCTATGGTATAATTTTGTGAGTAAAATCTGAACCTACTTGAGCACAACAAATGGTGAATTTATTACTTTAATTTCAATAATTGAAATTTGCAGTATTATTCTTATCAATACGGCTCACTATATTCCAACTGCATTTGTCTTTCTCTTAAAGACACATTTTTGGCAAAAAGGATTATATCATTTCGGATACAATTATCAAAATCATTTTTTATGTTTTTGGAATCAATTTTGGATTTACACATCATACGATATCATAGAGTCCATACACTTAATGGTATAATTTAACAATTGTTGAATATTTATTCTTGACATTGATAAGAAACTCACAATTTCTCTTTAATGTATAAGAATACTCATTAGAAGTTCTAATGTATTTGGGTTTATTTAGGTTTGTTCAATTTCATTTCATCCCTTATAACTAGTTTTATCATTGGATCGCAGCCAAATCCATTTTTACATGAATTTGATATTTCTTGTAACAACTGTTGTTTCTTTATGCAATAGAATGGGTATTCATTAACATTTTATGAATTGAATTATATAAAAATGTTTTTTTAATTAGTTCACCACATATTAATGTTCATAACACAAATTAGTCAAGTAATGACTATCGTTCCCAAAATTCTCTTGGGACAATTCATACAAGATCCCTTACGTACGATTATTACATGTAGTCTTTTGACTTGCACAATCCGCCAACTCCTTGGCCTAGGACATGTAGGGTTTCTTACAAACCATTATCTTATATGGTTTGTAAACTATTAGTTGGATGATATTAATTTTAACCTTACATGCAACTCTTAAGTACATCCCTTATAGAAAGAATTTTACTTAACTTCACTCATTAATCGTGCTTTGTCAAATAAAGTTCGATTACTTCTTATCAATACATCATTATATTTTATTATAGGGAGAAGTAACCTTTTGATACAGAATCTTTATTCATGTTAGGCATATATGGAGCTCCTTCCACTATACTCAGTAATTCTATCAAATTGAATCAGTTCTATTGCATGTTATATTATTTACTTCCATTTTATATTCTATGAGCTTACTTACACTTACACATGAGTATTAAATACATATGTCCATGTTTGTGATGAATCATAAGTGATTACGATAATGTACATGGAAACGTTTTGGTATTTATATATACCGATTGCATACATCTATATATATCAATCCAAAGAGTTCATCAACTCCTATGACGCTTCCACTAAATGGGTACATTGCCCTTGAATATTTAAGATATAATTAACTAGTACCATATGATTCATAATCATATAATAAATATTATAGTTTATAATTCCAAAGTAATTGTAAATAATTTTAGATACTTCAGTATTTTCAATGCATCGCTTTTTTATGAAAATAAATACCACGTTACAGTTTTATTCATAGCGAATATTCATAATTTTCGCATTGAAATATACTTATGTCTATTTTTCAATCGACACCGAAAAATAGTCAATATTTCATAAATAATGCTCGATATGTTTTACAAAAGCAATTTTTATAATTTGATGCAATTAATAAGTGCTACATGGCATGCTTCCACTATTTTCGCCATTACTATAATAGCATTTTAAATTTGTAGGTCCATTATTCACTTAATATAGATTATTTATTTTATATACTACAACTAATTTAGATGTAACGGTCGGCCTTTTCGACCCCGAATGTTGGCATTAATACATCTATGGTATTCACATGCCGAGTAGCTAAGTGTCGAAAAGATAGAACATTAGGGTTAAAGAAAAAGAAGAGAAAAAAATGAACAAGAATGAAGAATACAATATCAGAATCTCACATGTGGAACGATAATATAAAATATATTTAAATATCTTTACCAAAAAGTAAACTTTAATATACATACAACAATCAAAGTAAGCTAACCTATCATCAGCCTGAAAATGTATAGTTGCATGTCCTCACAAATGCTAATAGATACAAAACATGTAATGAACAGAAATAAGTACTATGGTAGGTAATCATCTAGCTCCTCTCTAAAAGCTCTAATGAACCACATCTAAATCTGGAATTATATACGGGTTGACCTGAGCATTATAAAAAATAACACTTGGATCATTTTGGTAACTAGCATGAGAAACTTAAATCATTTAGATTATTGATGTATATAAAACCTTACAAACATAAAGGTATCTCGTAAGACCGCGCCACAAATGAACACGGACGGGTTTTTACCTTACGATAACCAAACCATTTCTATTAGAAAATTCAATGATGCTATAATAATGTCTAGGGTGTGAAATATAAATAATCAAGTAGATGTGATGCATATGAATGTACATCATGATAATAACAGATATTCAATTAATACCACTAAGGCGCATTCACATAATTGTGTAGGATTCCATAAAGGTGCTCTTAGTACTTCTAGAATGGTCCCCCATACAAGGATCAGAGATGTCCTTCCAAGCATCGTATATCTCTATGTAAAATATACCATAGGAAAAGCATAGCTGGTCCACACCCGCGCATATGGCACCAGCCGACATCACTCCCGCATGCATATACGTAAGCTACACTAGAATGGAGTTCCTACATCATTTAAGTTAGCTAAACCCTATAGGACATGCCTATTATCTCTGTTTTCTGTCATTACTACTGGCGAAGTCATGTTCGGCATCTAGACACATGAGCCAAAACAAATCTCAATGCACGAGCCATCATCACTCGAACATATCTAAGAACCATACATGGATTTCTATATCTCAATAATTCTCAGAACCACACATGGATTCCAACATCCCGAATAGACTATAAACAACTATATGTGTTCGAGTATCTCAATCAAATCTCGAATCTTTACATACATTCCATCATCTCGAATTAATCACAAACCTCTTCCAAAGCATTAAAAATATATATGATTTTGGAGTGGTTATGGTTTTGAGTCATCTCATATAAGTACGCTCCCCTACATGGTCAGTGCTCCAAAACCAATCAATAGATTTTAAGTAAACTCAACTCCGGTTCTTTTGGAAATAAATTGACAGTACATAAGAGCAAAGACCACCCCCAAACCGTTTAAGCAGACAAATCACCTTATCATTTATCCAAAAAGAGAAAAACGAGAGTATATGTACAGTATAGCATCACTAATGATAATTGTACTGCATAATTTCCATGTTTCTTCTAGTTATTACCAGAATTAGATTTTAGTCAATTTCAACAATAATATGAATAATCGTAGAAGGAAAACTAAGTCCCGTATTCTTTCCATACATAAGTAATACAGAAAGCATGATCGACACATACAAGCACGATCAAGTCATATAAACGACTTCTAATCTCCTTTTCATTTAGGTAACCCTTTATTAATTAAAAATCCCCTTTTATTAGTAAAACTCCTTTTTACTTAATAAACACTTATAAATGAAACTTCACTTATTAATTAAACTTCAATATTTAATTAAAACTTCCCTATCCATTTCTACACATTTCAGTACTCTCGAAAGTATTCATATACTTATCTCAACTATATAAGTATATTCAGAAATCAATAATAAGTTTTACTTACTTAAAACATAGTCAAAGAGGTTACAAATGAATGTCACTCAAACATTGAAACTATAAATCTCTACTCTCCTTTATACTTTTCTACCTTTTTCTAAAGGTTCCATACTTGTTATTATCTTTAAAAATTCGTTTATTAAAGATCTAAGTATTTACCAAAATCATTTATTAATATTTTACCACTTTAAAATATTTGTCAAGGGTTTAAAAACAAATATTACTAAAACTGTCAAGGCCCGTTTTCCCATACCCTTTGAATCGATAATAAACCACACATGGCCAACTCAAATTGCACGAAAAGACAGAACATGAAGGGTAATAAAGAAAAATAGAAATAACAGAATCTCGCATGAATGGAATAACATATAATATTGAACAATATCTTTACAACAGAAAACTTTTAAAATACATATATCAGAGTCTAACCTAAATTCAGCTTGTACGATTATAAACATCTGTCTTTACAATTGTTGACAAACATGAAACAATGACAAACAGACAGCAGCGGATAATAGAATATGCCAATATGTTGATGAACATCTCCAGCTCTCCTTTGGAAACTTCAACCATCTTCCACTAAACCTGAAACTACTCGGATCTGACCCAAGTATTAAAAACACCTGGATCAGGGTTGATAAACCAGCGTGAGAAAACTCAATAATAGTTGACAGTGTCATATATCAGCCTTTAAATAAAATCTTTTGAAAAGAAAGAGTGTCTCATAAGACCATGCCTACATATAAACACGGACGGGTTTTTACCTTATGATAATTTAAAACACCTTTATATATATATATGTATATCAAAACATTTGATATTATTTCTAACGACATCTCTTTGAAAACATTTGCAAATAAACTTATTAATCTTAGCCGAAATTGTTACCATTATTAAATTCCAACATACTAGGCTCTACAAACAAGACTGACCATCATAAAGCTCCTCTACTAACACAAGACCGGCCTACCTCTATAACTAGATAGTGCTGAATATGTCATCCCATGGTCGTTACCGACCTTTAACCAAGCGTGCTCTAGCATGCAAAACACATTATTTACATCCCGAATGTCATAGCGGGAAGAAATATATCCAGAAGGGGATGATCATATCCTAAATGGTAATGACCCACTTAGCCTTGCTGCATCTAACCTTGTTTCGGTCATTTCTGGTTGATGATGCTCGAAGTAACGATTACCTTTTCACATAACACATCTTCTTTCACTTTGAATGCCACATTGCCATTCCACATTCACATAACTGATTTCTACAAAGTATAACTTCCTGAGCTCATATGTCTTGGGAAAGGGTGTTAAGCTAAGAGAATGTGTCTTCTCCACCACTGACCGATATACTTTTTTTAGAGATCACTCATTATGATTTGGAATGCAAGGTCAGTCATTCATCCATACAAGTTCGTTCGAGAATCGAACGAAACCGAGAGAACTTTCCTCGACCATTACCAGGCGAGAAGCCCTTGTGGTTTTGAGTTTTTTCATAACAAAGAAACCACTGCTACAATATGGTGAATCGGATGTTTATCCCCAATTAATCAACAAGTAGTCCCTTGTTATTATTCATCTCAATATCTATGTCTTCAAACATCTTTATTCTTAGAACATGTAAACTGGTTCGAAGTGGTTTTCGGATAGGAATAACCTAAATCTGACCCCGGTTCCTTTGAAATCAAATTACGGATAGAAAGTGAATATGAGTATACAAGATTTATTAAGTCTCTTTTCATTTAATTTCAATTCGGATGATTTCGAAATCTCTTTCTTTTGTCTTGGAATAATTCTAAGTAATTCATTATTTTGCTTTGGAAAATATTTCAATTTTCTTTTATTTAAATAAAATATCTTTCTTAGACATATTCTCTTCAATTTATTCCATTTTCTTTTCAAGAGTATATGGAATCATTAAGCCTCATTTATTAAATCATTTGATTTATTTAAACCTTTTATTAATCCTGGAATAATTCCAAATCATTTTCTATTTTACTTAGGAAAACCTTTCCAAATCATTCATTAAATCTAAATCAAAGATTTCTTTCATTCAAGTTCTAACTTTTAACTTAAGGAAAACATTCCCAAATCATTTATTAAATCTTAATCAAAGATTTTCTTCTTAACTTCAAATATATTCTAGCAAATTGAAGATTTTCATAACAAAGCACTACTGCCGCTTTAGATATGGTAAATGTCACCACCAGGGACTAATGGCAAGTAATCCTACATCATGAATATCTTTGTCTTCAACGATCTTTGTCTCAATATGTTTTATTTTTAAAATTAGTTTGAATGGGTTCGGATAGGAATCACCCAAATCCGGTCCCAGTTGTTCGGATAGGAATCACCCGAATCCGATCTTGGTTCCTCCATACCAGTCATCGAATAAAAGATGTTAAGTGGTTAAATAACATTCAAAGAATTTGTTTCTAATCTTTTATCTTTGAAAATCTTAAATATGATCTTTTAGAGCATTCGGGCTTTCCTTTCGATCTATTCCACTCCTCGCCTAAAAAGAGAAAACATAGGCCATGTAATTTCAGGGCACTGGTTGCTCCATTCGTAACCTTAGTTAAACACCTTGTTTTATCTTTCCAGATCTCACAGGCAGGGATAAATGTACTAGTCATTTCCACATACTCAGTTTGTTAATACATTCAATATTCTTTACATTTTGTTTAAGTGGTATAAACAATTCCTCTTAACCATTTACTCAAACTCTTAGTAAAACTAACAAATCATTTTTAAATTAATTAATTATTCTTTTAAAATTATTCACAAAACATATAGGAAAGAATTGTTAAGTTTAAAACTATATTTCAAAAGTTATTAAAGCTGCTGTGAAATGCGTTGCAAAAAGTGTTGCAAATAGTGTTTTAAAAGCTATATTCTTTAAGATGACTTTTATATCACTTAGAAATCCATATTTTTCAACTTAAATCTCTTTTAAAATATTTTAAAATATTTTTAGAATTTATTTCATATATTTAAAACATTTAAAACACTAATTTTAAACGTTGGTCACTTTACTACAAAAGCGCTACTTTGTAGAAATTGGTTTGGGACATATTTAAAATATACAAGATGAAATCCTGATTTTCTTTGTTTATTTCTTTAAACATATTTAAATGTTTATAAAATATTTCTAACTCATTTTTAAAACTATTTGTAAAAGGTTTAAGCATTCCATATACACCATTTCATTTCCAAAAAGGAAAGTGATTTCCTTTATGCTTATCGACGTGTATTAACGTGACTTGGTAAAATAAATTAAAAATCTTTTCAAACAATTAATAATTGATGATCAAAATATATATAATCGTCCATAGCAATCATAACAAATCATTCAACATGTATATATAAGTATAGATATTAAATAGAGTTTCTCAACATAAATCAAAGCGGTTAACTTCCTACAAACATTCAAACTAATCCACGCTTCACTAACTACTTCCTACCCTACTTAAACAATAGGACACATTTTTTCTTCCTTAGAAGTGCTTGGCCAAGGCTTGAGATGGAGGTGGGCAAATAGTATAGAAAAGAAGTGGTAGACCTTTGACCTTGAATTCTCAAAATTAGACCCGAAAAATAGGTCTTATTCTCTCTTGTTTTTGACTCCCACTCTCTCAAAATTTGAAAAACTTGTTAACTGAAAAATTGTTGAAATTTATTTTCTCTTGAATTTAAAAAATAACCACTTTATTTTGATTATTTTTGAGGAAGATATGGTCAAAAGAAAAAGAGCTATTCTCAGATTAACAAATATAAAGCTTGAAAATGTACTCTAAATAATTGAGTTTCAGGTATAGCAAACCTTAAAACTGGAAAAAGTAATCAAATAAAAGTTGTAGACACTAGAATTTTAAATGGTTTAAAAAGATAATTTATTAATTTGTATCTATTATGTTCAAGTTA
Organism: Allium cepa; assembly: GCA_030765085.1. Lineage (NCBI taxonomy): Eukaryota > Viridiplantae > Streptophyta > Magnoliopsida > Asparagales > Amaryllidaceae > Allium > Allium cepa. The sequence goes on from CM060944.1 coordinate 592,703,112, forward strand.
TGATCAAAACAAAATGGTCTATTCTCCCGTTTAAAAACTGGGCCAGAGAATGCACTGGAAAAAAGTAGATTTTTGACACGGTTAAGTTTAGAATAAGACAAAGTAGTCAACATAAAAGTTATAGCCACTGGAAAAATACATGATTTGGAAAAAATAAATTTGCATTTTATTTCTCTTTAAAGAAGTTATGGCCGAAAGAAGAAGAGGTAAAATATGGAGAAAAGAGGAGTTTGATTTGAAGAGGATGAACGTTGATTTCATTTGAATATTTTGTGAATATTTTGACATTATTTCTTTATAATTTTTTTTCATATAGCTTGCAAACCATTAAAGAGAAAAGTGATAAGGTGAAGAAGCTTGGAAAAAGAAGAAGAAGAAATGTGAATGAAAGTGAAGAAGGAGGTTTGTGTTTATAAAAAAAGCAAGAAGTGGTAAGTTTACCAAAATAACCTCTTACCAAATTACCAAACTAACCTTACCTCAACCTAAAGCAAGGTCTATTTTTTCAATACTCAGCATCATCCTTGCACTTATTACTTTATGTCTTAGTGTTTAAAAATTAAGTAAAGAAAAGTAATTCTTTTGTTGGATTTTGATTTGATGTGATTTAACGTTTACTTTTCTTACTTTTGTTGATTCTTACTTACATTTACTAATGACTTCTAGAAGTTTTCTAATCCTATTTAGTAAAAGTAAACATTTTTAATTATTAAAATATGTAATATATTTGTTAAAACATGTTAACAAAGGTGCGATAACATTGCGACATATTATTTTGGAAAAACGTTGATTTCAACAAAACATTTTCCAGTCACATTTTGACGTTTTTGTTAAACTATTTATTCATATAAATCAAACTTCAAAATATGTTTATTACTATCTTTAAATAATTAAAACAAGCATATTTAACTTATAAAATAATATAAAACAATACCCAGGACTATTTATAAAAATGTGACATCGATTTATCGATATGCGATGAAATTTATCAATTTTATAAAACAAGTTTTATATATTTATCGAACCATTATAAATTAAATTACTATTATTATCAAATGAGTTTGATATCGATTATATATATATTTAAAAGGAATTATTTATCTTTTAAACAAATTTCTCGAATATTTATCCTACTTTATTGGAATCCGACTTTTGTCAATTTTACGAGAATCCAAAATATTTATTCAATATCAAAAATAAGTTTACCATTCTTATTTATCATATAAAACATGATTGTTTAGTTTGAAAATTCTGTATTTTAATATTTAGAGTAATTAAATATCCCATTTTCTAAGTGTTAAAATTACGAGTCGTTACATTCTCCCATACTTAAAAGAATTTCGTCCCCCAAAATTACCTTGAACCTAAACCCACAACCTTTTACCTAAATCATTATTTCACAAAATTAAACCCATAAGATGTACCCAAATCATCCGTATAAAATATCTGATTTGATCTTCTATTTGAATCAACAACTTTATTTCCAAACTAGTATCGATCCTCCAATCCTCTAGTGCGGACTCTCATCAAGCTTATAGATCAGATACACTTGCTTTCCTTGCATAGCTCTTAACTATGATAGAAAACTCGAGTAACTAACCATAAAACATCATCAATTCTCGCCATCAAGAAATTGCGATAAATTTTTTTTCTGGATCAGTGTAAACACCTTAAAGTTCTGTATTTGGATATTGGATCAAAATTTATAGGATGAAATGATTTACGTATAAATTACATGTTTATTCCTATTGGTTTTTCTCAATTATACCAAATTCTCCTTATTCATATCCCTTATTTTTTTCACACTCTTTTTATTTTTAGCATATTTTCTTTAATACTAATATTGTTTATGATTTATTTCGTAAAACTATTACTTAAGTTTATTACATCTTATGAACATAACTATGTAAATCCATCACTTTTAAAAAACTTAAGTCCAAGTCCTTAATTAATGGTAGAATTCAATAATAATACTTTTTCCCGGTTATCATTACATTTTAAAGAGTCATGATTTTACTTAAGTGTATAAATAGTTTATGACTTAAATCTAGTTTTATATAATACCTTTTTACATCCTAATAGTATATATATACGCATTCCAAATTCCCGATAGGTTTTATATCTGGGTGAATTACAGCTTGTTATAGGTTGCTACCCTTTCAAATTCATAATTACAAAATTTATTTCTGATTCAATGCTATCATAAATTTCTCCACTTTTAAGTCTTTTTTATTTATAATCACGTTTATAAATTATACTTATCCAATTTCATTTACTTAAAACATTTTGCCATGGTTTATCTTTTACCATAATATTCCATAAATTCCTTAGCTTCGAGTTTGGTGTGATTCAAAAAATTTTGACTGTCCAAAATCATCATGAATCCCGCTTTATCTTATCAATTAGAGATTCCAAATTATCTTTGGTTTAAACATTTTTACGAATATTACTAATCGATTTATCAATTAATGATTCATATTATCTCTTTAACTTAAGAAATTTATATAGATTGAGTAACTCCAAAATAATACCAAGGAACCGGGTACTATCAATAGTATCATATATCCTCTTAACGAGAAAAGGTATACTTAAGAGAAGTGCTTACCATTCGAACAAATCTCCTGCCCATTTTTGGTTTATTTTCGGGCTATTCGAACTAGTTATCATAAAATATCTCTTATTATTTGAAATAGTACCATTTTCAAAATCCTTTAGAGATTACTTTTTATATAAAACCTATCTTATAAGTTCTTTTTATAAAATTTATCTTATTTCAATTAGCTTCACTTAAATTACCATAATTATTTTAAATTACTCAAATTTAAATTATCAGTCCATTTACATTTATCTTTACATAATCATTTTCTATTTGTTAAATACATTTTTATCTTATATTTTTATTTCTTAAACAAATCATGTTATCAAACACCTTATAGCCAAATGTGAAATTCTAATCACAAGATGTTCATATTTAAATTTCACTAATCTTTATTTCTAACTATATAACTTTTCAAAATATGTACTTCATAATCAAAATATAATCCTATGTAAAGTTATTTCATTTACAAATTTTTGAAAACAAAACCTTTATATATAACATTAACAAATGCTCGCTCATATGTAACACTCTCAACTCATTCTAGGGTGTTACTAACATGGTCTATAATGAGTTTCTCATACTAGAGTATTACTAACCCTATCTTTGATGAGTCATTACCCCACCAAAGCCAAGGTTCTCGCTTAACCTTCAGCTCTGATACCAAATGTTAAGGCCCATTTTCCGTACCCTTTAAATCGGCAATAAACCACACATGTCCAACTCAAATTGCATGAAAAGACGAAACATCAAGGGTAATAAAGAAAATAGAAAGAACACAATCTCACCAAAATGGAATAACATATAATATTGAACAATATCTTTACAGCGGAAACTTTTTAAAATACACATATGAGAGTCGAATCTACATTCATCTTGGACAGTTATAAACATTTGTCCTTACAATTGCTGACAAACATCAAATAAAGACAAACAAACAACAATGAATAATAGAATATATCAATACGTAGATGAATATCTCCAGCTTTCCTCTGAAAACTTTAACGGTCTTCGACTAAACCTGAAACTACTCGAACCCAACTCAATTGTTGAAAATACTCGGATTAGGCTTGATAAATCAGCGTGAGAAAACTCAATAATAAATGATAGTGTCATATATTAGCCTTTAAATAAAATCTTTTGAAAAGAAATAGCATCTCATAAGACCACGCCCACACATAAACACGAACGGGTTTTACCTTATGATAACTTAATAAGCCTTTATATATCAAAACATTTGATGTTATTTCTAATGGCATCTCTTTGAAAACATTTTCAAATAAACTAATTAATCTTAGCCGAAATTGTTACCAGTATTAAATTCCAGCATACTAAACCATAATCTCTTATAGGAGAATGGATTTCCATACAAATGACCAGGTGAAGGGACTACCATCCAATGGTACACCTCTAGATGGATGTCCCACGTAACCATTACAAAGCACCTCTACCAGCACAAGACCGGCCTCCCTCTATAATTAGATAGTACCGAATATGTCATCCCCTGGTCGTTACCGACCTTAATTGAGCGTACTCTCGCATACCAACCACATTAATTCACATCCCAAACGTCATAGTGGGAAGAAATATATCTAGAAGGGGATGATCATATCCTAATTGGGAATGACCCACTTAGCCTTGCTGCATCTAACCCTGTTTCGGTCATTTTCGGTTGATGGGGCTCGAGGTAACCATTACCTTTTCACATAACACATCTTCTTTCACTTTGAATTCCACATTGCCATTCCATATTTACATGACTGATTTCTACAAACGTATAACTTCCTAAGTTCATATGTCTCGGGGCAGGGTGTTAAGCTAAGAGAAGATGTCTTCTCCACCACCGACTGATAACTTTTATAGAGATCACTTATTATGATTTGGAATGCAAGGTTAGTCATTCATCCATAGAAATTCGTTCTGACCGAATGAAATCGAGAGAACTTTTCTTCATCTTCAAATGAAATCGAATGAATTGGGAGTTTATCCCCATTAATCAACAAGTAGTCCCTCGTTGTTATTCATTTCAATATCTCCATCTTCAAATATCTTCATTCTTCGAACACGTAAATTGGTTCGATGTAGTTTTTAGATAGGAATCACCCAAATCCAACCCCAGTTCCTACAAAATCCAATTATCGATAAAAAGTGAATATGAGTATGCAAGACTTATTATGTCTTTTTTCACTTTAATTTCAACTAGGATGATTCGAAATCTCTTTCTTTTGTCTTAAAATAATTCTAAGTAATTCATTCTTTTGCTTTGGAAAATATCTCAATTTTCTTTTATTTAAATCAAATATCTTTCTTAGATATATTCTCTTCAATTTATTTCAGTTTCTTTTCAAGAGTATATGGAATAATAAAGCCTCATTTACTAAATCATTTGATTTATTTAAACCTTTTTTAAATCCTAGAATAATTCCAAATCATTTTCTCTTTTACTTAGGAAAACCTTTCCAAATCATTCATTAAATTTAAATCAAAGATTTCTTTCATTCAAGCTATAATTTTTAACTTAGGAAAAATATTCCCAAATCATTTATTAAATATTAATCAAATATTTTCTTCTTAACTTCAAATCGTATTCTTACAAACTGAAGATTTTCATAACAGAACACTACTGCCACTTTAAATATGATAAATTTCACCTCCAGGGACTAATGGCAAGTAATCCTACATCTTGAATATCTTTGTCTTCAACAATCTTTGTCTACAGTAAGTTTTATTTCGAAAATTAGTTTGAAGGGGTTTTCGGATAGGAATCACCCAAATCCAATCCTGGTTCTTCGAATAGGTATCACCCAAATTCAATCCCGGTTCCTTCATACTAATCATCAAATAAAATATGGTAAGTGGTTAATTAACATTCAAAGAATTTGTTTCTTATCTTTTACCTTGGAAAAACTCATATATGATCTTTTGGAGCATCCGGGCTTCCTTTTTGATCTATTCCACCCCTCGCCTAAAAAGAGAAAATATAGGCCAGGTAAGTTCAGGGCACTGGTTGCTCCATTCCTAACCTTAGTTAGACCTTGTTTTATCTTTTTAGATCTCACAGGCGGGACAAATGTACTGTCATTTCCCCATACTCAGTTTCTTAATACATTCAATATTCTTTGAATTTTGTTTAAGTGGTATAAACAATTCCTCTTAGCCATTTATTCAAACTCTTATTAAATCTTCAAAGTCATATTTAAATTACTTAATTATTCTTTTAAAATTATTCATAAAATATATAGGAATGAATTGTTAAGTTTAAAACTATGTTTCGAAAGTTATTAAAGCTGTTGCGAAAAGTATTACGAAAAGTGTTGCAAATAGTATTTTAAAAGCTATATTCTTTAATATGACTTTTATATCATTTAGAAATACATATTTTTAATTTAAATCTCTTTTAAAAAATTTATAAATTTTTTAGAATTTATTTCATATATTTAAAACATTTAAAACACCAATTTTAAACTTTGGTCAGTTTACTACAAAAGCGCGATTTTTTAGAAAATTATTTTGGGACAGAATTAAAATATACAATACGAAATCCTGATTTTCTTTCTTTATTTCATTATACATATTTAAATGTTTATAAAATATTTGTAACTCATTTTAAAACTATTTGTAAAAGGTTTAAGCATTCCATATACACCATTTCATTTTCAAAAAGGAACGTGATTTCCTTTAGGCTTATCAATGTGTATTAGCATGACTTGGTAAAACAATTTAACAATCTTATCGAACAATCAACAATTGATGATCAAAGCATATATAAGCATCCATAGCAATCATAACACATCATTCAACAAGTGTGTGTGTGTGTGTGTGTGTGTGTGTGTGTGTGTGTGTATATAGATATTAAATAGAATTTCTCACCATAAATCAAAGTGATTAACTTCCTACCAATATTCAAACTAATCCATGCTTCACTAACTACCTCCTACTCCACTTAAACATTAGTAAACAACTTTCCCTTCCTTCAAAGTGATCGGCCAAGGCTTGAGATGGAGTTGGGCCTAAAGTATAGAGAAGAAGTGGTAGAGCTTTGACCTTGAATTCTCAAAATTCGACCCAAAAAAATAGGTCATCATCTCTCTTGTTTTTGACTCTCTTACTCTCAAATTTTTAAAAACTTATTAATAGAAAAATTGTTGTAATTTCTTTTCTCTTGAATATTAAAAAGAATCGCTTAATTTTGATTATTTTTGAGGAAGATATTGTAAGAAAAAGAGTAACGACCCGCTATTTTGTACTATTCGCATCCACACATGTCGGACTTGAATAATTCAAAATACCGAATTGTTAATTTGAATTTGGCAAAACACAGATATACAGTAAATAAATAATCATAGAATCACAGACACAGAGTAATAATATGCAGCGGAAGTAAAAGAGATAGTAGTTCATGAAGCTACTATATAAATATATAAGATACATCAGAGTTAAACGAGATACAACATAAGAGTAACACGATACATCAAATACAAATCAAAATACATCACTGGAATAATCGAATACAGAAAGCAGAATAGATGGATGGATCTTCAAGCAAAGCTCCAACTCCAAAGGTGAGTCTCGAAAGTTGAACCACTCAGTCTGACCCGAGCGTAAAGCAAAATACAAAACACTCGAGTCAGGATTAATATTCTTATATCAATAAATCCAACTCAAGTGAAATAACAATTGAAATACAAGTAACTCAAAGGATGTTGGAATAACCATCCTCTAAGGATCCGTTAAACTATCTACTATGTAGGTAGTGTACGCTAAATAGATAATGTCTATCAGTAATATAAAATATCAAAATAGTGTTAAGGCGTTACCATTATCCCCCTTAACACATTTTATATAAGCGTTATAGTCTATACGGCACTGTAAACTCCACCGTAAACTAGTGGGATATCAGGGAGTACTCCATAGGTATAACACAAAACAAATTCGTAGTGGTCGCGTATATAGGGATACAAGTATGACAAGGCACATGAGGCAATACCCAAGGCAGTGAAACTACCGTTTGCCTAATCCGGACTGGTGAGAAAGCATCGTCGCAGCGATCGCAACACCGCGAAACAACACTCTTGAAAAGTACGAGGGTGCACCAATCGATAACAAGTAATGAGTAGTAGTTACGAAGAAGTGTGTTCGCTCGAGGTGGCTAACCCCATTTGGCCCGGCACGGCTCCTGATTTTAGACATTTCCAATTTGACACAAGTGTCAAGGCTATCCATTATCGTTCTCTTTCTTCAGTCATCACGTACATCATTCCAACCACTTCATTTTGGATCATCACTCCGCGTATAGTTATTAAAGTGGTTTTCGGTTTAGATAGAGAGTATAACCATAACCGATTCTGGTCTATTTAATAACTTTCGTAATTATTACACCGATTGGTCGTTTAATATATTTCAAAACCAAATCAATTTCAATTAGAATTCGTAAATCAACATTTCGTTTGTCTTCCTAAATCAATTTCCAAAATTTACGTTCCAACCTCCAAATTTCCATTTCAATATTATAATTCGATTTCAACTTTTATTTAAACAATTCAAATATTGATTCAAGTTCGTATATAAGTTTCATTCCGAAATCATTTAAATGGTTTAATTCTCATTCAAATCAATTTTAATTCATTTATCAATTTCATTCAATATTCGCTAAGTAAATTTATCCTTCAAAACAACTTCTATTTAAATTCCAATTCATTTAAATTAATTACTTACGTTCAACTTCATTATATCAAAACTTCAAATTGAAATAAATTATATTTGTCAAATCAATTCTTTAAATTACAAGTCTTACGTTAATTTCAATAAATCTCATTTTATTTTTTGTTAAAGAAATTCGATTTTCACTTATTTATTGAGTTCGTTACAAATTTCAAACTCAATTAATAAAGAACTAAATTTCATATATTCGAGAAGTTTATTTTTCACTTATTAACTTACTTAAATTTTCCGAAGCTTAATTAGTAAATAAAGAAACTCAATTTCATTTATTAAGGAAGTTCAAATCCACTTATTCAAAAGTTCAATTTCTCTTATCAAAGAATTCAATTTTTATTCAATTATCAAATAATTAAATCTCATTCAATTATTAAATAATTTTAATCTTAATTATTAATAATTTCAAAACTTAATAATTACAAACTTGATTATAAATTCAATCTTAATTATTAAATCAATTCCACTTAATTAGTCATTCAAAATTAATCATCAAATCATTTCAACATAATTATAAATTCAATTTAATAATTTCAAACTTAATTATAATTTCAAATTTAATTATAATGATTTCAAACTTAATAATTTCAAAACTCAATTATTACTAAACTCCAAATTATTTATTAATAATTCCAAATTTAATTATTAAATAATTAAATTTCAAACAACGTTCTTTCATCAATTACTACGTTAATATTTGTTTCAGATTTCAATCTTTATATTTTTCTTTCACAAAACTCAAATTCCAACTTCATTTCAAAACTTATTCTTTGATCGAATAAAATCATTATTTATCTTTTTAAATCAAATTATTGACCAATCGGATTTTATTTAATTTTCTATCCTAGGTCATATTCATTTGGGTATATATCATTTCAACCCGATTCCAATTTCAATTCAAGATCAAGCATAATAAACGGGAACTTGCAGTGTGATGAGTGGGATGGTGCCAAAGTAAATAAACAAGCAATAACAACAATCAATAACAATCCAATAATCAATTCAAATAATCCCGAAATAATCGTGTTAATTCGCATTGTTGTTTGTGCAAATTAATATAATTATTTCTAGAATCCACACTATCATTTCATGTAGATTAAAGATTATTACACCAATATTTATACGGTTCTTCAATTGACATCAATTATTCAACTTCATACTTAAATCAATTAATACAACATAAATTCAAATGGTTCAAGGGTAATTAACTATTTTCTACGTTGCAAAAAATTAAACATTTAAGGGGTCATATTTTCAAATTTAACTAATCAAGTTCAACACATATGTCGATTCAAATTTTTAACTATCCTACTCAAATTCAATTGCATAATATTTATCACTTAATACATTAAAATTTAACATCCAATATAACAACAAACAATCAACCAATTATCAGCCAAACGTGATTATCATCGTACAATTTACAGATAACGGTGTCAGATGTCAAAGGTGAACTGATATATAAATAACAGTGCAATAAATAATAACAGCATATTTCAATTGTCGTTTCAATTGAAATCAAATTTAATAAATAAAAGAACATTAATCGTGAGTGATTGCTCACCTTTCGAGGCTAAATAGATAAACGGGGATAAGACGAGTTATGAATCTGAACATGGATTTCAAAGTGAAGCACGATGGGCCCGAGTTCGACGGACAAGCTGATAACAGGGTTTGATGACAACAAATTGAATCGGTCTTGATATACTGCATATATATAATTATTTATTTTTTCCAAGAAATCAATATTTAAATTTGAGATGAAAAATAAAATAGAATATATATTAAAGCCAAAATTTTAAATCCAGAATTACCCGTTTCTATTTTCCATGTGTTTTACATGAACATATGCAACAAAGTTACGTGAACTAAGATCCAATATTTGAAATTTCCACAATTTTGAAACATCCGTTTGAATTATGTTTCCACTACTAAGTCAGATCCTTTTGTCTTTTCAACATAATCACATGTAACAAAGTTTAAGTTTGGTGAATGCAACTATTTTGCAGACTGAAGAACAAACTGCAAAATGTTTCCAATTCCTGTATAAATTTTTTTCAGTAAAAAAAAAGAATTAAAATTGTTTGCAACTTATCGGCAAATGATATGCTTTTCCAAAACATATTTATAATAAGGGAACTTTGTTAACCAGGCGTACGATTTTTCCATGAAAACGAAATTTCATTTTAAATTTTGTATGTATAATTAGATCTCAAATTCACGCGAACTTGCATGTATATAACAATATGTACACTTAAATATATCTATTATATTATAAACTCAATGCAGACCCAGTTTGTAAGTGAACCAAAATAAAATTGTCATATAACCAGTGCATAAACTTGTATATAAATATATCGTATATAAACTAAAATAACAATATAAAATATATTTATATAGTGCTTTATGATAACTGCAAATATATATCTCGTATAAACGCATTATATATCAACATTATAACAAGCTTTATATAGTATAGCACGTAACTTTAAACTAGACCCATATATACAACATTATAACAAGCTCTATAAATTATACAAAGGTTAAACCAGTTAACTTTGTAATGCTTATTAAAAATACGTACCAAAATTATTATATGAACTTACAACATATGGCATACAACTGTTTTTTTTATATAAACACGGTATATAAACATATAATATATACGCTATAGCTGAAATAATACACAAGTTCGCATGCAGACACTAAACATATGAAAATGTTTGCATGCAGACATCTTGCAAATGACACACGTACATATAAATCTACCTTTCAAAGGAGAGGAGGCAGGAGGAGTTATTGCGTGGTGGTGCTCGACGTAATGGTGTAGGCCGAGAGAGGGGTGGAACAAAGTTGTGGTGAGGGAACGTATTCGGCTTGCTGGACGTGGGCTGCTCGTGGTAAGGCAGCAAGCGAAAGAGAGGTGGATACGACGGTGAAGGAGATGGGCGTGAAGGGGAAGGGGTGGTCGATGCACGGTAGCCATGGCTGCAAATTCAAGAAGGATGGTGGAGTAGTGAGGCTTGGTTTCACGTCGGAGGTGGTGATGACAGAGAACCGTAGGCCAAGGCTTGGTCGCTTCAAGGGGGAGAAGGCCGCATCATGCTGTGAGGGTGAGCATGGGTCAGGTTTGTGTTCAAGGCTGAGGGAAGAAAGCATGTTGCTTGCGTATCTAGGTTGCATAGGAAGTGAAGTAGTGATGGAAGTGAACATGAACAGGTGGATTTTCATGAAACATGCTTATATTAATTTGTTTTTATAAAGAAGGTGAAAGGTGAATAGCCTTTCAAAGAAAAATGTAAATGCCAGCTAATGTCTGTTCCATTCAAGATACATAATATTTTTAAATTTCAGTATTAAAATGGGATATCATATAAAACTATTTCGTGAGCAACAGTTTTCAAAGAAATCACTTAAAAATATAAGCTATATTAATTTATTTCTTTAAAAGCAATGCACGAACATCAGAAAGGAGAGAAGTGCATGCGTCTGCAACCAATGGAAAACAAAGTACGGAACTGGTACTGATACGGTATCTGATATAGCAAGCCACTTTGTCATTCCCGATGCATACCAGAACCCCAAACACAGAATTGAATATACTGCATAGACCAGCATGACGAGACGATCAAAACGGTATACGGATATCAGCGGTACGATTGAATTATAGAAATTCGAATTTTCTAACAGCGGAAAACGCAAGAAAAACGTAGAAAAATAAGATCGACGGAGCCAAAGATGTCCGAATTTGGAAAAACGACAAACTGACATCTTGCTCAGAAGATGTTTAGGATTTTTCGATGTAAAAATATTTTTGTTTTGAAAACGTTTTATTTTCATCGCTTTTTTAATGATTAAATTGAAGTAAATTTACGCACGAAATAAACTTTCATATTTTCGGACGAAAATTTACTAATTGCTACGTTTGACTAGACGCATTCCAAATATCAAATTTATATTTCAAAATTTTATTGTTTAAAACTACACAAAATTTCAGTTAATAACGTTACTAAAACTGGTTAAATTTACGGGACGTTACAATATTGTAAGAAAAAGAGCTATTCTCGGATTCACAAATATAAAGCCCAAAAATGTACTTCAAAGAATTGAGTTCAGGTATACAAAACCTCAGAACTGGAAAAAGTGATCAACATAACAGTTGTATCCGTTGGAATTTTATATAGTTTTAAAAAAATTTCTTAGTTTGGATCTGTTATAATCAAGTTATGATCAAAACAAAATGTCCTCTTCTCTGGCTTAAAAATTGTGCCAGAAAATGCGTTGGAAAAAAGTGGATTTTTGACATGGTTAAGTTTGGAATGTGAAATATGATCAACATGAAAGTAGTAGCCACCGGAAAAATACATGATTTAATTTTTTTTTATTTTTTTATTTTTTTTTTGCATTTTGGTTTTGCTTTTAAGAAGTTATGGCCAAGAGAAAAAGAAGTAAAATATGGAGAAAAGAGGAGTTTGATTTAAAGTGGATGAACATTGATATCAAATATTTTGACATTATTTCTTTATAAATTTTTTCCTATAGCTTGGAAGCCATTAAAGAGAAGAGGTAGAAGGTGAAAAAGCTTGAGCAAAGAAGAAGAAGAAGAAATATGAATGAAAGTGAAGAAGGAGGTGGGTATTTATAGAAAAAAAAGTGGTAAATTAACAAAATAACCTCTTACCAAATTACCAAACTAACCTTAATTAAACCTAAAGCAATCTCCATATTTTTAATACTTAATATCATCCTTTCACTTCTTACTTTATGTATTAGTCACTTAAAATTAAGTAAAGAAAAATAATTATTTTGTTTGATTTTGTTTGATGTGATTTTATATTTACTTTTCTTACTTTTATTAATTCTTACTTACTTTTACTAATAGTTTCTAGAAGTTTTATAATCCTATTTAGTAAAAGTAAACATGTTTAGTTATTAAAATATGTAATATATTTTTTAAAACACGTTAACAAAGGTGCGGTAACGTTGCAACAACTTATTATGGACAACTTGATTTTCGACAAAACGTGTTTCGGCCACATTTTGACGTTTTTGTTAAACTATTTATTCATGTAAACCAAACTTCAAATAATTTTTTTATTATATTTAAATAATCATAACAATCATATTTAACTTATAAAATAATATTAAAAAAATACCTAGGTCTATTTATAAAAATATGACATACATTTCAATATGCGATGAAATAGGTCTATTTATAAAAGTATGACATACATTTCAATATGCGATGAAATTTGTCGATTTTATAAAACAAGATTTATATATTTATCGAACCGTTATAATTAAATTACTGTCATTATCAAATGAGTTTGATATCGATTATACATATATATATTTATTTAAAAGGAATTATTTATTCTTTAAACAAATTTCTTGAATATTTATCCTAGTTTATCGGAATCCGACTATTGTCAATTTTGCAATGGGAATCCAAAATCTTTATTCAATATCAAAAATAAGTTTACCATTCTTATTTATCATATAAAACATGATTTTTTTAGTTTGAAAATTCTATATTTCAATATTTAGAATAATGAAATATCCATTTTCATTGTGTTAAAATTACTGGTCGTTATAAAAACATTGTCTAGGATAAACTGTAAACCATTTCACTTAATCATTATCTTTAAAACTTTCTTTTAAAGTTCTAATTACTTTTCAAAAGTATAATTAAATGGGTTAAAACAAATGTTGCACAAACATCATTATTATAAACCCAAAATCACTTTTATACCTGCCATTAACTTCGAAACATTCATGTAAAGCTTTAAGTACATCTTCACCTATTAAACAAGGTAATATACTTTTTAATCGATTTTACAAAACCATCCATTATAATATAAGTGTTATAATCCAAAAAACTCCTTTATATTCTTTTACAAAATACCAACCTTCTTTTCCAAACTTCTAAATATACTAAAATACCTTTATATATATACGGACACATACATACACACATATATACATACATATACTAATTTGTTTATAAAACTAAGATATTTAATACAAGAATTTGAAAGATATTATAATATAATAACCATTTATTTCCTAATAAAATCGTTAATTAATTTTCTAAAACTATATTTACTTAAAATGTACTTTAAAAATACTTTGAAATACTTATACTATAGTTTAAAATATTTATTTAAAATAACACTCAAACTCACTTTTTTATAATTTAATAAAACCATAAAAGTCATTTTTATAATTTAAACCATTTATTAAAAATCCATATATAATTATCAGCAATATGTTAAACCTTGATATTTTTTCAAAAATAAATATGTGTATCATACCTATTAAAAATACAAAGAACCCCTACGATATCTTTCAAGTTAACTTTAAAAATCGTCGAACAAAGTGATTTCAAAGTGCATCCATAGCGTAATTTTCGCTTCAACTATCACAAATTTCATTCACAGTTTGTATAACTTTCCAAACCAATTTGTTTTTGTCAAACACACCAAAACATGCATAGAACAACCCAATATATATGTCCATAATATATTCACATTTAACCAATTAAATAAATGTTAAACGCAGGGCATTGCCAAAGTAAGTTTATAGCGACAGTTTCGCTTCAACCATTCCCAAAAAATTCCAACTTTTATCAAACAAAAATATCCAATATGTAAATAAGTCTGAGCCGTGATACATGTTGTAGAGAATTAGAAGATAGATTATACTATATATTGTTGTCAATTGCTTTCAAAAGCAATGAGGGGTCAAAAAGTAATAACTTACATTGTTTGTTATACTATTTATATTTTAAAACAACAAACAATTATATACACAAAAAATACAATTCAATTGGTGAGTAAACTCATCTAAGTCTAAATCTATCCTAGATGTAGATATTCTCGATATGAATGCAATGGTGAAGACAACGCGTCGATTGGATCTCATATGCCAAAGTTACGAATTTTATAAAGATTTGGATTTAAAACATTAATTAAAGCTTAATTACTACACTTACCACTAATCCACTTCCTTGTCTTCCCAAAATCACCCTAGACCTTCATAGAGACATGCAAGAATCAACCCATCAAAGCTGTTTGCACATGAACATAATGACATGGAGCTCTGGTCCACCTTTCGAAGAATGATTGCGCCCACAAACTTCTCTTCGCAAGTGCTTCACGATGTACTCTACCAAATCACGTAAGCGCGCCTTTCCTAAAAGCAAAAATGCTCTTCCCAAATCCTTGACCATGTGTTGACCGCCATTCCTCGCTGCCTCGCTTACCTCTACCCATCGTTGCTAGCATCGAATCACTCTCCGGGATGAGCTACATCAAACTACGACCATTACATTAAGTTCGGTTGCACCCTGACAAAAGCAGCCCAACACTTCACTAGGCGACAAAGCACCTCTCAATCCCTTGCCACACGCCTCCAAACTCCTCCTTCAAACTCAGTTACACTCCAGAAACCCAACGCCACTGACGCCAAAGCCTATCTCCTCCTCAATCGACGACAATAGCATGCCTTAGTTCTACTTCCTCATGAACAGTACACCCAACCTTCACTGTTGTAACGACCCGGAAATTTTTGATCCCGAAAATTCCAAATAGTTATGAAAAAGAAGAAAGAGATCGAAGGAAAAGAAGAAAACAGAAACACCAAAACACAGATTCTCACATTCGCAGCGGATAAAAACATAATATAAAATAAATAGCAGTTATACAAAGGAAAACTGTACTGTCAAATTACACTTTAATATATCAGAGTTACAACACTGAGAAGTTTAATTCAACATGCCCCAAATAAGTTACAATAAAACATAGCGAAATGCTCAACATACGTTCCTGCCATCCATCTCGTCTCCTGAGCTCTAGAACGTCCTTACCTGAAAATCTGTAATACTCGGTCTGACCGGAGCATTACATCAAAGTAACACCCGGGTCAGGATGGAAACCAGCGTGAGTAAAATCCATCTAACATGGAATTCAAAAGCATACAACTTATATAAAACCCGGGGTAACTTGTATCAATTTACATCTTCACAAGTCGTTATAGACAACACTTGCATCACACATCAATTTCTAAGTACCAACTTAAATTAAATGTCCAATTCGCGTAAATCATTCCATTTCAGCCTATTGATTCCACATATCAATTTATAAAGAATCGAAGTGGTCGGGTATTTACTAATACCCGACTCTGGTCTCTTCAAATTCAAAACCATCTCAACCCAAGTTATTCAAGTGAAATACAATTCAATCTCAAATACAAGATGTCACTTTTCTTCATAGAAATTCATCGTCGATAGATAACCACATTGTCATTGTCCATCCAAACATACCACATCACAAACATTTCATACAGAGATATCAATCAATTCGAGGCATTTAGTCATCATTCAATCATTCATAAGCAAGATGGATCATTTCCAAAATTAATTTAACTTATATTTAATTAAATTAATTACTAATCTTAAATCACTTATATTACCTTTACTTCATCATTAATTAATTTCGAATCAATAAATTAAAGATCTTTTTAATTAACCATCTTAATTAATCATCCTTGATTAATCATCATTTAATTACAATAAGTAGTTAGCTCTAGATTAATTTACAAAAATTAACCTTTACCCATCCATATTAATTGATGAACGTATTTTTCTGCATTCTAAAACCGTTTGTTTCATATATTTTTATTTTAATAAAGCGGTATTATACGGGTATTTGTTGTGGTTTTGCAGATTATAGATTCCGAAGTGCAACGTTGAAATTAATCGGTTGTGGCGTCCTTTGGTTCAAAAGACAAGCGGCATGAGTGCAACATTTTGAGCACCAAATAAATCAAAGCAATGTCACACTTCAATTTATGCGAAATGAGTTAGTTCACATTTTCACTTTAGCATATGGGTGCAAGCAACATGGGAAACAAATCATATTTATATCTCAAGTCACGTGCTCAAACTCAAAGCAAGGAACAAATTTAATTAATTCAAGCAAGTGGGGACCAACCTCAATCAATGACGTGGCAAGCATGCACATACTTTGATTTAGTAAATATTGGCTGCATATTCTCAAGGTAGAATACATCAATTCAAAGCAATATGGACCAATTCAAGCAATGATGTGGACGTATATATGTTCTCTTTCACTAATTCAAGCAAAGGACCAGTTCCTCCTAAAAAGTAGCATAATACATAGCCATGATATGAAGCAAAATGGGACACATTCAAAATTAGCTTACGTATGAATTTGGACCAATTCACATATAAAAGTATTTCAAGCAATGACGTGGCAACTTGACTCTTCACCAATTCAAGGAACGGACCCAGTCAGTACAATTATCTTGGCAAATACTAAGAATAGAACCGGTCCTATTGCTAAAAAGATGGACTGATTTTAGGGGCTGAGGCCTATATATACAACATTATACAGCACCTTCAGATCATCTCTTACCTCATCACTTTTCTTCAAGTTTAGATTTAAATTCAGCATTGTTTTTATTTTCGAACAGAATACGTAGGATTGTTGATTAGATTTAGCAATTTATTTATTCTTATTCTTAGTTATTTTCTGCACACTTTTCAGTTAGTTAATAATTATTTCAGTTGTTTGCTTCGTTATCTTCTTTTCCGCAATTTCAATTTCTGTTTTGATTTTTACAATTCTATATTTTGGTTGCAATTTCGATTAGTTTCGAAATCGATTCGGAGTATATTATTGTTTTTATTTTCTGTTCAAAATTCACCGTCGAATTCGTTTAACACGCCTAAGATTTAACTATGGATTTTAATTGTTTTAAAATACAATTCCCTGTGTTCGACCTGCATACTACACGCCTGTGCGCTTGCAAAATTTATTAAAATTTGTGCTTTTCTAATCAATAGAAAAGTCGCAACAAGTTTTTGGCGCCGTTGCCGGGGAGTTGCTATTTTGAGATTTTCGATTTTTCGTTTTTAAGTCTATTCGTGTTAATTTATTTTATTTTATTGCATTAGTTTCCAAAAAAAAAAAATCATTTTTGTTCACTGCATTGTTTCACGTACGTTAGTTTGGTTACTTGCAGTTCCACTTTCATATTCTTGCATGCATTAGTTAGTTTGGTTACCATATTCACGTAGTTGTATTTTGTTTTGTTTCTGTTTATACATGCACTATTTCTGTTTCGTTTACACGTAACCACTTAGTTGTTGTTTAGTTCAGTTCTGTTTTGCCCTCTGTTTTCACGTTTTTGCATGTGCATACATTCATATTCATTCTGCATTCATACCACTTGTTGCATTCACGTGACCTCTAGTTCCAGTATTACGTATTACGTGTTCTGCATATTACGTACCATTCATACCATTCATACCAGTATCATTTCATCTCATTACAGTACCATTTCAGTATTACGTGTTCTGCATATTACGTGCCCCTTAGCACATTACACTCTGATTTATTTTGCTACTCACAACAAGTAACATATTCACGTTTTGTTTTAAAGGCGCAGGGAGTAGACCAAGTCAGTGAATTTAAAAGCTAAGAAAAATTAGTCAAATAGCTCCAACTCAGTAAATCTCAACCATTCACTAGCACTGCTCGGTTGCACTGGACGAACAACCATACCTCTCTGTAAGTAATTTTCTACTCTACAGGTGCCCAACTGAAAACTGTTTAAATTTACTTTTTGTTATTACATCTTGAGTTGTTTATGCGCGTTTGCGCAAGAAATAATTTTAACCGTTTTGAAAGCCAAAATATTTCATTAAACAAATCAAAGGAAATTTCAAATCAAACAAATATGAGCAATCGCGGTTCACAACACAGTTCACACCACAATTCACCGAAATTATCACCTAAATCACATGTTGGAAATAATGAATTTCATGGGAACCGACCATTATCCCTTAGAGACCGATGTTATCCAACACGGACTGTTCAACCTTCGGTTATTTCATTTCCACCCGCCGAAGGAAATAATTTTGAGCTAAAACATTCTTTTATCCAAGGGGTACCAAAATTCACTGGGTCTGAAAATGCATATGAATTTCTTAGTGAATTTGAGTTATATGCTTCTACAACTAAAATGCAACAACTTTCTAATGAATCCATCAAGCTAAGACTTATTCCATTCGGACTTCTAGAAAGTGCGAAAAGATGGCTTAATTCTCTTCCTAAAAATTCAATTAAGAGTTGGGACAATTTCATTACTATATTTTTGAAAAAGTTTTTTCCTTTCCATAAAACTCTTAAAATTCGAACTGAAATCAACCAATTCTCCCAGAATGAAGGAGAAACTTTTTCAAAATATTTTGAAAGGTTCAATCAATTGTTATATAGTTGCCCACATCATGCAATCCCTAAACACGTTTTGTGCCAAATCGTTTATGAAGGGCTTAACTATCAAACAAGATCCCAACTCAATGTGCGGAGGAGAATTCATGGCAAAAACAGACGAGGAAGCTTGGTAATTTTTAGAAGAGTATTCGGAAAAGGATATGCAATGGGAAACAATTCGTGTTCCAATTCGTGCTCTAGAGGAGTACATGTCATTCACCCATCACATCTTCCTATAGATGCCTAAATTTCTCAAGAAGGAGAAGGGCTACCTCATTACTACACACAAGACCAAATCAATGTTATAGCTCAAAACAGTCCTTATTCGTCCACATATAATCCTAACTGGAAGCATCACCCCAATTTTTCATGGTCAAATCCTAACAATGTGGCTAATCCATCACATATGTATCCAATGATACCAAATCCGAATTATCGAGCCCCAACCTCTAATGCTCAAAATTCTCAACCCGCTCCTCAAACAAAACCTTCGAATCAACCATACAGGCATCCTAATTTCAATCCATCAACCCAACCTTCTCAGCCTTCACAAGAAATTGCTCGACTGGAAAAACAACTCTCTAAACAAAATGAACAAATCACTAACCAAGATGCAAGAATTGAGCAAATCACCAAACAAAATGAACAAATGTTGATAATGATGAAGGATCTCATGAAAATCAATGAGAAAGGTAAATTTCCTAGTCAAACCGAAGTGAATCCAAAGTATAACTCTCGAGGAGTAAATCTTTGTGAGAACGAAGATGTAAATCCAGTTAATGCTGTCACCACATTAAGGTCTGGAAAGAAGGTGGACAACCATGTCGGCAACCCCGACATCCTTCTTAAATCTTCCCATGTTCCAAATTCTGAAACTTAGTCGACAACCACGGTTGTCAATCAAAACGATTCTAATTCTTCATCTAAGGTTGGCAATCCCGACCACTCTTCACCTTCTTTTGTTGGCAACCCCAACATTCCAGCTCCCTTATCTTCACCCTCTAATATAACACCTTCTTCTTCGAATGAAAAAACTTCCGAACGAGTCTATAAACCCATAGCTCCATTTCCTCATAGACTCAACAAAAAGAAGAAGCCCGCTAATTTTGACCAAATTCTTGAAATCTTCAAACAAGTTCGAGTCAATATTCCACTTCTTGATACCATCGAGAAAATTCCTCAATATGCCAAATGTCTGAAAGAGCTATGTACTCAAAAACGTGCCACTAACGTTCCTAAGACTGCATTTCTAACTGCAAACACTAGCTCTGTTCTTTCAAATCCCTCCCCAATCAAGTATAAGGACCCCGGTTGTCCTACGATCGGTTGTAAAATGGTAATACTCACATTAGGCATGCCTTACTCGATCTTGGAGCGAGTGTGAATCTTTTGCCTTATACTGTGTACTGTCAACTTGGACTAGGGGAATTAAAACCAACAAACATCACAATTCAACTAGCTGATCGATCTGTCAAAAAACCATTGGGCATAGTTGAAGATGTTTTGATACAAATCGAGCAATTCTATTTCCCAGTCGATTTCATAGTCCTAGAGACTGCACCTGTCTCAAATCCCAATAGTCAGATACCTTTGATATTAGGTCGTCCATTTTTAGCAACATCAATTGCTATCATAAATTGTAGGAATGGTCAACTCCGACTTTCCTTTTGGCACCTACCATTGAACTAAATATCTTCAATCTTAGCAGACAACCAAGGGATTTTGATACAGAAGAAGTTGACATGATCCAAACAATTGTTGAAAATGATTTTAGTGATACTACGGAGTCTCTTAGCATGTGCCTAGATCATTTTAATTCCAACTTCCACGAAGATGAATACATTTATGAATTAAATGATATGCTATGCTCTTTTCATAATTCACTAGAATTCAATCAGTTGATGTCTACTGAAGCCTCAAAAGAAGTACGCCCTAAATTAGACCTCAAACCTCTTCCAAATGATCTTAAGTACGCATACTTAGATTCTTCGGAAAAATTTCCCTGTAATCTTGGCATCCGATCTCATTAAGGACCAAGAAGAACAACTTTTGAAAATTTTAAGGGAAAATAAAGAGGCAATAGGATGGGTAATCGCTGACATTAAGGGAATTAGTCCATCAATTATTGAACATCGAATACATTTAATCGACGAGGCTAAACCCACTCGCGAAGCTCAAAGGCGATTAAACCCTAATATGAGAGAAGTGGTAAAGGAAGAAATTATCAAATGTTTAGACAATAACATTATCTACCCTATCTCTGACAGTACTTGGGTAAGTCCGATACAAGTTGTACCAAAGAAGTCTGGAATCACTGTGACAACAAATGAAAATGACGAACTTGTTCCGACAAAGGTCAAAACAAAATGGCGCGTTTGCATCGACTATCGAAAACTCAATGCAGCAACAAGAAAAGATCATTTTCCCCTCCCTTTCATTGATCAAATGCTCGAACGCTTAGCCAGTCATGAATATTATTGTTTCCTTGATGGTTACTCTGGCTATAATCAAATTCCCATTGCGTTAGAGGACCAACATAAAACAACGTTCACATGTCCCTTCGGAACTTTCGCTTATCGTCGCATGCCCTTCGGTCTTTGTAATGCTCCTGCTACCTTTCAAAGATGTATGATGAGTATATTTTCTGATATGGTGGAGGATTTCTTAGAAATATTCATGGACGATTTTTCAATCTATGGGTCATCTTTTGATCAATGCCTCCTTCGTTTAGAACGTGTCTTAAAGCGATGTAAGGAGAAATCTCTTGTTCTTAATTGGGAAAAATGTCATTTTATGGTTAAGCGAGGGATAGTCTTAGGTCATGTTGTCTCTAAAAATGGCCTAGAAGTTGACAAATCTAAAGTTGATCTTATTGTTGACCTTCCTCCTCCAAGGTCCGTAAAGGACATTCGCTCGTTTCTCGGCCACGCAGGATTTTATAGGAGGTTCATTAAAGATTTTTCAAAAATTTCAAAACCTCTTTCAAATCTTCTGGCTAAAGACGTCAAATTTGAATTTTCCAATGAATGTAAAATGTCTTTTGAAACCCTCAAATCGATCTTGACCACTGCACCTATCATCCAACCTCCAAATTGGACCTTGCCTTTCGAATTAATGTGTGACGCTTCTGATTATGCCATCGGAGCGATCTTAGGTCAACGAATCGATAAACTTCCTCGAGTCATCTATTATGCTAGCAAAACTCTTAATGAAGCTCAATTGAATTACTCAACCACAGAAAAAGAGTTTTTAGCAGTTATCTTTGCCCTCGATAAGTTTAGATCATATCTCGTAGGTTCTAAGGTCATAGTTTACACCGATCATGCCGCCTTGCAGTATTTACTCACAAAAAAGGATACCAAACCCCGCTTAATCCGTTGGATTCTCCTTCTTCAAGAGTTTGACCTAGAAATACGAGATAAAAAGGGTTCTGAAAATGTCGTAGCTGACCATCTTTCTCGTATAGTTCATGAAAACTATGATAACTCTCAAATCAATGATCATTTTCCCGATGAACAAATTCTTTCACTCTCTAGTGCACCATGGTATGCAGACATTGTAAATTATCTTGTCACAAATGAAACACCTTCCCATTGGTCAAAACAAGATAAACAAAAATTTCTCTCCAACGTTCGAAACTTTTACTGGGACGATCCTTATCTTTTCAAATATTGCACCGATCAAATCATTCGCAGATGTGTCCCAGAACATGAATTCCATAGCATCCTCTCTTTTTCACATAATCAAGCATGTGGAGGACATTTTGGAGCAAAGAAAACTGCTGCCAAGGTGTTACAGTGCGGTTTTTATTGGCTTTCTCTTTTTCGTGATGCCCATGAATTTTGCTCCAAATGCGCTAGATGTCAACAAACAGGTCGTATTTCCAAACGTGACATGATGCCCCTAAATCCGATCCTTGTCATCGAAATTTTTGATGTTTGGGGCATCGATTCCATGGGTCCTTTTTCTAATTCTTTTGGAAATCTCTACATCATACTTGCAGTAGATTACGTGTCTAAATGGGTTGAGGCCATTCCTGCCAAAACGTATGACAATAAAGTTGTTGTCAAATTTTTGAAAGAAAACATATTTTCTCGTTTTGGCACACCTCGAGCCATTATAAGTGATAACGATTCTCATTTTTGTAATCGTGCTTTTGAATCTCTTCTTAAGAAATATTCTATCACTCATAAACTATCTACTCCATATCATCCACAGACCAACGGTCAAGTCGAGATTTCCAATAGACAAATTAAACAAATTCTTGAAAAGACGGTTAACTCCAACAGAAAAGATTGGTCATCTAAATGGATAGACGCCCTTTGGGCATTTCGCACAGCTTATAAAACCAATCTAGGAATGTCACCATACCGATTAGTCTTTGGAAAAGCATGCCATTTACCCGTTGAGCTCGAGCACCGCGCACTTTGGGCAATCAAATACCTTAATTTTGACATAGAAAAAGCCGGATTGCATCGTAAATTACAATTGTCCGAATTAGAAGAACTAAGAAATGAAGCGTACGAAAATGCAAAGATTTATAAAGAGAAAACCAAATTCTATCATGATAAATCCATACTTCGTAAGACATTCGAAGTAGGTCAGAAAGTTCTCTTATATAATTCCAGACTTCATTTATTTCCGGGAAAATTGAGATCCCGTTAGACAGGTCCATATATTTTGAAAACAGTATACCCTTATGGCGCAGTTGAAATTGAAAATCCTAGGGACAGTTCCATTTCAAAGGTCAATGGACAACGCTTGAAGCCATTTCTAGAGTTTGAACAGCACGAGGACGATGAGTTCGTGGATCTTCACGAACCTAGCTATTCGGCATGAGCCGCTCACTATCTTGCACATATCAGGTTGTATTTTTTTTTAGTTTTTTTCTTCTATTTTGCATTTGCATTCTATTTGACAGTTGGGACACTGTCCCATTCCAGTGTGGGGGGGACGCATATCTCATTCTGTTTGTTCATATTTCATAGTGTAGCATCATTTTAAAAAAAAAATCATCTCATTATTTGTTTTCAAATTTCCTTTCAATTTTTTTCATTTCCCAATATTTTTAGGACTTCGATTTATTTTTAATTAGTCAAGACAAAGTAAGTAAGCAGTTGAAGTCAATTGATGAAGATTTTTGTGAATCACTAATTTCAAATGTAAAATATAATGAAAAGTTGAATTACAAGCGATAATAGTGAGGTTAGAATATAGGGGGATTCATAGGTGATGGTTATGAAATCTTTTCTAAACTATAGTCTTTGTTTAAAAAAAATGGCAGATTTAAAGTACATGCGTTGACATCTCAAATCATTAAAGTTAAGTGGTGCTAAGTTGATTTGCATAACACTCTTTAGCTCTTCTCAACAAAAAAAAAAACTAATAAGAAACACCTACAGTCGATAGGTGTGCACACTTGTGAAAGTGTGTGCACTCGACACGCTCTGTACTCTTCTCACGTAAGCCCGCAAGGCAGTGCATGGATGGTATATCTGGCGTCAGCATTCTGAGTTAGGTGCATAAATAATTAAATAAATAATCACCTAAGGATTACCGACCTTTTCTGACATAGTCAGCGTCGGTTTGCACAATCCGCCAAGCTTTGTCCCAACTCTCACGTAAGGCCGCGAGGCAGTGCATGGGTGGTATACCTTGGTCCAAAGGATAGGTGTAAAAAAAAGAGAAAAAAAAACTAGTAAAGAGAGACTAATCTTTGAAACCCAAACACTTCTTGACTTTGTTGATTTGGCTTGTTACACAAATGGAAATTAAAAATACCATTTTGAAAAAAAACTGTGATCAACAGTGAAGAATTTATTTCATGGCTACACTATGTTATCGACCGAAACAACTGGCCAAACTAGAATCTAATGTATGAAAACTTGAGTTATATTGAAATTTGTGATTAGTGAGGAACCAAAAAATTGAAGAAGTTGACTAAAACTGATATACATTATTTTGTTGCAACTATTCTGAAGTAAAACGAGTCTCCATTTGTTTAGAATTTTGCATTCATGTAGTACATTAGAATCATCACATACTGCATTTGGATTTTGTGGGTAGTATCCGCTGAAAACCCTCACGAGACACCACTCGTCCTACTAGGGACACCTAGAGGTTTAACGGCTTGTTGCATACGCTCAATGCAATCGTGTTTCCTACGAAAAAGGATTTAGTTAGTTTTTTTCTTTTCTTGTTTATTCGAGGACGAATAAAGTTCAAGTGTGGGGGTATTTGATGAACGTATTTTTCTGCATTTTAAAACTGTTTGTTTCATATATTTTTATTTTAATAAAGCGGTATTATACGGGTATTTGTTGTGGTTTTGCAGATTATAGATTCCGAAGTGCAACGTTGAAATTAATCGGTTGTGGCGTCCTTTGGTTCAAAAGACAAGCGGCATGAGTGCAACATTTTGAGCACCAAATAAATCAAAGCAATGTCACACTTCAATTTATGCGAAATGAGTTAGTTCACATTTTCACTTCAGCATATGGGTGCAAGCAACATGGGAAACAAATCATATTTATATCTCAAGTCACGTGCTCAAACTCAAAGCAAGGAACAAATTTAATTAATTCAAGCAAGTGGGGACCAACCTCAATCAATGACGTGGCAAGCATGCACATACTTTGATTTAGTAAATATTGGCTGCATATTCTCAAGGTAGAATACATCAATTCAAAGCAATATGGATCAATTCAAGCAATGATGTGGACGTATATATGTTCTCTTTCACTAATTCAAGCAAAGGACCAGTTCCTCCTAAAAAGTAGCATAATACATAGCCATGATATGAAGCAAAATGGGACACATTCAAAAGTAGCTTACGTATGAATTTGGACCAATTCACATATAAAGGTATTTCAAGCAATGACGTGGCAACTTGACTCTTCACCAATTCAAGGAATGGACCCAGTCAGTACAATTATCTTGGCAAATACTAAGAATAGAACCGGTCCTATTGCTAAAAAGATGGACTGATTTTAGGGGCTGAGTCCTATATATACAACATTATACAGCACCTTCAGATCATCTCTTACCTCATCACTTTTCTTCAAGTTTAGATTTAAAAATTCAGCACTGTTTTTATTTTCGAACAGAATACGTAGGATTGTTGATTAGATTTAGCAATTTATTTATTCTTGTTCTTAGTTATTTTCTGCACACTTTTCAGTTAGTTAATAATTATTTCAGTTGTTTGCTTCGTTGTCTTCTTTTCCGCAATTTCAATTTCTGTTTTGATTTTTACAATTCTATATTTTGGTTGCAATTTCGATTAGTTTCGAAATCGATTCGGAGTATATTATTGTTTTTATTTTCTGTTCAAAATTCACCATCGAATTCGTTTAACACGCCTAAGATTTAACTATGGATTTTAATTGTTTTAAAATACAATTCCCTGTGTTCGACCTGCATACTACACGCCTGTGCGCTTGCAGCATTTATTAAAATTTGTGCTTTTCTAATCAATAGAAAAGTCGCAACATTAATTAGATTAATTACTCAAATTAATTATTTTATAATTTATCAATTATACTTTAGTTAATCACACTTAACAATTGACTAACCCTTAATTCATTTCTTTAGTTAATCAATCCTTTAATTAATTACACTAAGTGATTAATCCTTAATTACTTCCCTTAAGTAATTCTCATTAAATAAATCATACTTAGTAATTACCTATTAATTATCTTCCTTGGTTAATGATATTAAGCAATTACTTCCATAGTTATCATCAATTAATTTCATTAAGTAATTAATTTTAATTGAATTAACCATCTTTTAAATTTATTATCTTGAGTAATTAATCACATTAATAAATCAATTCTTTAAATTGATTACACAAATTAATTATCTAAAATTAATTACTGATTTAACTGATTACATTAATCAATTTAACCATCTCTTAATAAATTAAATAATTAATTACTTTACTAAATTTCATCATTTAATTTATTTTTTGATAACATATAAGATTTAACCCATTTTGAATTTATCTAATAACAACAATTTGAAAACATTTTCAACTTTGGAAACTCGTTATAAATCTTGCTAATATTAAGTTTTACAACTTGATTTACATCTCCCTTGAATTTTACATAATTTAGATAAGCTTTAAAAACTTGCAAACAACAACAATTAAAAACTGGGTCGAACCCTAATATTTCCCCGAGTCAAACTAGCAGAATCCCAAATAACTCTCGAACAACTGCCTTCTTCGAGTCATTCCTTAAGTGTCCCGATATATACTCGAGCAATCATCATCTTCCTAAACATCCAAAAACAAATCCAGATCGACACAACCATCAACGTGCATGTATACGTGCACACTGTATCCTCGCCCTCTGACCAACCCACTGGTCATCCTCCAAGTCGACGTCGATCACATGACTACAAGCAACCCACCAGAATCCCGCTACCTCGAGAAAATCAAAAATCGAACCACTTGCGCCCAAAACAAGAAGAAACACGATCACCCAAACCTCACATCCTCCCATCACCACCCACCGGAATTCACCATCTTGTGCCCGAATCACCACCTGAGTTCCACGCTCCTCTCTCCACAACTCCGATCCCACTCGATGCGACAATAATGCCAAAAATGCCCTGCAACCAACCCTATTCAATACTCCACCTTAAACCTAGATTTGCCTCGCCGCACCACCACGGCATTCCAGAAAATCAACGATTATTTTTCCCAACATCTTCGTTCCACGAACCACCCCTGACATGAACCACGAGTCACAGATCATCTTCGATCGACGGCAATCTACCGTTAACCCAAAACTACTTACCTCACGATAACTCACCGATTACAAGTCTAAAAATTTTAGTTTTGTTTTTAAAAATCCTAGAATTCGAAGTCGAATTCAATTATATACTTAAAATCCGATAATTTGATAATCAAATTCTGACATTGATTTATCCTTCACTGAAGTATTTTATTTCTGAAATATTTACAAAATAATTTTTCTTGAATAAATTTTTAAAATGATATTCACTCACCCACACACTTTTATTTCAAGAATCAATGCTTATAGATCACTTAAGTGGAAGATTTAAAATCTTTGAATCAGGTTTTCAGCTTGAAAAGTTTCAACAGAGGCATACTTATTCCCTTTTAGACCTGATCACATATACAAAAAAATATAAAATAAAACAAAACAAATCATTTTAACATCATTCATAAAAAATTCATATCATACTTCAAGGGTTAATCACATGCACCCTCAGTTAAATCAGATTTTTAAGAGTTTACCCACTATTTTTGTCAAACAGAGAAACAGGGTCTTACTTAAAAAAAAAAGAATCTGTGACTTGATTTATTTTCTTTTCCTCTGCAAATTTGATCAATCCTAATTTTAGATTTATGAAGAACAAATTTGAATTTTATCTAGTGGATTAAAGCCTAGTTCAAACAGATAATCATAAACAAACTTATTTTCAGACATACACACAGTTTCTATATGCGTTTAGCTTAATACTAACATGCAAACATTTATATCACAAATTTCTTAAAAAAATTAACCAACATGCACCAGGTTTTAAGGCTGAAAAAGGCTACAGTTTACTCACCTGATTTGAATCGGAGTACATCTTTGAAATAACATTGAAAACTTTCAAACTTGTTTTTGCTTAAATGTTTAGAAACTTGAATTTGTTTGCTTCAGGTCTAAGATTCGTCCTTGATCTTGGTCAGTGCTTGATTTTCAATTTGAAACCAAAGCTTGGTTGATCTGAACTTAATTTTATTTATAGATTTTACTACCTCTCTAGCTTTGTATTCAAATTTATGGCTTACGCTTTTTATTTTCGTTTAGTTTAAATATACGAAAAAAAAGAATAGAGAAGAAATGATGATATGTTTATATATCCTTGGTTAAATTTTAAATATTTAATTTTTTGAAGACAAATGACACTTGTTATCATAAGTTTAAAAATGTTTATTCCTTATATTCATAGTTTTATAAATGTCACTTATCATTTAAATTATGTTTAAGTCCTTGTTTTTAACTACATTTATACTTTGTTTTAACCACTTTCATTTAATTAATTTATGAATCATTTTTCCCTTTTTTTTCAAATGTTCATATATATATATATATATACTAAAAAAATGTATTATGTTTACAGTGTATATTAAATCTTATTTAATTTCAAAAGATATGCATATATAAACTAAAATTTTGTATTTATTCTTATTTTTTATATTCAAATCAATTTTTTCAAATTATTTCATATTTATATACACACCTATATTTCCTGTGTATGTATATACATAAAATTTAAAAGTTTACACATATCTATTAATATATTTATTAATTTACTATAGGGTTCATCATGTTGATTCAACAGTTATTATAGTTTTCAAATCCACTTATATATATATATATATATATATATTCAGACATTCCTAATTATCAAAATTTTTTTATCTAAATAAATTTAGTTAATAATCTAATTAACAGATATAAAAAATCCAGGTTATCATATTCCTCCCCCCTTAGAAACTTTTCGTCCTCGAAAAGGAACGAAACCTGAATTTATTGAAATGCTGAAAATCAGATAAATTTCCCTTTACCATTTTTAAAACACTTTTAAAATCTATATAATATTACAAATCAGTTTTATAAAAATACTTTTTATAACTCGATGTTTCAACAAGTCCATCATTAGTCTCATAGAAATTCAGCCATACGTTGATCAGGCGTAGGACTGAAAAATATAAGTATTTGGTAAACCCGTTTTTAACTAGTGAAAATACTTTAGAAAATAATTTTATTGAAAATATAGAAGACATTTTTGAAAATAGAGAGAATATCTTTGGTAAGAATGCTTTGGAAATCATCACCCCCATCCATGGTCGTAGTTACATTGCAGGGCTACGTTGCCATCACAGCAAAAGTCCATGTAACTGTAGGCTCTCAGCGGCCTTCGATTTTCGCTGTCGAAATGAAACTTCTCCACTCCTACATAGTCCACAGTCTACCGATATAAAATCAAACGCAGACTGTTGGCTCTCAGCAGCACACACAACTTTCGCTATGTAACCATAGGTCGCAGTCTACCGATATAAAATCAAATGTAGACTGTTGGCTCTCAGCAGCACACACAACTTTCGCTATGGTACACACTACTCATAATCCCTAGGAACTATTGTCCGGACTCCTCACAGGATCAACTTCAGAACCCCCCTTGGGGCTCAAGGTAGCACCACCCGGTGGCACTCCTGAGAAGTTCATTTCAAGGGAGCGCCTTTTTCCTAGAGCCATCATCAAAACACTTTATACTATACACATATAATATCTTTCAAATCATACACCTAGTATGATCTCATACAAAGCTCCTTTACACAAAATCGATTATCCCAAAATCGATAATTCTTAATTTAGGCTTTCCAAATCTAATATTGATTTTATCCAAAAATCAAAAGCCTTTCCAATTCCAAAGGTTCAAAAAACCTTTTTCAAAAATCCTCATAAGATCCTTTATATATATATATATATATATATATAACTTTAAAAATCTTTGAATCGTTTCAAACTTGTATAAAAATCCTTTTATACTTTACGCACTTTCAAAATCCTTTCTCTTTTGGCTATAGATTCAACAAGGGGAGATTTATCTTATATAACAAAGATATATAACTTTGTTTATTCAAAATCAAATTCCAATTTGATTACTCTTTTCAATATCAATTTCATTCAAATCCGTACGATGTATACATATCATCTCTATGCTATACCAATCTGATCTCCCACTCGATCCCATAATTTCACTTCCGAACGAGTATCGTCTGCCTGACTTTCTAGTGCGGACACAAATATGGTTTCTTGATCAGAAACCATCATTCTCCGTGCATAGCCATAACTATGATAGAGAATATCCAAAACCAATCAACAATCCATATCCAGGTTCGCCGTCGAAAATCGAGTGAAAAATCCCACTCGGATCGATATAACTATCTCGAAATTCTGTGCTCGAATCTGGATCAAATCGCCGTGCGAATAGAATAATATACGTACATCCTACGTAATTATCTTCATTGATTATCAACTAAATCAAGTTCTCTTTCTATTCACATTTCCTTTAGTTTCTATCCACATAATCACAATTCTTACAATTCCATTGGATTATCACTTTAATCCTTATCGCAAATGGATATTCAATCATAAACAGTTTAAACTCTGTCCAGTTAATTTTTTTAGAAAATAGCTTGAAAAGTTAAAAATAGATAAGTAATTGAAAAATAATTATTAGTTTGTAAAATAGCTGCAAAATAGTTAAGTAATTGTAAAATAGTTGAAAAAATAGTCAAATAGTTATAGAATTTTAAATAATTGCAAAATAGCTATAAAATAGTAATTAGTTATAAAGCAGTTGAAAAACAGTAATTAGTTTATAAAACAGTTGAAAAATTGTTAAATGGTTCCAAAAATAATTGTAAAACAAGTATAAGATAGTTTTAGGTATTGAAAAGAAAAGCTGTGTAGTAAATAGTTTGGAAAAATAGATTTGTACTAAAACAATTTATTTTGAACATAGTCCCGAGTTAAACTTCCCAACCTCCATTTCCAATCAATTCAATTTAAATTTTCATTTCCATTTAAATTGATTCAATTCCAATTAGAATTGATCCCAATTCCAATAAATTTTAACTTTCAGTTTCAATTTAAATTAAGTTAACTTCCACTCTCATCCCAAATTCAAATCAACTTCCTATTTGAATTTGAACTCATCCAACATCAATTCTTGTTCAGATTATCCAATTCAAATTTGCATTTGAATTTTTAAACTTGTCCATCTTTAATCATAATTCCAATTAATGCAAATAAATATCAAACTGAACCAATTTTAAATTTTCAGTTCTTTTTCAACCCCAGTTTGAATTTAATCCCAATTCAAGTTGAATTATCCTTGATTCTTTCCAAATTCAAATCAAATTCTATTTGAATTTAACACTATTCAACTTTAATCACAAATTCAAATTATTTAAATCAATTTCAATTTGAACTAATTTCACATGTTGATTTAATTCTCTTAAATCAGTTTAACCTTTACTTCTTCATAAACCTATTTCTAGGTTTAAATAATAATTCAAACCCGATTCCAGATTAAAGATTATTAATAGGGTAATATTATCCAAATTATTTTAAAACACCCATACATTTCTAATTCACAGATCTCAAACCCATTTTGAGATCA
Organism: Allium cepa; assembly: GCA_030765085.1. Classification (NCBI taxonomy): domain Eukaryota; kingdom Viridiplantae; phylum Streptophyta; class Magnoliopsida; order Asparagales; family Amaryllidaceae; genus Allium; species Allium cepa. The sequence continues at coordinate 592,735,935 of CM060944.1, forward strand.
CACTAACTCCCAATTCAAATTAACCATTTAACTTCCCAAGTTAAATCCCAGTTTCATATAGAAATTTCCAAATCAGGTTGTCCATTCAAACTTATTTAACTGCTTCTAAGTTAAATTCAATTTACTTAATTCAGTCAAATTTACACAATTTGAATTCCCATTCAAATTTCAAAATACTTTCCCATCTATAAGTTCAAAAACTTATCACTTTGGGTTTTCACATCTCATTCCAAATTTAAAACCCAACATTTAGAGTTTATTTCAAATCATCTTTGATATTATGTAAATTCCTCACAAATATACATATTTTCTTCTTGGCCCACCAAGCTGAATTTTAAAATTTAAACCACCCTTGGTTTTAATTCTAAACAAATTCTTTTAAAGTTTTACAAACAACTTCTTATTCTAAAATAAGATTACATTCAAAATAGTTTAATAATATTATTTCCTTTAACACTTTGAAAACAATTTCAAATGTTTAGATTTTGAATTCAGAACTTCACAGTTGGAAACCCACTTTAATTCACATCCTTTCAAAATTTACAAGTTATTCCCCTTTTAAATGGTTACTTCCTTAAAACATTTTATTGTTTATTGGAAAACAATCATCCCATTATTAAACACAATAACCATTCTATCACTCCGGTTTGAAACCAATTCTAATTCATCTTATTTAGAAATTCTTCCCCTACTCCAAGATTTAATTTCAGTTTGAATTCATTTCAAACTTATCTTTATTTAATTTCAATTTGGTTGTAATTCTATTACTAATTAATTTAATTCCAAAAATTTAATAACCAATTACCTTAATATTTATTAGAAAGAAATATTGCTATATATATCAAAATATATTCTTATAAAATCATTTAAAATCTTTATATAAGAAAATAACAGTTACGCTCTCATACACACACACACACACATACACACACACACACACACAAAAATTCAACTCATTTTAGGGTACATTGACCCTATCTTAAATGAGTAAACCTACTAAAGTCAAGGTTCTCACTTAACCTTCAGGTCTGATACCAAATGTAACGAACCAGAAATTTTCGATCCCGAATATTCCAGATAGTTATGAAAATGAAGAAAGAGATAGAAGGAAAAGAAGAAAGCAGAAACACCAAAACACAAATTCTCACATTCGAAGCGGATCAAAATATAATATAAAATAAATAGCAGTTATACAAAGGAAAACTGTAATGTCAAATTACACTTTAATATATCAGAGTTACAACACAGAGCAGTTTAATTCAACATGCCCCAAATAAGTTGCAATAAAATACAGCGAAATACTCTACATACGTTCCTGCCATCCAGCTTGTCTCCTGAGCTTCAGAAGGTCCTTACTTGAAAATCTGTAATACTCGGTCTGACCCGAGCATTACATCAAAGTAACACCCGGGTCAGGCTGGAAACCAGTGTGAGTAAAATCCATCTAACATGGAACTCAAAAGCATACAACTTACATAAAACCCGAGGTAACTTGTATCAATTTACATCTTCACAAGTCGTTATAGACAACACTTACATCACACGTCAATTTCTAAGTACCAACTTAAATTAAATGTTCAATTCGCGTAAATCATTCCATTTCAGCCTATTGATTCCATGTATTAGTTTATAAAGAATCGAAGTGGTCGGGTATTTACTAATGCCTGACTCTGGTCTCTTCGAATTCAAAACCATCTGAACCCAAGTTATTCAAGTGAAATACAATTCAATCTTAAATACAAGATGTCATTTTTCTTCATAGAAATTCATCTTCGATAGATAACCGCATTGTCATTGTCCATCCAAACATACCACATCACAAACATTTCATATCAGAGATATCAATCAATTCGAGGCATTTAATCATCATTCAATCATTCATAAGCAAGATGGATCATTTCCAAAATCAATTTAACTTGTCTTTAATTAAATTAATTACTAATCTTAAATCACTTAGATTACCTTTACTTCATCATTAATTAATTTCAAATCAATAAATTGAAGATCTTTTTAATTATCCATCTTAATTAATCATCCTTTAATTACAATAAGTAGTTAGCTCTAGATTAATTTACAAAAATTAACCTTTACCCATCCATATTAGTTAGATTAATTACTCAAATTAATTATTTTATAATTTATCAATTATAATTTAGTCAATCACACTTAATAATTGACTAACCCTTAATTCATTTCTTTAGTTAACCAATCCTTTAATTAATTACACTAAGTGATTAATCCTTAATTACTTCCCTTAAGTAATTCTCATTAAATTAATCATACTTAGTAATTACCTATTAATTATCTTCCTTGGTTAATGATATTAAGCAATTACTTCCATAGTTATCATCAATTAATTTCATTAAGTAATTAATTTTAATTAAATTAACCATCTTTTAAATTGATTATCTTGAGTAATTAATCACATTAATAAATCAATTCTTTAAATTGATTACACAAATTAATTATCTAAAATTAATTATTGATTTAACTAATTACATTAATCAATTTAACCATCTCTTAATAAATAAAATAATTAATTACTTTACTAAATTTCATCCTTTAATTTATTTTTTTGATAACATATAAGTTTTAACCCATTTTGAATTTATATAATAACAACAATTTGAAAACATTTTCAACTTTGGAAACTCGTTCTAAATCTTTCTAATATTAAGTTTTAAAACTTGATTTACATCTCCCTAGAATTTTACATAATTTAGATAAGCTTTAAAAACTTGTAAACAACAATCAAAAACCGGGTCGAACCCCAATATTTCCCCGAGTCAAGCTAGCAAAATCCCGAGTAACTCTCGAACAACTGCCTTCTTCGAGTCGTTCATTAAGTGTTTCGATATATACTTGAGCAATCATCATCTTCCTAAACAACCAAAAACAAATCCAGATCGACTCAACCATCAATGTGCACGTATACGTGCACGCTGTATCCTCGCCCTCTGACCAACCCACTGGTTGTCCTCCAAGTCGACGTCGATCACATGACTACAAGCGACCCACCAGAATCCCGCTACCTCGAGAAAATAGAAAATCGAACCACTTGCGCCCAGAACAGGCAAAAACACAATCGCCTAAACGTCACATCCTCCTATCACCGCCCACCGGAATTCACCATCTTGTGCCCTAACCACCACTTGAGTTCCACGCTCCTTTCTCCAAAACTCCGACCCCACTCGATGCGACAACGATGCCAAAATTGCTCAGCAACCAACCCCATTCAATACTCCAACTTAAACCCTAAATTTGCCTCACCGCACCACCACGACATTCCAAAAAATCAACGATTATTTTTCCCAACATCTTCGTTCCACAAACCACCTATGACATGAACCACGAGTCACAGATCATCTTCGATCGACGACAATCTACTGTTAACCCAAAACTAATTATCTCACAATAACTCACCAATTACAAGTCTAAAAATCTTAGTTTTTCTTTTAAAAATCCTAGAATTCGAAGTCAAATTCAATTATGTACTTAAAACCGATAATTCGATAATCAAATTCTGACATTGATTTATCCTTCACTGAAGTATTTTATTTCTGAAATATTTACAAAATAATTTTTCTTGAATAAATTTTTAAAATGATATTCACTCACCTACAAACACTTTTATTTCAGCAACCAATGCTTATAGATCACTTAAGTGGAAGATTTAAAATCTTTGAATCAGGTTTTTAGCTTGAAAAGTTTCAACAGAGGCATACTTAGCCCCTTTCAGACCTGATCTATAACATCCCGCCTTTTCGCACGATTTAAACCGACACACGTGCCAATTCAAACCATACGGAAGGGCGGATTGTTATGGGGTAAATAAGAAAAAACACAGAGAAGAAAAAAACTAAACAGAATCTCACAGCGGAAGGATAAAATATAATAATCAAATATACAGTTTATAAATCTGTTTACAAAACCATTTATATAATACATATCAGAGTTACACATACCAATAACAATGCAGCGGAACAGTGTGTAGTGCACTAGTATAAATAATAATATTATAAATCTTCGTCTTCGTCCTCCAGAGCTAAATCTTGCAATCCTGAAACGCTCGGACTGACCCGAGCGAATTTGAAAAGACAAAAACACTCGAGTCAGACTAAAAGATCTTATGTGAGTTAAATTAACAGAAATAAATATGAGTACAGTAACTCAAGAGATGTTCGGGATTTTCATCTCCTAAGGATCCGTTAAACTATTTACTATGTAGTATATTGCGCTATTATAATAGTGTCTATTTATAAAATAAACTTACTTTTAAATAGCGTTAAGGCTTTACATTTTCCACCTTAACACGTAAAATGCCAATAGTCTATACAGTACCGTAATACCTCCTGATCGGGAGGCTACCAGAGGATACTCCATAGGTACGACACAAATAGAAACTCGTAGTAAAGGCTCGGTATGGTAGGTGACACGACACAACTAGGCAATGCCAGGGTAGATATACCAATTGCTATCCAGGCTGGTGGAAACGCGTAGCCGCAGTTACCGCCCACCTCGGACTAACTCCCCAAAATCAAAATATAGAAGTGGCCACCGAATCAATCCAAAATCAAAGTATAATATCGAAGAGGAGGGTCCGATCAGAGGAATGACCTCATTGGCCTGAGAATCGCTCCTGTTTTAGCCACCTTATGCCAACTCACGGGAGTCGGGTCCATGTATTTACCTTACAGGAAACGTCGCCACCACCTACTTCATTCTGGAATCTCCACCGCGTACACGGTTAGTCAAAGTGGTTTTCGGTATCGACAGAGAGTATGTCCATATCCGATCCCGGTCTCTTTGCCAACCCATCGTTATTAAAACACCGCGGTCATTTAAAAATAGCTCATACTTTAAAACCAGAATAAACATTTCCATTTTAAAATTATGAATACGCTATCATTTTAAAACCCAAAACCATATTATATCATTTATCCCAAATATAATTCTTTTCCAAAATCATAATGCTTTAAACTTCATAACGTCCGAAAATCAAATATTTTCAAAGCATAATATTTTGAATTTCATAATTTAAAACCATAACTTCTAAAAAAACTTGAATGGTTTGGACATTCCACGGTATATGAATTAAATGGTTTAACTTAAATGTTACTTTGTAAAGAAAATAGTTCTCATGGCTTTACAAATACATTTCTTTATTAAAGTCTAAACCAAAATTTATATTATCTCTCTCAAGTTCCAAAACCACTTCAATTTATTTATATATACGTATATCCATTTTGAGTAACAATATTTCAAACTAAAATTGGATTTTATTCTTCCAACAGATCAATTGTTCTATTAATTAGTCTTGAATATTCACATAAAATCCATAAATAATAAGACTTCAATTTCTAGTAATAAAATATATATATATTTTTCCCAATTCAAATTATACTAGAATATTCATTTCAATTTATTTTGGGAAAAATCCAATTATAAATATCATATCTTAAAATTTCCAAACTTAACATTTAAACATATGATATAAATTATTAAACTCCATTTTCTAAATTTTCTTCCATTTTTAATAAAGATTTTTATACACCTTTTAATTTCAAAATTTTCAACTTTATATGTATATATATATGGAAGAAAAATATTTATACAATATAAAATTTAAGATTATTATAAACCGTATTCCATCCAAACCATAGAAATCACATTAAAATAGTTATATATAGACCGCGGTGCCTGTATATAATTTTCTATCCTATGGTCAAGTGATACAGATATTTATCATTTCAATCCGCAATTTAAAAGATATAAAATTTGCGGTTATATATCATTTCAAACCACAATCCCGAATGAAATGAAATATGCATGATAATTTGCAATTTAATGATATACAATAAACATCCATTCATCAACATCATCCATCATCCAAATCGCAATCGTCAATCAATATCAATCAATAACAATATTATTTTTGGTACTACATAACAGGTAATACTGGCAAATTTTATTCAATTTAAATTTAACAGCTATTAATCTACAGCCTATATTCAGTAATAAATTATATAACTGTTAACTAGCAGTTCATATACAAACAAATAAATTTTAACTGTAAATTTATACGCAAATAATTAATTAAATTAACAGTTAAATTTAATAAATGCAATTCAACAGATATGAATAAAATAAACATGCCAAGTACTCATAAATAAATTTCTATTCATTTCTAAAATTAACTTAACAAACATAAAAGCTTCTAGTAGTTGTGAGTGGGTTAAAACACTCACCTTTTGAATTTAAATCGAATTTAGATCCGATTTAAACCCAAAAATTCGCCCGTCTCGGAATTCGTCCAAACCAGCGTCATCAAGTCCGGAATTAAATTACGATCCTAATAAAAAAAATCTCACGTGAATCTGAGATCGTATGCGAGAGTTATGTCGAAAATTGCACTTGAATTCAAAATTCAAAATAAACAAAAGTGATACACATTCAACAACTTACCCTAGGCCACGTCACAAAACTTCCCAGGCACGTGAAGAGAATGTCTCCATCTTCCCATACAGTGAAACGCACACTACACCTCCCCAGCTGAACCCATGAACACGCACCATAGAAAAAAAAACGCGCTGCCACCAGGTTATACTCGAACGCGATCGTCCTTGGACCCACCACGCTCCGGTTGCGGACCTCCCCCATCGAACACGAGCACGCGATGACGACCGAAGCCCACAAATTTCACAGCCACCGGTTGAAAAAACGAACTCTAATCGCGATTTCACGAAGATCTAGCCGTTGATTCGCGAAACAAAACACATAGATCTAACCCCCTCAGTCCCCTCTCCAATACCCAGAAATCGTTTGACGATCTGACGAAGTTTGATGCGACGCTGATGAACGGCCACGAACTGTTTGAATTTATTCTGAGCAAACGATGACTCCATTCGAAAAACGAATTACACCATGAGATTACGTTTTCCGAGAACATTGACATATATTTTTGAGGAAATTTTCTGGAGATTTTGAATTTTCATTTTGTTTTTGAACTGACTGGATCTAGGGTTAACCCCCATTGAAGAAGAAGAGAAGCTTGAAGAAAATACACGCAGATAAATGAAATTAGGCGGAGGCTAGGGCTGAATAGCTGGGTTTATATAGAGGGTTAGAGGTAGCGTAGATAGACCGCAGAATGAACGTGCGGAACAAACTATGGCCCAAAAGCCTGCTATGTCTCCGGAACGAAATTTCGTAAATCTATATATCCAAATAGGTAATTTAAAATATTCTGAACGCGATGGAAAAAGTTTCATGTCCAAATTTGATCGTATGAAGAAGTCATGCTGAAAAAAAAATTTCCAAATTGATTTCAAATTGATTTTATTAAAAATTGATTTCAAGGCGTTTCACGCCCGTACGATCAAACGACAAGTCCGATCGATACGAAACTTGAAACCCTATAATAATTCACCGATACGGATCCAATGAAACTGGTTTCGTCGAAATCCGAGTCCGTGGCCAAAATGGCTATTTTTAATATTCATTAAATAAATTAAATAAACTATAAAAATCCAAATTTTATATTAAATTCTAAAATTGGCCAAATTTTATTTCTTATATAATTCGTAATCAATTGAAAAGATTTAACAGGTTTAGCTGTGAATTAAAAGTTGACAGTATATTAATTGCAATGTTAATTTCTACACTTTCTTATATTTAAGAATTTTATAAATTATATTCTCAAAACCCATACTTTAGATTTTTAATCTTTATATTCTCAACTTTCACCTAAAATAAAGATGCCATAAACATTAGTTCCTGATTCACATCATTATTCTTTAAGTCTAATTTAAATCTCAATAACGTAGTATTTAACGTTAGAATCCATTTTATTATGCAAAAATTCCAAATTTTACTGACCCAAATTTTCTTCTTTTCATTCCATATCAATTGTCAATCCTATAAGAAAAATTAACATTAGGTTCTTACTTATTACAGATAACTCCAATTTCTTCCAAATAATAATTACATAACTATTAAATATTAAATCCATTTAATTGCAATAAATTCAATTGATTGCAATAAATTTCCAAATAAATTTGGATCTTTATTTGGTTATACAAAAAAAATCCGTTATCACTTACCTAACAAAGTTATTATTACTTAAGATCTCATTGCATCCACATTTTCACATTTTCATTTCCTGGTTTCTTTACTTTATTCTACATAAATTATTATAAATGGGATTTTTCTTGGTTACATCTTATTTGTATTTAACATTACTCATTCACCAATTCATTTCACTTTAACTGCGGTAAATAGGCGGATAAATTGAATTTGATTCCCAAAATTTAAATTAACAAGCAACAAGAATAGGTAACACACAATAGTCGTTACGCTAAATTCTAGTCACCTAAATAAGCTTTTATTACTTTACAAAATGGAATAACTTTTAAACTCATAAATGTAATACCAAAACCGTTATAAATCCAATAAATTTCCAAATCGAAGTTTGTACACATTTTACACAACTATTATGATTTCTCACAGAACGTTGAATTTATTAAATGACCATTTATTAAAATTTAATTCCCTTAATTGAATCAAATGCTTATAATTTTTACATTCTTACCATTACTTCCCATTATAAATTCATTAACGGATTTACAAATCTCTATCTTCAAAATATTAAATAACCAAACTGATTACAACCACTGTTCTTATCAAATTTTCATAAATTTGTTCAAATCTATACTCTTTTTCCATATAAATAAATTTTATGTTACTACTAGATTTTTTTTATCCACCACAGCCATTAAATTTTTACTATCTACACTTATTACATCTTTGTATTAATGAATCCCATACAAGTTAATATTTATATTAATATTCACAAATTCAACATTTATATGTTTCTTAAAATTAACTTTCAACCAAATGTGCCAATTTACATTTCATTTCTATTCAATATATATTCATTTTATTCCGTTCATTCGGGTACTGCATTGAAATATATTTATTCTCTAATACTAACGTTATTATCATTAAATTATGATTGGATTCCAAGTTTTTATTCAATACCTTGAACAATAACTTACATATTAACCAAATCCTTCTTCTACTTAATTCAAATTGGATTATGTTCCAATTCCTATAACCTAGGTCTTGAGTCACCATTTACATAATTAAATTTATCGTTTATTTCAATCTTCGTTTATAATTTAAAGTTCTACTAACCTAAATTACAAAACTTATGAACTTTAACAAATTTAATCCACCAATTAAATTTTCTGATGTTTATATATTGCAATTCAATTCAGTTATTATTTCATTAATACCATTTTAATCAACTAATTATGACTTATAACCACAACACAAATCTTCGTTATTCTACCTATTGCCATATAACATTTCAATTGTTAAATCTTTAATCTCAGTTACTATATCCAACTCCTACATTTATTATAAATTAGATTAAAAATTATGTTAAGTTAATCCTTTTAATATTATCAAATTTAACGGGTCGTTACATGATCACATATACAAAAAAATAAAAAATAAAATAAAAAAAATCATTTTAACATCATTCATAACAAATTCATATCATACTTCGAGGGTTAATCACATGCACCCTCAGTTAAATCGGATTTTTAAGAGTTGTGCCCACTATTTTTGTCAAACAGAGAAACAGGGTCTTACTTTAAAAAAAAAGAATCTGTGACTTGATTTATTTTCTTTTCCTCCGCAAAACTGATCAATCCTAATTTTAGTTTTATGAAGAACAAATTTGAATTTTATCTAGTGGATTAAAGCCTAGTTGAAACTGATAATCATAAACAAACTCATATTCAGACATACACACAATTTCTATATGCATTTACCTTAATACTAACATGCAAACATTTATATCACAAATTTCTTAAAAAAAATTAAGCAACATGCACCAGGTTTTAAGACTGAAAAAGGCTACAGTTTACTCACCTGATTTGAATCGGAGTATGTGATGCCCTACCTCTATACCCACTCTAGCCAAGGACACTAAGGGGTAATGCCGTCAACTAGCGCGGAGAATAAGGCTGTTGAGGAGCGACCATCTGCGTAATTGCTTTGTGCGAGCAACGATATGTCATGTAGTACAACATGCATTTGGTTTAAGGAGGAAATCCGACATACTGATACAAACTCAAAGCTACTACACAGTGGCTATATATATTCTTTGGAAACAAATATAGAAATAAACATAACATAAATCAGTCTCAGACATCCATATCATAAAGGCGAAAAATAGATATGAATATATAACACATGAAAGTGTACATCAGAGTAGTGGTCAAACAAGATCCACAATGTCACAAAAGAATAGCTACAAATGCTAGACAAAAGAACATGGATACTTCAATAAGTCTATATCTCAAATGTATACAACAATAAAACTACTAATCTAAGTAGTTAGCCAAAAGTCAGGGTGATAATCCCCGATGTGAAGTCATGCAGAAGCACCTGTAACATCTCGGTCTGACTCGAGTATTATTTAATAAGAAAATAATAAACGGATCAGTCTAGCTATAAATATCAGATAAAATGATATAGAATAAAAGATATGACATAAATATATAATAACCAGAAATCCATACTGTAACGCCCCACCCCGAGACCCACATTAACAAAGAGCATTACTGGGTAATACTGTCTGCTAATGTAGAGAATAGGGCTGGATAGGAGCGACCATCTATAGCCTTGTCTTAAATATCTATTGAATACGTCGACATTGCCATCTAATTTTTTTTTTATTTTTTTTCAAGTGGATCGACATATACAATAAATACTTAATACAAAGCCATAGGTGGTTATAGGATCTACTAGAACAAAATACAATAACTCAAATGTAAAACACATCACAGAACAACAGATAATCCCATAGATACACACATACACAGATACATCATAAAGTATACAAAATGATACATCACATATGTGGTATGACGACCACAATACAAACATGAGTCAAAAGAATATACATATCGGAGTAGCAAAACAAAACGGACTACACAAAAAGCTATAACTAAAAGAGCCAGCTGAAATAGTCCATGCAGAAGCAGAATAGGCTAAGTCCAAAAGTACCTAACCTGAAACACCTCGGTCTGACCCGAGTATAAAATACACGGGCCAGTCTAGCTAAACGAATCAGTAAAAGGTGATAGTAGAATAATAGAGCATAAGAGCATAGTGATATTCTTCTTAAATAAGAAGAAACCATAAGAAAGCTAACTATGTTTATATGGAGGATACAGAACATGTATGGCACATATGGTTATACTAAGTGATAAAACACTATTGCTTCAATACGCATAAAACACAAAATCTCATGAATCGTTAAAATGTAGCATGCCTCATATCATCGGCAATCATAAATCAATAAGGATGGTTTAGGAAATAGTAAAATGTAAACTCCTAAAAGAGTAATTCCCAAACCCTCCATATCGGCAACTCCAAGAAAAACATAAGCAAAAGCTATCTCGACATAAGCCATAAGGCAAATGTCGACAAAGAGATAAAAATCTCATACAACGCCAAAAGGCAAATCTCATAAATAACGCCAATAGGCAATCTCAATATATATATACGCCAAAAGGCAAATTTCATTACGCCAGTGTAGGCAAGGAAAATCTCAAAAGAACTCCAAAGAGTCCAAAAATCCCAAAGTAATCGCCACCGAATGGTTCAAAGGACCGATTACAAAATGACAACACAAGGGTAGAAATCATCTCAAAAAGGTTTTGCACGTGCTATTTTTGCCGAGTACTGTTTCGTATAATAGGTACCTCGCCCAAAGGCAAACGTCAAAAGACAAATACGCCGCAAATGGCAAATACGCCGCAATGGCAAACGTCCGAAGACAAATACGCCGCAATGGAAAACGTCCGAAGACAAATACGCCGCAATGGCAAATGACCCGAAGGTCCAGTACTGGCACGCCAACAGACAAATGTGTCACAAACTCTCGGAAAGGAACTCGAAAAGTGTTAACGTGTGTCCCATACCATCCGTTTGCACTAAACGGTTTACTAACGGCTAGTAAATTTCACACTCAAAGTAATAAAAGGTTCACCTCGTATCATCGGTAAACTAGACCCGTAGGCCAAAACGATCAAACGAATAGATTAGGAATTAACTGAAAAGATAAACGCACGTGTTCATAGCACGCGTTTTATCCAATCATTTAATTCTCCTCTCTCTTCGCTCGAAGTGCAAAATTTTGTGTTTTAGATAGAAATTAAATTGAAGAAAACAAGTTTTAGGAGCGCTTCAAAATCGCTTTAGAAATTGCATTTGAAATTCTCCTATTATGGAGTAACTAATTTAATACTTAAAAATAATATTAAATAATAATTTTAAAAGTCAATTTGCTTGAAAAACACTTTTTAATGCTTTATAAAACCCATGTACGAAATCTAGAGAAAAATCTCAAAGAAATCGGGAAATATCAGGAAAAGCAGAAAATTATTGTATAAAAACCCGGTGCAAACAGGCTGCGAACCCAAGTTCGACAGCAGATTTGGATCTGCAAACCGAGTCCAAATGACATGAAATTTGGTAGGAATGTAGTTCAACATTCCTACTTCAATCTGCAAAAAGAATCATTCAAATCCGATTTGAAACGAAAAATCTGCGTCGTTTCAAAGTCGGACCAAAACAAGGTTTAAAACACTGAATTAGCAAGCTGCGAGTACAAGTTTGACAGCCGTTTATAAATAGCAAACCAATCCAGATTTTAATGAAACTTTACAGGAATATAAATCAACACTCCTACTTCAATTTTCAAAAAGAATCATGCAAATATCATTAAAAACCAATGAGTTATGCTGTCACAAACATGGACTCAGAGCATGTTTGTAACAGTTCAACTAGGATGTGCCCAGGCTTAAAAATCAACTCTGGGTTCAATTTGCAGGCATAAAACCGAGGATCAAATTACATCGGATTGTGCTCAAAATTTTTAACTACGTAGAAGGGAACAACATATTTTAAACAAAAAAAAGATTCATGCAATTAGGATAAAATATGAGAAAGTTATGATGTCTTGAAATTGAACCCAGACAGTGTTTTCACTGTAAAAATCTGGGCAAAAACATGGTCCAGGTCAATGTTTAGCAGCATATTTTTATAAGCTATCTAAGTCTAAACGACCTGAAATTTGGTAAGAATGTATTAGAAAACACCATCTTTCAAACAAAAAGAGATTCACACAATTTTAATTAGAAACGAAAATGTTATGCCATCGCAAACATGTACTCAGGCCATGTTTGCAGCAACTCAGCAAACAAAATATGCACAGTAAATTTCCAGGCTGTGCATTGATTTTGCACTGCAGTTTTCAGGCATCAAACGAACATGTTTTGCAATGAAATTTGACATGCATATACTACAACATACAGGCTATCAACTGAAAAAAATACGGCAGCATTTCATTGCCGAAATTGGGAGAAAATGATGTCCAAAGAGACATACCAACTCAGATTTCACAAAATCAAAACATGAACATGAAATCATTGTATTGAAGCTATTTTGGGTTAGATTTTGGCATTTTGAAGCTTTTGCTTCAGCTAGCAATTGTGAGCAGCAACTCACCTCAAAAATAGTAGAGCAACAAGAGCTAATTGGAGAGAAGATGCAAACTTTGGCCTTGAGAAAGCTTCAACAACCTAAAATAAGAGTTTATACAAACATGCAAGAGCAAAACTTAATAATTTTGAAACCTAATTCACAAATCTGAGATTTTTGATGAAATTGCAAGTTTGGAGTTTGATTACCTTTGTATTATCACTCTAAATTGAAAGAGATTGCTTTTTATTGTATTTAATTGAAGAAATTCACTTGGATTTTGAATTTGATGGAGTGGGTTCTATGTTCTATTCACTGGAGGAAGAAGGAGAGGAGAGTAGCAATGTACGTACATTTTAATTTTTATTTTCTCACTTCCTTAATCAGGCTAAGGAACACTAATGGGCTAATGGACCCAAAAATAAAAGAAAATAAAAAGGCTAAGGCTAATTAATTCACACTTAACTAACATATGAACTTATGTACATATACACCATACAAAAATGCATTTTCTCCATATTTACACATAAGAAAAATATGAAAACTTGTATACATACAAAATAAACCATTTTCTATCATATAAAAAGATTAATTTTTATTTTTAAATATTTTTTATTATTAAATTCATTTATTTAACAAAAATGCACTATTTACTCAAATAAATGAACAAAACCTTGTTTTCAGCTCCAAAATTCCACAAAATTTATTTTATCACTTAGAAAAATATTTCAAACCATTTCAAAACATTATTTATAATTAAAACTCATTTTTAAATCAATTTCCACCTTTTTATTTGATTAAACAACCTTTAAAAATCAAATACTTCTTTTAAAAATTATTAGAAGAAGTAACTGGCAATAATTAATAAAATTATTGCAATTTCTCCAAATAAAAATTATTTTTAACTCATTATTAACCTAAACAAACAAAATAAAGCTTTTAAACTTTATTTTCACATTTTATTTCCCAAAAATTCATGGTTTATTCCAAATAAGCAATTTAATTTCTCAAATTTTATTTAATTCAGAATATCAAATCATAACTGGCGTTATAATTTAATAGTTATAGGTAATCTCCAAAACCAGGGTTGTTACAGTCTCCCCTCCTTAACAAAATTGCGTCCACGCAATTTCTAGAGAATATTTTGTATTCATCTTGTTAATTTCATCAATCAAAAGAAAAGAAATAAGCTTGAGATAAAAAGAATTTCTCACCATCGCTATGCGAAGAAAGAAAACCAGGGTAGGATCGCTCGATAAAATCTTTGGTTTCCCAAGTGCAATCATTGGGATTAGTGGACCATTGAACTTTAACGAGCGGCACGTCTTTGTTTCGAAGGCGTTTCACCTCCGAAGCAAGTACTCGAATAGATTGCTGCACAATAGATAGGTCCGGTGAGATCTCAAGCTCTTGCAAATTAGGAGAATCGATGGCAGAATCCGACTCTCGAGGACATTTCCGAAGCTGAGAGACGTGAAACACGTCATGAATGCCAGATAAATGAGCTGGAAGTGAAACTCTATAAGCCACAGGGCCAATACATTCTGTAATAGGAAATGGTCCTATAAAGCGAGGAGCCAATTTCCCAGTCGTACTGAAGCACATAACCCCTTTCAGAGGAGAAACACGAATAAAGACGAGATCACCAATCGAGAACTCGAGAGGCTTCCTACGGTTGTCCGCGTAGGATTTCTGGCGGCTTTGTGCCTCTTTCATTCTCTGACGAATAAGATCAATCTTCACAGAAGAATCGCGAACAGAATCTGGGCCAAGAATAAGCTTCTCACCAGTTTCCAACCAACAAGAAGGTGATCGACATGGCCTTCCGTATAAGGCTTCGAAAGGAGCCATACCGATACTCGACTGAAAACTATTGTTGTAGGAGAATTCTACAAGAGGTAGGTTATCCTACCAACTACCACCAAAATCTAGGATGCAAGCACGGAGGAGATCCTCGAGGATACGATTCACCCGTTCAGTCTGTCCATCAGACTGCGGATGATATGCGGTGCTGAAATTAAGCTTCATTCCCAAAGCTTGCTGAAGACTCTGGCAGAAATGACTCGTGAATAGCGGATCACGGTCACAAACAATCGAACTAGGAACACCGTGAAGTCTCACGATTTCCTTGACATATAACTTGGCCAAATGAGAAGCACTCCTATTAGACTTAATAGGAATGAAATGAGCTGATTTGGTGAGGCGATCAACAATAACCCAAATGCTAGAATGGCCCGATCTCGAACGAGGTAGGCCATCAATGAAATCCATCGAAATCTGATCCCATTTCCATAATGGAATCTCTAAAGGCTGAAGGAGACCAGATGGACGCTGATGTTCGGCTTTGATACGTTGACAAGTCATGCAATTACTCACATAACTCGCAACATCGCGCTTCATGCCTTCCCAATAATAAAGGCGACGCATGTCGGCATACATCTTACTACTGCCAGGATGAATGGTATACATAGAACGGTGGAAGTCATCGAGAATGTCATGCCTAAGTGAAGAATCAGAAGGCACAACAAGATGGTTCTTCTTGCGAAGACACCTATGAGAATCAATACTGAAATCCCTCAACTCCTCGTCACGGGACTCAGACTCACAAATCTGAATAAGGTGGACCAGAATGGGATCACGCCGTTGAGCATCGGGAATACGATCCAATAAACTGGGTCGAGCTTCCAAACTAAATAATAAGATAGGAGAATCAGAAGATGGAGCTCGATCACGAATATCACATAGGGATAAGGTCTCTAGAACATCCCACTCGGCTAACATCATAGAAACAACAGCCGAATGTTTGCGACTAAGCGCATCAGCAACACGATTACCCTTACCAGGGGTATACTGGATATCGAAGTCATAGGAAGCAAGGAACTCGAGCCAACGTTGTTGCCTCATATTGAGCTCCTTTTGAGTGAATAGATATTTCAAGGATTTGTGATCGGTGTATAGAATGAAGTGCTCTCCTAGTAAATAATGGCGCCAAATCTTCAAGGCGAAGACAATGGCGGCTAACTCGAGGTCATGAGTGGCATAGCGTATTTCATTCGGTCGTAGTTGCCTAGAAGCATAAGCAACTAGCCGATCCTTCTACATAAGCACAGCACCGAGGCCACATCTACTAGCATCGGTGTAGACAACAAGATCTTGATTCCCTTCAGGAACCACTAGAATAGGAGCATTAGTGAGAAGCTCCATTAACTGCTGAAAAGAAGCTTCGCACTTGTCGGTCCAAATAAATCGAACGCCTTTCCGAGTAAGGCTGGTGAGAGGAAGCACAATACGAGAGAAATCCTTAATGAACCAGCGCTAATAACCCGCCAATCCAAGGAAACTACGAATCTCATGAACATTCTCAGGCCTCTTCCAATTCTGGATAGATTCGATCTTCGAAGGATCGACAGAAATGCCTTCGGAAGAAACAACGTGGCCTAAGAACTTAACCTTATTCTCCCAGAAGTGGCACTTGGAGAATTTGGCTTTAAGCTTATGGTGACGAAGAGTACTCAAGACGATTCTCAAATTATTAGCATGCTCGGCTTCAGATTTCGAATAAACAAGGATGTCGTCGATGAACACAAGGACGAACTTATCGAGATATTCTCGGAATACTCGATTCATAAGGTCGACAAAGAATGCAGGAGCGTTCGTCAAACCGAACGACATAACGAGCCACTCGTAAGATCCATATCGAGTGCGGAAAGCTATAAGAGGTATGCTATCTTCCGCGACTCGGAGCTGATGAAAACCAGTGGCAATGTCAAGTTGAGAGAAGACCTTAGCGCCACTCAATTGATCAAACATATCGTCAATCCTAGGTAGTGGTTACCTATTCTTGATGGTCAACTCGTTAAGCTTGCGATAGTCGGTGCAGAGCCTAAGAGTTCCATCAGACTTCTTCACGAAGACGACCGCGGCACCCCACGGTGAAGAACTAGACTGAATCAGTTGCTTGGACTCAAGCTCTAAAAGTTGCTTCTTGAGTTCCTCATTTTCTTTTGTAGACTTCCTCGTGGGAGGACGACTAACTGGCTTCGCGCCTGAAATGAGATCAATGTAGAACTCAATCGCCGGCTTGGGTGGCAAACCCGAAACAGGCTCAAATACATCAGAGAATTCACATACAATAGGAATATGAGATATATCATCATCTTGTGAGTCAAGAGAATATAAAGCCAATTCGGAATTATCCACATTCCGAAGAACAAGTGATAGCTGAGTAGATGAATCTGGATGTCGAAGATATAAAATCCGCTGAGCACAAACAATCCTGGCATCATATTGCACTAGCCAGTCCATACCAAAAATCATATCAAATCCCAAATAAGAAATAACGTGCAGATTCGCATGAAAAGAAAAGCCACATAAAACAATCTCAACATCATCACAGACATGCTAAGGGTTGCGGATCCCCCGATAGGATTCGCAATCCTCAATGAAGTAACCATACAAGAAACATCCAAAGACAAATCATCTACGAGCTTCTTCGATACGAATGAATGCGATGCACCCGTATCAAAGAGGACTCGAATAGAACGATCACGAAATAACAATGAACCTTCAAGAATAAAAGGAGAAGTACCTTTGCGCTGAGAAGAACCTCCAGAAGCATCCGCTACATTCAGCTTGCCAGATTTGGCATTATTCGGAGCAATAGGACAAGTGGAAATACGATGGCCTCTTTCTTGCAATATCGACAAAAGAGAGGTTTAGGACACTCCCGAATCATATGGTCGGACGAACCACAATTGAAACACCCCTTGCGAGAGGGAGGTGCTCCAATAGACTGTGGCTGAGAATGCAGCCGAGACTGAGGCTGAGAAGTAGAACCAACTGGCTTCTTCTTCTTGGATGGAAAGAACTTGGATTTCTGAAAAGGAAACAGCTTCTTATTGGGGTTCTTTCGAACCTCAACATCATCACCACTATCAATCTCCTTCTCGATGGCTTCAAGATGAAGCGCCGAGTCAACTAGCTCCTCAAAAGAAAGCTTAAGCTGCAACATCAAAGATTTCTTCAAATACTTCTTAAGGCCAGAAACGAACTTGAGGTTCTTCTTGTATGGAGTGCTAATATACTCAAGGCCATACTTAGAAAGAGCCTCGAAAGATGACACATAATCTGAAACAGAAGATTTTCCTTGCTTTAGCTCGAGGAAGCGACAGGCAAGAGATGCTTTCTCAGACTTAGGAACGAACTTAAGCTCGAATCGTTCCCGAAACTGAGTCCATGTAAGAGTAGACTCGTCGAGCTCGGCTGTGAATAGCTCGTACCAATCAAGAGCACGCTCTTGTAACATGCTAGATGCTACAAGAACCCTATGATAATCCGAAAGATCCATGCGAGAAAATATCCGCTCGCAAGAACGAATCCAAGCCTGAACCTCCAAAACAGACTCGGAGCCTTTGAATGGCTTGCCTCCGAGATGTGCAAAATCACTACACATGCGCGCGAAAGGAGACTTGTGCGAAGGAGAAGCTGGAGTAGGAGCTGGAGGCTGGATGCTCCTAAATAACTCCATAAACTGATCGGCAGACATATAAACGCCGTCCGGATGCGAGCCGCTGGATTGCCCAGCATCCGAGCGTCGTCCTCTACCTCTTTCAGCCATTAACTGAAAGTTAAGATAAGATAAAGATTATTCACATGGTAGATATCATTAATTCAAATATGGAATACTACGGAATTGAAATGCATTCCTAGACATATTCCTAAAATTATATCTATCCCAAAGGACACGAAAAGAATGAAAGCATGAAGATTTAGGGATTCGTAACATTTGTATTACACTTTGATGTACCGTAATATGTGTTTCTGTTCTGTGTTTATCATATTTTGTTCTGAACTCAGCTCTGATACCAAGCTGTAACGCCCCACCCTGAGACCCACATTAACAAAGAGCATTACTGGGTAATACTGTCTGCTAATGTAGAGAATAGGGCTAGATAGGAGCGACCATCTATAGCCTTGTCTTAAATATCTATTGAATACGTCGACATTGCCATCTAATTTTTTTTTATTTTTTATTAAGTGGATCGACATATCCAATAAATACTTAATACAAAGACATAGGTGGTTATAGGATCTACTAGAACAAAATACAATAACTCAAATGTAAAACACATCACAGAACAGCAGATAATCCCATAGATACACACATACACAGATACATCACAAAGTATACAAAATGATACATCACATATGTGGTATGACGACCACAATACAAACATGAGTCAAAAGAATATACATATCAGAGTAGCAAAACAAAACGGACTACACAAAAAGCTATAACTAAAAGAGCCAGCAGAATAGTCCATGCAGAAGCAGAATAGGCTAAGTCCAAAAGTACCTAACCTGAAACACCTCGGTCTGACCCGAGTATAAAATACACGGGTCAGTCTAGCTAAACGAATCAGTAAAAGGTGATAGTAGAATAATAGAGCATAAGAGCATAGTGATATTCTTCTTAAATAAGAAGAAACCATAAGAAAGCTAACTATGGTTATATGGAGGATACAGAACATGTATGGCATATATGGTTATACTAAGTGATAAAACACTATTGCTTCAATACGCATAAAACACAAAATCTCATGAATCGCTAAAATGTAGCATGCCTCATATCATCGGCAATCATAAATCAATAAGGATGGTTTAGGAAATAATAAAATGTAAACTCCTAAAAGAGTAATTCCCAAACCCGCCATATCGGCAACTCCAAGAAAAACATAAGCAAAAGCTATCTCGACATAAGCCATAAGGCAAATGTCGACAAAGCGATAAAAATCTCATACAACGCCAAAAGGCAAATCTCATAAATAACGCCAATAGGCAATCTCAATATATATATACGCCAAAAGGCAAATTTCATCACGCCAGTGTAGGCAAGGAAAATCTCAAAAGAACTCCAAAGAGTCTAAAAATCACAAAGTAATCGCCACCGAATGGTTCAAAGGACCGATTCCAAAATGACAACACAAGGGTAGAAATCATCTCAAAAAGATTTTGCACGTGCTATTTTTGCCGAGTACTGTTTCATATAATAGGTACCTCGTCCAAAGGCAAACGTTAAAAGACAAATACGCCACAAATGGCAAATACGCCGCAATGGCAAACGTCCGAAGACAAATACGCCACAATGGAAAACGTCCGAAGACAAATACGCCGCAATGGCAAATGACCCGAAGGTCCAGTACTGGCATGCCAACAGGCAAATGTGTCACAAACTCTCGGAAAGGAACCCGAAAAGTGTTAAGTGTCCCATACCACCCGTTTGCACTAAACGGTTTACTAACCGCTAGTAAATTTCACACTCAAAGCAGTAAAAGTTCACGTCGTATCATCGGTAAACTAGACCCGTAGGCCAAAACGATCAAACGAATAGATTAGGAATTAACTGAAAAGATAAACGCACGTGTTCATAGCACGCGTTTTATCCAATCATTTAATTCTCCTCTCTCTTCGCTCGAAGTGCAAAATTGTGTGTTTTATATAGAAATTAAATTGAAGAAAACAAGTTTTAGGAGCGCTTCAAAATCGCTTTAGAAATTGCATTTGAAATTCTCCTATTATGGAGTAACTAATTTAATACTTAAAATTAATATTAAATAATAATTTTAAAAGTCAATTTGCTTGAAAAACACTTTTTAATGCTTTATAAAACCCGTGTACGAAATCTAGAGAAAAATCTCAAAGAAATCGGGAAATATCAGGAAAAGCAGAAAATTATTCTTAAGTATAAAAACCCGGTGAAAACAGGTTGCGAACCCAAGTTCGACAGCAGGTTTGGATCTGCAAACCGAGTCCAAATGACATGAAATTTGGTAGGAATGTAGTTCAACATTCCTACTTCAATCTGTAAAAAGAATCATTCAAATCCGATTTGAAACGAAGAATCTGCGTCGTTTCAAAGTCGGACCAAAACAAGGTTTAAAACACCGAATTAGCAAGCTGCGAGTACAAGTTTGACAGCCATTTAGAAAAAGCAAACCAACCTAGATTTTAATGAAACTTTACAGGAATATAAATCAACACTCCTACTTAAATTTGCAAAAAGAATCATGCAAATATTGTTTAAAACCAATGAGTTATGCTGTGACAAACATGGACTCAGAGCATGTTTGTAACAGTTCAACTAGGATGTGCCCAGGCTTAAAAATAAACTCTGGGTTCAACTTCCAAGCATAAAACCGAGGATCTAATTACATTGGATTGAGCTCAAAATTTTTAACCACGTAGAAGGGAACAACATCTTTTAAACAAAAAAAAGATTCATGCAATTAGGATAAAATATGAGAAAGTTATGATGTCTTGAAATTGAACCCAGACAGTGTTTTCACTGTAAAAATCTGGGCAAAAACATGATCCAGGTCAATGTTTAGCAGCATATTTTTATAAGCTATCTAAGTCTAAATAACCTGAAATTTGGTAAGAATGTAGTAGAAACACCATATTTCAAACAAAAGAAGATTCACGCAATTTGAGTTAGAAACGAAAATGTTATGCCATCGCAAACATGGACTCAGGCCATGTTTGCAGCAACTCAGCAAACAAAATATGCACAGAAAATTTCCAGGCTGTGCATTGATTTTGCATTGCAGTTTTCAGGCATCAAACGAATATGTTTTGCAATGAAATTTGACATGCATATACTACAACATACAGGCTATCAACTAAAAAAAAATACGGCAGCATTTCATTGCCGAAATTGGGAGAAAATGATGTGCAAAAAGACATACCAACTCAGATTTCACAAAATCAAAACATGAACATGAAATCATTGTATTGAAGCTATTTTGGATTAGATTTTGGCATTTTGAAGCTTTTGCTTCAGCTAGCAATTGTGAGCAGCAACTCACCTCAAAAATAGTAGAGCAGCAAGAGCTAATTGGAGAGAAGATGCAAACTTTGGTCTTGAGAAAGCTTCAACAACCTAAAATAAGAGTTTATACAAACATGCAAGAGTAAAACTTAATAATTTTGAAACCTAATTCACAAATCTGAGATTTTTGATGAAATTGCAAGTTTGGAGTTTGATTACCTTTGTATTATCACTCTAAATTGAAAGAGATTGCTTTTTATTTTATTTAATTGAAGAAATTCACTTGGATTTTGAATTTGATGGAGTGGGTTCTATGTTCTATTCACTGGAGGAAGAAGGAGAGGAGAGTAGCAATGTACGTACATTTTAATTTTTATTTTCTCACTTCCTTAATCAGGCTAAGGAACACTAATGGGCTAATGGACCCAAAAATAAAAGAAAATAAAAAGGCTAAGGCTAATTAATTCACACTTAACTAACATATGAACTTATGTACATATACACCATACAAAAATGCATTTTCTCCATATTTACACATAAGAAAAATATGAAAACTTGTATACATACAAAATAAACCATTTTCTATCATATAAAAAGATTAATTTTTATTTTTAAATAATTCTTATTATTAAATTCATTTATTTAACAAAAATGCACTATTTACTCAAATAAATGAACAAAACCTTGTTTTCAGCTCCAAAATTCCACAAAATTTATTTTATCACTTAGAAAAATATTTCAAACCATTTCAAAACATTATTTAGAATTAAAAATCATTTTTAAATCAATTTCCACCTTTTTATTTGATTAAACAACCTTTAAAAATCAAATACTTCTTTTAAAAATTATTAGAAGAAGTAACTGGCAATAATTAATAAAATTATTGCAATTTCTCCAAATAAAAATTATTTTCAACTCATTATTAACCTAAACAAACAAAATAAAGCTTTTAAACTTTATTTTCACATTTTATTTCCCAAAAATTCATGGTTTATTCTAAATAAGCAATTTAATTTCTCAAATTTTATTTAATTCAGAATATCAAATCATAACTAGCGTTATAATTTAATAGTTACAGGTAGTCTCCGAAATCAGGGTTGTTACAGTCTCCCCTCCTTAACAAAATTGCGTCCACGCAATTTCTAGAGAAGATTTTGTATTCAACTTGTTAATTTCATCAATCAAAAGAAAAGAAATAAGCTTGAGATAAAAAGAATTTCTCACCATCGCTATTCGAAGAAAGAAAACCAGGGTAGGATCGTTCGATAAACTCTTTGGTTTCCCAAGTGCAATCATTGGGATTAGCGGACCATTGAACTTTAACGAGCGGCGCGTCTTTGTTTCGAAGGCGTTTCACCTCCGAAGCGAGTACTCGAATAGGTTGCTGCACAATAGATATGTCCGGTGAGATCTCAAGCTCTTGCAATTTTGGAGAATCGATGGCAGAATCCGACTCTCGAAGACATTTCCGAAGCTGAGAGACGTGAAACACGTCATGAATGCTAGATAAATGAGCTGGAAGTGAAACTCTATAAGCCACAGGGCCAATACGTTCAGTAATAGGAAATAGTCCTATAAAGCGAGGAGCCAATTTCCCAGTCGTACTGAAGCGCATAACCCCTTTTAGAGGAGAAACACGAATAAAGACGAGATCACCAATCGAGAACTCGAGAGGCTTCCTACGGTTGTCCGCGTAGGATTTCTGGCGGCTTTGTGCCTCTTTCATTCTCTGACGAATAAGATCAATCTTCTCAGAAGAATCACGAACAGAATCTGGGCCAAGAATAAGCTTCTCACCAGTTTCCAACCAAGAAGAAGGTGATCGACATGGCCTTTCGTATAAGGCTTCGAAAGGAGCCATACCGATACTCGACTGAAAACTATTGTTGTAGGAGAATTCTACAAGAGGTAGGTTATCCTCCCAACTACCACCAAAATCTAGGATGCAAGCACGGAGGAGATCCTCGAGGATACGATTCACCCGTTCAGTCTGTCCATCAGACTGCGGATGATATGCGGTGCTGAAATTAAGCTTCGTTCCCAAAGCTTGCTGAAGACTCTGGCAGAAATGACTCGTGAATAGCGGATCACGGTCACAAACAATCGAACTAGGAACACCGTGAAGTCTCATGGTTTCCTTGACATATAACTTGGCCAAATGAGAAGCACTCCTATTAGACTTAATAGGAATGAAGTGAGCTGATTTGGTGAGGCAATCAACAATAACCCAAATGCTAGAATGGCCCGATCTCGAACGAGGTAGGCCATCAATGAAATCTATCGAAATCTGATCCCATTTCCATAATGGAATCTCTAAAGGCTGAAGGAGACCAGATGGACGCTGATGTTCGGCTTTGATACGTTGACAAGTCATGCAATTACTCACATAACTCGCAACATCGCGCTTCATGCCTTCCCAATAATAAAGGCGACGCATGTCGGCATACATCTTACTACTTCCAGGATGAATGGTATACTTAGAACGGTGGCAGTCATCGAGAATGTCATGCCTAAGTGAAGAATCAGAAGGCACAACAAGACGGTTCTTCTTGCGAAGACACCTATGAGAATCAATGCTGAAATCCCTCAACTCCTCATCACGGGACTCAGACTCACAAATCTGAATAAGGTGGACAAGATTGGGATCACGCCGTTGAGCATCGGCAATACGATCCAATAAATTGGGTCGAGCTTCCAAACTAAATAATAAGATAGGAGAATCAGATGATGGAGCTCGATCACGAATATCACATAGGGATAAGGTCTCTAGAACATCCCACTCGGCTAACATCATAGAAACAACAGCCAAATGTTTGCGACTAAGCGCATCAGCAACACGATTACCCTTACCAGTGGTATACTGGATATCGAAGTCATAGGAAGCAAGGTACTCGAGCCAACATTGTTGCCTCATATTGAGCTCCTTCTGAGTGAATAGATATTTCAAGGATTTGTGATCGGTGTATAGAATGAAGTGCTCGCCTAGTAAATAATGGCGCCAAATCTTCAAGGCGAAGACAATGGCGGCTAACTCGAGGTCATGAGTGGCATAGCGTATTTCATTCGGTCGTAGTTGCCTAGAAGCATAAGCAACTACCCGATCCTTCTGCATAAGCACAGCACCGAGGCCACATCTACTAGCATCGGTGTAGACAACAAGATCTTGATTCCCTTCAGGAACCACTAGAATAGGAGCATTAGTGAGAAGCTCCTTTAACTGCTGAAAAGAAGCTTCGCACTTGTCGGTCCAAATAAATCGAACGCCTTTCCGAGTAAGGCTGGTGAGAGGAAACACAATACGAGAGAAATCCTTAATGAACCGGCGCTAATAACCCGCCAATCCAAGGAAACTACGAATCTCATGAACATTCTCAGGCCTCTTCCAATTCTGGATAGATTCGATCTTCGAAGGATCGACAGAAATGCATTCGGAAGAAACAACGTGGCCTAAGAACTTAACCTTATTCTCCCAGAAGTGGAACTTGGAGAAGTTGGCTTTAAGCTTATGGTGACGAAGAGTACTAAAGATGATTCTCAAGTGATTAGCATGCTCGGCTTCAGATTTCGAATAAACAAGGATGTCGTCGATGAACACAAGGACGAACTTATCGAGATATTCCCGGAATACTCGATTCATAAGGTCGACAAAGAATGCAGGAGTGTTCGTCAAACCAAACGGCATAACGAGCCACTCGTAAGATCCATATCGAGTGCGGAAAGCTGTAAGATGTATGCTATCTTCCGCGACTCGGAGCTGATGAAAACCAGTGGCAAAGTCAAGCTGAGAGAAGACCTTAGCGCCACTCAATTGATCAAACATATCGTCGATCCTAGGTAGTGGATACCTATTCTTGATGGTCAACTCGTTAAGCTTGCGATAGTCGATGCGTGCAGGCTGAGCAACCTAACTACAGGCCGAAAATTTGATGTGTGTAGGCTGAGCGACCTAAGGGTTTGAAGTGCAAAAGCTCTTCCAATTTGCAACCTATCGAGCACGGACGCTAGGGGATTATTCCCATAGGCTACCCGGTTGTATTGGCTCCTCGATGCATCACCAAAAACGTGTTCAAACAATCAAAGTTAGGATTTTTAAATATTTGAACCCAAAACACTAAAAATTGGGATTTTCACCAATTCAATCCAAATCAATGGCATATGCATACGTAGAAGTGTTAGGAATTTATACCCAACAATCAAAGATAGTTATAGACAAAGATGTGAGATAAAAATATCACTTTTACAAAAAATCAGTGAAGGAGAAGCCTAAAAGCAAAGGAGGAATCTACCACACTTGAATCTATACAGAAGAAGCTTGAATCAATGGCTTCTCTTTGAATTTGGAGTTGGATGTTGAATTTGCAAATGAACTAGGGCTTGGAGTTTTAATTTCCCATTCCTTCCTCCATTTTTGATGAAGCTTGAGTGTTAGGAAATGAAAGTAAAGTTATGAAGAGAAGGGGGTTGAGCTAGAGTAAATAGTTTAGGCTAATGGGCTAAACCCAACCCAAAGCCCAAAGTGAAAAAGTGAAAAAATTCCACTAACTCCAATGGTATCAAAGTTTATACTCAAAAAGATCACAAACGGTGTTTTGAACTCAATGGAAGTAGTTCCGAGTCCAAATTTGACCGTATGCAAAAAGTAACTTTTCGGACTAAAATCCGACTAACGATAAAATATAAAAATAAAATATTTAAATATTCAAATCGTAAAATATGCGTCTTGTTACAGACTCCCCTCCTTAAAGAAATTGCATCCTCACAATATTTAAGAAGAAAATATAAGGTAACAACCATGAAAGCATATCAATGCAGAAGAAATTTGAAATAAGAAATTCACCTCAAAGGGCACAGGAAAGTAAGTCCGGATGTGTTTGCTCGATGAACTCTTTAGATTCCCAAGAGCAATCCGTAGGATTTGAGGACCATTGGACTTTAACAAGCGGAACATCTTTATTTCGAAGGCGCTTGACCTCCGAAGCAATAATACGAATAAGTGTTGCTCATAAGTTAAATTAGGTGAAACTTCAATTTCTTCCATAACATCGGGCTCAAGAATAGAATATGAATCTCGAAGGCACTTTTGTAATTGAGAAACGTGAAACACGTCATGAATAGCAGAAAATTGAGCCGGTAATAAAAGGTGATAAGCCACGGAACCAATACGTTCGGTGATAGGAAATGGTCCAATATATCGAGGCGCTAATTTTCCCGATCGACTGAAACGTACAACACCCTTCATAGGTGAAACACGAATAAACACAAGATCTCCCACAGAAAATTCTAATCTCCTTCTCCGGTTATCAGCATAGGTCTTTGCCTACTCTGGGCTTCTTTCATCCTATGACGAATAAGGTCAATCTTCTCTATGGAATCACGAACAAAATCTGGACCTAAAACCAGCTTCTCACCGGCCTCAAGCCAACAAAGAGATCGGCATGGCCTTCCATAGAGTGCCTCGAAAGGTGCCATACCAATACTAGATTGGAAGCTATTATTAGAGGAAAACTCAACAAGAGAAATATGATCTTTCCAACTTCCACCAAAATCAAGAACACATGCATGAAGAAGATCCTTAAGAGTTTGATTCACACGCTCAGTTTGTCCATCGAACTGGGGATGATAAGCGGTGCTAAAATTAAGATTCGTTCCTAAAGCTTTTTGAAGACTCTTCGAAAATCCACTAGTAAACAATGGATCATGATCACTAACAATAGAAGAAGGAACTCCATGCAATTTTATAATTTCTTTGATAAAGAGTTTGGCCAAGAGAGGAACTGTTCGATTGGACCGAACAGGAATAAAATGGGCGGATTTAATAAGTCTATCAACTATCACCCATAAGCTATCCTGACCCGAACAAGAACGGGGAAGGCCGTCTATAAAATCCATGGAAATTTGGTCCCACTTCCAAATTGGAATATCTAAAGGTTGCAATAACCCACCAGGCCTTTGATGTTCGGCCTTGACAAGTTGGCAAGTCACGCAACACTTAAAAAAGTTAGCAATATCAGATTTCATTCCTTCCCAATAATAAAGTCGCTTCATATCCGCATACATTTTACTACTAACGGGATAAATGGTAAATTTGGAACGATGAGAATCTTCTAAAATGTCTTTACGAAGATTACTAATATTTGGCACGATAAGTCTACCAAATTTTCGAATACCGCCGGGAGAATCAATATCAAAGTCTTTCAAACATTCAATATCAATTTTATCCCTAAGATTTTGGCCAAGAAGAGCCAATTCAGGATCTTGCATTTGACCTTCAATAATGCGGTCTAAAAGAGAAGGATGAGCCTCAAGGCTACATAAAACAGGAGATGAACACAAATCGAAAAAACGATCTCGAATCTCAGAAGCGGATAAAACTCCGAGATCATTCCATTCGGATATCATCATAGAAACAACCGCTTGTATCTTACGACTAAATGCATTGGCAACACGATTTCCCTTTCTGGGAGTATAAAGAATATCAAGATCATAAGCTGCAAGAAATTCGAGCCAACGTTGTTGACGCAAATTAAGTTCCTTTTGAGAAATTAGATACTTCAAGGATTTATGATCGGTGTAAAGAATATTTTTTTCTCCCAAAAGATAATGATGCCAAATACGAAGGGCGAAAACAATAGCCGCGAGTACTAAATCATGAGTGGCATATCTAGTCTCGACTGGCTTCAATTGCCTAGAAGCATAGGCAATAACACATTCTCTTTGCATAAGAACGACACCCAAACCAACGCGACTAGCATCGGTATAAACTATAAATTCTTGGTTTCCCTCGGGAATCGCAAGAATAGGAGCATTGAAAAGGAGTTCTTTTAATTTCTGAAAAGAAGCTTCACATTTGTCCGACCAAATGTATTTAACTCCCTTCTTTTTCAAGCTAGTAAGAGGCACGGAAATTTTGGAAAAGTCCTTTATGAAACGGCGGGGCCAATCCAAGGAAACTACGAATTTCCTAAAACGGGCTCAAATATGTCGTAAAATTCACGAACAACGTAAATAAGAGAAATAATATCCTCCTCATCATCATTATCGTCATCATGAGGATTTAAAGAATATAAAGATGCAACTTAGCTGGAATCCGAATCTTTAAGGTCAATGGAAATCTGCTTAACAGATTGAGGATGTCGAAGATAAATAGTCCGCTCAGGACATATGATTTGGGCTTTATAGAGGTTAAGCCAATCCATTCCCAAAATCTTTCCAAAGCCTACGTAGCGCATAACATGCAAATCGGCTCGGAAAGAAATCACACAAAATAATCTCGACATCTTTATATAATAAACTGATTATTGCGGATCCACCAACCGGATTCGCAATTCTCAAAGAAGTCATTAAACACAAAACATCCAAAGAAAAAATATCAACAAGTTCTTTTAAAATAAAAGAATGGGACGCACTCGTATCAAAAAGAACTCGAATAGGATGATCACGAAATAAAATAATGCCATCAAGGATAGAATGAGAAATACCTTTACCATGAGATGTGTTGCCAGGGGCTTGAGCAACATTAAGCTTTCCCTCCTTCCTATTTTGAAAGTTTGGGACAAGAAGATAAATAATGATCCGGGATTTTGCAATAGCGACAAGTACGGGGCTTTGAACACTTGTTCGCATAATGATCTTAGAACCACAGTTGTAGCATTGCCCACCACTTGGGGTAGAAGTCTTAGTTGCCGGAGAGACTTGCTTCCCTTTCTTATTTTTGGGATAAGGACCTTTAAACTTATTAGGTCTTTTCTTGTTGTTGAAGTTTGGTTTGGCACCCGTGACTTCAACCTTACTCTCCCTATCTGCCTCTTCAAGACGAAGAGCGATATCAACGAGTTGATCAAAAGAAACTTCTAACTTTTGAAGTAATGGCTTCTTAAGATTTTTTTTCAAGCCATAAACAAATCTTTGGTTCTTCTTCAATGGGGTGTTTATATATTCGACCCCGTATTTAGAAAGTGACTCGAAAGATGCGACATAATCTGCCACGGAGGATTTACCTTGAACAAGGTCAATGAAACGGCGAGCCAAAGTCACCTTCTCATCTTTTGGCACAAATTTTGATTCGAAGCGTTCACGGAATTTCTCCCAAGTAAGATCCGCTTCATTTATTTCAAAAATCAGAAACTCATACCAATCTAATGCTCTTTCTTGGAGTATACTAGAGGCCACCTGAACACGGTGAAGATCAATAAGATTCATGCGAGAAAAGATTCGATCGCACGATCTCAGCCAAGCCAGGACTTCAATAATAGTTTCAGAACCTTTGAATGGCTTTCCAACCAAATTGGTATAATCGCTGCATAAACGTGCAAAACCAGACCTAGGGTGAGTAGACTCCGGATTAAATCTGGTTGCCTGAGCATTCCTTACTAGATCAAGAAGCTGTTGGGCAGACATAAATACTCCATCTTGGGGAGTAGCACAAGATTGACCGACGCTGGGACGGCCAGGTCTAACCATTTCTCTTCCTTTTGAAAGAAAGAAAGAAAGAAGAAGGATAAGGTTATTCACCAAATGAATATCAAACAATCTTGATAGATAACAAGGAATCATAAAGAAAATAGGATGAGTCGGTACGAAGACTCGAATTAAATCCTAAAGCACGATTCCTAAGATGGACTTAGGACGATGATCCTTGTTGGATTATTCAACATTGTTCCGAAGTTTGGCTCTGATACTAAGTTGTGACGCCCCACCTCTATACCCACTCTAGCCAAGGACACTAAGGGGTAATGCCGTCAACTAGTACGAAGAATTAGGCTGTTAAGGAGCGACCATCCGCGTAATTTCTTTGTGCGAGTAACGATATGTCAGATAGTACAACATGCATTTGGTTTAAGGAGGAAATCCGACATACCGATACAAACTCAAAGATACTACACAGTGGCTATATATATTCTTCGGAAACAAATATAGAAATAAACAGAACACAAATCAGTCTCAGACATCCATATCACAAAGGCAGAATATAGATATGAATATTATAGCGACCCTGACTCGACCTTCGAAAATCGGCACCGAATACGACACTCGTATCCAAATGCTGCAGATCCAAACGTCGAATCTGGTTCGTCGGAGCTTATAACACATCAAGAATAACAACACAGCGGAAGAAAAATGAATATCATATACAATTCCAATGAATACAATATTCAAATGATACAACAATTATATCAATATGAAACAATATCAGAGATACAAGAGAAGTAATGCTACAGCGGAATAAAAATATCAATGAATAGATAACTCCAAGTGATCTTAGACAAGAATGAATCCACGACTGCATCCAAATCCAAAGCTCCAAGCCAAAACTTCAAACCACTAACTCGAACCACCATCAACTTGCACCAAGCTAAGTAATACTCGTCCGAACTAAATACTCCAAGATCTCCAAAGAATACTGGAGAGAAAAACTAAAAGCTACCGAATCGATATCAACTATCTACTATCTGAAAAACCCAACTCTAGACTGACCGTGTGGAAAATTTTGGGCACCTAGAATTTAGGAAAGGAACAATAAACTCCGGATCAGTCATGGGACTGGTATGAGCAAACAAAAACAGTTTGGTCTTTAAAACAAGCAAAGAATTTAAATTTAAAATCCGCAATGCTTTTTGGAAAATGAAACTACCATAATGCCTCCCGCCACACAGACAATGCAAACGCAGACTTGGGGAAGATTTCTCCTTATGATAGTCAAAATGCTTACTACGCAAAATCCTAAAATCCTTTATGATATTATTATTAGTGCATAGTGGAAAATATTTCGAAAGTATAATATTAATCTTATCCAGCATACGTACCATTATAGTATGCCTACTATAGCTACCATGTTAGATGGCAGGTTCTACAACTAAAACCGTACAAGGGGCTTATTGGAGAATGGATTTCCAACAATGGTCAGGCTAAGGAACTTCCTAGGCCACATGGGTACGCCTCTGGCGGGATGCCCCGAGAACCTAACCGGATCTCTGCCAACACAAGGCTGGGTTACCTCTATAACTAGAACTACTACACGAGTATGCCATCCCCCAGTCGTAACCAACCTTTATCCGAGCGCTCGATACCAACAACCACAAAGTAATGTATTTGCAGTAACCACATAGGTTAAACATCTGGGCTCCATAACATGATATCACCTCTATCCAGAAGGGAATGAACATACCCTCAGGGGGCGCTACCCTCAAATAACCTTGCTGCATTCTTCCTGTTTCGACCATTCCGGGTTGTGAAGTTCAATGAAGTCTCGTCCACAAAGCTACGCTTTTCACAAAGCCTTGCTTTGATCAACAAATGATCAGCAGCACTTCGTATGCCACATTACCAAATTGGGAATGTATCATTAGTAACCAGCAATTACATAACCTCTGAGCTTGTACGTCTCAGAGAAGGGTGTTAAGCAAAGAGAATAAATCTCCGCCACCAAACAGAAATGTATTTGATAGAGACCGGTTTTACATCTCAAAGTGTAGTGTTAGACACACATCCATATAAGTCTGTACCTGGTTCGAACAGAACCGAAGGCACTTCTGAAGAAGTCCTTACAATCCGAGCATGCTCAATCTCGATCGGACTCCCCATCACATATGGAGATCTTTATACCGGAGCAACTCAGTGTAGAATCATTTTATAGGTTGTGCTATCGTTCTCAAAGACACCCGGTTTTCACCACCGTCTTCAATTGTTATCCATTTACGACGTATCATTATTCAGAATGGGTTATATGACACAAGGTCCTCTTCCGGCTAAACAGAATAATAGCCGCAATGTTTTAAAAACATATGGATATGGGATTTCAGTTTAAGTCACAACTTAAAACCCAAAACTTTTCTTCTGAATGGTTTAAATAAATTACCATTTACCAATCTTTTAAACAAAAAGATTCATTTCAAAAACCTTCAATGTTTTAAACAATTTCCATACTTAAATCTTTTAAACAAAAGATTTATCTTTGAAACCCCTCTTCAATTTAAAACGAGGATCACTAATATTTAACAAAGATCATTTATAGCCTTTCAACAACAATTCCATTTAAGTTGGATTAATTCATTCGGTCTTTAAATCAAAGACCCATTGTATAGCTTCCAAAACAATTCCCGTTTTCAAAAATAAAAGATACACCATTTAGAATCTTCTTTGATTCCAAAACAAAGTTTAACAATCTTTCTCAAAGATTCATTCCTAGTTATTCAATCTTTAAATCAAAGGTCTAATAGTTTTCCAAACTCGTTTCCAATTTCATTGAATTCCATTTCACACATTGGATTCAAAATCAAATCAAAATATTTCAAATTTCAAACTAAATCAAATTATTTAAAATAGCTTTTATCTTCAAATACTCCTTTTCAAATATCCTTCAAATTCAACCCAATTTCATTTCCAAAATCATTTGGATTCAAAATTCAAACTTTAAAACTATTTCAAAATATTAAATTCAAATATTTAGAACTTAACTGATTTCCTCGTGAAATCCATATTTGTGTGTGTAAAGTGTGGTCTAGGGGTTTTGCATAATGGTGCAACATTATTCAATCATCAAGATCAAAACACAGAAATATCAATAAGCGGTATAATCTATAAGCTTATTTACGGATTCACAGATAAATGTGTCACAGATGAATAAATAAAGAAATAAATAAATTACACACAACTCAATTCACATAACAGAATATCACAGATCAATCAATTCAAGGCAATTCATACAAGGCAAACATTCATAAGCAAGGTCCAACATTCAATAATCATTTATAGGTAGGATAAATTAATCGTTTAATCCTAATTAATTCAATTAATTTCCAATTAAATTAATTACTTATAAATTAATTATCCAATCCTGATTAATTAATTACAAATTAATTAATCAATCACCTTATTTAATTACATCAATTAGTCACCCATCATTAATTATTTCTTAATTAGTCCATTATAAATTACATCATTAATTATATTATATAATGATCTCTAGTTATATTTAAATTAAATTACTTTATTTAAATTAATTTAATTGAACACAATTATTAATCATCCTTGATTAATAACAAAAGTAATTACCCAAATTACTTCATTTATAAATCATACTCACCAAATATCTTCCAGTAATTATCATTTATTACTTCCCTAAGTAATTATTTCCATAAATTACACCAAGTAATTACACCTATCTAATTTTCAAATGATTTCCTTAAATTAATTAAACTAAATTAATTAACTGAATTTATCACATTACCAAAATTATTTACAATAATTAATTAATCTCTTAATTACTTTCATTAAACAATTACATTCAAAAATGTATAATTGATTATCTAAATTAATTAATCTTAATTAATTATCAAATTTATCGCATTAATTTAGTAATCCCTAGTTAATTATCCTCATTAACTATTAACATTTCTTAAATTACTTTCTTAAGAAATTATCTTAGATTAATTCATTATTAATCATTTCTAATTATAAATTAATCTAAATTATAAAATTAAATAAATCATTCTTTAATTACCTTATTAATTAAATCATTTTATTACCTTAATTATCTCTAAGATAATTAATTTCTTTATTAATGATTTCATTAACATTTAAGTGTATTTTAAACATTACACTTTTAAATTTAAATTCAAATAAATTCAAATTCCATTTTGAATTTAAGATTCCAAATTTATTTAAACATTAACCAAATTTAAGTTCAATTTATAAACCTTTAAATAAATGTAAATAACATTTATTACTTACATTTGAAAGTTATATAAGATAAGCCTTTAAACTAATTTACTTAATTTTATTTAAAATTAAGTTTTTAAGTACATTTCTATTAACTTGCAAATTCAAGTTAACAAATCATTTAACTTCCATTTATAAACCTTTATAAAGAACTTCATAAAAAAATCTAGTTTAAATGTTTGAAAACAAATTTACTTTTGACAAGCTATTTTAATTTAAACTTGTTTTGAATACATTCAGAATTTTAAAAACCTATTCAAATACCCAGATTTTTTTTTTGAATTCAACAAACTTGAATCCATTATTTATTTAAAACATTAGATTTTTTTTTTAAACTTGATTTAAGCTTATTTTAAACCTTGATTTAAGACTCTTTATTTAAAATCCAAATTTCATTTTTAAACTAAAAAAATAATTCAAAAGCTATTTGAAGACTGAACTTAGCCTTTGAATTTAAACTACTGTTTAAATTATGTTTCAGATTTTAACTTAAAATTCAAAATTTAGAAACTGTCAGGTTTTTAAAACTCAAAACCCACTCTAAATATTTCAAAACTTTTAAGATTCAAAGCCATTTGAATTTCTTCTTCATACTAGATTTAACTTGTTTAAATCTATTATCTCAACTTTGAAATTCATTTAAATTTGATTTAAATCTAAATTAAGGACACGTTACAGAAAACTGAACAATTCAGAACCAACCCGAGCAAAACCAATTCCTGCTTCGAGTTAACAGGCTAAAAACTTCGCGCAAAACCCAGCAACCACTCGAGTAATTCTCGAGTCCGTT